>CM055868.1:60155200-61355200 GCA_029582165.1 Portulaca oleracea | reverse complement strand
TTTGGTTCGGTCTGAACTTGGTTTTAACAGTGACCGAATGTTGGGGTACAATATTTATTTTTTTCTATTGTCCGAATCTGGTTTTGACAATAATCACATTGACTGAATATTGAGACATAATATTTCTCTTTTTTTATTATCTAAACCTAATTTTGACTCGAATTTAGCTATGTTCCAATTGTCCGACTCGAAAATACTAGGTCCAAACATTGATTTCTCATGTGAATTTTGGCATTGACCGATTCAAATTTACCTTAATCCAAACTTTTGTCAATACTAATTTGAGAGGCCAGGTATAAACAACCCTTTTTCATATACAATAGTGCATGAAAAGGCTTGTAATTTAATTAATTAAGCACCAGTCTTTATAATATATGGTTCTTTTTTTTTATAGAAAAAGGAATCCAATATTACAATTTGAGTGTACATTTTTTTAAAATGAAGTTTTGTGGCACTTGGATCACTTTTAGAAGGGTACTTTTGGTACTAAAATTGAGAACTATTTCATTGCACCATAAAATCAGTTGAAAATACTACTTTGCCCCTCTACAAGCTGCTGCATGGCTCTCACTTCTCATGCTAGGTAGCCAAGACCGACGTGAACTTAGACAACGGTTACATAAACTTTAGTAAACTTTTATTTTATTTTTTATTGTGTGGGAACACCATAAAACATGTAATTAACCAATTTAAGAATATAATTATTAGTCAAAAGTCTTTCTTATTGACCTTAATTCCTCTAAGATAAATTGCTAATATGGAAAATTATGACATATATAACTGCATCTATATTTAATGATACATTTATTAAATTTGAATAAGAGTAATTGTTGATATATCCTAGCCTAAACAAGCATCCTCATTTTATTTCTTATGTCATCTATATCAAGTAACATGGTAAATGGTATTTAAATCATATAAAAAATATAAAATATATATTACTCCCTCCGTTCCATATTAAATGTCGTCTTTGAAAATTGAGCAGTCAACTTTCACAAATTTTGACCACAAATTTCTCAAACATATACAATGAGTTGCTATATATATAAAATTATCATTATTAGATTTATAACGAAAATACTATCGTAAAAGTATAATATTGTAATTGTTAATAATATATTATGTAAGAAATTATCAATTAAAAAGTGACATTGGAGACCGTGAAAGTCAAAATTCTGACAATTAATATGGAACGGAGAGAGTACTTTCTAAATTTCTCCAATTTTTTTAAACATTGTTTGAAGGGTTTATATCACAAATAAATACCTCTATGCATCCTCATTTCTATGTTGAAAAAGGGAGGAAAAAACAATTCAAGGGCACAAAATAGTGAAAATGAAGTCTTGCAAATTTCTCCTCCTTGCTTTATAATTCTTTCCTTCTCCTTCAATTTCCTCCTTAGCTCTCAATTCTCTCCTTTATCCCATCTTTCATGGATTTTGATGCAAAGAATAGGGAAAAGCTTTCTTCTTCTCCTCCTCAAGATCATCATCTTCATCTTCATCATCTTTTCCCCTCATTCTTCTATGATAATCAAAACTTCTCAAACCCTAGAAATGAATATTCATCCACCACCATAGATGGATCTTTCTCCTCCAAATCATCATCAAGCCCTCTTCATCTTCACTTCCAAGACCTTGACAAGTTCAACCATGGTGGATCTTCATCATCCTCGACGTCGAGCCTCTTGTTCTCTATGCAACAACCACCAACTTGGAATTTTGAGCCATTTGATCTCAACTCTACATTTGGTAGTTACTCACCAAGCTTTGATCATCATTTCTATGAAACCAAACCCTTTGAAATTTACCATACTAGTGGTGGGACTTTTATACCCCTCATGGATAACTTCAACCAAAGTGGAGTAGGAGGGTTTTTAGGGCATTCTCAAAGTATCAACCCCATTAACATGATAAACCCTAGTATTTCTTCCCCACAAAACCTCCATAACAACCCTCTTAGCTACCGCGAATTAGGGTTCATCACAAGGTCTACCCTACCACCGGATGAGGGCTCATCGACATCACCAAAAATCGATAGTCTAATGGTTCCTAACAATTCTCCATCGACGATCACCATGGCTTCGAAAAAAGAAGGGAGAGCCCAAAGGAAGAAGATCAATGTTGTCAAGGGTCAATGGTCCCTTGAAGAAGATAGGTCATTTGCATATATTCCCTTTCTGTAGTTTATTTTCTATCTTTTTTTTCTATATGAGCATTTTTTTTGCTTAATTTTGTTTAATTTTTTTACCTCTCTTTTTTTTTTAAATTTTATTGCTTGCAAATTGTTTAGATTGTTGATTGAACTTGTGGAACGTTTTGGGGTGCGAAAATGGTCTCATATTGCTCAACTGCTGAAGGGGAGAATTGGAAAACAATGTAGAGAAAGATGGCATAACCATTTAAAGCCAAATATTAAGGTAAATTTCTCATTTAATTTTTATTTAATGCAGTGTGACCCCCTTTTTTTAAATTTCAAATTTTCTCATTTGATTTATTTTACAGCACCTTTTTTTTTTAATGTTTTTGTATTTTGTTAATTAAGAGTTTTCCTTTTACATAACAAACCCATATACATTTGCACAAATGTCTAAATTTTCATAGGGTAGAAAGGGAAGTTTGTTGCATGCTAAACAACAAATAAGGGAGAATAAATTATGGGTTTAAAGTTCAAAAGGAATTCCTCTTGTAGGGAATTCTTCATTCCTATCATGCATTTTGGTATTTTGATTTCAGGGGTTGATGCCTAGGATTCCAACATCACAAATTTGATA
Organism: Portulaca oleracea; assembly: GCA_029582165.1. NCBI lineage: Eukaryota > Viridiplantae > Streptophyta > Magnoliopsida > Caryophyllales > Portulacaceae > Portulaca > Portulaca oleracea. The sequence continues at coordinate 61,352,427 of CM055868.1, read as the reverse complement.
TGAAAATCATTAGTCTATTGATGCCGGATTCAATTTAAAATTTTACTGAAAACACATGTCAGAAGTCTTATATCCGTTACTTAATTTGAATAAATGTTAACAGTGCATCCAAATTTAGTTGTTATAGTAATGTGCCAGCCATCATGACATTCATGAGTGTCACGCCAGACGTACCGAATAACCTTAATTAGATAACGTCATCCTTTTTTTTCCCATTTTTTTCAGAAAGATTTGTGGAGCGAAGAGGAGGATAGGATCCTCATTAAAGCCCATCAAGAAATAGGCAACAAATGGGCCGAAATTGCAAAGATGCTACCAGGAAGGACTGAAAACTCTATCAAAAACCATTGGAACGCTACCAAAAGAAGACAATTTTCCAAGAGGAAATGTAGATCAAAGTACCCAACACAAAGCTCTCTCTTGCAAGAGTATATCAAAAGCTTGGACCCTGAAGTCATCAATGCCGGTTGTAGGAAGAGGAAGAAGAAGAACCCTTCTTTTACTCACGCCCCCTCCACCAAAAACAAGCCCAAATCTTCAATCCCTCAAGCTGGCTCCTCAGGGTCTAGCTCGAGTGAGCGATTAGGGCATGAATTTGATCATTTTAGTGAGGTTCCTAACTTCAATTTCGACGCCCAAATGCTCCAAGAGAGTAGCATTGATTCTCTCTTGGATGATCAACATAAGAAAGGCGAAACCAGTGCATCTTATCCATGGCATGAGTCCCAAATGGAGTTTGTTCCCATGGTGAAAGAGAAAAATGGGGTGAAAAAGGAGCTTGATTTGGTGGAAATGATCAACCAAATTAATATCTAAAGAAGAATATTTGGGAAAGGAAAAAAAAGCCTTGTTTGTTGCTTGTTTTAGTGCAAAAGAGAATGTGTTGGTTTCAATTTTCTAAGTAGTTTAAGTTGGGAGGTTTGTTGAAGGGTTGGGAACAAACAAATGTGAAATATCTCCTTGTTTTGGGGGGTGTTCTGGACTTGTCTTATGTACTCTTGTGGAAAACCCTTGGAATGTTGGTATGAGTTTGTTACTTGTGTTACATGGTTCTGTGTTGTTTTTACCATTCACTAATTCATGTGTGGGATAATTAATTTTAGCTTGCGAATATTGTTAGGTTTTTTTTTTAAAAAAACGAAGTAAGCAATAAAAGATCAGGCAACCCTTCTCTCAGGGAGTTATATCGAGCCTATCTTCCCGTACAATTCGGTACAGATCTCTCTCCACTCAACATTCCAATAAACCAAATCTCTCCTAACAATTCATGCCTTTGCTAACCAGTCAGCCACCTGATCAACTTCTCTGAATTGCAAATTTTGTTAGTTGCATTGCATACCTATATATAGGATAAGTTAGAGAGCTATATATATATATATATATATATATATATATATATATATATATATATATATATAGAAGTACATCAAACTTATAGGATCTTTTTCTCAAGGCATCGCTCTAAATAATCAACCAATGACTCTATTGAAACATAATTGAAATAAAGTTCCTAATTTCACTTACCAATAGTTGTTTTTTTTTTTTTTTTTTTTTTTTGTATACACCTTGTTAGGTTTTGTCGGCCTAATGGACGGAAAATTTTACACACATTTAGATAATGTTCTTTAGGAAAAGTTGGGTAGATAACTCAAGGAAAAACTATATACAATTTTTACAAATAACATGATAAGGGATAAAATATCTTTACAATGTTAGACATTCAATGCAATAATTATCCATTTATCTTTACTAAACTTTACCCTATAGAAAAAACAGGCCTCCAAACTCGCCCTATCTTCGCATACATATCCAAAGTATTTAGGGTTTATTTACCCTCCCGATGGAACAAAGGAAGCCCACAAAAGAGGCACATCGATGAGATTGTTTTTTGGAAAAAAAAAAAGTATGCTTCTTATAATGGTATATATTAGCCATTCAGCCCCATACACTACGATAAGTTGATAACAATGATGTGTCTATGTTAATAATCAGATTCAGTTTCATTTGGATCTCATTAGATCCTACCAAAATGACCCACAAAGTGCAGTTGGATCTCATTAGATCCTACCAAAATGACCCACAAAATGCACATCAGCGGAGTTCATATTGAGAGTTGTTTAGTTCTCCCTCAGATCTAACAACATATGAGCTATATATATATATATATATATATATATATATATATATATATATATATAGCGAGTAAATTTGGTCCGTCCATGGTCCCTATTTATTTGAGAGGTAACCACCAGCAAAACTTAATAGATTTAAGGCCATGACAAACATTGGTCCATCAAACCCACAATTTCCACAAATGAGAAATATTTTACTTCCAACGACGATTGAACCTCGGTAGGGAGCATGTAGGTTGTCTACCACATCTTTGGTACAGGCTGTGCAAACTTGAGAGGCGGACAAACAAGCACGAAATTGTGGAAGAAAATCATACGAAAACAATATCAAAATGTAGATTCTACATAAGAAAGCTACTCGAGAACAAAAATAGAACACACTACAACCTTCTTAGCTATCTGTCCCCATTGGACACAAGAGAGGAAAATAAGAAAAGAATATAGGAACCACAAGTATCTGGATTACAAAGAAAATGGACTCGGATTTTCAACCTGACCTACTAATTTTTTCTTCCAAGCAGTAGAAGAGATGGGTTCTTTCTTTGCTTGCTTATAGACAGCAAATGCGATGAAAGCTGTTAGATCAGCTTTTCTTATGTTCACAACTTCATCTATGCTTCCTTTGCCTTTGGCTTAATGCGCTTCAACTGGGAGTACAAGAAGACTCCAGCAAGTGCGATCCCAGTTCCTGCATAAATAGAAGGGAGAAGCAGGTTTTTTTGTGTAAGAGAGAAGAGAGAAGATGGTCTCTATGTAGATTGATTCACATTCCAAAGTAATTAGACCGGCAAACAGGTCAATCGGCCGGAGGCGGTTATGGGTTCGGTCCAGTTCGGGAAAACCACCAGATTCAATTTGGTTTGGCTTTGGGTCATTTTCGGTTTAGGTTGACTTCGAATTGAAAATGTGATCAAAACTAAAAATTGATTGATGACTGCATTATCAAATTTGACTAAATGACCGAATTATTCCGACCGAATTTAATCCAAGCCATTAACATTTTCGCCCTGATCGGGTTCGGTCCACCCAGACCCAAATTGGGCAATTTGACCGAACCTGAACTTTATCAAAAAATCTATCAACCCCAACCCGAACCAAATTTTAGTTCGATCATGACCGAATGACTGAATTAAAAAAACGCTAAGCGCTTCCAAGAAGGGGATCCAAAGTACTAATCTCAATGGTCAAGGCACACTTTTTCTTTCCCAATAGTGAACAGATTGAATTCAGGGTACATCATAAATTCATGATATCATATCCCTTCCCCTACTTGCCTTTGCCCAAGGATCTGGTTCTTATATTATTACCTTCACCGGTGCAATGAGAGAGTTAAAAGAAAAAAAACCTAATGAACTTTGTCTTCAACCAAAAAGAAGCAAGCAGGATAGTTAAAGTAATTCAATTGAAATGATACAGATAGGAAACTTTACCCAGCGCATTGATAGGTGAAACAGGAGTACGGAAGAAAATAACGGAGCTGACAATGACCACCACCCGCTTAACACAGTTACCAACAGAATGGGTAATTGGGGACACCTTTTGCAATATCATGTAAGAAACCTATAAAAAAAATCACAGACAAAAGTGAGAAGACATGGAAAATTACGTCCAAGTGCTAGTCCTCGCTCCCTGAGAGGTCGAGCATGGATTGCTGGATGTAAATCAGAGCAACAACTTCGAAACAATATGTTCTTATGTTTCTCCCCTCTCATTTCCTATTGCTGGGATCCATGGTCAAATCTAGAATTTAACATAAATCAAAGTTTATTTGGACCTTCCTCAGGCCAAAAAAAATTGAAAGAAAATGCAATGAATATCTGAGCCAAAAATTTTCAAGCTTGGTGAACTTTGAGTCTAGCATGAGCTCAAGAGTCAAGTCATATCCAAACAAATTGAGCTCAAACATAGCCCCACAGTTTAGTTGAAAGTTTATTAATCAATCACTAACCCTAAATGGCATAGTAGATGGATTATTCAGAAATGGTTTGATACAGAAATTACAGAAAGACAAACAATTGAGCACAAGCAGCAATCAGAAAGATGAACAAGCAACAAAAGAAACAATGTTAATACATTAAGGGAAAGGATGACATGATTTAAAGCTCAAAACAGAACAAAGGAAAAAGAATTTATGTTACCTGTTGGTAAGCATGGAAGCACAATGCAGCCAGGAAAGTTCTTGTGTACAATTCCTTGACATTCAATCCCTGGAACAAGAAAGGGAAATGTTACAAACTAACACATTGAAAGTATTGATCGAATGAATTCAATAGTCGAAAAAGAACAGCAAATCTACTTACAGCAGCTTCAAGATATCCAGGGGTAAACTTGACACCTTCGGTGAAAAGAGCTACTGGTGCTAAGATTATAAAGGACAATATCGTAATTAAGGAGAAAAGGGTGATGTTGTCCATTGATTCCGTATCCTGTCAAATGACAAGTAGCATCGAGATTAGTGAGGTAAATCAAACAAATGAAATACACCATTCACATAAAGAAAATGTAATTATATTACCATCCTGGAGCAAGCAAGCGAAAATGCAAAAGCTAGCCTTTCAGGGTATTTTCTTTTCAGGGTTATGGAAGGGTTGGGTAAAGTAAGGATTGAAGCTCAAGGAAAAGTCAAAAAGATGAGTGTTAGAAATATGGGAAGAAATGAAGATAGGTAAATTTGGGTTGGTTAGGTGAAGTGGGTAAAGACCCTACAAAAGAACATGCCCTAAAGCTTTCGTAAGAACAGAATAAGCAAGTCAGAGCAACAACTTCTGAAACAGTTCACAATAACTATTGACAATAATATGTATTACCTGTTTTTTCACCATGAGCTTCTTGCTGAGCACATTACGGGATTGAAACGTCACATTGGAAGCCATTGCACTCCAAAACCCAGCCCTTCAAACAGACCATTTAAACAAATCAGACAAGTGATTCAGAATAGACCCATGTCAATAAGCCTCCGAGGTTCACAACATAGAAAAATATGAACACATAATTTCACTAACCAGTTAAACGAGGCCTCAGTGCAAGACGCAAGAGCCACACCCCCAACAATGGGTAAAAGCGAGAGAAGAACCCATGATGTAGGCCTCTAAAGAAAATGATCATCACAGCATAAAATCAATGCATTTGCTAGCATAAACCAAATGTACACCGAACAACATACGTATAGCAGGATAAGCAACACAAAATTGGAAGGCATGATATTATACCTCTCCAAGAAAGATGACAGAGAGAAGCACAGAGAAAAATGGCTCCATAGCTTTAATTGTGTGAGTGAATGAAACTGCCACTTTACCAAGACTCATGTTTGTGAAGAGATTTCCCATAGTATGCACAGCTGCTAATGGCAATATCGCAACAAGCTGCAAACCCACCCGCAAAATGAATACATCTCCACAAATGAGTAACCGCACAACCAAATGACCAATAACTCACCTGGCCAGCACTAATTTTGGGCCTTTTGAAGATATTGAGTGCCCACATAAGAAGTGTAAACACTGATCCAACAGCAAATTGGGCAACAGTGACCGTCATCGCGTGTGGATATACCTTCAAGACCTGCACAAGAATCGCCACTCCCATTATTCAATTCAATTGCTATGCTGTTACATGCTGCAGAAGCAACCAGACAAATATTCAAGAGAGCAATGCACACTTATGAAGCCTGAAGAACATGCCAATTCAGGATCTACCCACTTCTTTTGTGTGTGTGTGTGTGTTTTCCTTTTCAGTAAATAAGGATCTACCCACTTCTTATCAATAAATGTTCACATGACAATTCTAAGAATGATTCCAGTGACTCATCTATTCAACTAAATCATCCAAAAGGACCATCTTTTTTTCTATCCTTCATTTTCTCTAAAGGAAATCTCTCTTTTCTGTGACACAAAACGCATGCTTGCACTAATTTTAGAGCCAAAATACCAAATAAAGTTGAATTAACACTCCTACACTCATTTTCATCCAAATTAACTTTGTGATTTGTTCCACAATCCCAATATTCTCCACTAATCATCATCCAAAACGACACACATCACATTCTCAACAAAAAACACAACCAAACAGCGAATCAACACATCAAATATCAATCAATCAAACAAACAAACAATCCTCAACCAGCTTGTTATTATAAATGCATGCTTGCACTGATTTCAGAACCAAAAATGGCAAATAAAGCTGAAATAACACTCCTACACACACTTCCATCCAAATTAACCTCGCGATTTGTTCGTCAATCCCAATATTCTCCACTAATCAGACACATATCACATCGAAACGAATCAACACATCAATCAATCAAACAAACAAATAAAGACGAAACAATCGCGAACCTGCTTGTTGTAAATATTGAAGTAGATATTAAACAGATACCAAAGCCCAAACATGCCCCCAAGCACCAACGTGCTAGCCAACGTTCCCTTCCCAGCATCAGCATCCTCGGCACTTTCCGGCACCGACGCAGCCCTAACCACGAACTCATCGCCGGATTTCCTCCCAGCGATCAACGCCGGCGAAACCGACGGCGATTTAGGGCTGAAATTGAAGCCTGAAGCATCGCGAGAGCAGCTGATTCGCCTAGAAGAGGAGCAGGAGATGCGGAAGGGGTCGAATTTGGCAGCCAACAAGGATCGATTAGGATTCTTGATGGGTTTGAGAAGGGGGATTGATGAAGAAGACAGGGAGATTGCAGTGCCCTGCATTTTGAGATTTGGAAGGGGTGGTTGGGCAAGAAGTGAAGAACGAACGTTGGAGGCTCCGCTGAATGGAAAATTTTAAGCGGAGAAACTCCGTTTGTAGTGAAGTGAAGTGAAGTGAGAGACTGCGAGAACTAACTGTGTGATATAATACATATGATCCTAATTTAATATTGTCTTTTTATTAGGGCTTTCAGGACCATTTTACTATTTTATTTTTAGTTCCCAACTGTGTGATACAATATATATGATGCCAAGTTAATACTGTCTTTTACTTGGGCTTTGAGGACCATTTTATCTTTTTATGGTTGGTTTTTGTGTTCGGAGTGTTATGTTTTATCACAAAATTATATCGTACACTTGATTTATATCAAGTTTATTCCACGGGCTCAATCGATACCTTGCCTTCTCTTTGCGGCTGACAGTCGTCTATTTTGTAGAGCCTCTTCCAACACAGCCAATCTTTTAAAGCATTTCTGTAACACGATTCTTTTCGCTTCTGGATATTACCAATGACCGATAAGGATTTTGACAAATCACCACTCCTTTTATTCTCACAAATACTAGCTCACAGGAAAACTTCCCAGAAGGTCATTCATCCTGAGACTACTCACAACCAAACATGTTTAGCTGAAGAGTTTCCAACAGACGAGTTGCTTTAAAAGAATGTGCACATTGGTGATATAAGTAGTTATTTCAAAATGCATTTTTAGTGAATTCAAGATATCAAGTTTATTCCACAAACCCAACCGATACCTTGCCTCCTCTTTGCGGCTGATAGTCGTCTATTCTATAGGGTCTCTTCCAACACAGCCAATCTTTTAGGGCCTCTTCCAAAACAAATTGAAAAAAAGGTATAAAGTTTGCAAATTCACTAAAAATGATTAAGTTTGGGAGCAAATGCAGGTCAAAATCCACGATATTTAAGATATCACTTGATGGGGTCCAAGAAAATACAATATTTTTTTTTTGGGAACGCTCACATATAATAATAAGGTAGAGATTATTATCACTGAATTGCCATAAGTCGAAATTAATAAAATCCAATTTTCCTAATATATACTGAGACTTTGCATTACAAGAATCAAATCTTTGTCTTGTGATTATCATATTCATTTGGTGAATTCACCAAACAGAACACAAATTGTTCATCAATTTTGGGAATTATGATTTTGGAAAGAAAGTTTGGTGGAGGGATTTGACAATTGGTAGGAAGTTGAAAGAGTTGGTGAGGATGGTAAAGGCAAAGGGGAAGAGTAGGATTTTGTTTACCTTGTAAAATAATCATTGTCAATAAAAGCTAATATATTCCTCCATTGACCAAAAAATGAGCATATTTCTAAAAGTTTGTTCAAGCATGCTACCAATAAATTTAGGGATTTTGGATCTAAATAATCCCAACTTTGGGCCATAACATGTTTGATAATCCGAATTTTCAATAAACATCGCAACAATTCGAACTTTAAAAGTATTGGATTTTAGTAGGCTATCTCCGAATTTCGATCACTTTATTTGATGACAAGAGTGACACGAGGGCAAAGTAATTCTGATTTTGGTAATTATATATAGTATACTTCCACTACTATGAGTATGACATTCTACCACCAAATTATAATGGTTGAAACTTGATGGTAATCTATTGAAATCCAATACTCTCAAAGTTCTAGTTATTACCGTGTATTTTGAAAGCTCAGATTATCTGACATATTATGACCCAAAGTTGAGATTATTCAAATCCAAAAACATATAAATTTATACACAAGGTTAAGTTTTTATCATTTTGAATGCTCCATGGATTTATATTGCAGCCAAATGAAGTGAAGAGCCATGGGCCTTAGCCTCTCTCCTCTCTTGTTTTCTCTAGAAAATCCTACCATCTAATAATTTACGGGCTATCATTGACCGTTTTTTTTTTACTATGATTAACCCCAGTTTGCGCAATTTCTATTTCGCTCATGAATATAATTTTAAGTTTTTATGAATAAAGTTCTTCTCTTTGTACATAAGAGTCTTAATTTACCCTTATATAAGGGTTTTTGATCTCTTTTTTAAAGTTTGATCAATTGGAGTGCATAGTTCATAGAATAAAAATCAATTTTCAAATCATCATAGCCCTAATTGTGATGTTCTCCAGAATGGTATAGATGCATAATAATTGAAAAAAATTTATAACAAAATTGCTATAACTTTGGAACCGGACGTTAATAAGATTTGTATTAATTATTTAGAAGTCCAATTTATTTCTATATTTTATATCTACAATTATTCGTTTACAAATTTCATCAATGAGTATCGTGATTCACCAATGAAATCATTTTATTTAGATTAAGAAAACAAGTGAACATATCACATTACATCTGAAAACCCAAACACAATAAACATGTCAATAAACACAACCAAATTGACCACAAAAACCATGTCAAGGATTCAAATAATCCCTCAAACTTGATGAGCCTACAGACCAAATCATATTCAAGTAAGGTTGTCACTCAATATTACGTGCACCCGGAGCATGTGCTCCAAAATATTGTAAGTGAACAATCTTAATGATAAAAGTGAACAATCATAATGAGAGTGAACAATCATAATAATATTTGAAGCACATGTTCCAGATGCACCTAATATATTGCACACATAATTACCTCGACCGATCACAATTCACCCAAACTGACCCAAAGATCACCCAAAATTCACAACTTTCTTGTTAAGAAAAAGTAGAAACCAAAAACTTTAGCATGGCAAACCATGAACATAACTACATCACCTCTGAAACCCCAAATACCTTCCCATTAGAACATGCCAATAAACACAACCAATCTGAACACAAAAACCATGTCAAGGGTTCAAATAACCCCTCCTCAAACTCACATATAATTACCTCGAGGCGATCACAATTCACCCAAACCGACCCAAAGATCACCCCGCCGCAATCCATGAATTCACAACTCTCTTGTTAGGAAACCGAAAAAGAAGAATAAAAAAAAAAAAAGAGGGCCAACCCTAGACACATTCTCGCCTTTTCGGGGGGCATTCAAGTTCAACCCAAGTACACTTGCAGGCTCGCCTGTTTCTTGACATTGCAAACGGGGCAAACCTCGATGAAAAAATCGCAGTCTATACAAACGCACAAATGCCTGCACGGCAAAAACAGGACCGACATTTCCTTACCTTTGCACGCCTTGCAGCAGTTCACCGGGGGATTAGTAGGGGGGCCTTCTAGAAAGTTCTGGTTGTTGTTGTTACACGAGGAAACAGCATCATCCACGAGGCTCTCCCCGCAGCCTTCCTTGAGACATGCAGCGGGCCCCCGGACCAGGATCTGACTGATGTTGGTCTTCAGGAGGTTTATGAGGGACTCGCTCTCTTTGGCCTTGTAATGCCAGCATTGTGATTCGGCCTCGATCTGCCGTATCTTCTCAGACAGCTCCCGGTTCCTGCGGTTAAGGTTCTCTATCTCGATGTCCTTTTCTTGTAGTTTACGGCCCACTTCTTTTTCTAAGGCGTTCAGGATGGAGATTGTGTGGCGGTGCTTCAGCTGTAGAATGCCTTTCCTGATAGTTTCTTCCTGTTCGGAATCATGGATGGAATTAAGACATGCTTGTTAGGGTGATTAGAGATTACCGATTAGGAGCATATTTGTATGCACAATATAGTAGTTCTTGCAGCTTAAAATCAAACATAAGGGGTTGTAAAAACCAGAAAAAATGCCAGACTTGAATCTGTAAGAAATGGCATCATCAGCATATCTTAGGGCATGTTCTTTCTTTTTTCAGCTCATTTTGAGTGAACTTATTCTGATCTGAACTTATTTTAGAACGTTTTTCAGACTTATGCGCGAGCTTTCTGTAGAACTTTTGAACTTAGGGCCTGACTCTTCACCTTCTTTTTAAAAAGTTGTGTAAAAAAAAACTCTCACAAAAGGCTTAGAAACCCTAAACCCTAGAAAACCCGGAAAAATGCCAGACTTGAATCCCTTAAAATGGCATCATCAGCATATTAGGGCATGTTCTTTCTCTTTTCAACTCATTTTGACTGAACTTATGCTCAACTGAACTTATTATGAACATGTTCTACTAAACGTATTTCTGTACTGATTTTCGGAACGTATATTGGAGTCATGTGTGAAAGCCTTTTGCAGAACTTTTGAACTTAGAGCGTGTGCTCTTCACCTTGCTTTTCTCAGAGTAACTTCAGAATAAGTTGCGCAAAACACTCTCACAAAAGGTTGAAAACAAGTTCAGCCCAAAATAACATTCAACAAAATAAGTTGAAAATAACAGAAGCACAGATGCATATTTTCTGGTCAATGTTCGATCATCGATATATCCAACTCCAAAAGTGAGCAACTTCTTCGAGCTATAACAGTTCACGGCATCATGTCACACAGTCACAGTATAAGATAAAGTGGCGCATTTTATTTAGAACCCAACTCACTCAAAACCCTTGATTTCAACTCAAGAAGTATACAATGCATTCTCACCTGGACGCGAATATACTGATCAAATTCATCGTTCTGACGAGCAAGCTCAGCCTGGAGATTATCACTGTGAGGCAGCATAGATGAGAGGTTAACCACTTTGCTTTCACCAACTGAAGAGACAGAAGAATTGTGCTCCTCTTCCCCATACGAAAGCCTAAGCCCGGTTGATACAGGGATATGCTTAAGCATGCTCTTGGACCGCCCGGTTTCATCCAGGAAAACATGATCATGCAGTGTTACAGGAAGTTTATGTGGGCTGAAAACAGGCACAACGCCGCCTAACTTCATCGGTAGATTGCCCACTGTTTCATTTTTCACCCCAGACATGTTCATCGTGCCACCATTACAACCCACAAGAACTGCCAAAGGTCAGCACTTATCAGTGTTAGTCCCGGTAATAAGTGCTGTTGGTATAATAAAATTATAAACCCCGTAGAAGTGAAGAGTGCTTGATATTTCATCGGTCTAGTTTGAGATGACAATTACTGCTTGAAATTATAGAGTTATAAACCGCATGGATAAGTAAAGAGTACTTGAGATTTAGTCTGTCTAGTCTGACAGGAAGATGCTTGAAAGTAAACAACACTAAATATAGGTCGATATAAGTACTAATAGTTCTCATACCAAGCTACAAAGCAGCACTAAATCCATACATGAAACATCAATGCACGAACTAGCAGAATTATATACTTGATAGTGAACAGGCTAGAGACAACCGACACTTGCTCCAGGAGCACCTAATAAATTGCAGCTAGGAAATTTATATTTGGCAAAAAAAGACTAACCATCCAATTGCATTGACGGAACTGCATTGGCATTGTGATGCCTTAAGTTGTCCATAGAAACAGGAAACAACGGATTGACGTCATTGCCTCCAAACATGCTCCTGCAAGAAAGACACCAGCCAAGCTTCAGTTTATAAGTTTGAAATGTGCAGTGTGAAATCCCGAATGTTTCCCAAAACACCATAACTCGAGATATAATGGCATAAGCAAGAAGCCCGTTCCACACATTCAGAAGAAACACAACAGTCCAAATTCGTAGAAACAATTAAGCCAGAAACAATTAAGCCAAATGTCTATCCGCTGCCTAAGAATTCCCTTTGCTCTAAACAACAATCGGTATGAATCTCAATTGCATATTAGTCACTATGTGATACCACAAAAGAAATCTATGAAATTTCAGTGGGACATTTGATCTTATTCGTTATTACTACATCCAAATCCAATATTCCATAATCCCGCCACCAAGTTGAGTAATGGAGGGGTCCGGCATAGCAGACTTACCCCTAAAAACTTTGCAACTAAGAAAGATCGGCTCCAATCAACCCAAGATATAGAAACCATTCTCTACCTACTACTCATTGGAGTGAAGCATTTTGCTTTAGTCCATTACTATCTAAGGTGAAAAAGCTAATCATTTTTCAACTTCGCAGATTATGGACTAAATCCTATTACTTACATCCAATCCAAGTATACAAAATTTTGCACAACAGAAGCTATTTTAACTACACTGAAAATGGATGCCATCAGAAGCAAATACGAAAACCCAGAACCCTAATAACTGGAAACTTTCACCTCACAAAAGTAAACAGTAATTTTGAAATCATCATCAACATCTCCACCCAGAATAGGTACAATACAAGGTCTAAAAGAATCCCAGGAAGACTCACATCACTACTACATGATTTACTCAAAACCTGGAGAGATTCATCAGTCAGTGCCCCATTGAGACAAAATCAGATCACTAAATCAACAAGTTTATGAAGATTAAACATCATCAATGATTCATGATATTCAAAGCACAAACACACACACAGACACTGAACAATCCATCATTCTTCCCATAAGATTCAAGCAACACACACTCACCTAAATCCACCCCATCAAACCACAACCATCAACAAAACCACCCACTACCCACAAAATCAAACCAAAAACCCACCAAAATTTCCCACAACCCAGATGAAAAATCACCCCATCACATATCATCAATGATTCAAAGATTCATGATATTCTCAACACACACATACACACACTAAACAATCCATCATTCTTCCCATAAGATTCAAGCAACACAACACTTAGAAACACCTAAATCCACCCCATCAAACCACAACCATCAACAAAACCACCCACAACCCACAAAATCAAACCAAAAACCCACCAAAATTTCCCACAACCCAGATGCAAACACACACAAAATAACACACACTTACAAACACCTAAATCCACCCAATCAAACCACAAACATCAACAAAACCACTCACAACCCACAAAATCAAACCAAAAACCCACCAAATTTTCACACAACCCAGATGAAAAATCCTCCCAAGACGCAACGCATTACCTCCAAAAACCAATAACAAACAGCTGGGGAAGATAAAGAACTCAGACTCGTTCTAGAGGTTACAAAAAGATAAGCATTGGGAATCTGTTTTTATGCGTAAAAGTTTGTTGAATTTGTTGGGGAAGGTGATGAAAACGATCTGAAAACAGGCAAAAGAACAAATTAAGGTGGGTTGATGAGGTGAGGGAAGATGAATGTGAAGATGAGGAAGAAGAAATGGTGGGTTATGAAAACAAATTCCAGTTGTACAAACAAGGGAAGGACACTTGAATTCTCCATCCATCCATCCCACCTCTCTATTTCTCTCTCTTTTTTTCTCTTTCTCTGTCTGTCTTTCTCTGTATCTATCTATCTATCTATCTAGTAAGCTTAGACATCTTTTTTTTTGCCATCTTTTTTGATGGAGATTTCTTTCTTTAATTTGTGTTTTGTTTACTATCTTTGTGTATGGGTATTCATTGTGATGTGAGTGTGTCTTACCACCTTTTCTTCTTTTCTTTTCAATGACTTATGCTCCTCTTTTACCTTTTTTTTTTGTGGGGGGTATTTGAAGGAAAGCACAAAGCAAAAAAAATATTCATCATTACATGCTTAGAATCTATTAGTAATAACCTACTAGTATTATTTTCAATAATAAAGACTCGAGTTTTTTTGGGTTGGGAACAAATTGAATGTCGATCGAGAAGCAAATGTATGACATTCAGTTTCTTTTGAGTTCGTTCTGGGACGGACAATTATTAATTCAAATCACCGAATAGTGATAAAAATAAATAAAATTGATTGTTGTGTTTTGATTTTTGATCAATTAATCAGTGTTAAAATTCAGATGAAAAATTATGAATTTTCCAAAAAAATTTCAGCTGATCTGAGTTTGATAGCCAAAACTACATAATAACATACACATTTTTTTTCTTTTTGTTGTGTGGAAGGAGTTTGTCACTTTTGATAGCTTAAGACACTTGAAAACATGTAATGACGTTGGTTTACAAGTTTGGTGTAAGGATTTATTTGGAGAAAATGCATATTTATGATTAGTATTAATTTGGTAATTTTAGTTAGTAATCTTCTCATACAAATAGGTTGTATACGTATTTTTTTCATGGAGTAAAAGATTTGATGTTTTATTTACTTTTTCCCTAAGATAATAGAACTTATAACAATATAATGTGGTAACAATAAATTATTCTGTAAAACTAAAAAATAACTTTATTAATATTTTAAAGGTGAACAAAAAATTCACATCGGAGATCCTATATAAATAAACACATTTTCTTAGATAATATATTATAAAAATATTCTCGAAACCATTGAAAAGACATGTGTGGAAATTTACAAGTAGTATAATGGATAAGAATTTCATAACTTTTCTACACGTATAATATTTGCAATGTGGTTATATAAAAAATGCATTTTTTTTATAAATATGATGTAGAAATTGTATGGATGCACAATGAAAATGGAATATCATGTCAAAGCAAAGCATATGATAATTGAAAGTAGTACAAGTGCATATGCATCCAAGTAGTGCAAGTGCGCATATATACATCCAGCCCTAGCTAATGGTTGAACAGTAAGCAACCACCTAACAATTTGTCCATACATTTTTCATGAATTTCACCTAACCCAAACAAATTACTTGTCACATTGGAATTATACATGGATTCTTGATTGCCATAATTTTACCCTAAGATGGAGGTAACAAACTTGGGAGTTGAAAACCAAGGTTATTAATTACTCCCTCCGTTTCATATTAATTATCATAATTTTGACTTTTACGGTATCCAATGTCACTTTTTGATTAATAATTTATCAAATGATATGTTATTAGCAATTGCAGTATTATACTTTTATAATAGTGTTTTTCGTTACGAATCTAATTATGGTAATTTTATATAACAACTCATTGTATATAGTGAGAAATTTATGGTCGAAAATTTTGAAATTTGACTGCACAATTTCTAAAGACGACAATTAATATGGAACAGAGGGAGTATTTCTTTAATTATTTAATTTGTACCATGATATTCATCAATTCTAAAGGAACTAGTACTACCAAGAATATAAAACGAAATATTATAACTTGGCTCGTACAAAATGTAGTAACATGAAAGCACACCTATTCAATTATTTCATGAACAATTAGTTAAATGCTTAAACTAAATTAATACTCCATCAATTCCTATCAATCATCACCTTAATTTTTTTGTTAGACAAAATTTAAATTTTTTGACAATAAATTTCTGAACATAAACAACATTCTAGTATACAAAAATTTTATCGATCATCATATTCGTAACCACAAATATTACCAAAAATATAAAAGACGATATAACATTTATTAAATGTCAATTAATATGAAATAGAAAGACTAATTGGTAGGGGCCGAGAGTATGGTGAATTCCTTGAGTTATACGGAGTATATGTTTTCAAGATTTAGATAACGATGCTTGTCTCACCATAGAGGGATATATGTCGTTTCCATTGGTGTCATTTAATGCATTATTATTTTAGAAAAATAATTGAGTGTATTTTGAAAATTAAATCACTTAATTTATTTAAAAGTTCAAAATTGATTTTCAAAATATGTTTTGACAAAAAAATAGCCGCAAAAAATAAAAATAACAAATTATTACTTCGACTTCTTGTTTATTACTCAATCTTCATCATTCTTTAATGGACAATTTTTAGAACTATATGACCCAATGAATTTTTTATAATATTTTATTTTGATTAATATTCTCAGATTCTTGGGATTAAAATAACAACTCGTAGATAAATCGCTATATATATAGCTTTGAAAATCAAATGATTAAAATTAGTAAATATATTATATAGACTGAACAATGAGTAGTCTCTCATAAACTACTTTTAGAAAAACATAGTATTTTTAAAAAATAAAACAAACATATACTCAATAGTAACACAATTGTTTTCACATGAACTTTTGCTCAATTTTCTCACAAAAGTTAGTAAGGATGTGGTATGATTCATACTCACAATACATTATTGCATTGAATTCAAATGAGGATGATGACAAGAATAAATAATTAATAAAAAAATAATGATAAATTGTAAAGAAATTGGTAGACATATATAATTGATAGGGCGGTGGGTTGTTTAGGTTTATGGGTAGTAGTGATGTGTTGTTGGATGAATAAGTTGAGGTTCCATCCATCTTTGGTGGTTGCAAATAAAAGTGGCCAAAAAAACACTTTGAAAATTGTAATTGGATCCATGTTTGGTGGTTGACAAGCTAATTTAGGCATTTCATTTTAACTTTAGCTTTCTTTATAATAGTAAGTAGATTAGGTTATTTTTTTAATTATTGCAAGCCAAAGGTTTAAAGGTCCGTAAAATACAGCAAAACAACATTACAAACTCAATAAATAACCCACTTCAAAAGACAAAGGTCTACAACGAAAACTGCATGCTAAACATAAGCAATATAACAAAGACTTACCAACCCACTGCAACAAAAAAAAAAATTTCTCCTACGACTACAATCTTAAAAGATCAACAACTTACTTTGATAGATTAGTTTGCTAAACATTCATCTTAAGAATAATTGTTATAAGATTATCTTCGGAGATAGAGGTAAATATCAAATTATCTATGATAAATATGACACGTTAGCCTACAATCACCATGCATCCTTTTTCTAAAAATGTGTTGATATTTAACCCTTCTTGAAAGCTTTTAGATGAAGGTGATAATCAAGTTAAGTATAAATTAAGAATAATTATTATAAGATTATCTTTGGAGATAGCGGTAAATATCAAACTGTTTATAATAAATATGACACACTAATCTACAATTGCCATGCATTTTTTTTCTTAAAAAAACATGTGTAACCCTTCCTAAAAGCTTATAGATGAAGGTGATAATCAAAATATTGTTATAATAATTTGTGTTTGTCTGTTTTAGTTGGCTTTTGTTTTATTTTTCTTTATTTGAGAGGGATGGGGGGAGGTGGAGTGGGGTTTTATCTTGTTAATCACCCCATTAATCTTTGTATTAATTATAATTGATTGTTATGTGTTTTTGAAGACCAATTATGATGGATTGTTAAAGTAACGCAGTGGAGATAAAAGCATTCAAAAGTCGTATTCCATGTCTACATCTTGAAATAGGAAATTATAGGTAAACACAAATTTTGTTATAAAAAAGACATTAAAAGTTAAATATCTCATAAAATTCATATATTATATAAGTGATGTAACTAATATGACTTATCTTTATCACAATAATTCATTAAAAATTATAAAATACTACCTCCGTCCCAAAATGCTTGTCCGTTGATTAAATTTTGACTGTTAATTACTCACAAATTAAAATGAATTAAAATATGAAATGACTACCATTAGAAAGATAATTTGCTAAAGATTACAATGACGGTAACTTTATATTGGAACTCATTATAATTTGTGATTAATCAACGATCAAAATTTAGTCAATGAATAAACATTTTGGGATGGAGGTAGTATATATTTAAAAATTCATATATTCAAGTGGTGTGACTTACCTTACTTATTGTATATTCCACTATTTTCTACTTACCTTGTATATTTTTACTTACCTTATCTATCTACATTTATCTTACCCACCTTACCTCTTACTTATTGACCAAAAGAACAAGGCTTAAGAGCCAAAAAGTGCTGTGATTGTTCTTTTGTGCATTTTAGGGTTTTATTTGTTACTTAATAGTTCATGGTTTTGCAACATTTTAGTCTTTTAACATAATTAATTATTATAATTGTTGACAATAATAGATACATAATCATAATTAGAAACGATCATATAGATGATCCCATCATGATAACTATCACTATTTCACAAATCATGTAAATCAGACCCAACAAAGTAGATCAAAGAATTGTTTTAGTGGCTGGACTTTGAGATGTCTAGTTAGGCCCAGGAAGGCCTAGCATAGTAGAAGCCCAAACATGCATATATCATGTTGGGGATTCAGAAAGTATATAGTACAAGCCAATATATATAACATGTACTTGGAATATGTGTTCTAGATATTTTGGAGTGAACAATTATGATAATAAGAATGAACAATCTAATATATATGAGTGAATAATCGTAATATTTGAAACATAGTTATCTGTACACCTAACTTGTTTAAATATTTTAACAATTGTTTTATTTTGGCAAAATGTCACTCAAATCTTGTGAAAGAGCTGTATTTACTTTTTATGGACCAGTCATAGTTCAACTATATTACTATAAATAAAAAAGTGAAACGAAAATAATGTGATAGATTTGACTGTCAATGTATGTGGTTAGAATAGAATTGTACGCTAAATGCTATTTATTTATTTATTTGTGTAAAAGATTACAATAGAGTTACTTTTATGCGATACTAAATTAATAATAATTAGCATTGGAAAATAAATTGATGAAGAAGTAAAAGTATTACCAAAGATTTTAATTATTGACTCCCTTTTACATAAAAGAGTCATAATAGAGTCTCTTCTAGACAAAAAGAAATTAAAATATTGACAAAATACAGAAAAATAGACTGTCATGTTCATAAGTAAAAATTTGATGGTGTAAAAGTCAATTTATAATGACAGCAATATTAGGGAACACTTATCCCATGCCTGAAAACTTCATGCATTTCTTTTTATGTGGCTGGCATTATAGGACCACATACAAATATCCAGTAAATATCCTGCAAAAATAGATAAAACAATCATGCTTAATTTCTTTAAATGAGGGTGTATAATGAGTATTTTGTCCCCTTTAAATGGATTTTTTAAAGATGGATACATTATATATAATAACATGCAAAATTTTATGGAATTACACCAGTACACCAATATTCCAGATAAATGCAGTAGAGTATAATATTTATGCCAAAAGTGATTGGGCTTTTTAAGGTGGAAAAATGACAACTACAACAAGAGGAGTATTTTTTTAATTTTTTTTTCAAGGGTAAGTAGTTCCAGAGACTGGTTTTGATGGTTGCATAGAAAATATTTTCAAAACAGGAAAAAATGACAATATTTTGTATATAATCCATATTAATTTTCATGACTTAGTTACTGTCATGTTCTCCAATGTTATTCTTTAATTGATAATTACTTATATAATATTTTTATTAACAATTGTGATATTATCCTTTTACGACAATATTTTTCGTTACAAATCTAATTGTTGTAATTTTATATAATAAATCATTACATATATCGAAAAATTCATGGTCAAACTTTTTAAAATTTAACTGCAAAATTTTTAAAAATGACAATTAATATGAAATGAATGAAGTACATCGGAACTATTCTACACTAATTACTTGTACCCCGTAAAATACCTCTAACTTATCTAAGTTTTCCTACCTACATTTACATCATGATCTATAAGTTTTACCTTACTTAACAATACCAAGTTACCAACCCACTACTATTACCTATACAACATAATGTTATTTATGCCATGTTTTTTTACAGTATGGTGTAATATATTCTTCCATATTATATCACATTTTATCACAATCATTATCAATATATTTTTTTACTTTTCTCTATTATCACCTTTCCCTCTACTTTTCATATTCTTTCTTATCACCTACCATATCAATAAGACAATCACAAATTCCACAAATTTTACCATGTCATTCCACATCTTACCGTACTTTCCACAATTTCATCGTACCGCACAACCACATGAAAAAACAAGGTCATACCTTATTTCTACTCACACAAAAAAAAAAAAAACTTTACGGTTTAAAATTTATTTATGATTATTAGCACAGAAATTTAAATTGCTTTTTCTAATTTTCTTAGAATTTGCTACTCATTTCTTGATTTATTTCATTTTACTTTTTTTTTTACATTGCAGTGCACACCCACACTTCATTTTCAACATGCGTTTCGGCTTCGCCACTGTCTTTCTCACCTGATCAGAAACCCTCCTTCAAAACCCGAACCCCAAACCCCACCACTCTTGAATCCCACCCAAAATTAATCAAACATCGAGATTGAATCTTCAGAAGAGCACCAAAAAAAGATGCAATCTTTAGGTCTCAGAGTGTTCAACGATTTCTGGGTCATCGGGGCGGCAAGACCAAAAGGGTCGGGTCACCCGAATGTCCCACCCGGGTCGCCCGAATTCGACGCGGGTTGTCGCAGAAATTGGTGCTGCTCCTCTCTAATCAGTAGCAACGGTGTGAAATTTTGCAAAATTGTGGCTTGTTCTTCTCAGAAAAATGCTGGGCCCGAAAGCCCGGGCTCGAGTTCGGGCCCGGGTTCGGGCTCGGGTGGGTGTTTGAGCAGGTCTCAGAGTTATGCCATGCTTAAGCAGCAGATGGAAGTGGCTGCCCAAGCTGAGGTTATATTTTGTTTTTTTTAAAAATTTTTGTTTATGGGTTGTTTTAGCCAATATGTGTTGAATGATTGAGTTGATGGATTTGATCATTTTTCTGTTTGGCACTTTTGAGTGGTTGGTATGTGTGAATTGTAAGCTGTGATAGTAGTTAATCAGTGATGGAGCTTGTGTTGATCATGTTTGAGGTTTCTGGTGATTTTGGATCAGTTTGGATTATGAAGAAATATGGGTAGTTAATGGAGTTTTTGAGGACCTGTGTAAGAGGTTATTATGTTAACAGTATGTACAAAACATGATCTAATGGTATGAATTATTCCTTTTTGTGGGTTTTGAGGGTGTTTGCATCTCTGCCTAGAATGTTTTCAGATCAAAACTGGAGAGAAATCAATGCTAAGTCCAATTTCTAGGGTGCTCTAATGTGCAGAATAAGGCTTATTTTACCCTTTTTTTGATTCATATATTCTGCCTGGAAGCACAGTCTCTTGCAGAAATGCAAGGTAAGGTTTGCCTATACTACACTTTTATAGTGGGACCCTTCCCCGGACCTCCGCTTGCGGGGACCTTTAGTGCACCCGGCTGTCTTTTTTTTATATTCTGATGGAGGATGCTGGAAAATTGTATTTGAGGTATTTGCTTGTGAGTCTGTATTGTGAATGGTGTATGAAATTGATCTTGAAAGTTGGAAGATCACTTAGTGATTAGCTTGATCCTTTTTTCTAACCAAAAGGTTGGTTGAAAAGTTCAAAGAAAATGGTATGACCAAATGGTTGGTTGAAAAGTTCAAACCTTTCCTAGGATGTCTTTCTTAATGGTGTATACTTAGACTCAAGGAGATAATTCTTTGATGTTGGCTTTGATTTGGTTGTAGGATTATAAAGAAGCTGCAAGACTACGTGATTCCTTGAAGTCATTTGAGGAGGAAGAGCCCGTCTTGCGACTGAAGAGACTTTTGAAAGAGGCAATTGCAGAAGAGAGGTTTCAGGTAGTGATAGAATATGTTTCATATGACAAACGACCCAGAAAATCACTCCATCGGAGTTCAAACTTGGTGTTTGTGAGTATACAATGGCTTCTGCTATGTTGCTAGGACTAGGGTATTGGTGCTGATATGGATACATGTCGAAATGTTAGACTTGGCTATTTTCAAGAACATTTGCAAATATTCGTTGGAATTTGGTGTTTGTGTGCATAGTATGGCTTGTATAGGTTTTCTTTAGGAAGCATTTTTGTCTGAGTCGGGCTAATATTCTGTCATGACATCCTTCATGTTTCGCTGTACCCAGGACGCAGCACGATATAGGGATGAACTCCACGAGATATCTCCTCATTCTCTCTTGAATTGTTCCAGTGATGCTACTACCTCGGTACGTGATGAAGCTTTTTCTTTTTCTTTTTTTTGGGCTATTATTATAGTATATTACGTCTTCCATCATCGGTATTTCTTTCTCATCGACCTGGCTGTTTGCCAACTTGTATACCTCACACCACATTAGTTATTTGACCCCTTAAACCCAGGCTTCAGAAATGATTAATTATCTAGCTTTCTTTTTCATTTGCGAAGAAGCTCAGTAAACATGGGAATGATGTAAAGCTTTGGTGTATTCCAGGGGATTCGAGTTCAAGTTAGGAGTGTGTACATCGAGGGGCGTAGTGAACCCTCAAAAGGGCACTACTTTTTCGCATATAGGATCAGAATAACCAACAATTCAGATCGCCCGGTACAACTCTTAAGACGTCATTGGATAATAACCGATGCCAATGGGAAAACTGAGAACCTCTGGTTAGTTTCGTTCCTTTCTTGTTTCGTCATCTTTGTGCTCAAAGCCAGCCTTGTAATCGATCACTTTTTCCCGATGCTTTCTTTCTTCTGTTTCCAGGGGCATAGGCGTAATTGGTGAACAGCCGGTCATGCTACCGAACACTGGCTTCGAGTACTCTTCTGCATGCCCTTTATTCACTTCTAGTGGAAGAATGGTGAGATTGGCTCCTTGTTCTTCCTTCATTTCATTTCTTACACTCGGTTTTGTTGAAAAAACTAGGGGTGTGATTAGGGAATATGCATCTAATAATTCTAATCGAGGATAATAGCAAAATTGGCATCCTTTATAATAAGCCTACAAAATGTTTTCAAAAGAAATTTTTTTGGTGGGTCACTTTGAAGGAGGCTCCTAGCGGGTAAAAAAGTGTTGACACATGATTCTGCACGGGCGCATAAGCGGGACCCACATTAGGTGGTGATGTTATACTTTATAGGCCTACAAAATGTTTTCAAAAGATATTCTTTTGGAGGGTCATTTTGAACGAGGCTCTAAGAAGGATTCTTCCAATCTTTCCAAACCCTGTGTAAGCGGGACCCACATTGATATGATGTGATGTTGTTATCCTCTATAACCCTAATATGTTGGTGGTAGTTCCGATTTATAAACCTTTGATCATCAATGACTGCGTGAGTCTCAACCGTACTTATTTCTGGCTTGCCATTTGCGTTTCGTTTTGCATCAGGAGGGTGAATACGAGATGAAGCACATAGATAAGCCGGGATCAAGGCCTTTCAATGTGGTCATTGCTCCGTTTTCGCTTTCTACACTCGATGATGACAGCGATCCTTTCTGAGGGCATCTAAGCCGTTGAAATCAAGTCTCGAGTGCTGATAAAACTCACCTTGACAGTTGGTGAGGTCTTTGTATAAAGCAAACTGGCCAGATCGAATCGGGCATTTTTTGTGTGTTCTTTAAGTTTGTATATGCTGTGTGCATGATGCTGTTGCTGGCAGTATTTCTGAAGCTGTATGTATGTACACAATAATATGTAGCTTTCTTGGTTTCTATACAAGATGAAATTCTCATATTCCTTTTCTTTAGCAATTGCGAAACTGAAAACTTTATATACATGCAACCAATGCGGGTTATATTTTATGTGGGGTATAACCGTGAAAGGAGATTCAGATGTAGGCATTTATATGTCACGTTTTTGTTGGCCAAGAAATTAATCCCGAAAAATATTTTTGGAGAAAAAAAGAAGAAATAATCGCCATTTTCCTCCCTTGCTTTAATCTTTTTGCAATATTGTGATTGTTCTTCCTAATCACACCTTTGCTTCTTCTTTCTTCTTTCTCTTTATGTGTGTTTTCTTTAAGGAGAAAACAAAGGCTGAAAATGTAAAGAGAGCAAAATTGGAGAACAAGAAACATCTGATTCTTCAAATACCTTAATCAACCCCATCTAACATTCACATATATACCTCCCAAAATCACATAGAAAGCCACAAACCAACAACACACACTAATCACCCTTTTAACTTAGTTTCTTCATCACATCACCATGCTTATTCTTCCTAATCACCCATTATCCTGAGCATCAAACAAACAAACCCTAACAACCCTTCACTAACATGAAAACTAGGGTTAATTGCTTCCTCCTAATCACCTCCCTAATCACATTCTTGTTCAACTATCCTCTACACTCAAGTGCACAGGATCATCAGGTGCACCAATTCACCAGCAAGGCGGAAGCAGCGGCAGCGACCAACCCGCTCGCGACACCTGTCATGAACCGGTCCCCGCCAGAAGGCAACACGACGTTCCTAGGTGGCAGGTCGTGGTGCGTGGCCCTCCCCATGGCCCCACAGCTCGAGCTCCAGGTAGCCCTCAACTGGGCCTGCGGGACCGGCGGGGCGGATTGTGACCCGATCCAGCCCGGCGGGCCTTGCTTTCAGCCCAACACACTTGTGGCCCATGCATCGTACGCGTTCAACAGCTACTACCAGCAGAATGGGAACAACGACGTGGCGTGTTACTTTGGGGGGACCGCGGTGCTGACGAAGAGGAACCCGAGTTATGGGAAATGTAGCTATGATGTTTCGGAGAATCTGACCAGTTTAGGGGCGTCACTTATTAAGGATCATGTTTACAGTGTGATTAGCACGAGTGTTTTGGTGATTGTTTTTACAGTTTGCTGTATTTTTGCACGGTGGTGATCAATATATTATTGGAAAGAAATGACAAAAGTTTCTTTTTTGGATTCGTTAGAATCAATCTCTTCATAAATTTCCTATATTTAGATCCTCATAATGCGCTCAAACGTATTTTATTTGAGAGATTGTTGGAAAGAAATGGCAGAAGGGTAAGGATTTTTAGTTTTCTCAGCAGTCAGCACCCTTTTGATGCTATAACTTGTCAGTCGTACCACTTGTAATTTTGTTAATTCATTGTACCATTTTTCCATGTTCAATAAGAAAATAACCATTCTAGGTTCTATTGCTTGCAATTGCATGCTTGAATTTTTGAAAATATCAAATGTGATAGTACAAATCTCTACATGAGAATGTGAATAATTGATGCAGCGGAATGGAGTATGTAGTCTCTATTCCTATAAATTTATTACATGAGAGTAATGAATAGAAGGAAAATATTAATTTTATTGTTTTAATTTCACTGTATTTATTTTGCTGTTTAGTTGTGCTGTTTCTTTGTTGTTAGTTGTCTGTTCGTTGTAGTTTTTTTTTTTATTTTCTGCGAATTTTGCAGCATCGATGCTATCTCTTCAACCTCTTAAGGCTTTCAATAACCAAAAAAGAAATTATATAAGAATTAGAATAAAGACAAGAAAATATTTCATATATATCTAATTTTAAAATTCATATTATTTTCAATTTTTTTAAAATGTTAATCATATTGGAGGGCATCTTCTTTGCTTTGTTGCAAGTTCAAGAATATGACAAAGGTACTTCAATTTTATTTTATTTTACTTTCTAAATGAAAAGGTTGCAGTGATTCTTAATGCTTAGAGACACAATCACACAATCAATCTACGTAACTCAAAGATCAAAGCTTTCTCTTTAGGTCCTGCGGATCACTAAATGATGAATATGGGATATTTCATGAAGTACTTACTCTAAAGAATAAAAATATAACTAATCAAATTCATTCCAAAAAGAAAGAAAAGACACCTTCACACTCTCATAGTATATAATTTACGAAGTAAGAATGATAGACATCTTGAATATGATGGTTAAACATATAATCGACGACATAAAAGTTACTCTAAAAGTCATATTCTTGCTTATTTTATATCGTTTAAAAGTATATGTACTTGTTTGTTTGAGGGTTCCTACAACTCAAACTATATGAAAACTATAGTTTTTTGTTTACATATTTCCGTAAATATAAAAATATATGTAAAATAAGTATTTATAATTATGGTTGATATGATTAGAATATCATTTATATTTGTAGACATTGTCGAAAAGTACAATTCTCCCGATGAAGTCATTGATCCCCAATATATTGAGAAAGTTGATGGCCTTCTTGATGGCACGTGATTCAGTCGTGGGGGTGACACTTGTTTCGACAATAGGGATGATTTCCTTAGATGCATTTGAGACTTGGTTGACCTCTCTCGTGCGCCTGCTCGCCCATTAATTGGTCGAGGAATCGTTCGCAATTTCACAATCTGGAACATATTTTTGCTTGGCGAGGAACTAAACCTGTCAATTTGGGCGGGTCAGATGGGGTTCAAGGCTATTCGGGCTTGGATGATTTTATGGGCATCTCTAACTTGGGCTGGAATGGGCCAAGTGCCATGGGAGCCTCTATTTTGGGGGCCCTGAAGGTGGGCTTCTTGGGCCCCTCAGCAGTGTCCGCAGGCCTAACAATATAGAACAAGACTCCACGGCTCCACGCCAACACTAATCAACATTATCACCATTCTCTCACTACCACTGATTAGTTTTCCCTTCGTTTCATATTAATTGTCATATTAATTGTCATAATTTTGATTTTTATGATCTTCAATACTGTTCTTTGATTGATACTTTATTATATAATATGTTATTAATAATTGCAATATTATATTTTTATGATAGT
This sequence comes from Portulaca oleracea, assembly GCA_029582165.1. Classification (NCBI taxonomy): domain Eukaryota; kingdom Viridiplantae; phylum Streptophyta; class Magnoliopsida; order Caryophyllales; family Portulacaceae; genus Portulaca; species Portulaca oleracea. Next base: position 61,325,574 of record CM055868.1, on the reverse strand, counting down.
ATTTTTCGTCACGAATCTAATAGTGGTAATTTTATATAATAATTTATGGTATATATTGAGAAATTTATAGTAAACATTTTTAAAAATTGACTGTACAATTTTTAAATATGACAATTAATATGAAACAAAAGTAAGGAGTAGTATTAATCAATATTCATCAACACTACCTCCATTTTTATTTATCTGTTGCCTAGGAAATTGTGTTAAAAATTTTGACCGTTAATATCTTAACTTGTATAATGATTCATCATACACAATTGATATCATTAGATTCGTAATAAAAAATACTATTGAAAAAGTATAATATTATAATTTTTTACAAAAAAATTTATATTAGAAATTATTAATTAAAAATTGACACTGAAAACCGTAAATAAAAGATAAAAAAGAACGGAGGGAGTATTAATTAGTTTTGATGAGTGTATTAATTAATGTACGTTGGTGCATTTTAATTTCCTTCCTAATCTTTAGTCGGAATGTGTACTCCCCTGTTTTTTTTTCCGATTATTGCAAGCCGAAGACTTAAAGGTTTGCAAAATACAACAAAACCGTCATACAAAACAGCAAGCAGCCCACTTCAAAACATTTACATGCCTATGGAAAAACTGCAAAACATAAGCAATACAGCAAGTATTTACTACAGCCAAAAACTTTCTCAGTCGGCAACGAACACAAAAAATCAACTTCACTTGGGTGAGTCATTGAGGAATCTCACGCCTATATCATTGTCATTTTCTGCGCTCAACCTCAGCATCAATTCATCAAGAATGTCATATTCCAAGTTGTTTGTCCGTCTGTTCTTTCTAGCCTTCTGTACATCCTTTTGACCAAGAACAACTCTACAAATTACTTCTCTGACAAGCCTTCTCAGCATAACAAACCTTCTCTGTTCTTCCTCCACTCAAATTGGTTTCCCAGTAAAAATTTCAAATCTCAGTCCTCAAATTTACTCAGCTCCTTGATAGTTTCATTAAGGCAGCGTTCTTTTGTGCGTTTAATTTACGGTGCGGTAAGTTGCGGTAGATTGCGGTAAGTTGCAGTGAAAATAGTAAAAAGGTAATGATAATTTGCGGTAGATTGCAGTTAGTTGCGTTGCAGTTAATTGCATTAACACACAAAAGAACGATGCCTAAAAATAAACAACCCTTCTCTCTTCTTCCTCCACTCAAGTTAGTTTCCTAGTTTTGCCAAATTCTGGCCCTGTTCTTTTATGCGGTATTTTGTGGAATGTTGTGGTGAGGTGTAGTGAAATTGTGGTGGGTATGGTGGAATTGTGGTAGGTTATTGGAATTGTGAGAGGGAAAAGTAATGATTCTGATAAAATGTGGTGAGTTGTAAATCATGCAGAGGCTATGACATGATTTCCACAACCATGAAAAAGAACACGGCTGGTTTGTTTTGAAAATATACAACTCAAAATATATACAGAGAAGCAGATGAAAAATGCAAAGTTGATTAAGCAGAGTGATATACACAAATGAGAAGGGCATGATATGGAATGCATGTACCGAGAAAATAAAATCATGGGAATTGGTTAAGAAATTACATTACAATAGTAAAAGAAAAAAGAGAGAGGAATAAAAAGTGCTAATTAACGGCGCGAAACAAATGGAAAATTCCTGAGTATTATAAGACGAACTCTACGAGGCAGAGGTACAGGGCCTTCGTTGTCGATGAGGATGTGTTCGAGAATCCTTGTCATCGCCGCAATGTACTCCTCCAGCATCTCCACCGCTACTGATACCATCATCATCTTTCTCTCTTTATATATAACTCTTCACTAATCGACAGAAGAAAAATTTATCAGGATATATGAATTGAGAAATAAAAATACGACAAGATCAGTAATTAAAATAGAGAATATAAAGACATAAGATTTATATGGAAACTCAAAGCGGGAAAAAACACGGACGACAACGGAACAATAATCCACTAGTATAAGGGGAGAGGTTACAAGAGAGATCCCAAATGGCGTATAACACAACGGGAATAATCTGAAGGCAAAACAATAACCCGTATTTATAGTAGAAGTGCAACCGGTAAAATAACCCTAAGAATTTGATCTAACCTACAACTAGAACATAACTTTCATTAGGAGTCTTTATCAACAAACTCACTCAATGATACAACTTGTTGACACAATAGAACTCTTGAAAGTATTGTATATGCCTAGGATTGTAGGTTGCACATGAAGAATTGATCAGACACTTAAAATATTATAACTAATAACAGTTCTAAATATATTATAAATCTTTATTATATAAATTATAGAATGGAGTGCTCTCAAATTAAATCCCGCCTCCACAAGTCATGTGGTTGAATATCCACATGTGTGAGCTTGCATGGAGGGCTATGTCCTAGCATGGAGAAGTTGGTTTCAAAGTCGTGTGAACGAATATGACTAGTGTAGGTTGAGAAGTAATGTATATGGTTGCATACATACATGTTTTGCATTCATCTAGTGGTGTAAAAAATTCTTAATCGAAAAATACTACCTGGCCCTGTAAATTTTATGGGTATTTTGGGGTAAGGTAATTAATTACCGATAATTATTGAATGTTACCGAAATTTACCAGAAGTTACCGAAAATTATCGAAATATACCAAAAATGAAATTAACATTTTCACTTTAAACATCTTAGATTTTTTATCGAAATTAACATTTTCATTTAAAAAAAATAAACTCACCGAAATTTACCAAAAAGAATTAACTATAAAAAAATACCAAAAGTTACTAAAAATTACCAAAAATTCAACATTTACCGGACCCATAATTTTAAAGGAAGTATACATTGTAATAGGGGAGGGAGTAGCTTTCAAGAGAAGCCTGAAAATTGACGATGCGTAGACATCATGGGGTCCACTTAATTGATACCATTACCAATAATAAGGGACATTATGGATTTATGGGGGTATACATCTTTCGATAATGACATTACTTACTTACCTACTGGCCACTGCATTGTGCTAGGAACGAGCTTTATCTTCTCCTCCACGTTTCATTTCACTATTAGGCTCCGTTTTTTCTACGCCGTAGTGTGTTGCGGTGTGGTAATGGTGTAGTGCGATGAAATTTGAAAAAGTGTGGTAAAATGTGATGGGTTGTGGACTTGTGGTGAGTTGTGGTGAGAATTGTGATATGTGGGGTAGGTAAAGAGAAAAAATATAAAAAATATATGAGAAAAGTGAGGAGAGAGAAAAGTGAGAAGATATTTTGGTAATAATTGTAGTAAATTGTAGTGAAGTGTGGTAGAATATTGAGTAGTGCGGTGTGATGCATGTTATCGCGCATGATTCTGTATGTTCTTTCGATCTCAAATGTAATTAACGATATCTCAATAGCGTTCGTAAAATTTATCCCACCCAAATGCTCGAATTTGTCCGACTCAGAAAAAGTCGGATTTTTCCCACCCCCTACATAGTACATAACCCTAATAATACATTAATTAAGATATATATCAATGTTCTAAGAACATATACACATATATATCTCTTAATCTGTTCACATTATTAATTAATTTTCACATGCATATTCTATATATGTGTGTATATATATGTATTTTATTATTAAACTGGCCCAAAAAGAAGTTCCTCCCTCTGCGTCTCTAGCAAAGGTTAAAAAGTACAGAGCATGCATGCATGGATGCATGGCTGTACGAGCATGCTGCATGCAGCGTGAATCAGTGGGTTGCAGCTGGAGGTACCATTTCTACAGTTGTCTATCCTCGAAACCTTGACCTGTTGACCCACATCACCATGATAATCTCACCCGAAACCAAAAGCTGTCACCTTTAATTTCTCCACATCACAGACCAATCCCCACCCTCCGATCCAATCCATCACTTTTAAATCCATTAAATGTAGGGACTCCAAAACTTCAAAGCTCGATCAGCCCTCCAATATCAGAGATGATACTACTTGAGAGTAATAGAGTTAGGCAAAATTTTGTCTGCTAGAAAAATATCAAGTCTGGACATAAATTTTGTGTCCGAATTTTGATATTGATCGAATATTTGGATATAAAATTTTTCTTTTTTCTATTATCCGAGCTAAAATTAGGTTTGTTCAAATTGTCCAACTCAAGCCAAACCAAAATAAAACTAAATTCGAACATTAATTCATCGTTCAAATTTTGACATTGACCGAATTAGGACCGGAATTTTTGCTGCTCTTGTGTGATGGTGTGCATTGGAAGCTCCAAATCACAACACAAAGTTGCATTGATTACACATTTTCTTTTCTTTGGAAAAAGAAAATGTAATTATCAATAAATTATTTCTAACAGGAGTAACAGATTGATGCATTTATTGCTATTTCTGAATTCTGATAGCTACTAGGGCCCGAGCTAGAGGCTAGATTATATAAAACATTTGACCAATGCATCTTATGTCTGTTCTGAATTTGCCAATTTTATGAATTATCAGCTTTAGACTTGATAGAAGGATCTTTTATTTGAATATGAGTTTGAGTTGATTAGTTTATAATTTAAGTCAATTTCATTGTGTGTTTATGCATGGTTGGATTCGATTAAGTGTGCCTTTTGTGGTTACTTGGGGGAAAAATTCATGAAAAAAAAGCTTTTTTCAGAGAAAACTTTCCTTAATTCCCGGGTAAATTCTTATTAAAAAAATTTATGTCCATTAAGGCCATGTTCTTTTATGCGATATTTTGCGGAATGGTGTGGTGGGGTGTGGTGAAATTGTGGTGGGGTGTGGTGGAATTGTGGTAGGTTATTAGTATGTGGGGTAGGTGAGGAGAGAGAATGTAAAAAGTATAGGAGAAAAGTGAGAAGAGAGAAAGGTGAGGAGAGAGAAAAGTATGATTTGCGGTAAAATGCGGTGGGTTGTGGCAAATTGCGGTAGGCTGTGGCACCGCAGTTTGCCAACCGCAGAAAAGAACACGACCTAAATGTAATCAAACATAAAAAAGTTTGTTGACTTTGAAAAGTTGACCAATTTTTCAGTAAAGTTTTTCCTACTAAACACATCATATTTGTAGTTATTTCCTATCAATTAGATTTACTCTTGGGCTCATTTTGAATGCATGCATACACATACTTTACAACGTTCGGATTGTAGTAATACTCTCAAAAGTGTCGGAGCATCTTGCATCAAGATTACATTGCTCACAAATCTCATAAAAATGTTCATCAAACTGCATTACGGTGCTCATAAACTCTAGAGCGACATTGCTCACAAATCTCATATAATAATACAACAATGCTCATAAACCTCCATTGTAATATTCTTAAACTCTAAGGAGACAAAAGTATAGTCATAAATAGAAACTAGAGAGCAAGCATAAGAGTGACAAATTTAGTCATAAATTTCATTGCAAAATGTTTATAAAACTACGCTACGTACAATGTAGGCCCTGTTCTTTTCTGCGGTTGACAAACTGCGGTGCCACAGCCTACCGCAGTTTGTCACAACCCACCACATTTTACCGCAAATCATTACTTTTCTCTCTCACAATTTCAATAACCTACCACAATTACACCACACCTCACCACACCATTCCGCAAAATACCGCATAAAAGAATAGGGTCGTAGTCATAATCTTGCGAGTATGCTCCAATAATCTTACATTCTATGTATAAATTAATTTACAAGTAATTTAATTTTGATTTGAGATCTTAAACCAATAATATTATGTTTTTAAATCCAATGTTTGAAAAAAGCAAATAACACCCATAGTTAAAACTTTAACACATCTATATTGTTTTTTATATTGAGACACTCTATAGTCCATACTAAAATCTTTGCTTTGTTGTGATTTGTGGGTACACTAAAAATTCATATAGGCCTCTCTCAAAAAGAAAAAAACTTATATGCTAAATTTTATTTATTATTTATTTTGTAGATTAAGCATCTTCATAGGAGAGTTTCCCTACCCTACATAAAATCCAAATGGGCAACAGAATAATGTCTCCCAAACACACCCTTATTTCTCTCTCCTCCTCTTTTTCAAAGGCTGGTGATTTTAGAGAGAGAAAAGGTGACAAGACATGCATACATTTGAGGATTTTATTAGCAATAATAATAATGATATTATATTTTGCATGGGACATACAGTAGGAAGATTGTGACAACAGACTGTTATTGTTTGTTGCAGTAGTGTTTTAATTTCTTGTTTTTCTTTTGGGAAATAGGCAGAAAGGAAGATGCTTGTCCCCCAAGTACTTCTTTTACCTTCTTATTTGGCGGGTTAACTCGGGCGAGTTGGCTTGTTGAGACACGTTTTCGTCGGTGTACTTGGCTCGCATCATGTGCTAAATTGCTAATCGTATGAGCTAATTGGCCAGTTCTTATTTAAAAGCCTAATTAGCTCCACAATTATGTGAACTAAGGTGTAATTTCCATTAATTTTATATTTTAGACATTTTATTTTTGAAAAATGATTTTTGTCCTACTTTACCAACTACGATAAAGATTAATCATGATATATAAAGTCTAGCAAAGTATGACCGAAAAACTAAAAAAGACGATTTTCTCGTCTAAGGTAGCTATTATGAAGGTTTTTCTTAGATTCATCCCAATTATCCTTATTGATCAACACATCTATTTAGGTCCTGTTCTTTTCTGCGGTACCACAGCATACCGCAGTTTGCCACAATTCACCATACTTTACCACAAATCATTATTTTTTTTCTCCTTACTTTTCTCTCTCTTCACTTTTCTCCTCTACTTTTTACCTTCTCTCTCTTCACCTACCCCACATACCAATAACCTACCACAATTCCACCACATCTCACCACACCATATCGCAAAATAACGCAGAAAAGAACAGGGCTTTAGTTGGATCTACAACTCTCAAATTGCTTTTTATTTTTTTCCCATTACTATGAGCCAAACTCCTCAAATGAGCCTGCAAGCCACTTACCTAGCCATTCGTCATTTGAACTTCAGCATTGTGTCATATTTCCTCGTTAGCTTAGCTTTGGCATCATAAACTCGAGGAAAGATGCTTTAGCACTAGGAGATAAATCAAGACTCACGTCAACAAAAAGAACCATTCAAATTTTTAAGTGTGGTCACTATTAAACTTGACCAACTTCCTTACAACCAAATTGAATCCCCTTTGATAAGACAATCCCTATAAGAAATCTTGCTTGCATAATTTGGGCAAGCCTCATCAACATTAATCGAATTTTTAAGAGGCACCGTTCTTTTGTGCGTTGCGTTTGCGGTTAGTTGCGGTAGATTGCAGTAAGTTGCGGTGGAAATAGAAAAATGGTAATGGTATTTTACGGTATGTTATGGTAGGTTGCGGTAATTTACGTTGCGGTTAGTTACGTTAACGCACAAAAGAACGGTGCCTTAGTGTTGCCAAAAACAAATCCACCATTTGCCATTATCTCAAGCAAGCCACCAACAACTGTATCCTCATTCACATTATATGCCAATCTCATTCTCACAATTTAGCACTAATTTTACTGTGTGTCACTCAACAAATGTATTCCACCAATATCTTTTCTTTTAAAGACCCATTTCCGAACAAATTTCACTCCAATAAGCAACCTATCAAATTGTTTATTGTGATGTTTAGCCCATAAAAGTACAACTAATTCCTAAGCTTACTATTTGTTTGATTCATACAATTGATAACTTTCCTACCTATAGCCCCATTAGCAAACCTTATGAAACCAAACATTCCATTTATACCAATCTATAAGGTAATGTATGAGTGTACAACACCATCAAAGTTACTAAACATGATTAATGTTGATCGTCGATAATTGGAGGTAAGAATATCACAATAAAAATATGACCCGAAAAGTATTCATTAATAATTAATGGTGATGAATCGTGATAAATGTTGATAAGTATTGACCACCGTTAGTAAATGTTGACCAATAACAATTATAAGTTGAAATTAGACAAAAAACCCTGAATGATGGTTCGAGTCGACAACGTATCTATTCCCTCCGTTTCATATTATTTGTCAGCTAACTGTTATGGTTTTCAATGTTACTCTTTGATTATTAATTTCTTATATAATATTTTATTAATAATTGTAATATTATACTTTAATTCTAGGATAATATTTTTCATTATGAATCTAAATATAATAATTTTGTTTACCAAGCCATTATATACACTGAGAAATTCACGGTAAGGATTTTGTATTTAATTGCACAATTTTCAAAGGGGACAAATAATATAGAAGGGATGGTGGATAGGTTTGGGATGGGAGATATGACATGTTGTTTGATAATCCAAACTCCATAATGGGCAGGAAAAACGAACATGGAAAGTTCAACAACAACTCGGCACATAATAAAAATAATGCCACATAAAGCTACAAAACACTGCCAAAAGAAATAGTTAAAGCCTCGAACAAAGAGTGCAAAAAGAGAACTCAAAATACACTCTCAAAACAAATTAGTCACGTCGCTCACACTTCTATAACTCCGCTGTTGACTAAGAGCATGCTCTTTTCTTTGTTTCTTCAACTTCTACTTGAAATACCTCCTTATTTTCTCAATTCATCAATGTTCAGGAATCCATATTTACAGCTGAGTTCCATGATTTTACAAAAAAAAAAAGGGGGGGGGGATCATAAACAACTATTGATCAAGGCATGATTAAGGCTATTAATAAACCTAAATTTCCCCTAAGTAATATACATTTCCCATTTATTTTTTAAACAAAAAACGAGGGAGAAGCTCCCCTGCTAAAAGCTGAATCAGCACACCACTATCTCTCCTCCTACCCTTCTTTTCTCTCTCCTCACATGATTTGCCATTTAATTTCCCCCTATTTCTATTCCCCCTCTCAACCAAACACAAAGCAACTCAAAAAGAAGCAAACAAAGCAAAGCATCTCCTTCTTCTTCTTCTTCCTCCCCATACTCTGTTTTTTCCACTCACTTTTTCATTTCCCTCTCATCTTATCTTACCCTTTCCTTTCCTCTTGGTCTTCTTCTTCTTCTTTCTCATAATATCGAATTCAAAAAATATGCACAAAAATATGTCTCATTTTCCAAGTGTTTGATCTTTGTGTCCCCAAAAGAATACCCACTTGAAGTTTCGAATCTGTCCTCTGTTTCACTCAATTTTATCAAGTGTTTATTTAGGGGGGAATTTGTGCTAAAGAGACTCTGATTTTCATAATCTGGGCACTTTTGCACTACATTTTCATGATTTTTTTTGGGTTTGAGAAGTTTTTTTGTGCTTTTTCTCTCTCCATTGATGGTATTGTGTGGGTGTTGAATGTTGGTCTGATCTTTTTCACTATTGAAAGTTGCCAAATTTCTATCTTGTTTGCATGTTCATGGCATTGAAACTCCCAACCCTCTTCTGGGTACTTAGATTTTGTTTTAGTCTCCCCAAAATTTGATCTTTTGGGTTGATTCTTTTCTGGGTATTAGCTAAACTTCTCCATAATCAAAGCAAAACCCATTTTAAAAAACCATTTCTTTTCACTCTAATTTCCCTTGATCCTCTCAAAATCACCCTTGCATTGTCATTTTTTGTGAACATCTAGTATTTTTGTTCTCTTGAATTTGGTACCCATTTGCCCTTTCTCTTTGGACCAACCCCACATAAATTTACCCACAAAAAAACTTAATCCATCATTCATCTTCTAGAGAGAGAAACTAGAGAGAGAAAGATGGGTCATTTGGAAACAACAGCAAGAGTAACCTGGCAACCTCAGACAACAGCTGATACATCAATCCCAAGCTACTGGTTAAATTGGAGGGTTTTGTTGTGTACAATTTGGGTGTCATTATCCATGCTTTTTGCATCATATCTTATATCAAGATATGAAGGTCCAAGAAGAAATTCAAGACCTAACAACAATGGTGGAGTAACAGTGTCAAAAAATGAAGAAAATTCAGGAATTTTGTACCAAGATGAAGTTTGGAGACCTTGTCTAAAAGGGATTCACCCTGCATGGTTGTTGGCTTATAGGGTTTGTGCATTTTTGGTACTTCTAATTCTCCTCATTGTCAATGCCATTGTTGATGGTGCCTCCATTTTTTACTACTACACTCAGTAAGTTTTGATTTTACCTCTTTTTTTTACCTTCCTAATCCCTGTTTTTGTGCAAAAAAGTTGCAATCTTTATGTTTATGTTGGATTGTTATTGCCACAATCTTGCTACTTTGAGGTTAAATACAAACATTGACTCAATCTTGGTGGGTTTTTTTTTTGGTGTTGGCAGGTGGACTTTCACCTTGGTGACAATATATTTTGGGGTAGGTAACAAATTTACACCCCTAAATTTGTCTATATTCATGGTGATATATTTCTATTTTCGCCCAAAATCCAGTCCAAAATTGCACCTCATGTGAATCTCTCCCTCCATTATTACTTAATAATTGTCATTGGAAGCTTTGGGAAAATTTTCAAAAAAATAATAATTGATTGTTATATTATCAAAATAATTTCTATTTTAATTATATAATTGAATTTGAAATGATAAAAATAAGAGATAAATTTGAAAAATTAGTCATTGATTTGTATTTTCAAGAAAATCGTATATCCACCGTCTCTAAATAAGTGTCAATTTGATTAAACGGTTGATTACTCACAAATTATAATGAGTTACAATATAAATTAGCATCATTGTAATTTTTAGTACAATATCTTTCTAACGGTGGTGATTTCATATTGTAACTCTTTGTAATTTGTAAGTAATTAACATTCAAAGTTAAAACAAATTGACACTCATTTATGTTGGTCCAATTTGTAATACCTTGCTAATGGGTTTGTTTGTGATTGTAGTTAGGGACCCTCCTATCAATCTATGGGTGTTGTGACTACCACAAGAAAGTGAGTGGTGATAGAGTTGGTAATTTGGAGTTTGATGAAGAAAGAGGAGCTTATTCTAGTTATGGTGGAACACCAAATGCAACCAAATCTAGTTTGAGCTCCCATCAAATTCTTGATCATCCTCGGGCGATCGCCGGGTTTTGGAGCTATGTCTTCCAAATCATTTTCCAGGTAATCTAAAACCCAAGAAACTGTGTTGTTCTTGATGTGCAATTTATTACATGCTCATGTAGTATGGGCTCCTAATATGGTTATTGTTCACTTGCATAAATTAGATTATTCACTATCAATAACATAGTTCATTATCAATAGCATAATTGTTCACTTATACATACTTAGAACATAATTATCTAGGTGTTATGATATCATACTCTGTTTTTGGTAGGTTTCTAATGACAATTTTCTTGTGTTTTTTGATCAAACAGATGAATGCAGGGGCAGTTATGCTCACAGATTGTGTGTTTTGGTTCATAATGGTCCCGTTCCTCGCATCGAAGAACTATGATCTCAATTTCGTAAGCTCCAAAATTTCTTAAGAAACCTTCAAATTGATGTTAAGGAGAAATTAGCATTGGATTTATGATTACATTGCTTTGTGTGCAGTTCATAATAAACATGCATACAATCAACCTTGTCTTCCTTCTTGGTGACACTGCTTTGAATAGCTTGGTATGTTTCTAAGTTTCTCTTCCTTATTTTGATACAATTTTCCAATGTTAATTGCACTAATTTAACCAAAATTGGATCTTTGTATCAATCATTTAGCAATAATTTTGATTACTAATCCACTTTTTTTATATATATATAATTTCAGAGGTTTCCTTGGTTCAGATTAGCATACTTCATCCTATGGACATCATTTTATGTCATTTTTCAATGGGTTCTTCATGCTTGTATTTCTATATGGTGAGCATTCCTTCCACTTTAATTTTCTTTATCGTTAACCCACAAATTAGTTTCTTAATTGGGTTTTATTTGCTCTAATGGGTCTCTAATGATCTTTAATTTCTTCTCTAAATGTGTAAACAGGTGGCCATATCCATTCTTGGACTTGTCTTCCTCATTCTCCCCTTTATGGTGAGTACATTTTCATCCATGACTCGCCATCATAATCAACAATAAGTTACTTATGATAAATTGGAAAAAAAAATCCGAAATATCGATTAACACCATAGTTATTAAAATCCCAATTTTATGATTCAAAATCCTCAATGCAATTCTATTATTTACATTCCGATCCTGGATTCTACGTGAGTTAATTCCGATCCTAAATACCCCATGGATCCGAGTTAGGATCCAGATTCTAACAACCTTGATTAGCACCAATTATTGTATTTAGGTGTGAAATCATACCAATGTAGAAAGGAATATTAACTTAAATTACTAACTTCTTGTGCATGAATAATGTAGGTATTCTTCGGTGGCAGCCATGCATATTCCATGTTATGGCATCTTCTTCCTAATAATAAAGCTCAAGCATAATCTCTTGTCCAAATATTGTCCTCAAACTTACCTCTGTGCTAATCCGAAATGATCACGAACAAACTCGAGAAGATTTCATGATTTTTGGACCGATCGATCATATTCAACGACGATTATTCGATCAAGTCGAGAGTGATAAATATATGTAAAGATTTCAAGTGTTATATATTGGCAAGTTTTGTGTTTGAGAAGAGGTGATGTAGGAGTGATCAGGAGACCTAAAGCATTCTTTTAGGTTGTTTATATATTTTAAAGAAATATTCTTATGAATTAAGGAAAAAAAAGAGTGGGAAAAAAGTTGTAAGTTGTATCTATCATACAGGTTTTGTATAAAGATTATCAAAAGATGATTTTTACAAGTATATATGCCTTCATTATTGCATTGTCAAAAGACAAGGATTTGCTTTTTTGGATAGATAGCTAGATCTACCATGAAAAAGATGTTTATATGATTTTAATTAATAATTTAACCTCAATCCATAATTATATCTTGAAAGTTTTGTTTAGATAAATAATATAAGATGTGGGTCTATGGGAGCCTAATGTAATAGTTTTTATTAAAGAAATGTATGATTGCAAAGAGGCTATGCCCGTGATTTTGTTGATCTATCGATTTAAACGAATCAAATATTAACAGATGTAATTTTATTTTATGGGTTGTATCTAATAACCTCCCGTGATTTTGTTGATTCATCGATTTGAACTAATCAAATGTTAACAAATGTAATTTTATTTCATAGATTTTTCCTGACAATAAGGTGGGAAACTGAACTGTGGATCATGGGAAGCATGGAATATTTTTTTTTTAAAATTTGGAAAAATGGATAAAATAAAGGAGAATTAGATTCTTTTCTTTTTCTTTTTTTTTTTGAAGCTAGATTCTTTTCTTTTATGAAACTTCCATTTTTAAACAAGGAAGTTAAAGGCTTAAGATATGGGAAGATGAACTTTACCCCACTTAAATTGATGATGTCCTCCATTGATGTGACAAGTTAAGAGTTCCTTTAATTTTGAAGGGTTGGGACCTAAAAACATGGAAAATCTAGTCAAATCATCAAGTGCCTTAAAAAGCAAGTAGTTATGGGCAGTAATCTCATCACATAATTGTAGATTCTAGAAGTAAAACTATATCTTCTACTGTTACATCCTCCTCATACCTTTTATTACCTTACCATAGCCCAATCACATCAATTCATAATGTATAACAGAATTATATTTTACTCATATTTAAAGTTACCACAATAATGTTTATTGTGTTTGATTTATTCAATAATTCATCAATAATAAATGTTGATTAGTGTAATAAACGTCAAATATGTGTACATAATATTGATCGTCACTGACTGTTATATTGATTATAAGTATATATGATGAGGTAAAAAGAACAAGCCCATTTATCAAATCAAATTCATACTAAATTTTTAGACAAGTTTATTCATATAACTCCTTTTTTTTTAATACCTTGAGTAAATAAAGGAAGGTATCAAACTATTCATGATAAAGACCATCAACCCCACAATTTTTACCTATTAGGCCCCGCTCTTTAATGCGGCTGGTTGGTTGCGGTTCCACACCGCGCCACAACCCACCACAATGTACCAACACACTTACAATTATTTACACCAGAACATTCCACAATCCACCGCAACCTTCCACATTTCACCATAATTTTCCCCAACCCACCACAATTTTCAAATTTTCACCATATCGCACTGCAACCAATCGTATAAAAGAACGGGGCCTAAAATATTTTACTTCCACAAATACTTGAACTTTGGTGAAAATGTTAGATGATGAGAGTGACTACCACTTGACTATCTCTCTTCAGTATTCATATCACTCAAAATTATTGCTCAACTAATCCAAACAACTTGTTGGTAGCCTCCTAAATAAGCAATTTACCTTAGGTTAGACAAAAAGTTTGCTTTTAAGATGTAAAAAATGGGGGAGGGGGGATCTTTTGATGGTTAAATATTTTGAAACAATGGAAAAGAAAATAAAGTGGAACAAGCACATAACCAAAAATATTGATCATGTTGATAATAACTCAAAGGTAAAAAGAAAAATGAAGACTGTAAATGTTGCTGACAAGAATAGTTGTAAAGCTAAAGCCTAAAGGTAAATGGGACCATAATAATGGCCTGAAACCTGGGCTTTTACAAATACAAGGACATATAAATATTTTCTGGGGTTAAAAAGAGGGGGGTCAAACATGGTGAAAAAGAGAGTTGTATCAGTACTCAGTTGTGTAAGGTACTGTAAGAAGCTTTATGAAAAGTGGCAGGTTGGTAATAAATTGAACAAGAAAAGAATCATATTCAATTCAAATGTACCTATCAACCGACACTTTTACTTCCACAAAATAAATTAAAAGAATCTTATGTTTTTTATTTAAGAAGATTGGATTTTATAATTCTTATTTTTATAAATTATATAGTAATAACTTCTATTTTTATTTTGGATTCTGGTGGTTAAAAAAATATGTAATTGGACTATTGTGGGATAACGCTAAGAATATATGATTTGGTTTAAAACTTAGTATAATATTTTACCACGAATTTTAAGGAATTTACTACGCTTCTCCCAATTTTATTTTTTTTACTATTTTTTTACTTTTATTCTTTTAAAAAAAATCATAATAACTGCTTGGATTCTTAAAAAATTTAATTAAAAATTCTTTTAGTAATTGTACTTTATTACCTTTCTGGAGTCAGAAATGAGAAAAACAAAAATAATATGGGGTAAGAATGAAAAAAAGAATATGGAGGTGGATTGTATACCACTACAATCCTTTTTTTTTTTTACAACCAGAATCAAAAATGAAAGTAAAGATTATTGTTATACAATTGATGAAAGTATGAATTATTATAATCCAATTTTCCTTTGATTTATTTGTAATGTTTTACCGGTTATTTTTTACCGTACGGTTGGTTGCGGCGTGTTGAAAATTTGAAAAGTGCGGTGAAATGTGAAAAGTTGTAGTGGAAATAATGGAAGATGTGTTGGTATATTTTAATTTGAAAATAATGATATGTGGATATAAAGTAAAAGTTTTATTTTCTTATTTGAAAAGTTTTCACTTTTAATAAAAAGGGAAATAATATATTATGGTGGATTATGGTAAAAACTTGAAAGTTACGGTGCGGTGTAAAACCGCAGGCCCACCAACCTTAAAAAAGAATGGGCCTTAACATGCAAGATGAAATGAAGGTCCATTAATCCACTATAAATATGAGTGGGGTTTAGGACCATTTTGGGGATTGGGTTAAAAGAACACAAAAAATTGTAATGTGAGTTTCAGATTCTGAATTGGTACAAGGACATATGAATAAGCGTGAAACATTTCAGTATCAAGTATTTATGAGTTATGACATTTCTACATTTATAATGCTTGTCATATGCTGCTGTAGTGCTGTGAATTGTTAGGTGGACAGCACCTTCATCAATTATTGATCAAAGTTTACATATGACCAAGTTAAAAATATCAAATAAATATTGGTAAGTTCCTGTTGTTGCGATATCTCATCACACCGCACTACTCAATATTCGACTACATTTCATCACATTCCACCATACTTTGCCACAATCATTACGAAAATATCTGCTTACTTTTTTCTCTCACTTTTTCAAATTCTACCACACCGCACCATTACCACACCACACCATATCGTAACAAAAAACAGAGCCTAAATTGTTTATTCAATTGATTGTTTTGGTTTAAATAACCAATTTTTGATAGTCTAAAAAAATGGACTATTGAAATTGATTACTTTCATATGGAAATGACAATCTTTCCCAAAAGTAGCTATACATCATACATTATACATACATACATATATATATATATATATATATAAAGATATATATATATATATGTATGTATGTGCGTCATCATAAAATACGTTTTAGCACATATCTTATTTAGATTTAGGCCCTATTCTTTTATGCGGTATTTTGCGGAATAGTGTGGTGAGGTGTGGTAGAATTGTGGCAGGTATGGTGGAATTGTGGTAGGTTATTGGTATATTGGGTAGGTGAGGAGAGAGAATGTTAAAAGTAGAGGAGAAAGGTGAGGAGAGAGAAAAGTAAAAAGTGGCGGGTTGTAAATGTAGTGTACAGACCGCAGCCTTAACTAATTTTAGTAAATATATCTTTTCAAAAATTCAATCCAAACTCCTAATACCAACCGTCAATTCTTAGAACCAACTAAATAAAGCCAAAGTAAAAGATTTTTTTATGTGTGTAACTTTGAAGTTGATTCTTTTACTACAAACCAAAATGGAAGGGGAGTATATTTATATGGTAAACTAATAAATATTTTAATAGTCAAAACAAAGAGGCCATTTTTGGGATGAAGTATATCATAGGTAAAGCATTTTGTCTGAATCTTATTTTGGACTACCTTTGTTCCATACTATCCGTGGATTAATGTGATACATGCAGACCAAGTTATATAATCAATCTATTATATGAAATTATTATCATTAGTTTCATAATAAAAAAAAGTCATAAAAGTGTAATTTTGCGACTCTTGGTAAAGTATTATATTTTATAATCAAAATACTGCATTAGAGACTATGAATAAAGCTGTTGATTTTACAGTTCAAAACCAAGTGAATTGCCCATCAATCGTATTCGGTATGGTCCTATTGGTAATTCGATCCAAAACTAACAATCCTGAGCACAAAAATATCAAAGTGACAGATATTGTCGAATAAGCAAAGTACTAGATTTGGCACCATTCTCGTTACCCGATCTTCACCAACTCTGAAATATAGAGACAACTTCGGCAATTCATGTAACTTGACTCTAGTTAAATGTAATTGGCATTGCAAAAGTTGCACTGGAGCACATGAGCGTAGAATATCTGCTCGTACTCGATCACTAATCACCCTTTTGGCTCTTAATAATCCGAGAAAGAGGGCTCGTTGAGAACAAATGATATGCTAGTCTCGAAATTCATCTTTGATGAGTTCTACAAGGTCCCATCAAAAAATGACAGAATCTACAACATCTCAAGTCTTGCATAAAAGAAGAAAACAATGTGAAGAAAGAAAGGAGTGTACACAATTTTACGGCTTTACTTTACTTTACATGCTCTCGAATGAACAACTCAACCTGAGATATGTCGCCTGTTAGGGCGGAGGCTTCAGCAAAGGTGACTTTGTTTTGGCACTGCGAGAATGCAAATGGTTGTCCTGACACGCCAAGAGTATATTCGCTTGTCATATCGGCATCTGATGCTCCTGTTCTTGTTGCCCGCAATTTGTCACTGTAAATGACAGCGGTCCAGTAAGAATATGAACTGTTTAACTAAAGATACTATCCGTATGAAGAACGAGAGAAGGTTAATATCTCTACTATATCAACTACGTAACATATCCATAAAACAAAGCAAGCAACAACACCTGATGTGAGTCCCGCTTAAATATCCAAGTCTAGCCGTCCGGGTCATTTAGGGTCTGGACGAATTGGACATCGGACAAAAAAAAAATTAATGCCTGATACCCAACTTTTTGGTGTTTTCTGGTGGGCTGGACAAATCGGTCAAGCCTAATTTGGGTCAAAATTAGTGCACAGACCCGGAAAAGCCTGTCAATGTCAAAGTTCAAACAAAAAATTTAACGACCAAACTATTTTTCCTTTTTTCCGGGATGGACTGAACCGGCTATCTAGATTGGACACATTTCTACACGTTGAGAGACTGATTCCATGAACAAAAAGAGCAAAAAAACTGAAAGCTTACATTTCTTTCTCAAGTTGTTTGCGGATGAACTCTTTGGAGTGTGCAGTCACTTTCTCAGATTTGTTGCAAACTACCAACAAAGGAATTTTCTTCTTGACGACGCTGGCCTTGGTCAGTATATCATACAAGTACCTACAACATTTACAAATGGCAAGTCAATAGCTGCAATAATCGAATGAAAGAGGAAGAATAAGACATTGGAGATAGAGATCACAATTACTCGGAAGCTGCACGGAAGTTAGGTAAGAACTCCAAAGCATCAACCACAAAGATGAGACCAGCTGCCTGGGGTAGATACTCGTCAAGCTTAGGCCGAAGGCGTGAGTGTCCGGGGACATCAATCAGATTGACCGGTTTGTATTTGCCCCTCTGTTTACATAAGTGTTAATGGTGCGTTAATTACTCATACCAAACCTCTACCACCCTGAACTCGGTAAATATTTTTATTCTAGAATCATGCTTCTCAGCACGTATAACGTGACATTATTCTGAACCAGGATTAGAGATTGGGTCCAAAAAATAACTGAAAAAATGTCCAGCAATGTAGAAATCTACTCGGGCATTACAAAGAAGAGGATGATCTCAAGCAGCACACCCTCAGCATCAAATGATAATTGATTAAACCTAAGAGAAGCCCCGTTAATGAAAGTATATGCAACGGCAAAGTGACAAATGCAGCAAATACAGAAAGCCAATTGATGAATTTAGCCCTGACTTCTTTTCCCTTTCCCTTCTTTCGAATATTTTTCAAGCCATAATTTAGAAATTTTGAGTTCAAGCACAGGTTATAAGACTTCATACAACCGAAGATTTAATCAAATAAACCTTATAATGTAATACCGAACGACTCCACAAAAAACTGCATCCTTGGGTGTATATATGGAGAGCACAATGCATTACGATACCTTTGTGGTTTCAGAATGGAGCACAAATGTACCTTCATTCGGATCCATAGATGTTACAGTTCCCTGATGTGCGGAACCATCTCGCAGCTGACAATCAAAATATGAAAAACGCAACATTTAGACGCAAAACCCTAAAATCATTGGTGCAAAACTGCACCCCCCCCCCCCCCCCCACCAACCCCCCACAAAAAAAAAAAAAAAGCATCAAAGCACAATCGGAAGAGCAATTGATAAAATAAACTTGGTACACAATAGGATCAAAAACTTATGTAAAAATGAACACTTTGAAGGACCCAATATTGGACAGAGACAAGTAACTCACCTGGTAGAACAGGACAGTTTTCCCACTCCCAGGCAGACCAGCGAGCAAAATTCTGTTAGATTTTTTGCGCTTGAATAATCGTACTGCCATAAGAAGGAACAAGAGACATATAAATTAATTATACCAGCACTTGAAAGGCTCTAAAAAAAATTTCAAGATGTCAGATCAAATTTAGTTAAGACATCTTAGACATATAAATTAATATTAGCATACAATAACTTGATTGCTGCCTCTAAAATACTAGTCAAGAAAGCTCATGTAAGAATTGGAAGGATGTGGAATGAATTCGTGCACCAACCAAAAGCAAATGACAAAAGCATTTCACAAAAACAAATCGACCCTTAAGAGCCATTAACATCAAAAATCAAAATCAAAATTGAATGAATAGGGAGCGTTGGGTAGGAACCCCAAGGAAATTTTTCTTGGGGAAAATTTTCCATGGGAAAGATTTCCCTGGGAAAAATTTCCCTTAGCCCGCCTAAAGTTTTTCCCAAGGTCAACCGGGATCCAAACATGGAAAAAGTAAGTCAACTCGGGAAAATTGACCATTTCTCTAGGGTTTTTGACTAACCAAACGCACCCTAAGAAAACAATGTGGATAAAAAATGGGGTAGAACAAACACGAGAGGAACTACTTACAAATCAATGAGAGAAGTATTGTTGCTACTAGAATGCCAATGGCCGTATAAAGTTGGACATCAGGCGTCTCCTGAATTTTTTGCTGTGCTTGGATTAGAACTTGCTGCAGCTTAACTTTCCCAAGCTCAAACCCATCCAACAGTTTAATCTTCAACTGGTCTACTTCATCCATTCTGCAGTCAGCTCTTATGGCAAAGCACTTGAAAATGCACCATAAGAAGTCAGGTTCTGGGCGAAACTATTGAAGGTGCACGCGGAGCGTGAAACAAATCAAGAATATGCTTAAAAAACGCCGTCCATTATAACTTAGTTGGCCTAGAAAAGATCTTGTAAAGAAAATTATGTAGCAACAAAGCAACTATGAAATCAAGAGACCGAAGCCTATCTCATTACAAATAAACAGCGAAGAGAACATTTCCCATTTTCAGTTTCAACTTACCAAACAATTTTCAACCTGGATTGTATAAAAAGACGTGCATTTTCTGTACATTTTGAACAGTCCATTATAAGTTTGTTGGCCTAGAAAAGATCTTGTAAATAAGAAAATCATGTAGCAACAAAGGCAAATATGAAATCAAGATATCGAGGCCGATCTCATAAATACATCTACAAATCAACAGCAAGAAAAAGTTTCCCATTTTCAGTTTCAACATTTTGTACAATTTTCAACCTGGATTGTCCAAAAAGACAAGCATTTTCTGTCAATTTTCAACAGTTTTGGGGTTATGTAAACTTGAGGACAATGTGCAAGAGCATAATGCAAAAGTTACCAGAAGCAATAATCAACTGCAACCAAAGCAGCAACATTCAATACTTGAAATTAGGTCCCACCATTTTGAACATAGAAACAAAATCATCATTATTTCATACCAGCCAAACAAATTGACAACAATTTCAATAATCGCAAAACCTCAAACTTCCAATCAGCACAAACAACACTTTTTGCATCGATCGACTTAGATCATGAATTACATAAAAGCTCCGAATCCCTCATCAAACCAAGAAAAGTCAAATTTCCAGACAAAAATCTCCATCTAGAATAACATGCAAAGCGGGAGAGCAAATTTGAAATTCCAAAACCCTAATCCACATCAAAATCCCGAAAATTGCAAGTAACATTGTACGAATCAAGCAATTGAGAACACGATCAGCAATGCAGATTGAGAAAGAGAGGAAAGATTAAGAAACTGACCAGAGGAAAGAGAAAACCGGTCGGAACTTTACGGTTGCTGAGCCTGAGCTTGTCTTTCCTGTATACTCTGTCTCGCTCATTTGACCTTTGAAATTTGAATGGACTTTTGAATATGGGTTCGTCATTCGGGTTTGCGGGTTCTGAATCGGGTTTCAGCCGGAATAAATGATGATGGGCTTGTTGTAATCTATTTGGCCCCTTTTTATCGAAGACTAATTGGGCTATTTTTTGAAAGCGGCCCAATATGTATTATACTAGTGTTCTACTAGAGTGCTATTGACAATGGAAACTTAAAAGTTAAAACAATATCACCAAATTATAATTTCCTAATATTCAACACTGAAAATGGACCTTAAAATATATATAATGATCTATGTTGTTACGCAAAATTGGACTACTAACTAATTAATATATATAATGATTTAAGATATATAAAATTAATAACATTAGATTTGTTATAAAAAAAATACTTTCATATGATGTATTTATGTAATACTTTTTACATATATCGTTAGAAATTGTATGTTAAAGTGGTGCATTAAGAACCTTAAAATTGTTTGTAATAAGTAGTGACATGGTCTGCAGTACCCTGTGACAAATATTAAAAATTATTTACTTTACCTATTATTATTTGAATATAAATATTAAAAAATATCCATATGACAAATACATGAAAAATATGTACAAAAACACACACATATGTGTATATGTATGTATAAGACAATTCAAAGGTCACCATTTAATAACCTCTTTTAACATGTTCTGCATTAGGTTATAATTAACTAGACCATAATTTCTTACAAAATCTCATCAGTTCTTTTACACATTGTAGGAGGTAATAGATAGTTTTTATATTTTACGTCAATCAAAACCAGTGTCTCGAAATTACACAGACAAAGATCAAACTGTTTTACCGAACTCCTCCATACCTCACTTGGTAGCGAATTACCGATGATTTTGGAGTAATCAAATTTTGTTTCAGACCTATGCTACATATTGTTGATGAACCATGTACTGTAATCAAAATAACTAGAGTGACATTTCTCTATAATTCACCAGTAATTAACACTACAAAATTCAAAGCTCTCAATTATTTTACTACATCCCAAAAAATATATCAAAAATCCAACAGTAACTTTCTCCTATTACCATTTACCCCCATCAGAGTACATTAGTACTACTACACTTCTCAATCTGCATATACAGAAGAATCACAGCAATGAATTGGCACCATTTCTCCTAGCGCCACCAGAATTTACAGCAACAAAAGTGCAATCAATCTTCCCATAGAAGAACAATTACAGCGACGTCACGTCATCCTTCCTTCATCTTTTGTTTAGTCTTCCATTGTATACCAAAGAATTACCAAAAATCCGGGGAACTGTACAACAAACAACACAAGTACACACTGCAAAAATCTCGGAACTTTTTTGTCCGCTTTAGCTAATGCAGGTCAGTGGTTGGGGATCTGATAAAAGGGTATCAGAGGGAAGAGCCGGGGAGAGATCCCATCAAGATGACATTGTCGGTTTTCTTCTCTTGTTTGGCCACTGATGAGAAGAGACTTGAAAGAAAGCTCGAGGATGATCTTCTTAAGACGGGTTGTTTAGGCAACAAAGATGAAGACCCGTGTGAGGTATCATTAGTATAACCAAGGCCTGAGTTAGTTTTGTCAAGCGGTTTAAGAACAAATCCACAAGGGCACTCGGCGAGTTTGCTGAAGCAGTGCTTGTGGAAGACTGATTTGCATGACTTGCACCTTCGGATCTCGTCGTCATCCTGTTGTATAATTGCAAGATGATTAATGGAGATGACATGGAAGGTCGAGTGACCAACAACAAATTCCACTGTGGGTCCCGCTTTTGCGGGGTCTGTGGGGATCCAAATGTACCCAGCCTTATCTCAGCACACATAACTGTGCGCTGAGAGATTAATTCTAAAGAGACCCGCGAAAAAAAATGAGAACCTTTTTAAGTTGAAAATCCTTTGAGAGGAGTAAAACAACAAGAAAAACTATCCACATCAATCATACAACACCCACTATCGGTCCCGCTTTTGCAGGGTTTGGGGAAATTCAGACCTAGGTAACCTTATCTCAGCGCACATAATTGTGTGCCGAGGGACTCATTACATGGGACCCACAAAAAATTTGAGAACTGTTAGAAGTTGAAAATCCTTTGAGATGATCATAACAATGACGAATAGAGGAAAGGATAGAGCGACTAAAAAGATTATTAGAAAGATGTAAACTGTTGACGTTTGTTATGTGACTTGTGAAATAATCAATATCAAACTGAAGGAAACATTTGTACCTGAAAAGGGAAAATAAGGGAGGACGGATTATCGCAGGCTTGCCGAGCGTTACACGGAACTCCATTGTCACAGCACTCGAGACACAGCTCAGTGATATGCTGCTGTATTTTCTTCAAGACGGCATCAAGGATAGGTGGAAGTGCTGCAAACAGTGAAATCAAAAATTCAATCATTTCTATCGATCTAACCTAATGACTGGAAAATAGTGTAATGGACTTCACAATCATGTTATTTCAGGGACGGGGTTAGAATTGTACCTGCAAATGCCCCTTTAGAGAGATCGATGAGGTCCCTTAGTGCGAAAAAATCTTGAGTTTCAAGAAGATATTTTCTGGATCCAAGTCTACTGTAGACAGACCTACGAAAGGAGCAGCGAATATATGGAAGCATTGCCCCAATTTTCCTCCTAACTCCCACAATGTGTCGCAGCGTGGGAACTTTGGAGAAAAGGAAAGGATTTGCTGCACTTACACAAAGCATAGGCTGCCAAAAGTAAAAGAATACATCAAGCCCGAGACATGATTTTGCATTTTCATGTTCAAATGCACAAATTCTTACTAATAAACATGCACCACATGAGATATGAACTAGCGAGAATTTACACGAAATAGAACTACCACAAAAACAGAACAGACCTGGTCAATAATCGAATCCAGGAAAGACTTGGCGAGTTGAGAAACAGGGTACGGAGTAAAATCCCAGTGATGCAAAACCCTGGCAGGCAGAACCGCAGTATCATTCGAATGGCAAGAAGTACAGAACAGCTGGCCCGTGTACTCACAAAACCGTGGCTTACCCCATCCAAGTGTCTGCGCAATACCCTGCATCCGAGTCTTCCCGTTGTCGATGTTTTTATGGCACCCGTCGCATGTATAATGCTGCATATCGAGCAGCTCCTGCATAGACTTCTGTGGTCGAATGTCAACTATTAGCGATACAGTCTTCCCCAAATTTGGGACTCCTTCAGTGTCAGGAACCCCGGGGTTTGACTTGGGCGATTGTAAAAGAGTCTCTGGTGGGGCCAAGAACCAAATCACAGCACCGGGGAGGTTAGAGTAATACCGGGATTGCAGAATGGAGCCCAAACACTCCTGAATAAGAGTGCTTCTCTCTGCAATAACGTCCGGGGAACTTTTACCGAAGAATTTTCGGGATTCCTGCTCAACAGATAACCAAGGGGGAGGAAGGATCCATCCTTTGGTATCAAACAGTGTTTTCAGTTCCCGGTAAAGTGAGTAGAAGTCCCGGTACCGGCGCTCAATCTCCCACCGATTCTCGGCACTATAAACACGGATTACATACACGGTGTACTCCTTCACCCCGACCAGTCTTTCACTGAGTGATATATCGCCCTTTTTCTGCTTCGCGCCCACCACTTCAATGGCATCGATGACAAGAGAACGGTCGAGTGAGGGGTGGGTGTCGTCCAGGCCAGAAGTAGAAGCGGTGGACCCACCATCTCTTGAAAGGGAGGCGGACAGCTCGGAGTGGAAAAAAATGGGATTCCTCACCTTCAGCCTCCCTAAATGAGAATCGGAGGAGTCTAGCAAGATCTCCTCCATTTCATGCACAAAATCGTCGTAAAGAGCATTCATCTCCAAGTCTTTTCCCTGCAGAAAGCAGGATACCGGTGTCATGTTGGAGTATGAAAGTTTCAAATTTGAAAAGGGGGTTCCTACAACAAAATTAAAACTAAAAGCATTGACCAACTCTGTAGTTGACCTACCTTGCTGGCAACAGCCTTGTCTTCATAGATGTCCAAGTCATTGCAGTTTCTCCCCTTGTCCTCCTCGAGCCATGATGAGCCTGAATTTCTCCCATAGCCATCAGAGAGTTCGACTTTGTCACCGTCAGAAACATCTGCCCTAAGACCCGGAATGTCAGGAAGAATTACATCCAAGTTTTGGGGCATAACTGTGTGGTTGCCATGATCACTGGCTCTGGCACTTGTCGCTGTGAAATCACTCTTTTCATCGCCTTTTACTGAGCCCAACTCGGATGGACCGTTTAGAGGATCGGGCTTTTCAAATATGTTGTCCACAGAACAACTGTCGAGGTAATCATCAGATCCATCATTACAAGGAATTTTTGGGAATGTTCCTGAATAGCCCTCACTCTCAGGGTCCTTCGACGTCTCTGCTTCCTTATGCTTCAAATAAGTCATCTTTTCATCGACTTTTGGGAGATGATTGTTTTCTGCATTAAGATCCGTTTCATTTCTTTCTTGATCATAATGCTGAAAATCGGGAATACTGTTTGTGTTAGTGACATTATTGGGTTCCTGCATCTTCCAAATATCATCATGAGACGTTAAAGGGTTTTCTCCCCCGTCTAATTCAAAATCTTCAAAATCCTTCGACCCAAAAGCCACAGACGCATTCATAAGCACCAAATTCCCACTTTCCGTACTTTTATCGGGACGATACTCCGTGTTTCTCACATAATACGCACTCGGCTGAGACTCCTCTTCACCGTAGTTAAACATCGAATCCTCGCCTTCTGAATGCTCGTACTTTGAGGAGGCTTCATCATCCTGCTGTCTGCATCTTTCATCCTCCATTTCATCTGCACGGCTACAATCAAACAAAGTTTCAGCCGCACTTCTTGCAGCAACAGCTCCTTGCAACAGCACGTTCTCAACATTTTTCAGAAGTACCACCAAATCTTCCTTCTTTCCAGCATCATTGTCCAAACCCTTAGCCACTTTAATCTCAGATTTGCTCTCATCATTAGATACAGCTTGACGAGATGACGAGCTCCCAACATGATCCATAACCTCCATACTTCCCTCAAAAACACCCACCGGACATAACCCTTCCTCCTCGTCTTTCAACCCATAAAATGCATCATTCATACTATCATCAAACCCCGGCTTTTTTCCAGACAACAGTGAATAGGGCCGCTCCTCAAACCTCCGAGAGAATCGCTCCCCGCCTAAGCTAAAACGATCCGGGCTATTCAATGACCCGGAATCAGAATCCCCTAAATCATGATAAACTCCCACTGAACTGCATAAACTAGGAGTACCCATCACAGAATTTGCACTACAATAACGCTCAAACTCCGATTCACCGCATGATGAGTACTGCGAAGAAACCGGGGATAACCCATCAATATCATCCCCACCTTCAGATTTCTGAAACTCCCCATCTAATTGATCCAAAGGCTTCATCTTTGATCCCCTTTCCATATTTTCATTAGATTTCTTCACTATAAATCAAGAAACACAGTATTTCAGTTCAATTTCTCAAACAAAGACTACAGCTTTAACTGTCTATCGGTATTTCTAACATTTATTAACCTAATTTTCATGACCCGGATGAAATTTCGAATCATACAACTCGATTAAACTGTATATCATCTTTGATAAGATTACCTCACCCTAATTAATTGAATCCCACCCCATTTTTCATTAGGGTTTTTCACTATAAATCAAGAAACGCATAGACTGAATTTTTCCTTCACGACCCAGATGAAATTCCGAATCATAACCCTCGATTTGACAATAAAAATGGACAGAAATACAGGATACCAACCAAAATCACCAACAAATCCCACTACCATAACTGTATAATTAACATATATTGAAATTTTCTCCATGACCCATATGAAATTTCGAAACATAAAACCCGATCAGAAGGTATAAGTTGCAAAACAAGAAATAGTGAGAGAGATAGAAAGAACCTGGATTAGTAAGCCCTGATGAATGGATGATCTGAGGGAGTAGTAGAAATAAAAGCAAAAATGATGATTTGGTCAGTGTTTATTGGCGTGATTTGTTTGATCTGGAATTTGGTTGATGGTTTGAGAAGTGTTGTTGAATTCAACGTTGTTGCACGTCTCTGTCAACATTTTCTTCCTGTCTCAACGAATGATAAGGATTGTGTTATCGTTTGTAAGAAAGAAAGAAGCTGGGTTTTTGGTGCTCAAATCTCAGCTACTGCTCTTGATTTTGACCGCACTGACCACTCGCAATTACTCTCATTTTTCTGTTTATCTTTTTTTGGAAAGAGTTGCATATTCATATTCTGCCGAGACTTATCTCGCTGTTATTTTGTGATGTTGATATAATACGGAAAAATGGTGCGCTACGGTGAAATTGTGGAAAATATAATAAGGTGTTGCAAAATATGTTAAAATTTGTGGAGAATGTGAGAATGTGGCTGTTGTAGTAAGTGTGGAGAGAATGCGAAAAGTAGATGAGAAAAGTGGGAAAATATATTGATAATGATTATGGTAAAGTGTGGTGAAGTATGGGAGGATATTTAGTACCAGTTAGTTGTGTACCACACTGTATAAAGAACAGGAAATGCCTTGTTTGCCCCTTTTTTTTTTAAAAAAAAACCGCAATTTTTACTTATTTCAAATTGTCAAATGGCAATTATCTTAGAAATTATTACACATAGTAGGCTTATTTTCAAAACTACTCCATTTTATGAGTTATTCTTGTACTGAATTTAAATTGTTGCCTCACAATTAGGGATGGCAGTCAAGTCCGAATGCGAAGCGAATCCGATTCGCTCCGACTAAAAAATCCGAATCCGAATTCGACTAAAAAAACTCCGAATTCGAATCCGATTAAAAAAATCCGCCTCCGATTATAATTGGGGCGGGTATGGAGGTGACCACCTCCGATTTGATTAAGTCCGATTAAATCCGATTATAGTCGATCCGATTAAGTTCGATTAAGTCCGATTATAATAATTAATATAAAAAATTGAAAAAAATTGAAAATTAAAATTAAAAAAATTAAGAATTATTGTTGGTATTTGATTTTAACAAGTATGATATATATTCAGAGGTAATCGGAGTTAGAAGTAATCGGAGTCGGAGGAAATCATTTTATGGAAACGTATAACAGCTAATCGGAGTTGGAAGTAATTGGAGGTAATCGGAGTCGGAGGTAATCGGAGGTAATCGGAGTCGGAGGTGGAGTTGGGTACCTCCGATTAAGTTTGGATTTGAAGGTCCTCCCACCTCCGATTAATCGGATTTGGAGGTGGACCTCCACCTCCGATTATTAATTGGAGCGAAGGTGAAACTACCTACCTTCGATTCGCCTCCGACCCATTGCCATCCCTACTCACAATATCTCATAAATTTAGAATTAAGATTAAAATAGTTGAGCGAGATTAAAAGTGAGTGAGTGAGTGAAGTCTGAAAGATGAAGAGAGATCTGTGAAGCATCATCGCATCGACTTAACGATAGTACAGTACAAGCTCACAGGATGGAATACTTTTGAAAACAAATATACCACTTTAAATCATTTCTAAAGTGATTAGTAACTTGAAATAGATAAAAGTTAAAGCCTATCATATGAAATCTCCCCCATTTTTGCAATTAACTGAACAACCACTTCCTTGAACTTAAACCAAAACGACATATATCGAAAGGCAGTGCCCATCACACAAAGCAATTGGAATCCAAAAGGGTGGGTATTTTCAGGCCTGGCAAAATCAACCTTAATCAAATAACCCACCCGAATCTGACTTAGCCCAAACCTAAAAATATCAAAAACTAATTAACCTGGAATGGCCAAACCTGAAGTGATCCAACCCGAGTCGACTTGACAAATTATTTGTTTTCTAAAGATAATATTATCTGACAAAAAATAAAGTAAGTCATAATCAACCAATCTACAAGTAACCCAACCTGAACCTTTGTTGACCTCAACCGACCCTAACCCAAATGGGACCAACTCAAACTAACAAAAACTAAAGTTACCCATAATCAACCCGACTCAAAGGCGCCCCAACCAAACATAAACTTTTGTAAACCTAAACTGACCCAATCCAAATGAGTCCAATCTGATTCCGACCCAAATGACCTAAATGTCAGATATGAGTTTGTTTGAGTCCCTGGCCTCATTGTAGCAAGAAGACAAGAATTGTGCACAATCTATTGAGCCATCCATTTGCATTACTCCTGGCCCAATATATTCCCCTCGGCCCATTGCTCTCAATAAGACATGCCACATCTTCATTCATAAAGCCCATTGGAAAGGGTAGGGGTTGAAGGCAACAAAATCAAGTGCATATAAGAACTTTTGAAGCCTTTTTTGCCATTAAGATGCAAGCAAGAAAGGAAAAGCAAACCAAAGTTGGTAGAATAAAATCCCAAAAAAACAACCTAATGTATTTTACAATATAAGGAGGGGGAAAATCAACACTCAAAACAAGTATTATTATTTAACTAATTAAAGAAAAACCCTTGAACAATTAATCAAAGATTCCTTGGTATAATGTATTCAAAAGGAATAAAGTCACTTCCTTAACTCTTCAAGCAAAGTATCCCATCAACAACACTACTATACTAACTTCCACCATCTCACTCTTTCCATTTTGCAATCTATCAATCCCTCAGTTGGGTCATTTCTCATTATCTTACATTCCCCTAAACCCTCAATCTTTCTCTAGAAACCCAAACAAAAAATGAATAGTCTCTTAGCAACAACTCTTTTTGTGACACTATTTTCATCCCTTTTGTTTTCCCTAGGTGAAAGTTTTAGTCATGTTAACACGTGCCGTTCTTACTGTGGCAACTTAACCGTCGATTACCCATTTGGGCTCAAATACGGGTGTGGGCACCCGGGTTATAGGGACCTGTTATATTGCATCAACGATGTCCTTATGTTTCACATAAGTTCCGGATCATACCGGGTCATGGACATAGACTATGCATTTCAGGCCCTTACGTTGCACGAGCCCCACTTATCGACTTGTGATTCAATCGTGCTAGAGTCCAAGGGAAACGGGTTCGTCGTGGAGCCGTGGCGGGCCCCATATTTGACCCCGATGCCCGAGAACGCCTTTCTGTTAATCGGTTGCTCTCCCAAGTCGCCCCTCTTTCAAGGGTTCCCCTCCAAACACAACATGTGTCGAAACATCTCGGGCTTAGGCTGTGAGGAGTATTATAAGTGCCCGGCCTGGGGGTTCGTCGACCCCACTCAGGTGGGCCTGGTTTACGGATCAGGCCCACCCGAGTGTTGTGCTGTGGGCTTTGAGGAACTTGGGCCCAGCCATGGTGTGAACTTGACCAAGTTGGACTGTCAAGGGTATAGTAGTGCTTATAGCCTGGCCCCATTGAAGGTTGATGGGCCACACGAGTGGTCGTATGGGATACGTGTGAAGTACTCCGTTCAAGGGCATGATGGGTTCTGTAAAGCGTGTGAAGCCACGGGTGGCACGTGTGGGTATAATGGAAATGATCGTAGTGGAATTACCGAGTTATGTTTTTGTGGTACTTGGAATTCGACCTCAAATTGTGACTCGGTTTCAGGTAAATACATATATTTTGAATTAAGCTTAAAATTAATTAATAATAATAATAATTGCATGTAATTTCGGTAGTGTTCATAGTTATTAAAATCTCGATCCTGATTTACGATCCTACTATTTTATGGTCCAAAATCCTCGTTACGATTATACAATTTACACACGGTTCACGATCCTACATGGGCTAATTTCCGATCCTAACGTCCCCATAGTTTCGAGTTAGGATCCCGATTTTAACAACCTTGGTAGTGTCAAAAAATAGTTATTATAGCAAAATAAGTTTTTAAAAACTACAAAAAAAATTGATAGACAACAACATTTTTTTTTTGAGAGCGACAACTACATATTTTTAAATGTATCGTTGGTCTGTATATATATATAAATGCATCATATATTATATAATTACTTCTATTCATTTTATTTTGCGAGTATGTAGAAGAAAGATCCAGCTGAATATTACTTGGGCCATACATATTGACATTACACTATATAGTCTTTAATTATATGAATGTATATATACATGTTATATTTTTTTTCTTTGTTAATTAATGTAAATATAGCTCGAAATACTTTTAACAAATTTTCGAAACATAAGAAAAGCTTTTAATTAATGGCGTTGTTATTTTAGGTACAGCTAGAAATATTTCATAGAGTTCCATAAAAAAAAAAAAAGAAATATATCATTTTAATATATTACCCTTATTCTCAATATTTTAATGTGAAAAGACGTTTAATTTAATTTTTTTCCATTTTTGCAGCTGAAGCATTAACATCTGGAAGCATAATCTTAGGGCCCTCAATGAATGCCATAATATCAGCAGGTGAGGCCCCCTCTGAAACTTATACAAAAACAAATCTGATACTTTTCCTCATAATTGGTTAATAATTCATTTATTTATTGTTTTACCTAACAAAGAAATAAATCGACATTATTGCAGGATTATCAATATTTTTGGCCTGTATGGATAAGACGTTGACAAGAAGGCAAAATTAAATCCAACTTCGCCCTTTTTCTTTTTTCTTTTTTTCTACAAGAAAATATTACTAGCTATTTTTCTTTTTTGAGATATCTTGAGCTTTTGCAATTTTGCCAAAAAAGACAATTTTGGTAACTAATCATACAGTACAATTATTTTTTATTTTAGATTATTATCATGAAATGCAATCATGTAATGTAAGCGTGTGATTTTTTTTGGTGATTATTGTAGAAACATAAATATACAATATACCATATAACCCTTTTTATTCTGTTAAATATATATATATATATATATATATATATATATATACAATATACCTTTCTGCAAAAAAGCATATATCTTATTGTGTGTTTTTTTTTATCATCCTTATTGTTCTATTGATAACTCAATGATCATATTTACTAAAATGATCAATTCACATCTACTACAATAAAAAAATAGCATTTGACACATGTTCAATGTAGAAGATTTTTCAGTAAATTTACATGATTATTTAGGAGTAAATTCATAATATTATTTATTTAAATAATACGTAGTAATTAATAGGAAAATGTAGAATAATTGTACTATCATGATTTATATATTTGATTTGTACAAATCAGTTTTAAAACGAAATTGAATAATTAATACTACCGTGCATGATAGAACCACATGAATTTCAATTGTCGAATCATCTTCATAAATAACTAACAAGACAGCATCTGTGTAATTTTCTTAACCAAAATTCTTCAGATCTACTAGACTTACACCAAGGCGAGAACAATCAAACTCTCATACAATAGAGAGAAAATTTATCGAAAATAAATATCAATAAATCTACTATTAATCTATCTAAAATCTGAAAATAACAAATAGAGACTTAATTATTAACCGATGACAGGTGCAATTTATTAGGTGCATTCGGGGCATGTACTTTAAATAATATGATTATTTATCCACATATAAGAGTTTGTTGCCCCCAAATATATTAAGTTTTCACTTTTATTATTATAATTGTTCATTCGTAAATATTTGGAACATATATATGTTCCGAGTTCATATAGTATGTATTAAATAATTTAAATGTCAGGTCAAGAAACTCTAATAAAAATTAAATTAGGTAAGTAAGACTTTTAAATGTGAGAGAGAAATACTTGCTCACACCACCTTATTACAAATTATGAATATTTTTCCATCTTATCCTACCAACTTATCTTCTTTTATCCCCCCACACTTTATCAACTTAGCCACACAACTACTTAACCGACCGTAGAAAATAACATTGTCCTTCCAATTAACCCAAGATTTAGTAAATTTTCGCTAGCTTGTTACCCAATGGAAAAGAAGCATATGAATTGTGTAACAGGGACATTTTATTTTAATATATGACAATTTACATTATACGATGAAAAAAGTATTTTTTTACTAATCAAATTATAAAACTTGAGGTTTGTTTTGTTATTTTTTGAGTGAGCTCGAGCTCGAGTTCGAGCTTGGCATGTAGTTTGTTGAACTTGGATATATTCGGCTTGATGTTGACTTGGCTTGGCTTGTGACTTAACTTGCGATTTGATCCCAATGACAAACGATAATTATTATATTTTAGGTACTAAAGACTTTACAAGATTAATTTACCTTTACTACAAAGACATGGTGATGTTTTATGCGATATGCTAGCGTCCTATTATAATGTTACATGATAAGTCGTTTTTTCTAGGGTTTTATAATGTTTTTAACTATTTAATTGACCTTTGCGATTAATTACTTAAATGTATAAGTCAATTTAAAAATTTAATATGAATTGTGATATTAAAATACACATAGACAACTTATTAGGCATGTCAAGCCTAATGAATCGAGCTACTCGTGGTTTGGTTTGACTTATCTAATTCACGAACTCGAGTTCGAGCCAATGCGAGCTATACGAGCTTCCCGTCAAACCGGCTTGGTTCATTTCCCCTATACATATATATAAGGGTTTTTGGATGCTAATGCACTGAACTTTTGGGATGCTGCACAATAATACACTGAACTTTAACCTTGGACAATAATATACTGTACTTTTGGGGGTGTTGAACAATCGCACCCAGAACGATTCCGACAGTGACAAACTCGGTGAAAATCCTATTTAGCAGGTGGAGGAGACGAATTGGCCAAAAAATATTTAATTTTATGGCATGTCATTTAATCCACACATAAGCAAAGGAAATCAATTTTGAAAAGAGTAAAAAAAAAACATAAAACTTCATTTGCTTAAATGTGTTTTTGTTGAAAGATTATTGTTGTAGTTGTATAAAACCACCTTTGCTTGTGTAGATTAGCTGACATGTCATAAATTTAGATATTATTTAGCCAATTTATCTTCTCGGCCCGCCCCGTAAGATCGCCACCAAGTCAGCCACCATCGAAATTGTTTCGGGTGTATTATTGTCCAACACCCCTAAAAGTTCAATGCATTATTGTCCAACACCCCTAAAAGTTCAATGCGTTATTGTCCAAGGTCGAAATTGTTCAGTGCATTCTCGTCTCTCTACCTAAACTTTTTTTTTTGGCTAAATCCTTGTACTACCTCCGTCCCATATTGTTTGTCCATCCAACCATATTTAAAAGTCCAATGGTCATGGGAAATGGGGTGAAAAATGTGTAATATATCAGAATTGCCCTTACTTTTCTTATGTGAAGAAAAATAAAAAAGAAACAAAAGAGTATTTATTAGAGGTATAATAGGAATTATAATAATTGAAATTATAAAATGAACAAATATTTTGGGACAAGGGAGTTAAGTAGATGGACAAACAATTTGGGACGGAGGTAGTAAGTTCTATCCATTTCCCTATATTATTAGATCAGCCGAGGTGGCCATCCTTGGTACCTTTTCGTTCATTTGTATCTGTTCTATCAACTCAATGCATGCCAAACTCGTGTGTGTGTGTTGCAGTGAATTTTCATCAGAATAGTACTACCAAAATAGAATAAGGGTAAACTTCACTTCTCCATCTCCTGCAAAAATCTGCACATTACTTCTCTGCCAATAAATACTCCATCTCAAATCCTCATTTCTCCCTCCAATTCATCATCACTCCACCAAAACAAAAATAAATTTAAAAAAAAACAAAAATTCGATCAGAAAATGACACCAACAATGGCTTTACTTGGTTCCCACAACTGCAACCCACTTCCTCTTTCTTTCTCCTCCACCAAAATCGCCGCATTTTCTTTCAATCGCCGGATTATTCCCGCCGGAATCTCCCCAACGACGCCGTTTTGCCCCAAGTTGAGCGCCCCCATTTTCGCTGCTTCAAATGGGTCTTCGTCTTCGTCTTCGTCGTCCTCTTCTTTTTCGTCTTTCAGCGAGGTATGTTTGACTTGGGTGCTTTGTTTTTTTCAATTTAATGCTGAGAATAATCACATTTATTGGTTTCGATTTTGGTGGGTTTTTGATTTTGTTTTTTGGGTTTTGGATGAACAGTTGATTGAGCAGTTGATTAGTGGGACTGATTTGTCAGAATCTGAGGCTGAAGCTTCGTTGGATTTCTTGCTGAATGACCCAGATGAAGCCCTCATTAGTGCTTTTCTTGTCTTGTTGAGAGCCAAAGGTGAAACTTATGAAGAAGTAAGATCAATTTCTACGCCATCATCGACTTATGAAATCGATTCGGAAACAGATTAATCTAAACTTTGAATTTGTGTTGGTTGAGATTGGGATGTTTGATTGAAGTTTTCAAGCCCAGAATTTGTTACAGCTTTTGATGCCCTATGATGAGTTTTGAAATCAAAACCCAGAATTTTCTGATGGATTTTGATTGTTGTGTTCAAAACCCAGAATTTTATATGGGTTTTGATGTTCTAACATGGAATTTATCCTAAAATTTCAAAATCATGAGCTAAAAACATAATGTGTCTAGTTTGTTCAATTTTTTTGACATTGAGATTCTGCTGGGTATTCTTATACTTCAAAAGGGTTCTGATTATTGCAATGGTTTTATCATCTCAGAAATATTGAGCATTCAGAACATGGCCAAGAATGTGGATTTGAAATGGTTGTGATTTCTGAGATTGATGATGATAAATCTGCATCTAATTTGGGGGGAAATTTGTTGGAAACCAGGTTGTTGGACTGGCAAATGCTATGATGAAACATTGCAAGAGAGTGGAGGGTTTGGAGGATGTTGTTGACATTGTAGGTACCGGTGGAGACGGTGCAAACACTGTCAACATTTCGACTGGTGCTTCAATACTCGCTGCCTCTTGTGGTGCCAAAGTTGCCAAGGTTGTATTTTACTCTGCAAACACAAATTGTACAATGGATTCAAAATGAAACAAAAACCTTGGTTTTTGAAGTGGGGTTGTTTTACCTTGATTCGATATGCAATCTGAATTGTTGATCCGAATTGGGATTATTTCGGGTTGATTTTGCAGCAAGGAAGCAGATCGAGCTCTTCCGCTTGTGGGAGTGCAGATGTGCTTGAAGAATTGGGGGTTGCCATTGAGTTAGAGCCACAGGTTTGTGTGGATTTATATACTGGTCCAAAATTGTATGATCAATTTACTTGTCTGTTTTCTGCTAGTGACCTCCATAAATGCTCCCTTGAGGGAATTTATGGGTTTCAGAGTTTGGTGTTAGTTGTAGTGTGTTATGCCCCCTTCATTACTGTCTATATGTTACTCACGACACGGGTATTGGTGTTCGATATGGATATGGGTACGGATACATGTTTGGAACTCTGCTATTTTAAGAAATTTTGCAGATTTTCATTTTACTCTGAAGTATGGGTGATTGGGTGTTTAATATGGACACAGATACCCTTGTTTGCATAGTTATTTAAATCCCGATCCTAATTTACGATTCTACCATTTTATGATCCAAAATCTCGACGCGATTCTACTATCTACATTATGATCCACGATCGTACGTGGGTTAATTCCGATCCTAGCTACCCCATGGATCCGAGTTAGGATCCTGATTCTTACAACCTTTTGTTTGGCCATTGAGGGTCGTACATGGGCACTGTAGGGAAAATGAAGGGTTGAAGTAACATAGATTATTGTGTCCCATCCTCATTACTCAGAAATTTAGAATTTTTGGCTGTGAGTTCTTTGTTATCTGTCAAAATTGGGTGTTAAGTTTGTTGCTCATGTCACTCATTCTGTTCTCTGTTCTATCCAAACAGGGAATAAGAAGCTGTGTGAATGAAGCAGGGATCGGATTCATGATGTCCCCAATTTACCATCCCGCGATGAAGGTTGTTAGGCCGATTAGGAAGAAGCTGAGGGTGAAAACGGTGTTTAACATTCTAGGCCCCATGTTAAATCCAGCACGTGTGCCTTTTGCTGTTGTCGGGGTTTACACAGAAGACCTCGTAAGTGATAATACTCTATAGATTGCATGTTTCTTTCTTCCAACGAGAAGGTTGTCTATTAATTACTTGGTTGTTGAGGGTTTTCTTCAACTTGTCTGCTAGGTAACTAAAATGGCAAATGCACTTCAAAGATTCGGCATGAAAAGGGCATTCGTGGTGCACTCGGA
Source organism: Portulaca oleracea (assembly GCA_029582165.1). NCBI lineage: Eukaryota > Viridiplantae > Streptophyta > Magnoliopsida > Caryophyllales > Portulacaceae > Portulaca > Portulaca oleracea. The sequence continues at coordinate 61,288,435 of CM055868.1, read as the reverse complement.
AGGATTAGATGAAATGAGCCCCTTAGGTAAGGCTTATTCAAACTTGGTTGTACCCGTGTTAGTGTACCCGGTATCTGGCATGGGTCTAGTTATCAATCTTGGTCATTTCTCAACGTTTTTCTATATATTTGGAGTTTAATTTCACGAGTAAGTTGGTGGCGTGAACTTTTTTTAATACAGGGATAAGATTGTTACATCAGGCCTCTCGCCTACACACTGCTATGATAGGGTCTAGCTATCAATCTCAGTCATTTCTCAGCATTTCTCAGTAATCAGTATATTTTGAGTCTAATTTCAAGAGTCAAATTTAGGGCTTTCAAAAAACTCAGCTTCGTGTCATTTTGAGTTTAGACGAAAAATTGATGTACAATACCCAACAACAAACAAACTCGGACAATAGAGACAAGGAAAGATTTTGTCCAGTAAAACTGGCCAATGTCAAAATTTGAAGAAAAATATGACCGTACCCGGTTTTTTTCTAGGTGGGACCGAGACTATTTTTTTGACAGTCCTAGTCAAGTTGGTGGTTAGAGGCCTTAGTGTGAATCCCTGAAGCAAAAATGAAGAGTCGTAAGCGATATTGGTTTCCCTTATTATCTTCTCTTCTTTTATTTTGGCTTGACTTTTGTACGATCCATTCGTGGTCGTGTTGTGGAACAGGACCAGGGACAGTTCTGGATGTGACTCCTGGAAGGATAGAGAAGTTTGCTTTTGACCCATGTAAGAATCCTTTGATCTACTGCTTGTTCTCTGTGTCCATTGAAAATTAGGTACATTTTGCAAAGAAAAATGCTTATATCTGTGGTATATATATGTGACTGTCTGTCAGTGGACTACGGTATTCCTCGCTGCACTCTAAAAGATTTGCGAGGAGGCGGGCCAGAGTACAATGCCGAGGTCTTGAAGCGCGTACTATCAGGGGAGAAAGGATCCATAGCAGATGCATTTGTAAGTGAAACCTTTCATTGTTTAATGTACCACTGAATTTTTTAAAAACAAAAAACAGAAAATGGTTCTGATTGACCCAAGATTTTAGGAACGTACGCTACTTACTACTCTATGGAAGAGAAGTAGATGAGATTAAGAGAGATTTTATGCTTCAGTCCATTACAATCCTTTTTCAGCTATCTAGATTATGGACACGTTTACTTAGCCGGATCTAAGGATCATGGACTCAGAAAACATGGAGCGAGATGAGATATGAGAATGTATAAATGGACCCGAACCTGAAATGACCCTACCGTAACATGGAATATGTCAAAACTAATTGACCTGAGTTGGACCCGAATGACTGGAGTTTATTTTTGTCAACGTTATTCATTTTTGCAAGATAAGCTTATCTGACTAAAAGTAAAGCAGTCTGAAATCAACCCGAACGAAGATGACCTATCCCAAACCTTGTTGACCCGATTGGAATTGGACCCAACCCGAATGACTCAATTGCTAGGTCCACGCCTTGGACTGTCATGAATGTTGATGGTTTCTTCCTGCGATTCTGGTGGTTCAGGTCTTAAATGCAGCAGCTGCCCTGCTGGTCTGTGGGCGCGTCAAAACCCTTGGCGACGGAGTAGCCTTAGCTCGGGAAACACAGGAATCAGGCAAAGCTGTGAAGACATTAGAGTCATGGATTCAGATCTCCAATGTAAGCAAAGCTCTAGCTAACTAAAAAGCCCTTTTCTCCATTATCTCTCAACTACAATCTTCTTGCTTTACAAGGGTATGTTCACTTCTGCTTATTTCGACTGAACTTAACTTATTAACCAAACCTAATTTTCTAAACTCGTTCCGGAAAGAAAAATAAATAAGGTTAAGAGAATAGGCTCTAATGATCGCTTGCTTTCATGTTGCAGAAGGTCAAGAAAGCCGAAACAGTTGCAGTCTGATTCGACGGGGGGTTCTGTATAGACTTTGTTGTTGTTTGTGAGTCGCAAAGTTGTGTGTTATGCCCACATTTTCTTAGAATCTGTGGGAGAATTTCCCCGGTTGATACTCGATAGCGAGCTCTGGACTTTTGTGCCTTTGATTTTGTGTTTCTTTGAATTTTTTAGGAAGGACATACAGAGGCCATGAACATGTACAGTGCTGTTTACCACCACAGTTTTTCTCTTCAGTTACTCTTTCTGTAGCCACAGAATTTGAATTTGAACTTGAATAAAATGTGTTCTTTTCAACTTATTTTGACTGATTCAGTGATTCTGGTCATTCTTCTGAATATTTTTCCTAAACTTATTGAGAGTTGAATACATGATGAGGACCAATGTTTGGTATTACTAGAGATTTTATGATGATACACCCATGGTTAACTAATTGAAAATTGGTTATTTTGATGATAGCCTTCTACAAATATAAATTAGTATAAGGATGATTAGTACCCTATAAGATGGATACTCAAAATGCCAACCTAATCTTTCTCAAAAATAACTTTTGAGGTTAAACAACTACTCCAAAAGTTTATTTGAACAATGAAACAAAGAAACAACCATCTTCTCAATCTCAAAAAGACAGAAGGTCCATAAAGTCAGCAGTTCAATTCAGCATACAACCTAACAGTAAGTAACACAAAATATTGTACTGTCCATGTCACAAATGTTGCTATACACAAGGGTGTTTAGTTTCAGTTCCGGTTTCATAACAGCCTGATGCGAAAGCGAGATGCTACAAGCCTACAACTCTTAGAATCATCCAGAGACTCATAAAATACACAATCCCAGCCCAGGCTAGGCTTGGCTAACTGACCAAATGATCAAGTTGTTTGCTTCATTTCCAAAGTTATCGCTTTGGAATCAACGAGTAATGGCACGAGCTGCCCTTGTCGGTGTTTCTCCATCACCGCTGCCAGCAAAAAACTCAGCACAATCAGACCCTCTTATTAGTTAGTCAGGGTTTGGGGCACCAATAATTCTATTGAGAAGAGAAAAATGAAGAGAGCATGATTTGGGGGTTTTAGTTTTACCATCACAACCACCAATGTGCTTCCCTCCTATGAAGACGTTGGGCACAGTCCTCTGTCCGGTCCACTCGTGGAGAGCAGCTTGTATTGCTGGTCCATCCGCTGCAAAACCAGCAATGAAGGGTAAGTAGGTCCGTCCACTGGGCCTAGGTCTGGCAAACGGGTCATTCAATTCAGGTACGGGCAGGTTATGTTTCGAGTCAGTTTAAATTTCGGGTCAAGTGATTGTGGGTCAATTGGAACCAGTCTCACTCTCTAAATGCAAAATTCAGGGATAAGAGTGTGCTACATTCTAGTGAACCAACTTTTGGTCCAGTATAATTTTCATTGGAAAAGAAGCATCTTTGGAAAGACCTTTGATCGGGTTGGTTCAGTTTGGGTTTTGGATCCACTTTCGGGTCAACCTTTTCTGGGATGCATTAGGTCATTTGGTTTGAGTTCCAGGTCACGGGTAGGTTTTGTCAGGTCTCACTAGGCCCAGATTTCAGAGATAACCACAAGCGAGCTTTACCGAGCAGGGGCAAGGGGCCGTTTTAAGTACCAAAATGTCCATGAAACTAAAATGGTAATGCAATGTGACGAATATGCTTACGTTCTTGATCCAGTTCAATAGCCTGATACGCTGCACCCAGCTGTTTGAACAGTTGCTTGACTCTATTACAGTAACCACAGTACGTCTTACTGCAAAAATTGGAATTGAAAACGATTCGGTGAGCTATGAATCAAGTTTGCAAAATGAGTATATCATTAGTCTATTCTATTTGATCATAGTTTCTTAGTATTATAGTCATCCAAGGCATAATGTCTCCCTAAATTGTTACTTACTCATCTTGTTGTGCAGTAACACACACAAGATCAATGGATTACGTATTCGATTTAAATCCAAATCCAATCCCAACACCAATACCCTGAAATTAAATATGCTGATCTTAAAATTGTTCACACTCCTCAACACAATCACACAACCACACCCACAAATCACAGCTAAAAAGAGAAAATACTCTGAAAAGATTAGTACACTGCACTCTGGAAAGATTAATCATAGCAAGATAATCAAACAAAGAACAGTAGAACAAGATAAACCCTAATTCTTTCCTTCCCAAACTAGTATTACAAACAAAACCCACCCAAATCTTCGCTTGATCATATAAACAAAATTCTTACTTCCAATTTTGTATCCTTTCAATCTACAAGCCCAATATTTCCAATTTACCATTAAAATCATGCTATCATCAAAAACCCTGCTAAAAAATGCATACTTAATCCCGAAGGACCCCAATTCAAGATCAAATACTCTTGTCATCAATTCAATAAATTCGAATCTACAACATGACAATAGGACTTGATGATTTACGATTGAATTCAGGCATTCAAGTTGTTGACCAGAATTTGATCATACAGAAATCGATCGCAATTACGGAAAGTGAAGGAGTAAGAGGGAGAAATTGACCTGAAGATGAAGATGGGGGTGGAAGAAGAAAGGCGTTTAGCCTTGTCGGACGCCATTTGTAGATCGGCTTCAGTAATGTTTGAGCTAAACATCCCTCCCATTTTCTTTCTACTTCCTGCTCCTCCCTTTCTTTGAGTTCTATATGTTTATACTACTTCCTTCATTCCATAGTATATGTCACATTTTATGGTTTTTTTTAATTGTGCACATTAGTCCACTTTGACTATTATTTTTATTAACATTACATATTTTTTAAAGAATTTGATGCAGTGTAGCTTGAGGAGCGGGTTAATTTTGTGGAGAACCCTCTCGAGTAGCTTATCCTAAAAACCAAACTAAGTCAAAGAGTATAGAAGAGAATGAGTGGGTTTGATGTCTATATTATATTTTTTTCTTGAATGAATGACACGGTATATGTGTGTGTGTGTGTCTATATATATATATATATATATATATATATATATAAGACTTGCCACCCTTTTCAAGCAAACCAACCAACTTGCTAGCTCAGTTAACAAACTCCTAAGAATTTATAATAACTTAACAGCTCTTAACAGATTTCCTACATCATTCCTCCCCCCTTAGACAAGTTTTGCCCTCAAAACTCACAGTATGCAGCTACCTTGTCCAACCTCACCATGTGGCTCCTCTTGGATCAAAGATGGTGATGATGGAGTCTCCAATAATGACTACCCCATGGACATAGCTCTTATTTATATTAGCATCCCTCAAACGCTTCTCCCTTTGCTCCATATACTTCTGTTGTTACAAGGAGACGTCAAGAGTGATAAAAAATGAGGACATTCTCCTCACTAATGTCGCTGGCCTTCTTGTTAAGACAATAGGGAACAACCACTACAAGTGGCTCATTGATGATATATACAACATTCAAGCAATAATGACACAAGCCTCTCGTGTATTTTGATGTTGGGGGGTTGTCATGTAAGATGGAGCATCAACCATTGTATTCTCCATAGTTGAGCAAAGATAGGTCTCATTAATTTCCTTTACCTTGATGAGAACCATGGAAGAGATCTCTTCTAATGGTTGGATGTAAAGTGATATAATCTCATCATAGGGTTTGCCATGAACAAATTGATGGAAATCAATTTCTTAGGCATTTCGTCAAACAGGTTATGGGCAGTTTGTAGCTTCTCATTTTCTTTGAATGTTTTACCATATTTTGATCTTAGAGGAGGATACAGTAGAACTGTGGAACCTTGAATCCCATTCAACGTGGTCTTAGGATTCAACAAGGTTTTAGAGACATCTATAATTGAATTAGGTGAGGTCTTGTGCCCTTCTAGGACATGGTTAGGAGTTCTTGATGAACTAGCTCACTAATTTCTTCGACCATTTTAGACCCAACATCATCCTTGAATCTAGAGAATAAATCAATCATAAAATCTTCTCAAATAATGTCTCCTAAACAAGTAGTAATTCCCAAACCACAATTGAGATTCCCTTGCAAATACTTGGAAGCTAGTTCAAACTTTTGTTCATCATGTATGTTGTAAAGAGAGAAGTATTTTGAACACTTTTTAATCCAAAGTCTAGGATTTTTGCTACCAAAAACAAGAAACTCCTCCTTAGGATTGAAGTTGATTGAATTCTTACCCCAATTGCAATTAGTGGCCTCTAATTTAGAAATACTGGAACCACTTGATGAAAAACTACTGGAAGCCTTCAAACCCCTTGGTGAACAATGGTTGGAGTTGTTTTCCTTTACTGTGGAGTCCAATCGATCAACCATCAGATGGAATTTCTGTTGACATTTATCGAATTTTTTATTATATATGTTCTTCCCACTTGTTCGTCTTTTCCAATGTGGTCATGGTTGTGTGCTTGCTTATCGTAATCACCCAATAGTTTGACAAGAAAATGCGCACAGGATCGATGCTCTGATACCAATAATGCAGTGTAACTCGAGGAGATGAGTAATTTTGTGAAGAATCCTCTCGGGTAGCTTATACTAAGAACCAAACTAAGCCAGAGAATATAGAAGAGAATGATTGGGTTTGATGTCTGTATTATATTTTCTTGAATGAATGACACAGTACATACATATATGTATTTATATAGAAGATTTGCCACCCTTTCCAAGCAAACCAACTTGCTAGCTCAGCTAACAAACACCTAACAACCTATAACAATCCAACTTAACAGCTCTTAACCAAATTATATTTTTATGAAAATATTTTCAGCATGAATTTGATGATACGAAGTAATGGTTTATAAAATACATTGTTATATATTTTATAAAGTTATATATTCACTGGAAAATTTCTTATATTTACTGAGGAAGTAGTTTAATGAAGTTGGTTCAAAAATTTAAGGTGAGTAAATACCAATTTAAAAATATCATGATTAAATTTATAAATATGATAAATCTGAAAGAAATTATATGCAAATTATTATGATTTATTTTGGTCATATTTTTTACGATCAACAGTATACATGTTTGATGGTTAATAGTTTAACAGCATAATGATGACGAGTAGTAGCACTTTACAAGACCAATATCCCAAGACATTGTGCCCTGATCTTTGGACAAGTTATTTTCAAGTTAGGATAGTTAGTTAGGATACGTTAGAATGAGTTAGAATATTTTTTTGGAAATTGTGTTAGATTGGGATAAATTATGATGAGTAAGGATAATTAATTACTGAATTACTTACAGAAACCAGGTAAATCTTCAGTATAAAGGCTATTGTGAATGTTGTTTGATGTCAAAGCACAATGACAACGTGTCTCAAGTTGCCTTGATAGGGGGTAAATGCGTGGAGATTTATTCTTAATATCATCATTAATTGTTTTAAGCTTTAAGAATTATTCAAAATACCATAATCTTTTGGTTTTCGCCTAAACCCTCAAATTTACAGGAAACTGCAAGCTTCTGGATATATTATATAAGATTTGACACAAAATTTAGACAACTCGAATTTCTTACCCCAAACTTAAACTCGACCTGATTTTCAGTCGAACATGAGTACATGGCCGAATTAACAGAACCTAAAATTTGGAATTTTGAATAACAATTTGATAGATCAAACCTAATTTAATTCGGGTATAAAAATCAATTTAATACCATTATGTGTCATTTGCCCACATATCTCTTTTAATTGGTTTAAGGTTAGATATATACTATACTTGATCTTAACTAAAATGCAGAAAAAGGTATGAGTTGCATAGATTGACTCTATTCTTTATTTTAATAACAAAAAACATTTAACTCCATAGTTATTAAAATCTCCAATGTTATTAAAATTTTGATCCTGATCTACGATTATATGATTTTATAATCTAAAATTCTCGATACGATTCTAATATCTTCATATTATTCTGCCCTTTTGTATGGCCCTTGATTACTAGTAATCTCCTCATGCCATGAACATCTGACGTTTCTTATCATTGTAATTTGGTATTTAAATTTGTTCAAATACAATTTGAGAATGATACTTGTATAGTTTAATCTTCGCATGTGTATGTTTCAAATAAATTTTACAAATAATCTTGGAGCATCGTCCATTATACTGCTTTTCATCAATCATCCACGTTAGAGAAGCAGAGAACTATACACAAATATGAAATACTTACACACATTAAAATAATTTATGTATTTCAATAACTTCTTTTTACACATACGACCTTCGATCACTTTTTTTTCATAATAAATACTTTACAACAAAAGCTACAATATTCAACCCAACTTACAATATTGTCTTACATGTAAATAACGCAACAATATACTTTATACCAAACAGGTATATCTATATATACAGCAAGACGCCCCCTAATATATTACATGTTTTTTCACAACACGTACTTTATTATATTTATCATTGCTCTATCTTAAAACACATTTTAAATATTTATTATCTTTTTACACAACACATACTTTTAAAAAAAATTACATTATTTAAACACACAACTCTAACATATCTATTACATAAACCAACTTCCACCTAGATAACACGCATACAATACGGCTTGTGTGCATATCAAGAGATCGATACATCTCGCGATATTCCATCAACTAGTATTATTCATATGAGATGTATACGCGATATACAATACATACTGATATATATATTACATCCACCTGAAATTACGGAGTTGTTTTGAAGTCATAACTGAAAACATCGGAGACAACGCCGACGTGACCATCGGTGCTGTGATCACACTCAGAAGTGCTGGCATGGTCGGAGCAATGGAGCCTGCTTGGATTCGTGTTGTCCGGGATCTTTGGCCTCGCAGCTTCGGTGTCACCAGCAGCCATGCAAATGGTTGCAATCAAAACAACCACAACTACAGTTTGAAGCTTCATAATGATCTTTTCCAACAACCTACATAAACCTCGATCCATCAGTGAATTCTTGTATGTGTGTCAAATTTATAGGTAAAAAGCAGTTGAGTAAAAGTTAAATTTTGGTAACTTTTGGTAATTAATATTGGATTATTGGATAATAATACACTGAACTTTAGGGGTATTGGACAATAATGCACTGAACTTTTTTCTTGGACTCTAATACACTAAACTTTGAGGGTATTGGACAATAATGCACTCAGACCAATTCAACTGGTGGTTGACGCGGTGGTTGTCCCACTTTGGGTATCGTTTTTCTATTTTTTTCCAAAAAAAAATATATTAGTCATCCTGCTTATGTGTACTTTCTTACACGGCAAAAGTTTTTTTCTGAAAAAAATAGAAAAACGACACCTCAAAATAGGACAGTCACCGCGTCAACCACCAGTTGAATTGGTCTGAGTGCGTTATTGTCCAATACCCTCAAAGTTCAGTGTATTAGAGTCCAAGAAAAAAGTTCAGTGCATTATTGTCCAATACCCCTAAAGTTCAGTGTATTATCATCCAATAATCCATTAATATTTGATAAATTTTGATAACTTTTGGCAAATTTACACTATATATTAAAATTTTTTATTTTTTATTTTTTAACTTTGCTAATTTTTAGTAAATTTTAATAAATTTTGACAAAAACTGATAATTTTGATAAATTGAAATTACTCATGAATTTGACATGCCCTTTTGATACCTATAACTTGATCAATACTCAAATTAACCTCAATTCGATTACTTTGTATTAATGTGGGTCAACCACCCGTGAATCCGTGATTATGTATTCTCTTCATCCCATTTTATCTGTTACTCCATATTTCACAATTTTTAATATCTATCTTTAATTAATAATCTTTCACATAATACTTTTTTTTAAAAAAAATTATAATATTGTACTATAAGATACAATAGTATTTTTCATTATAAATCTAACGATAATACTTTTTTATATACACAATATAGTACATGAAGGAGAAAGTATTTACCATGTTCTAAACTCTCACCAACTGATAAACTTTTAATGAATCAAAAACAGATACCGTTGAATTTGTTATTATTATTAACCTTGTATTATGACGAACACTCGATAGTCGACACCCAAATATAGATATAGACACTCAACACTCCATTTCAGCGAAAATTACATAACTTTTTAAATGTCAAGTACGACAAAATTAACAACTATGTTAGACTCGTGGGTACGAGAGTCTAGGGCCATGTTCTTTGGTTAAGTTGGATATAACTCTCCAACTTATCCAAACCTAACACTTCCCTGAAAAAACATTCGCTCTAAAAACACAATTCCTTAAAAAACATCATAACTTATCCCAACTTATTCTAATTGATCGTAACTTATCAATCTAAACCTGAAAATAACCTAACCAAAGAATAGGGACTAGATAACATAATTTTTAAAATAATTTTCCTTCCACAATAGCAATACATGATAACTCCAACCCCCCCCCCCCAAAAAAAAAAAATGAAATCATTGACATATATATAGATCAAACAATAGAGTCATGGAACTTACTAGTATAGCTAGTAATAGGGAGAGAATATAATGATGAAAACACAAGACAAGTGAATATTTTATATTTGTGATTGTTTAAGCTTGCCTTGAGTAAGAGGGTTAATATTCAATCCTTTATATAGGCAGCTAAACCAATAATGTCACACATTAATGGAGCCACCACCAAATGAGGCAATCTTAAGTGGTTTCCATTTTGGGTTTTGATAAGAAACGAATCAAATGATTCATCAGTTGATAATCCAGTGCTAAACACCCAAAATCAGCAAATAGTTCCTTCAATATTTTTTCCAAATTTCAACAAGCATTTCCGTTTTGTGGAGAGGTAATTATTAAATAATGCTTTGTTGAGTCAAACAACCAAGCGTTTGTAGTCCAACGGTTAGGATAATTGCCTTCCAAGCAATAGACCCGGGTTCGACTCCCGGCAAACGCATAATTTTTTTTTCATGCTTCAGACGCCAAATTAATACACGTTATCTGATTTTTTTCAGGTCGGACAATTCGAATAGAACCATATTCAAGGAATTTCTGTAAAATTTGGATAAATATTTGCAACCATACCCCATTTTTCTTCACTCGGACAAACTCAGATATTCATATCGGACATAAGTTCGCTAGCTCTAAATCGGTCCCAAATCATATGAGTAAAACCACATGTACTACTTACACCACATACACACTACAACACCAATGCTCAAGATACAAAAATCAAGTACTACTTACATCAGATATTAAGCATTGCCTATACTACTAAGCCAATGCTCAAGATACAAAAATCAAGTACTACTTACACCACATACACACTACAACACCAACTCAAAATCTCCCTAATTGGGAGCAAAAATGGCTTCCAAATCCTTATACAAACTCCTAGGCCTAGCCTTGAAATCACTCGAATTCGACCCTGAATTCTTGGACGAGGTCCCGCTCTCCCTGCCCCGCCACAACCCGCTCCACCTGGTGCTAGTCGACGGCTCCTCATTTCCCGCACCACCACCACCATTCGTCGAGCTCCCCTCCCTGAAACTCGCCTTGGCCATCTCCCTCAGCTGTTTCATCCACGGCTTGTTCTCTGACATGCTCGAAGAACTCCTGCTGCCCGAGCTCGATGTCATCCCCCTGTTTGTCCTCCCCGAGCTCGTCCTCATCCCCCTGATACTCGATGTCGAGTGGGTCCCGTTCGCTTGGACCCCACCTTTGTCTTCCGGCAGCCAATTTGTGAGCTTTTCAGGGAGAAACAGCAGCAGAAACCCGACAGCGGCTGTCCTCAGACCACCCCGGAATGAGTTCTGTGAAGTGTCGAGCTTTGTCACTTGCTTGAACAAGGCATACCATTCATTGCACATTAATGAAATAAATCCTATGATGAACAGAAACAGCATGAATATCCCAACTGATTTTTCTTCTTCTATTGAGAATCCCTCTTTTCTGTCCAGGAGAGCCAAACAGGTCACAAACAACCCCAGTTCACAAGTGATGGAAATGATTTCTACCAACTGAGCTTTTCTTTTGATGAATGGCTTCTTCAGACATAAAAAGAAGAGCTGGAAGGATGTGATGCATAGCAATGTCAATGTGGGACCTTTTGATGAGCTTGAGCTTTCTATGTACAATCCACAGAGGATTCCTAGTATGAACCGTTTTAGGGACTCGAGCAAGGTGTAGTATATCCTCAAGATTCCGAAGAGTTTCTGAATGAAGGGTGCCTCGGCGTCCTCGTTTTCGTCGTCGGACGCAATGATCCGGTCGAGGGGCAGGCGGCCCCCGCTCGAGATCATGGAGAGCATGTACTTGGGCGGGCCACGAAGGTCCTCGAACATGGGCCCGAACATGGTTAGGGGTTTGGAGTTGGGCTGGTCTTTCCAGGTCCATTGGCCCCTCTTGCCTGGGCCTAGGCTTACTCGGACGAGCTCGTGGTACCAGTTGTGCTTCTGGCCCATCTTGTGGACTTCCTTGTATTGGAGGAGCCTCCCGAGGGTGATCCCGAATGTGAGGAACGAGAAGAGGGCGAATTGGAGGGATGAGACGAGGATTAAGAGGAAGACGCCGATAACAATCCCCAGTGTGGTTCCGCCTTTGATTGTGCATGAGAGGAAGTAGGGAAAATGCAGAGTTAGTGACTTGTAGGTTGATGGTTTAGACTAGTAAGAAAAAGTTTAAAACTAGATATATACACAGATATATACACTTGAATGGGTATTGAGCTTAAACTCGAATTGGTAAATGCCGTCGTTCTATAACAACAATAATTACTCCTAATGTGGATCCCGCTTTCTATAGACAATCTTACCTTAGCAAACATGATTGCACTTTAAGAGACTCCGTTCTTTTAGTGGGTCTAGATATAAACAGTCTTACCTTAGCGAACATGACTGCATGCTAAGAGACTAAGGTTCTATTCTTTTAGTGGGTCATAACCCATCTTACCAAATTCACCCCAAATTTAACCATTTCTTCCCATATTTTCACGATTTTTTCTAACTGTACCAATAAACTTATCCAATCTTACCTTACCGCCCTAAAGAACAGATCCTGACCCCAACCTGTTTTGCTCTATAGAGTGATGAGACTAGGGAAAACTTTGACAGGAGTAGGAAAAGTCACCTTTGATTATGGCAGCCGAAGCTAGGCAGATGCAGGGAACAGCGACAATAGTAAGAAAGATCTCAAACCGGGGGAAAATGAGGGCACCATAACTCTTTTCTTTCGCGGAGCTCTTCCTGAATCTGAGTACTAGAAGAAGGAAAGCATGAAAAAGAATCAAGCTACCACCTATAACAGCTAACCAGAACATGCTCCGCTTGAAAGTTCTCCATCTAAAAGATATACATTAAAGAGTATTAGCTTTCAGACAAGTAATTTCAATTATTTTTTTTTTTGTTCAGAAATATAGACATACCCTGTTGAACTGTCATGATCTGAAATGTATGTGGCTTCTGGGATGTAATTTTGGTTCTGCGTGTGAACACATCATCACATATTAAACAAAAATACACAAAAACAACTCTCAATATGGGTCCCGCTTACACAGGTCGATAATTCATAATTCGTACTAACCTCAAAGATGGATTGGTATTCTGCAACAGTCAGAGGTGCACCGTAGACTGCCCCGGCCTTGTTGGAGCTGCCTTTGTCAAGCTGCACATTTTCGACAAAATATGACCCGACAACTCTGGCTAGGGACGGACGCCAGCTGATTGAGATATTTGGGGCAAAAAGTGCAGGCCGAGCATCGTTGCTTTCATAGGGGAGATTTAAGTAAGGAACACTCCACTCTATACATCGGGCAAATTCGTAGTACTCAACTGGCAGAGTTACTGCCAACCACCTTGAAAAAGCAAACACTTGAATGTAGCATACAATTCTCTGCAACAGAAACAACATAAAAGTCAAGTAGTTCCTCAAGTTTTGTGACCAGAATCCCGTGTTCTTTCACGAGTAATTTTTACCATAATCTTTCTCAAACAAACACGGAGAATAAATGGTGTACTAAGGAAGGTAGTATAATCATGTCAGATGGGTGAGTTTCCTTACAAATAGGTTTTTTGCGGCATTAGATGTTAGAGTAGCAGATGATCTTGGGAATGCACCAGCAGACTGTAGGCTTGCTGTGCATATAGTGAGCAAGCCAGCCACCAAGCATGTCGCCACGAACAATGCGGTCACAAGAATGCAAAAGACTGTGGATATCATAGGCAGCGAATCTGCGAGAAAAATGACCGTCAGAATGTAAATAAAACAGATGTGTTCTTAAATCTTAACTGAAGAAGTTTTGTGTTCGTTATCATATCCTTACTTACAGTGTCTCAGCTGCAGGGTATTAGAAGCCATGTTTGGATTTCCTGCAACATCTGCAGTTACATTTTCAGGAATACTGACAGATATGATGCCCTCGTAGGCTTGTATGATTGCGATATACCAACTCCTCGATAATTCTTCAAAGCTGCAAACAGCTTGATATAAAGTTTGACATCATTCGTCTAAAATGCAACATTTATGACAGCAAAATACTTACCTGTCTACATGTCCTCCTGAGATTGATAAATGATTTGAGTTGAAACCGAATACAGGCTTCAGGAACTTAATTGACACTGTGATACTGCTATCTCTTGTCCTCATTTTCGATCTGGTTCTCAAGTGTACTGCTGGCCTTGTTGAGTCTGAAAAATCACATGCAACTTTCATTAACCATAAAGTAACCAAATGGCATATTTTACTCTCTGCTACTCAGATAACAGCGCTCGTTAAACCTCTTCGACTTCTTTTCCGTGAAGTATTCAGGAATGAACTTTTTTTGAAATCTCGGGTCAATCAGAACCAAATCCAAATCCAATACCACAAAATCCCGCCACCAGGCAAAGGTATAGTAGAGTCTGATGTAACTGTCATACCCTAAACTTCATAGTATTATCTGAATGGACCCTAGACTTTCAAGTCTAGGAACCAAATCTATGAAATTTTATTACCGGGGTAAGGATGGTTACATATGATCCTTCTGAACTAGGGGGAAACTCGAGGGTTAATAATTTTGTTTACCATGGACCCTCACCAAACATCATAATCTATGAAGCTGTGAAGTCATAGTTTTACCGTAAAGAAATGTAGCAGGAGCAGCTGGGGAAACAGGAATTCCCTGTCTGCTGATGACAAAACTCGAGTTAAGATCAACCGACACGACAGTAACACCAGGGACATCTTCAATCTGCTAAGACGATTCATGGACACAAAGAAATAGCACACAAATTGTAAGAAGAGACCATCTCGTATACATACAACTATACAAGTATACAACTCCCAGAAAGTAAAAATAAACTTACTGCCACCTGATATCCAAATCTTGTGTTGGCAAGAGTACTGCTATTAATAGGGCGAAGAGACCCTTGATTTATATGGATAGATTTCATAATTTCGGCTGATGTATTCAACACGGGTTCGTTGAAGTAAAGATAAACCTTTAGCTTATCAGGATCATTGGTTGCCTGTACTGTTCTAGTTTCACCGTTTAGCACGAGTAACCTTTCGGGAACATGGGTTCTCAAGCTAACCATGGCACTTCTTCGGTCTGGAAAAAAGATCGACAATTCATAATGACAACACAATCACAAGACATATTGAGAGAATCCTGAAAAAAAATAATCTTCGTGCAGGAAATACACACCAAAATGTATAGTGGAGCTCGAATTTGCTGGTCTGATGAATCGGTTTCCTGCTCTGTCAGTGCAGAAGCCTTTATCCATTACAAGTATCACACGTCCGTATTGCACTTCAGAAGACAACCCGACAAGAATCGAGTACTTAAGGTTTGGTTGAATAGTTTGAAGGGTATTTGGTATAACTTGCCCAGAACCATACACAAGAAGCTGCATCAAGATTTGAGGAGGAAAATATGAACAAAACCAGCAACATGCTATAGCAATCAGAAGAAAAAGCAATATTATACGGAAAAATTGAGAGAATCTGAAAGTTTTCGTGCAATGATCTTTTAGCTAGACACCTACTCACGTTGCAGGCATCGACAGAGGAACATCTGAAGCCGCCTTCGCCTGTACAAGGTTCACTGAAAGATATATATACAGAGATATTGACAGCACTTGTGAAGGATGTCGAAGTCGAAATGTATGCTGTTGGGTGGACAGTATCTGCACAAAGGAATGTCAGAATATGAGCAAACTGTAAGTAAATGTTCAGGAATCCAATTTGGAGTGCGCTTGAAATTGATCATCCTAAGTAATGATGACTACATCATAATTCCACATCATTCTGCTACACCAGCAACAACAATTCTCAGTGTGGGTCCCACTAATACGGTCTTATTTCGGGACAAGCATCATTCGTTCATTCTTTCTTTTGTAAATGTATGGTAAATGAAGGTGGGAATCTTACCAACAATCCAATTGTAGGTAGCACAACCAGATCCTTGTGACGAATTCGTGCAGATTTCCAAGCTATGATTTCCATCCTTCAAGCCCACAAAATAAACATTCCTTGCCCCACAATCTGGAGAGATGCTGCCATCCAACTGCAGGAGAATTTCATGTTGACAAGGACATGCATAATTGCATATGGTTAATAAACCAAACACTTCTTCTTTGACCAAAAGAGTGCAAAATCATGTCAAGGATATTCAGTTGTTCTAAAAAGGGAAGACACTGACTACACCATAATTCCTTGATCCAAATCTAATACCCCAAAAGTCCTGCTTCGAAGCACAGTCGGGTCTGATGTAGCAGTCTTACCCAAAATTCGGAGAGACTGAATTCGACTAGACCTAGCAAAACTGACCGGACCTAAATGACCCACCCAAACTCAACCCGGTCCCAGACAAGAAAATTCCAGAACCAATTAACCTGAAATGGACCTGAACCTACAATGACCCACCCCAACCCAACCTTACCCAAATTTACCTATCACCAAAGTTGTTCGTTTTCTAAAGATAATCTTGTCTCACAAAAAATAAACCGACCCAAAATCAACCCGAATCATGTTGACCTGAACTGATCCAACCCAGATCAGTCCATCGAACCCGACCCGAATGACTCAGATGACAAGTCATTTCCGACCCACATATAATCCCCTGAATGACCCAACCTGACCCGAGTCACCTGACCCAAATTTACCTAAACCCGAACCCTGCTTACCTGAACTGATCCAACCCAAATCGGTCCATCCGAACCCGACCCGAATGACCCAAATGACAGGTCATTTCTGACCCACATATAATCCTCTTGATAGAGGCTCTAAAAGATAAAAAGGTGAAACAAAAAATATTGTAATTGGGATTATTCTGCAATTGTAAACTCATCACACCTTGTAATTGAAGCTACAGTCAGAGCAAGCTTTTCTTGAGGCTCCTACATAAGCATCAAACACAAATGTGGCTGAATTGTGACGTGAAAATTGAGAAGGAGCCTGTAAAAACTTCACAGAGACCTCTGCAACATCACACAGAGCTCTGAAACACAGAATGCAGAAGACCCAGAAAAGTAGAAACCCTCCCCAATGAATTCTCCTCAGACCCATTTCAGATAAAATCAAAATTTGGGGTCTGAAAGGCCTGAAAAAACTACCAACAAAAAGTACACCAAAATGTACTTATAGTAAGTTAGCTCAGTGCCAGGATTTGAGGACTGTCTGTGTTGAGTTCTGTGCATGCAGCATGTTTTGAGAGTGATGATTGGTAGCATAAAAAGAGGAAAACAGAATACATGGAGCAGAAAGTACAGAGAAAGACAGAAAGAGTTGATAATAGAAATGAAATAAGATGAAAATGGGATAATTTAGAGGTACATTGGATGAAAAATTCAGTATAAAAACAGTGTTATTAGATGTATGGTTTGCAAATGAGAGAGAAAGGAAAGCCAAGCCAGAGAATACAAACTAATTAGGAAGAAGCAGACAACATAGGGAAGCAATCAGTGACCAGTAGTGAATGACACTATTTGGCATTGAAAATGACATTTGTTTGTAGTATTTGGATATTGATTGAATGATTGGCCTCTCCTAGCTATAATCTCTAAAACAGTTTTTCTTTCTTTCTCTTGAATGAATATTAACAACCACTGGCTAGTATTGGCTAGTTGTAGTATTTAATATCTCTACATAGGCATCACAATCTCAAAGTCCCATCAAATTGTTTGAAATACTAAGGTTGCCCTCCACATCCAAACTCTCTAAATATGTGTAGGGTGGTGCGTTTGATAGAATCCTTGGAAAGATTTTCCTGGAGTAAAAAAAAACACCTTCCCTACCTGTCCATGGGAAAAGTTTTATTGAGTTTGAGTGTGAAATGATGGGTCTCGCCTCAAATTTTCTCTTCCGCTATATAAAACCAAACATAGGAAACTTTGTCTACTTGGGAAGAGGGGAATTTCCTAACCAAACGCAGCACAGAACAGCAACAACAATAATGTATCCCATAATTGTCCCGCTAACGCGAGGTCTGAGGGGATACAGATGTACGCAATCTTCACCCTACACAAAAGTGCATGAAGATGCTAATTCCGACGGATCCAAAAAAGGACTAACCAAACACACTATTAGGAGAAAATTGGCTCAGGGGGTTTTTATTATTAGTTTCTATTTAGAGTCTTATAACACTATGTTACTAGAATTTGGTCATATCCAAAGGTGCACATTATTGGACAAATTCATTTCTGAACTTTCAATCGTCAGTTTAAACTTTTGGTTGAGTTAGTTCTCAAGATGTCAGGTATCGGGTAAGCCACCATTTATGTCCCCTTTTGTTAATTAGGTCTAAGGTGATGTCCCCAGTAGGGCAATATGTAGCATTTAAAATCCAGTGACCTCTTTTCTCCAGCTTGAACTTTTGTAATCTTGAGGTCCACCACCTAGCATTAATGTGTAGCCTATGACCCACTTTCATTGATGTTTCATGAATATGGAATAGTAAACCTCAGAGACAGATTTTTACCAAAATGAGAGATAATAAAAGACAGTAACATGCTCAGTGGTGAAAAGTAACAGTCAGAAGTCAGAACAGAACACCTTGTTTTCCACTCCACCCAGAGTTGGACCAGAGCAGGGTGAGTACTTGGGGGAGATTAACTGCAGTGGTTGACTCTGCATGAAAGTTTTGAAGAGGTCCACTAAATTTATAGGTAGGTAGCTTGTCCTGTTGAAGAGGGCATCCAAGTTTCCAACCCAACAATGTTGACAGGGGACATAAATGTAGGGGTAAAATTAGGGTTGGCAAAAATTTGAATCCGGGTCAATTCGGGTCAGACAAATTCAGACATTGTCAAAATTCAGATGAGAAATTCATGTCCGGACCCGGTTTTGTTTCGGGTCGGACAATTCAGACAAAGCTAACTTTGGGTCAAAGTCGGATTCGGACAATAGAAAAAGAGAAATTTTATGCTTGAATATTCGGTCAGTATCAAAATTCAGACAAAAAATTTAAGCCTAGACCCAATTTTTTCCAGGTCGGACAAAATTTTGACAGCCCTTGATAAAACTCTGAAGAACTTGTTTAGGCCAGAAGCCATTTAGCAAGAGTAAAACAAGGGTAAAACTTAGAAGGGAATGAAATGACGTGACCTGAAATGACCTGAATCAACCCGAATTTATTTTTCACAATGGGTTATCCATTTTTGCAGTACAAGTTTACCTGGGGGAAATATCAAGAGATCCGAGAACAACCTGACCTGAACTCTGTTGACTTGAATATGATCAAGCCTAAAATTTGTCCGACCCAAATAACCCAATTACTAGGTCTACAGTTTTACCCGTCTTTTAGGTATACCTATGTTATTCTCTTGCATCTTTTCAGTATATAATTTATGAACTTTACTGTTTCCTTCACCCATTTTTTTTGTCAGCTGAAAAGGCAACTTTTTGGTAATTTTTCTACTTTAGATAGTGTGAACAAAAGTAATATTGTTTTTAGGGAAATTGAAAAAAAAAAAACTATTTTCTGCGTCTTTTTCGATGGAGTGGTAGACAATCGACGTTTTGCAATCAAATGCTTACAATTTAGAGACATGACTTTTTGCATCTAAGAACCCCATCACCACCACAAAACAAACAAACAAACAAAAAAACACCCCCACACCTGAGGCTTGTTGTTGAAGCTTATTTTGACTGAATTTGTTCAGTATAATTTGAAATAAAAAAATATGGGTTTTATATAAATTGGATGAATATAATAACGTATTAGTCACCCTAATCAAAAGACCTAAATCCGCCACTGTTCAGTGCTTACACCGCAACAAGCAAGAAAGAATTACTCTTAAGTACAGAAAAAACAAGTTGCATTATTGAAACTACAGAAACAATAACATATAGATCAAAAGCAACTAAGGCTATTATTTTCCAAGATTATGTACTCTGTTTCTTACTCTAATTCAACGCGTGCTAATTTTTTTTTTTTCTTGAAATCAGATTTGTAGGGCTTTTGGGAAGTAGTAGCCCAATTGAAATAAGCTACAAACATAAAAATACAGATTAGGAGCAAAGACAAAACAAAGGGATTGAGCTATCAAGTATCCATTGAAAAGGAGAGAGCATAGCAACATGGACTTTTCTTTAAGACAGCCTCAAAAACATTATCTTCATCCTCCTATCACCTTCACTTAATTTGTCAGTCTCCAAGTTATTGTGTGAACATATCAATATACTTCCTCCTTAACTAATCAGCAATTGCTAAATGGCATAAACTATGCCCATCAAATTATATGGATTATGTATATTTGTCTAAGCATATAGGTCTTGTATGGCCTAATAGATCTAATAGATCTAAAAAAGTTAGTCTAAATTTCACATCAAGTTGTGCTCTTAGTAGTAGAATACTGAAACAACTTCCTGTTTATTTCTGCAAGTTACTCCATTTTTTGCAACAAGTTATGAGTTGTGACCACAGATAGATGGAAAAGGATGAAAAATAACTTAATGCCATTAAATACCTGTTAACTTCTGATAAACCGATGAAATCAAAGCCGCCACGTCGAGCAAGAAGACCATATCTGGAGCCTGAAAGGAGCTGATCATAAATTTCCCTTGTTTTGATGTGCTCAACTTGTATTGATGTGTCATAATCGACGGGGGGATTTCGCTACTTATCTTGAGAATGATATAATGATTCTCCAGGTCAGCCTCGATAACCCCACCAGGCTAACAGAAGCTGCAATAATAGGCTTTGATGTTGAACTCCTGTCTGCACATCCAATGGGTCAGTTATTCAGGCCAGATTAACATCAGATTGTGTCATGATGCAAGAATGTAGGATCTCAGTTCAACTGGTTTGCTGTTAGATGGTCTAGTAAATTTGTTTTATAGATACCAGAAAATATTTCGGGTCAGGTTGGTTATGATTGAAGTAAGAGCATGCATGGTAATGGAGTATAAGCCAGACTAATCCACCATCCTGTACATTTCATATACAAGAATTGATCATTTTCCGGTGATTTCTGAGATGGTTGCATCAAAGATCTAGTTCTCAAAATCGTGACAAGTTTTGCTTCTGGGTCACAGAAAACTGTCGATAGCTCAAATTATGACCTACAATCTTCTTTGAGTGAGCATTTGGGCAAGAGATATGATATAGACAGCATCACATGACCATTAGAAATCCCAACTGGTGGGCATCAAGCCGGGCACAGTGAGAAATCGGCATGAATTCTTGCTGCGGCATTTTAGGATAGGCCCCTGCTTTAGCAAATATGCAATTTTAGAGCCCTCAGCTCTTGGTTTCATGATCATCTCCCTAGAACCAAAAAAAATGTCATAGGGAATGCCTTCTATTTTCCAGTTGAAACGCATGTAGAAATTGTAGGTGTCTAACATAGCTCAACACCATTTGCTTCTCAGTTGAAACGCATCAAGAAAACATGCCAGTTTTCTAAATTATTCACTGCAGGACACCAATGCAAAGAACAAACCACAATGAAGTAATGACCTATATCATGAATTAATTCACTTCCAGCTAGCCATTTTTCCTGCTTCCATCCTAGGACTGTACACCCGCCTAAATGATACAGCAGAAAATCAAACTAACGTACATCGAAAGTATTTTGAAGTTGAAGAATCAACTGCGATTCAGAGTACATTTGTTAACAACAGCAGCAGCACGCTGACACACTATATCGCCCACTAATGTACTCTAGTACTTCTTTTTGCACTGCGTTGTTATGGTGTACATTGACCCTGTATATTTCTAGGTGACATAATATACAAACTGCCAATCAGTAGAGGGAGTAACTTTCATCATACCCGAAAAGGATATAACTTCTAGACATATGAACATTCTCAAAGATAATTTATTTCTTCCCAGCATTTTGATCTAATAAGAAGAAAAATATGCATTGGTAATAAAGGGTATGTAAAGCTAACCTGTTAAATTAGGTCGGTCTGAGGAAAATATGTATTGGTATATCAGTTCTAGCTCCAAAGATCTAAGCCAGAGCTAACAGTAGATTAAACTGAGAATCTTAGACCTTTGACAAATGAGGGGATGCTGATACTCTGGTACAATGCGTCACATCCCCAGTTGTATTGCTCAAAAATCAGTATTCCATGATCACTCCCAAGACTACGGAGATTCATCAACTCTCAAATAGCCGAAATTACTACATGAGCATTTTGTCAAACAGGTGATGTGCAACATGTTTAAAGACAGAAGACCAATATAATGCAAACAACTTTCACTAGAAAATTGTGACCCTTCAGAAAACCAACAGTGTTACAGTGTATATACCAACAAGATACCATCAATACAGAGCATCAACGACCTTAATCTGTCTTAACTGTCTATTAATATGATATTGACTCCTAAAAAAAGTTCAGATATTGTAACATTCAATGCAGATTTGTAGGGCTTTACCCTATTGCCTTCTAGAAATTCTCAACAGCCAAGGTAAAGCCATGGCCGAAGAGGGGGTTTGGAAATAGTTTTCAACCAGCAACTAGCGCGCCTCGGTTATTACCTCTCTAGCTGCGTCATTGCCCCCAAGCACAAAGATATTTTTTATACTAGGGCCTACGCTATTTATTGACAGAGTAAGGGAAGTATTTCGATAACTATCGATGTGGGACATATAAATTTTCTATAACAAGGGGTTCTCTGCCCAGTTTAAAAGTTCCAAACGTACAAATGGTGCAGTCAACTTATTCACAATTCACAAAGCGTCCCTTTATGAAAATATGCAAATGCGCACAGTCAAAACATTTATGAACAATAAAAAAATAAGAAAAAGAAAACAAACAAAAAATTAAACTTTATTGATGGAAGCAACCTTTGGAAGCTTCCTCCAAAAATCAACTTATGCCACTTAATGCAGCGAGCACACGGTATTCTTTAGTAAAAGGCGAAAGAATAGTTCGCTTTGTGCTCACTGCGTGGCTGCGTGAGGAGTCATGTTCAGGAGCAGGTGATTTTATAAGTTTAGGACCTGCCCATCTCGTTTACTGTCGATGTGGGACTAATTTTTAACACTAGAAAAACCCCTCTTACCTCAGTGGTCAGTGCCAGTACCTTATCTGTCCAACAATCTCAGCCTGTCTGATTTCTATTTTCAGCTCCATTAGTGAGTATAAATGTGTCTACTGAAAGGAAAATGTTACTCGATCTTCAAAAAGGATATAAATAAATTCAGGTAAACCGTTAAGCTTACTAAGCCTCTACAACTTTTCAAGTTGAAACCTGTGCTAATGTACAGTGGGCTAAAACTTTTTACATGCAGGGCTAGCAGTTTTGTTGGTTGAATGCCGTCATAAAACATATCCAGTTCGTAGTAAGATACAATTACCCACATAAACTGGGAATTTCGAAGACCGTAAAGGCTCGAATCCTCGTGTGAAATTACTGATAAGGGACGATAAAAAGAATGGTGAAATTCAGGTTGTTATCAGGTTCAGGTTAGATTGTAACAATAAGTTCAGGAAACCTTGCAATTTAAACTACAATTTTAGCAGGTGGCTCTTGAGTCTTAGCATAGTAGCTACTAAGATACTCACTTGACAGTTAAGGCCTATAAACTGCAGCTTCTATATATCGAAACATGCATACAATCAAAGCAGAACGTCGGGGCAGCTTAATAGGATGTCAACAGAAGCTTTTACATGGACAGCATGTATATACTCACTTTATGTGCACAAAATATACCCTACATATTTCAATCAACAGCTGATTGTCTCATCAAAATAGTCAATTCACTATATCAGCATAAAATCTACCCTAACCATACTATTCCATTCCGTCAGTAGCTACCTCTAAGCATTAGTGTAAGCATAACTAAAGTTCTCCAAATGCACTAAAAATCTCCATGTTGGGATCATCTTAGAAATCCCAGATGGCAGAATTTGCAATTAGCTGGTTTTCTGTGTGGACATCAAAGTGGTGAGTAGTGTCAAAAAATGCGAGCAGCTGACACATTGTAAGATGTTCTCGTTCTTCGATATTCCCTGCCGTGGGATTCCCCAAGACGTAAGATAGAAACATAACCTCGAGACAGCTCATCTTGTGTTGAGGTTTCTAACAGATTCCAATGTAAGCATGGCACATTGACATTCAGAAAGAGGACCTGATCCTGCAAGCCATACAAGTCCAGAAGCTTCAATGTTTCATGATCGGTTACTTGTTGCATAATTAGTATGTCCTGGGAAATTCTGAGTGTAAAACTTGATTATATCCCCAATATGTTTGGCAGGAAGAAAGTGGATAAAAACTGTCTCAAGAAAACCCTCACAAAGGACTTCTGCACAAGGAAGTACATCTGGAGCTGATTGAATGCAATGAAGAAATCACAACTGCAGGTCAAACAATGACCTTAAGTGACCTCCAAATTAAGATATCTCATCACGCTTTACCGATACAACTGTAACACCAAAAGGTAAAACTATTACTAAGTTGCTCTTTACTAGTGAAAAGCAAACAAAGCCTACAGGAATACAAGTATTCATATATTCAAGATACAAATATTTTGGTTTCGTTTAGGTTGGCTATGATTGAAGGTAATTCTAGGGATAGTAATAGACTAGAAGTCGAACTTATCCACCCCTGCTATGTATTCAAGGGCTCATCAGAACTAGTGCCATTTCATATGCTAGAATTGAACGTTTCCCTGAGGGGTCAGAAATGCTGGCATAAAAGATCCATTTTCTCAAATCGCGATAACTTTTGCCGGTGGGTGACAAAGGAAACTGTCCATATCTCAAATTTGTGACCTCTATAATTTTCTGTGAGTTAGAATTTGGCAAGAGGTGTGATATAGACAGAATCACGGAACCATTAGAAAGCCCAACTGGTGCGCATTAAACTGAGCACGGTGAGAACTTGGCATGAATTTCGCTGCAGCCTTTTAAGATAGGCCCCTGCTTTAGAGTAGTAGCTACAATTTTAGAGCCCTTTGCTCTTGGTTTCATGATTAGCTCCTTACAACCAAAACATGCCACAGAGAATGCTTCTATCTCCTGTAGTCTGTAGAAACTGTAGATGTCGAACTTAGCTCAAAACAATCAGCTTCTCAATTGAAAGACATCAAATAGCATGCCAATTTGCTAAATTTTTCACTGCAGGACACCGCCTTAGCTCTATGATATCCAATCTAGTGAATACAAGGCAAAAACTCATTCAATCTTCACTTGGATAGAAGTCAGACGAAAACTTTCAAAATTATACAGTAATAATGCAGATCTAATGCAAAGAAGAAACCACAACACTCAATAAAGCAAGGACTAATGTCTTTCGTTCTAACTCACTACTAAAAGCACGAGCAAATGAACCATGAATTAAAGCGACTTCAACTGCTCAGCTTAAGTATTGTGCATTCACCTAAACGATGCACCAAAAACGAAACTAGTGTGCATGGAAAATGTTTTCAAGGTGGACGATAACTGCAGTTCGGAGTACGTTTGTTAATCACACAGCAGCAGCCATCTAAATGATAAACTAAATAACCCACTTGTGCTCTAATACTTCTTTTAACAATGACAGTCATTTTCTGGGTAACACGGGATACATACTGCCAATCGGCAGACGGGGTAATTTTTCATGATACCTGAAAGGATCCAACTCCTAGCGACATGAATTCAAACGAAGATTGTCAATTCATCAAAAAAGCCCAGCATTTCGGGTTAACCAATAACATGAAGAAGAGATGCATTGATAATGAGGGTATGAAGGGTCTTATCTGTCAAATTAGGTTTCATATGAAGAACACAAGCACCGATGAACATCAAGTTAGACAAGCTTAACAGTCCTAATTCCAAAGATACAAGCCGTTACTACACAGTAGATGTAACTGAGAGTCCTAGACTGCCGCTATCGTCAATGAACATCAAATGAGGGGATGCTCCTTGTCCGGCCCGACTGATGCTATGATGACATGCATTACTCTCAAGGTTGTGTTGCTCAAAAATCAACAATCCATTATCATTTCCAGGCCTACCCAGATTCATCAACTCCCAAATAGCCATACTTATTACATAAACATTATGTTAAACACGTGGTCTGCATAATGTGTAAACGCAGAAGACCAGTAAAGTGGGAAAGATTCCATAGAATTTGCATATAGTTCGTAGCAAATGCCCCAGTAATACACTGCACTTCGTTGTGGCTTTTGAGTAAAAATGGCAAATGATACCAACACACTACTAATCATTTACTAACATAGAGCTCCAGGTACCCAGTTTACTGCTACACCTTTGTCTTCATTCTTATTCCACTGTGACATATATGCAAACATTTATTTATACGATAAAAAATTTAAACTAAGATTTGTAGGGCTTTACCCTCTTTCGAAGGAGCCCTTCCAGAAATTCTCAACGGCCAAGGTCAAGCCCTGGCCGAAGAGGGGGTTTGGAAATAGTTTTCAACCAGCAATTGACGCGCCTCGGTTATTACCTCACTAGCTGCGTCATTGCCCCAAGCGCAAAGATCCTTGGCTAGATGTGCTTCCTTTGTATTTTATACAGCATCGAGCTAGATAAGTGTTATCCAATACCGATGTGGGACAAACATATTTTCATTCCAATTTCAGATATTCGAAGATTTTATGCTTTAAAGTCGTCCAGGTTTTGCTCATTTTCAAAATTAGTTACACATTGAAACAATTTTATTCAGTAGGGTAGTAAGTATTAGTAATTTCTCACTTAATTTCCCAGATCATCATTTTAATCACTACACTCATCTGGTGCTAAGTCATCAAATTAGACAATTTTATACTATAATTGATGGAAGCCTCCGTTGGAAGCCTCCTCCAAAAATTAACGTATGCCACTTAATGCAGCGAACACACGGTATTCTTTAGTAAAAGGCGAAAGAATAGTTCGCTTTGTGCTCACTGCGTGGCTGCGTGAGGAAACAAAATGGAGGGGCAAGCTAATTTATACTGTTGGGCACCTGACATATTGATTTCCTTCCGATGTGGGACTATTATGAACACAAAGAAATCTCAGTGCTCGTGCCTATGCCCGCCTTATCTACCCAACACTCTCGACCTGTCTCGCTTCTATTTGCTGCCTTATTTGCCCAACAAAGGAAGGAATGGCCATCATAAAACATAAAAATCAATGCACCTAGAGAGAGAATTACCCGCATCAAATGGGAATTTTGAAGGTCATAAAAATTCCAATCTTGGGTGAAATTACTGAAAATGGACAATAAAAGAAGGTGAAATCTTTGTCATTATCAGGTTGTATTAAGGGTCTGTTAAATTCATGAGTAATTTTAGTTTACCAAAATTTATCAATTTTTACCAAAATTTATCAATTTTTACCAAAAATTATCAATATTAAAAAGCACAAAAATAATTCTGATATATTAGCCTAAATTTGACAAAAATTATCAAAATTTATTAAAAATTACTAAAATTTAACTTTTACCCAACTACTTTTTACCCATTAGTTTTACACACCCTAAGTCCGCAAACCTTGCAGTTGAAGTTACTATCTTAGCAAGTGGCTCTTGATTCTTGTCATACTAGCTACTGCGCTTATCCACTTAACAATTAAATCTTGTAAAACCACGACTTCGATAAACATAACATGTATGCAGAGATATAATTACAAGTAAAGCTCTAACTTAATAACTGCACACAAAAAAAAAAATGCATGCACTTTAGTACATATACACTCATTGTATATGCATAGAAGTTGTCATTTCCTAAATCCTAAGTGCCTGTAATATTAGAAACTACTACTAATCCAATATGTGGTTAGCTAAAGTCCTCCAAAATCTGAAAACCTCCCCCTAAATTTTTGAATTTCGGAATGCCTACATCATTTTGGGACCATATTTGAAATATCAAATGAAATAATTGAAACCAGTCGATTTTCTCGTAGAATCCAAGTGGTGAGTGTCCAAAGATGCAAGTTGCTGAAACAGCTTAAAATGTTTTTACCTTTGGTATTCACTGACTCAGGATTTATGCGAGATTAAATGAAACCTCCAGTCAACTTATTTGTTGATGATGGTTTTAGCGGATTCTAATATAAGCAAAGCACACCAATACAGTTATACAACTGTAATACCAGGAAAATGAAAAAAAAAAACTATTATTGAGTTACTCTTTCAGTGTGAAAGGTAATAAACAACATAGTGGAGTACAAATATGCACATAAACAATATTCACTGCTGAAAACATGGATCTTAGGTACATACTTCCCCATTGAGTCTCATTTGTCCTTGTTCTGGTTTCATGCAAGACAAGACAAAATGTCCCGCGATCCATTCTAAATAGTGCACCAAAAATCATAGTGAAACGCAAGCAAATACGATTAAGGTTGCAAGTTGAATAATGTCTACAATTCTTTTTTTTTTATAACAGAAAGTTATAATACAAAGTGAAACAACACATAAAGTGGCATGTATTAAACCTACTGCAAGGAAGACGGAGAATTTAGATAGCCCCAATAACTTAAGCACGTGCCCGTAATATATAAAGGTGAATATTTATCTAGAGTTGAACCAGTTCAACAAAAAGCTTGATGACCCATAAATGACTTTATACTCTAACACTGTCATGTTATGTTGTACATTTCCATTTCGTGGAGTCTTCATGATCGATAAATGGCATGTGGATGTCCGGTTTTAGTAGGCATACGATAGCGAAAATTATTCTTCCTTTCCAGATGAAAGTGGATCAAATTATGAAAAACATTCCAAGCGAGAAAATCAAATTAGAATTAGTGAATTAAAATATGAGCAGCAGTCGCAGGTCAATATGACTAGTGTCTGTGCTAGTTCACACCAAAGACAACTAATCCATGTTCAATCCGTGAGCTTTAGCATTGGCATGACAACCACTAGCATATACCAGTAGTATTATAGCATAATGTGTGTAACGCCCCGACCCCTCTCGGTCCACAGGCACTACCGATAACTGCTTTAAGGATCGCTGATTGGCCCCACAAATCACCACGAGTCTTTCCAGCGTGCTTCGCCCTCGCTCACACGCTACATGAGAAAACTTTCCAGGATGTCACCCATCATGAGACTACTCTCAGCCAAACACGCTTAACTGTGAGGTTCCCAACGGATGAGCTACCATAAAAGAAGGTGTGTCTTGGTGACATAAGTAGTCATTTAAATTCCTTTAAGCCACGCTTAACCACGTACTCGGGATATTACATTCACTCTCACTTAAACGCACAACGTCCTCGTTGTGCCACAATCCACTCCAGAATTTTTGTCTAGTTAGCTGACTGCCCGTGGATCTCCTGTCTATTGGCGCAACTCACGGTCGCGGGTCGGCTCTGATAACATCTGTAACGCCCTGACCCCTCCTGGGCCACGGACATTACCGATAATCACCCCAATAACTTTAAGTTACCATAAAAGAAGGCGCACCTTGGTGATATGAGTAGTGATTTCAATCCCTTTAAGTCACACTTAACCATATATTTGGGGTGTTACAATCACCCTCACTTAAACGCACAACGTCCTCGTTGTGCCACGATCCACTCCAGAACCTTTGCCCCGCTAGGTGAGTGCCCGTGGATCTCCTGTCTACCGGCGCAACACACGGTCGCAGGTCGGCTCTGATACCATCTGTAACGCCCCGGCCCCTCCCGGATTGCGAACATTACCGATAACTGGTTCAATGATCACTAACTGACCCCACAAATCACCACAAGTATTTCCAGTGTGTTTCGTCCTCGTTCACACGCTGCCTGGGAAATCAGGAGGTCACCCGTCATGAGACTACTCCCAGCCAAACATGCTTAATTGAGAGGTTCCCAACAGATAAGCTACCATAAAAGAAGGTGCACATTGGTGATATAAGTAGTCATTTCAATTCCTTAAAGCCGCACTTAACTATATACCCGAGTTATTACAATGGGACCATAAACATATGAATTCTACTAATTATTCCGCTTAATGTCACTTTGGAAAATACAATGTCAACATGGTCTATACCGATACCAAACAACACTGAAAACCAATTACATAATATTTGTCTGACGCTTAAAAGGGACAAACTCGCTTTAGATGTGAAATCTTCACAAATATCATCAAATACATACCCTAAAAGTCCAGTACTTTGAACAAGCAACAAGGAGCACAAAATTTATAACCTAACAAAACAACATTCAATGGATTCATCCTCAAGCACACGTTCGGAACTCAACATCGTCATGAGCAAAGGAAAAGATACAAACTCTAAGTTTACTTCTTTTTTTTTTAACACTTAAGGCATATTCTCGCGAAACCACAACAATATGCTTTCGTCATGGTCTGTTAGTAGACAACTATTTGTATTTTTCGTATTCAATATTATATCATTCACGTGGAACCAAATACACTACGCACGAACTTCACGAGTTTGTAAACTTCTTTGTCGACACAAAACATATTCATCCTTGTGTTGGTCTTCTTGTAGAGTATACCATGGATTATACAATATTCTGATGCCATGTATCATATAACTCTTTGGGCTATAGGCTCAAGCTAGTCTTGCTCGGTACTCTTATTTGTTTAGGTATAAATAAATGTCATAATACCAACAATTCGAGTTGATTTCATACACTTCCAAGGAGTGTACATGTGTTGGTTCACAATTTTGTTGAACTTCAGTCGGCAAAGATGTTATTTCTTACACGAGTGGCTACTATTGAAGAAATCTTAGGTTGAAAGTCGGCTAATGTGTGAAGATGTTGTGATTGAACATATCTTTGGCTCCAATAGGTATGCTTGATAAGTTGCCATGTCTTCACCCCTCACATGCCAATTACGGGGGGTTGGTTTATGGCAAAATTTGGGTATCTTGGGACTCTCAATTGTTTGATTTTAATCTTTAATCCTCTTGCAGGCCAATGATGCATATCTCATATTTAACAATGTTTCTAAATCAAGTTTATCTGACATTGGAGTTCATGCCACTTTTGGCGAAACCAAGACAACTCCCGTTCTACACCCTGTCTAGTTGGATGCACCACCAAAAGTCAACTTCCCATGTATCACCATATCATATGTTTTAAAAGTCTGTCCATCAGAAAATTCTAACTCATTCAAATGAGCTTCGTCTGAAGGCAAATCAGTTAAGAAGTCGAATACTATTCTTCATTTGATGTTTTTTTTTTTTTTGCATGCCCTCAAGTTTAAATTCGGAAAATATCAACATCCAACGAGCCACCCTACTATTGACTATGGGTTGCTCTAAGGCACATGTAATTGGGTTATCCTATGCAATGACATGGACAGTGTGCGGGAACATGTAACAATGAAGTTTCTCGGTGGCCCAAACCATGGTTAATGCTATCATTTTTATTTCCGCACAACGTGCTTCGTATTCTATAAACTTATTGGTAAATCGGTAGTACAACACCATTTACTGTTATCTATCTATTGGGCCAACATTGCTCCCATGGTGTAACACCCCGAATATATGGTTAAATGTGGCTTAAAGAGATTGAAATGATTACTTATATTAGCTCATATGTTGGGAACTCCTCAGTTAAGCGTGCTTGGTTGAGAGTAGTATCGGGATGGGTGACCTCCATGAAGTTTTCCCACACAACGTGTGAGTGAGGACGAAATACGCTGGAAAGACTCGTGGTGATTTGTGGATCAGTCAAACGACCCTTAAAGCAGTTATCGGTAATGTTCGCGGCCCATAAGGGGCCCGGGGCATTACATATTGTATTAGAGACGACACGCGATCGTGGCCTGCGTTGCGCTAGTGAACGGGAGATACATGGACAATCACTTAACGGTTCAAATATTATGGAGTGGATTGTGGCACAACGAGGGTGTTGTGCGCTCAAATTGGGGTGATTGTAACACCCCGGATATATGGTTAAGTGTGACTTAAAAATATTAAAATGACTACTTATATCACCAATGTGTACTTTCTTTTATGGTAGCTCGTCCGTTGGGAACTCCACAGTTAAGCATGCTTGACTGGGAGTAGTCTCGAGATAAGTGACATTTTGGGAAGTTTTCTCAGATAGCGTGTGAGTAAGGACAAATCACACTGGAATGACTCATGGTGATTGGTAGGACCAGTCAGCGATCCTTGAAGTGACTATTGGTGATGTTCGCGGCTTCGCGCCCCGGGATGGGTCGGGGCGTTACACTTGGTCACATTGTTGATGGTGCGTAAATGAACAACAATTCATTTGGCACGGGCGACGTCAACACTAGCAGGTGTGTCAAATACTCTTTGATCCAGTCAGAGGCTTATTGTCATTTTTATCCTGTTTGGGCTTTTTCCCCCCTTCTACAACTTGTTTTAGTAAAGGTTCACAAATCATAATTAGTTCCGGAATGAACCAACTTATGTATTGGATCATTATCAATGAACCCTAACACCATTAACGTTATTGGGAGGTTGCAACTCCTGAATGGCCTTGATCCTAGTAGAATCTACCCCCATGCGTTGTGAGTTTACCACAAAACTCATGCAATTTACTCAAAGTGATGCCAAATACACGCTCGAGGGTTCTGGCTCGTTCGTTTTTTTCGTGATGAATGAAGATATTCTCAAGCTAGCAGTGTATCCTGCTTGTTTTTTGGACTTAATGATCGTATATGCGTCATACTTCAACTTCTTTATGAATCGTATCATGAAGTAAGGTGGTGTTTGTTCGTTCGTTGGTAAGTAGCATCGACATTCTCATCCCCGAATTTTTTTTAATAATTACTAGTTATAATATTATTTCAAGAAACCAAACATAAGGTAACTAAGTTAATAACTACCTACCTAAAAGCCAGTAACTCAAGTGGCACGGGAAGTTATATTCTTACTCGGGTTTGAATTCTAAATATTGCAATTTTCATGATGGGAATTTGGTATTGTAGTACCCATTCCCCCATCTGATCATTGGGGCAACTTACTATTGTGAAAAGATACGCACTTGCAGCTATCCAATCGATCCCCTGTTACTATTCACCATAGTTGAAAACTGGCGGACACAAAAATTTTCATGTGCCTAGAAGTTGCGAGGCTGACGGTCTGTATTGTCGTGCACAATTTAATACATAATCATTGCTCATAATATTGTAAAGTTTATTGGTGATTACCTCAATATAAGATTATTAAGATATAAGTCGTGTTCAATAGTATCGTTTGATGTAACTTTTAACGTTTGGAACAAGTTAAAACTCTAATCACATAAGTATTAGCGTTCGGTAAGACAACGTTTTGATTAGCATTTACCCTATGTCTGTATTAAGGTTATGAGAGGGGAAGGGAGGGGAAGTGAATGGAAATATATTAATTAACCTCCTTTCATTTTGTTTGGCAAGAATAATATGAGGGGAGGGGAACCATTAATCCTCATTCCCTTCCATTAACCTCATTTTCATCAACCTCCAATATGAGGGTTACTGGAGGGGAGGATAACTCATTATGTTTTAAAAAAAAAAAGAAAATAACTTTATTAATATATAACTATTTCATTTTTCTTCCCCCTTCCCTCCTCCCCCCTTTTAATCAAAACACAACAGTTAATCCCTCTTATCTTTCATTCCTCTCCACTTATAATCCAAACGAGATAGAAATAAGCCTCCTCCCTTTCCTTCCCATCCCCTCCCCTCCCCTTCCCTTCATTCATTCCTTCCTTCCTTCCCCTCTAATACCCCCCTCTAAGACCAGTGGCAGCAGCACGTGGGAGGCATGAGAAGGATGATGTAGCATGGGGGTGGTTGGAGTGCATCAACATGTGATTGATTGGAGCAACCTGTGACACGTGAAGTCACATGCCTTGCATGGGAGAAATCATGGGACATGACCATTTAGTTTTCCTTTTTTTTTTAATTTAAAACCTATAAAACGACGTAGTAAAGAGGCTTGGTTGATGTGGGGAACCCTTGATTTGTACAAATAAAAACAAAGGAAAATAAAAAAAGTGGACCAATTTTATAGCCACTCCCACTGTACTCTCACTTTGATGTGGGAACCCTTGATTTGCATGGGTGGGAATAATGAGGACCCACATTCACTCCCACTATTTATTCCCCTCTACTGGGGATGATCTAATAACCAAACAGTCTGTTAACGTTTCAAGTAATGTTTTGTGAAACAATAATAGAGTCAACGTTTCACATCTGAAGTAACGTTTATTCTATATTTTGAAATTATTCATATCTCCATGTCAGTGCTAAACTTATCGAATACAATTTTTATTTGAACAGTCATCCGCTACCCGCAACCCGCTGTCTATTACTCAAACAACTATTGGTTACATAAACAAATCTCGCTGGTTCATCCAATATGAGCATCTGACCCTATTGAATCACAACTCTTTTAAAGCCCTATCCCAATACCCAATTAAACACCCAGACAAATCTGCACAATTACACGAAGGTTAGGATTGAGAAAACCATATTATCGGCTACCAAAACGATCCAGAAATCCAAACCCTAAAAAACGAACAGGGGGAAAAAAATGCAACCATCACACCGCCAATCCGCCATTGCCGATCCTTCCCTTTCTGGGTTACCGCCGAAAATGGTAAATATTGGGTCATTTTTGGGATGACAGCTGTCAAAATCCTCATGTCACGTGACTTGACAATCCTGATTGGTTACAAGAGCTTCTGTCACGTGACCTGGCGTATAAATAGGGGCATTTTGTTGTGATAGTAGATCCAAACTTTGGCCCAATTTGCATTCTTGATTTTAGGGTTGGTGGTTATTCAAGGGTTTTCAATTCAATCCTTCTCCTCTCACTGATCTCAAGATCTGCTGATTGTTGCAATTCCTAAAGGTAGAGAAGCAAGGTAGTTTGTGGATTTGTTTGAGTATTATGCATCTGGGATTCAATTTGCTGGTTTCAGAGGGTTGAATCTCAATTTTAGGGTTTCCTTTGTTTGGAACCCTTCTTGATCTATGATTCATATATGCTGATGTGTTCTTCCCTGTTATGTTGGTTATTGTAATTGATTGGCATTGGGTTTGGATTATTGGTGAATCTCTCTCTATTTTGGTTCTAATTTTGGGTTGTTCTTGATACTCTTTGGATGCTAAAGAGAGTGCATATGTGTTTTGTCCTCTATTGTTTCCTTTTTTGGGTTGATGAGAGTGACTTGTCACCAACTTGCTTGATAGTTTTTGTTGTCTTGGGTGTAGTAGATAACTTGTGTTTATTTTGTTAGTATGTGAGTGCTCTATATAAAAATTAGATAATGGGGGTTCTAATAGTTACGAGTTAAGACTACCTACATCTTCTCAGACCCTGGACATATTGAAGGTATGTAAAAATGGCTTTTGATATAAGAAGAGCAAGTACTCTACCTATTTCACAATATTTGTTGTTTTTTTTTGGTCTTTTTTTTGGTGTACAAATTTGGCCCATAATTTATTTAAATATGTAATAATTTTTCATATAAAATTATCATCATTAGATTTGTACTAAAAAATACTTTTATATAAGTTCTCTTATAAGTTTTAAAATATGTATTAATAGGAAATAATGGTCAAAGTATTTCATTGCAGACCACAAAAATGTCAAAAGCGACAGTTATTGTGAAATGGGGGAGTAATATCCCTCTCAAATTGTATGTTGCTAATGCTATGAACTACATATAGTCAAAATTTGAAAATTTTGACTATTATTTTTTCAAGATGTTTAATGATCCATCATCTAAAACTACCCTCATAACATTCATACTTATCAAAATTTTGTTATAAAGATAATCTTATAATTTTAGAATATATTTTGATAAGAAATTATTGCCAAAGTGTCGTCGTGGAGAGAGAAAAGTGGGAACTCACAGTTATTTTGAGAGCCCAAGATGTAGAAAAGTAGGGCATTTTAGTTATTTATTGTCCTTTTGTTAATATATTAAAAATTTAATTACATAATATGCTACTTCTTAAAATTATGCTCCCAAATAGGGAGTTGGCTTTGGTAGCCCTCACAACCAACTTGGTTAAAGCTTGACTAAAGTTTGATTTAACCAAATTTGGGCTCGGGCTCGGGCTATGGAGGGTTGTGTTGATGAAGGTTGTTTAGGTATTTTCCATAGGAAATATACTATGTGTATATGTAAACTTTATTTTAATTTAGGTGTATAATAAAATTTTATGTTCAAGCATAGTTTGGTATGTTTCTTCAATTTTCAACTTTAACTTGGATATCTGAAAGTTGCAAAAGAGGACGGAGAGGAAGATGACTCAAGAACAAAGCAGAAAAAGGAGAAGGATGAGGAGTGGCGTGGCCTTGTGTAAACTACGACTACAAAGGAGGCAAGAAGAACAGAGACGAGTTGAAGTTTGTGGAGGCCTTTCGGGATGGGGGGAATCGGATTAGGAGGCAAGATTGAAAGAGGGACATCTTTTCTTTTTTTGAATTTTAAAATTGAATTCAATGCAAACTAGGAAGATGCAAAAGGCACACATTTTAAGCTCCTTGGGTCATGATGCGCACAAAAAGGTGCACCTTTTGTGGGCTTTTAGAACGCGCTGCACGTGACCATCTATGAGGTGTCTAAGCTTGGGTCTCACCTTCCTGTGCTATGTATGCCTTTTAAAGAGCTTTGGAAGACAAATAGTTGAAATGATTCATGTTTTGAGAAGACTTTTATAATCGAGAAGAAGATCTGCACATGATTTACATTGATTTCATTGATGGAAAAATACTTGCGCTAGATTGCCTAGGAAAGTATGGTGGGAATTGTTAAGAGGATCTTAGATGTGTAATGATGCTTAGATTGTCTCTGGAGATTTTAGATTAGTGAGATAGTATCTGGACAAAGGTTGGAATAAGGGGAGGGTAAGCTATTGTAGATAATTCAATATCAAATGAATTTAGCTAGTGAGCATCGCCTTTAGAAGATATGAGTATTTAGTCAATATTGTTGATATTTTGTGTGTTATGTTCCTAATTAGGAGATGGAACATAACACCTTGATTATTTTATGCCTTTGCCTTTATGCTAAAGAAGCATAGTGACTCTTATGGTGTTGATGTGTGGAAGTTTATTGCTAAAGGGTGAGATCGTTTCTTTCTCACATTATTTTCGAAGTTTGGGATATCACTTCATATGTTTTGCAAGAGTAGGTATGAATATGATGGTCTTTGCTTCAGAAAACACTTCCCCTCTCATTGTGCTTCTTTTGGAGCTAAAAGTGATGGTCATATGTTTGGATATTGCGAGCACATGAGAGTTAGTAGAATTTGACCCGACTCGAAAATCGACCAAACCTGCCCGAAAATTTAAGGCTAGGCTAGGAATTTCCAAACCTAAAATAAATAAACCCGAAATCGACCCATACCGACCCGACCCGAAACTGACCCGCCTGCCCGAATGGACAAGTCATCTACACATCTCTTCAATGGTGTGGCTCTTTTGAGTACAACTCTTCAACAATTGTATAGTCCCCCTTGTTTAGTCTCTAAGCCTTTGTTGATATCTCTAATCCTCCACTTTTCTTCCCCTTAGTTTTGTTTCGTGCGATTGGAGTTCCTTGGTTCATAATCTTGAAGCCTTCGACCCATTTTAAGGTATCTTTTTTTTTTGGGAAGCTTTTTTTGGTAACATTTCATCTCTCGATGATTTAGTAGAGGTATAGTTTTTAGTCAATCGATAAACATTATGTGTATAGATGGCTTGGAAACTATTGAGAGCTTACTTCTTGATTGCTTGGTTGTAAGAGGCTAGGATGTTAGCTTCAAGTTGTTGAGGATAACCTTGGGTGATACTGAGGTATGGTGTGCTCAGAAATTCTCGTGGGAAAGCTTCCTTTGGGATAAGGGTCAAGCACAAGGTTTTCCAAGCCATTCCCCATGTTATTTTTTGGTTATTATGGTCCTACGGAAGGAAAGAAACAAGAGAGTTTTTGATGGGATTCAGATAGGTATTTGTGTTTAAAGGATAATTGGCTTACGACCTTTATTCATTTGGAAGGAGTTGGTTTTCCAACCTCCTTTTTTATGTTATTGATTTTGTAGATAGCCAATTCTTGGGTTGTAATTAGCTTTTGGTGTATTCTTTTTCAACACCTTTTCTTGTACCTTGTCTATTTTAATCAAGTTCCAGCTTTTCTTATAAAAAAAATGATCCAAAAATCTTAAATAGTTACTGTTGGTATTGGTGGATGGGATGCCTTGAGTGGATGCTAGGCACTTAACCATTAGAGAAGAAGACCCATGAGACTATTCATGAAGCGCATGAGGATGTTGTGGTCTTGAAGTAGGGGTCTATGCGAGGACTAAAAATGCGGCCTCGTTCGCCTTTGGGATTTTGGACATAGTACGGGGAAATCGCTTTTTGTTATGAGGTGGAAATGTTGTTCACCAATCTCCAAAACCTTTCCGATGCATCCGTTTTGGCGCACATCAGCCACCTTTTGAATCCGTGCGTGTAGGTAACACCTCGCAATATTTTGTAAAGTGTAGCACAAAGGTTTGATATGATTTCGTGTATACCGATTGTGGAACTTTTTAAAGGGAGCATATTCTTAGGAATTTCATAGTTAAGATCACTTACTAGTTACTATGGATGCTTCTAGCGATGGGTAACATCCTTGGAAATTTTCTAGGCAGGGACACACTGCAGGGCACACAGTGACTTACGGGAGTTGGGACGAGTTTCCAACCTTGGAAGGTGTTCTGAGTAACT
This sequence comes from Portulaca oleracea, assembly GCA_029582165.1. Lineage (NCBI taxonomy): Eukaryota > Viridiplantae > Streptophyta > Magnoliopsida > Caryophyllales > Portulacaceae > Portulaca > Portulaca oleracea. The sequence goes on along the minus strand of CM055868.1, from coordinate 61,249,627 downwards.
GCAGTGTGGGAGATGTCTGGGGTGTTGCAGCAAGACCTTTCAATTTTTTGGGGCACTTATTATTACTTATGACCTAGCTTAGAATTTATACAGTATATGCTTTGTATTGTGAAAATACAAAGAAATCTGCTGTGCAGTAAGATGTCAGTATATGTTACTTTTGACTATATTCCGAAATAGGATGCATATGTAATGTGCAAAAAAGTTGCTTGAGAAAATGTTATAGGCTTTTCCCAAAATGGTGAATTTGATGGTGTTTGGGCTTTCATCTTTTGGGTTGGATGCGGAGCTTTGAGGAGGCTTCCATCAATGTTTGTCTTCCCCTTTCCTTGTTTCTGTTTCTTCCGTCAGTGGTTGAGTGGTCACCCCATACTCATAAAGAAATCATAACGTGGGTTTCTTTGCAACCAAAATGTGAAGCACCATCGAATTAATGTCAATGTTGGGGCTCAGCCAGTTTGCCTTGTGAGGTTGTATGTTCTGACTTCTGAGCCTATAGACATCTAATGGTGGATACGACAACTCCTAGTGTGGGTTATGCTTTCATGGGGCATGGGAGATTTACACGCAGGCAAGGGAACCTAACATCGACAAACATTGCTGTTTGTATAGAGGTTGATTCCAATAGGTCCACATAATTTTTTTTGAGAAAACAATTTGAGGGTGTTTCCAAGAGATCCAATGGATGAAACTCTGGTAATTAGTCAATGGCTCTTGGTGAGATTTGGAGGTGCGGAAGCTAGGCAGGCATTGGTTAAGACCGGTACTGATCCTTTGAAGCCATTCACTACAAAATTAGTTCATGGGATATGGTGAACCAAATTTCACATTTGTTGAAGATCCTGTGACATTTACTGACCTCTCTTTTTATGATCATGTAAGAAACACAGTTGGCGTTGTCCTTATCAAAACAAGAAAGATACTTGATATCCTAGTTTTATTATGGTTCTAGCTTGTCTACCTGGAAAAGGCCAACAACAGCTCAACGTGACCTGATTTTGTTGGTTACTTAGACTAGCATCTGCTTTTGTTTTAGTGTAGTAAAATATGATGGATAAAGGGTCACAACTTCTCTTCTGCTAAAAACTATATAATTTATTGCAATTCTTCAATTTCGTCCGCTTGTTTGCTGGTGCTCTATGTGAATTGGTGTGCTGAAGACCTGGTAAACAATTTACTGGCTCTAACCTCATTCATATGGACCGCCCGTAATAACTTTTTCCCTGCAGTGAACCGAAGACATCCTATTGGCATTTGCGCTCAATACTTTTGAAATTAAATCATTTTAATGAAAAGTATCATTGGAGTAGTTGCCTACTTGGCCAGGAGGCATATTATATCTTCATTGAGTGGGCTTTTAATGAGTTTTATCCTAAGTAGTTCGCTTTCCCCCTGTTTCGTCCGCAATACAGTGCGAGAATTGTATCGTATCCACAAGGAGCAAGGTCTTTTCGTCAAAACTTTTACTACTATGCTTAGTTTAGGGTAATAAAACGATTAAGCAGGGGAAAAGGGAACAAAGATAAATTATCGGCCGAAAACAGAGGAAAAAAGGCTCAAGGGTCGGTATCGCCTCTAAATGGTCACCCTAATCACTGGAAAGCCTCAATCAGGACACTAAGTCGGGATAGAAGTTAGGTTATTGCAAGGATTAGAGCCACTCCGGGGCCTCTCCCGAGGTGTACCCGGATTTAACCATTGAGGTTCGTCCACTAAATGAATGGGGACTTGCCAGGAGGGTTTGATGTGCAATTCACCCTACCCGAGCTTCTCCACTAAATGAATGAGGAGTTGCTCAGGTATCCATCCAATTGCCCTAAGGATTGTGTTTAAGTAGGTTTAGCGGGCTTTCACTACTTACTAAACCCCACAACCAAGAGAGCTTTTGGATGAAAACCTCATAAACAAGGCTTAATGCCCTAACTAAGTCAAACCTTAGAAACGGGCTCCCATTAGAGGCTAAACCACCCCCTAAACCTTAAGAGTACTAGCCACTAATCATGATGATAAACAATAAAATTAACAAGCTTAACGTAAGAACCCTAAGCATGATATCTAGAAGAGGGAACACAACAAGATTAAACACAAACACTAGTTAAGACAATGATTAAGAGAGAGTAAATGAAGACTTACCCAAAATAAGATGATGATAATAATAAAAGGATGAAAGAACACCAAAACTTGAATAAATACTTCTTCACAATAAATACTTTTTCAAAATGCGATAATCCAAAACCAAGAAAGCTCAAAGAAAGACAAGTTTTTGTGATTAAAAATGAGAAGATCCCCTTAGGGAAGAGTGCTAAGCTCTCTACAAAGCAAAGATGAACAGTGAACAAAAGATGATTAGGTTTAGTTTTGGACTGAGCTTAAATACATTGGGAGAAAAATAACTAAAACGCGTCGTTTTGGCCTAAAAATTCCATCCGGACAGGGTCGTCACGGACGCTACCCTGGGTCGTCACGCCCGTGACGAGGCGATTTCAAACTCTCGAACAAGAAGTCTTCGCTAGGGTCACGGGCGCTACCACAAGCCGTCACGCCCGTGACCTCCTGGGTTCGACAACCAGAATTCCTTGGTGTGTCACGGCGCTACCAAGGATCGTCACGCGTGACCGCTCTCGTAAAATGGGAGAAATTCTCTGAAATTGGTCACGGGCGCTACTGATGGGGTCACGCGTGACGACCTCTGTTTCCTTGACTCCTCTTTGCCTTAGCTCCAGGACGGGGGCCACTCCGAAAATGCCCGGGGTTGCTTCCTTGAATTCCCGAGCCGGGTTCTCGACGACGTCGACCAAGCAACTCCCAATGCCTCGGACCCAAACTAACCTGCATGAAACTAAAGGAAAACAGATAAGCGGCAATTATTGAGGAGGGTAACGAGCCATAATTTCTAAGTAAAAGGAGCGATACTTAGGCTCAAAATCGAGCCTAAACACCCCCCTCTTTTTTCTCTACATACAGCCAAAATTACTTGCATGTTCACCCGAAGTTCCTTCATTCAAATGCCACTTCGCATAAGTGGGCCTTTGGAGGTACGTTTTGGATAAGGTCACTAAACTGCCTTCTTTGCAGTCCGCACTCTGCAATAATATCTATTATTTTACTGTTTTAATTGGTTGATTGCCTTCATATGCAGCAATTGCAGAGCTTGTTGACAATGCAATTGATGAGGTAGGCTTTTGGCTGTAATTCAGCGACTCTGCTTTCTCTTTTTCTTTCTTTCTCTCACTGATTGTTTTATGGTCGTCTATGTTACCGGGCACGGGCGTGGGCGTCCGATATGGACACGGATACAGGTGTCAAACTCTGCTATTTCAAAGAAAATCTGAAATATTTTCATTGTAATTTGAAGTGTCGAGTGTCGTATCCTTGTCCGGATGTTGAGGTCTTACATGGGTGTGGTAGGGAAAATGAAGAGTGAAAGTAGCATAGATGGTCATTATCAGGATGTCTTATGCCCTTTCTGGCATTTGGTTGTTGAGTTCTTTTCAAGTAGTCTTGTTTCTGTAATCTGCATGAGAAGTTGATTAGTATATCTCGTAAATTAGCATTAATAAAAAGAAAAAAAGGAATTGGGAAGAGAAACAGTGATTCTTTCCACGATACAAGCTAATAGTCTAATACCTAGATTTTGCTTGCGTGTATTCTCTCATGTTGAAACCATTTGGCTGTGGTGTAACAAATTTTTGTTGTCCACATCTAACGCACTTTTGATTTTCAATTGGCATTTTCTGAATATCACAGGTACAAAATGGAGCGACTTTTGTCATTGTGGATAAAATCTCAAATGCAAGAGATGGGAGTCCTGCTTTGCTGATTCAAGGTATTGCTCTGCTGCTCGGCTGCTCCTCTGGATTAGGGTGGTTCTTGTTTTCTTTTTCTTCCCCCCCCCCCCCCGGAGACTTGGCTTGTTCTTGTCGAGGAATGTTGCAATGATTCCGAGCTTAATACTTGCTGTCAGATGATGGAGGTGGTATGGATCCGGAGGCCCTTCGTCGTTGTATGAGTTTTGGGTTTTCAGATAAGAAATCTAAATCAACTATTGGACAATGTACGTTCTATTCAGTCATCCTCTATTCTTTTATTCTATTTCTTCGGAGGATTTGGTTAACTCTTTGTCTTTCAGATGGTAATGGATTCAAAACCAGCACCATGAGACTTGGAGCCGATGTTATAGTCTTCAGTCGACACTTGGAGAACGGGTGTGTTTCCAATTAATTGGGGTTTCTTCTCATCACAATCTATATTTATTGCAAATGAAAACATAAAATATGTAAAAACAGTTATTTTCTCTTCTTTTTGGTTAATGGAAAGTTTAGCTCCTCCTATTTTGATGGGGTAGATTTTGTAGACAGTTTGTTTTTTGGTTATACATAACTTTGTCTAGTGCTAGTTGAGCATTAGTTCTTTATTTTCTATTATTAATATATATCTTTTCCTATAAAAAAAATTAATTTCTCAAAACTATATGAATATTTCTTCTTATTTTGATTTTTTTGTGATTTTTTGTCACGTTCATGAGGCCTTACAATTTGGTGGACAGAGATGAATAAATAATGCGGTATCCCAGTGATGCTAATAATGTTAATTACTCTCAGTGTTTGGCGTCACGAGAGCCTACTTTAAAAGTTAGATTATTAGCATCGAACATCCCGTTCTTCGTCACTATTGTTCTGTGAAAATATCTTCAACAAACTCTGTGAATGATGCATCTGTACGAGCTAGCTTTCAGGTATTGCATGCTTATCAAACATGGTGTTTTCCCGTGATCAGGAGATTGACTCAAAGCATTGGTCTTCTTTCCTACACATACTTGTCGCGTACAGGCTTGGATAGGATTGTAGTTCCTATGGTAAGTATCCTCATCCTACGTGTGGTGACACAGGTTGAGTGTTTGACTGTGAGTTTCCATGAATGTTTTAGTTCTAACAGAAACTAGATCTCATGTGCTTCTTTCTTAAAACTTTTATTTAAAGACTCCTTTTGTCTTGAGTGAAGGATTTTATCTTGTATATCAACATGAGCAAATAAATTTCCATATGCTTGTATGCACTAGATTGCAAAGACTTTTACTGCTTGCTATGTCATCACTAATAATCTACAGTTGTCGTAAGTTATATCGTGGCCTTAACTCAATATTTCTTACATGTAACAACTAGAATTTTAATATGTTTCACATGGTTTAGGGGGTTTAAATTCCTTGATCTTTCTAAAGGCCTTTGATTCCAAATACACTACTAAAATCTTTTCTTAAAGCTGTATATTGCCATATTGTTGAGTGGTAGTAATAGATTTGGGCTACTCCGCCTCATTATTTTCCCTGCCATACCCGTGTCGGACCCTTGATACCCGGACAAGGGTATGGCACTCGACATTTCAAATTACAATGAAAATGTATGAAATTTCTTTAAAATAGCCGAGTCCGATACCCGTATCCGTGTCCGATATGGACACACGTACCCAAGTCCGAGTGACATAGGATCTGGGGAACCCGTGTATTGTATGAACTGGGCCAGTTTTCCTTAATCTTGACTTATAAATTGAGCACACATGCATATTATGTTATTTTGCGGGCTCATTAGAAACTACAATTAAGCTTTCAATATGAACCGGGAGTTCATCACTGTCCTTGAGTGAGAGACACTAACAATTTTTTTTTTGGCAGGTTGATTATGAGTACAATAGGTCAATGTCCACGTTTGAACCCCTAACTCGTTATTGTAAAGAGCATTTTCTGTCAAATATTTCCATCCTTTTGCGGTGGTCCCCGTATTCAAGTGAACCGGAGCTTATGAAACAGGTAATACACCAGGCTCTTTAATTGTCGTATTCAATAGTATTGGCCAATGTGAGGACATGCAGCTCATTATTTTGGTACATTTGTTGATATGATTGAATATAAAACTAAGTTAATTTTCTTTTCTAGAGCTGAAACATGCTTTTGAATGTTGGCTCTGTTCTTTAGAGGGGCAAATGCCCCATTACCCAACCCAATTTACCCAATTTACCCATACCTTTAAAACTCAACTTTTCAGCTTTTACCGTATTTTACCAAAACTGACCTAAAGAACATACATGCATTATACTACTATTTTCAGAGTTTGCAAATTTCTAATGAGTAAAATTGCCCACAACTGTGTTTTCAGTGTGATGATATCGGATATCATGGCACAAAGGTTACTGTGTACAATTTGTGGTTTGCTAATGACGGGAACTTGGAGCTTGATTTCAAAAGTGATCCCGAGGTATTTCTTTCAGTTTTATTTTAAATGTTGCTTCCATCCCGATGGACAATGTTCAGCCTTCTTTTCCAGATCATACCATGACTGCTTTATTACAGGATGTTCGCCTGCAAGTACCTGCACCTTTGAAGAAAGGTGGTCCAAGTATGTCGGCAACTGAAGATATAGCACATTGGCAACCAATACCGTAGTTCCCTACGGGTAAGTCTTGGTTTAACTTAACCATTTGACAGTTTCCTCAAATTATGGAAGGTATTAACTTTAGAACCTTCTGTTTCCTCTGCAGGCTTACTTGTCTATATTATACTTGCGTATGCCTCAGAATTTTTGTATAACATTACGCGGGAAAGTTGTTGAACATCATAACATAGCCCAAGGTCTCAAATTTCCAGAGTTCATTTTGTACAAACCTCAAACTGCGGGAACAAAGGAGGTTATTTCATTTGCTTTTCATCGTATCTTATCGTACTCACTTCGTTTGTGCATGTTAGTGGATAAAGCTTTCTGTACTCGCACCTTAAATTTTATCACATGTATTTGGACTTCACGATGTTCACATCAATTGGATCCACTCAGAGCATGCAGTTCGAGCTTTGTGCATAGTTTGTCCCTGATGATTAGATCTGTTCTTTTGGCGAGTTATTATCCAATTTACCCGACCCAACTCAAATTTACCCAGTTTTTCCCATATTTTAAACATTCAATTTTTCAAGTTTACCTAGACTTACCCAGGGTACCTGTACCCAACCTTACTTTACCCCTCTAAAGAACAGATCAGGAGGTTGCCTATTTGCGATATATATTACATGAACTTGGAGTTTATACTCCAAGATATCTGCAAGTGAACAATCATACTATTTGGAGCACAAACTCCATGAGCACCTAATAAATTGCAGGTCTATTTGTTGCACTCATTAACATATAGTATGCTTCCGGAGCATGCAATTACTTTGACACTGCATTTATTCAATTCTAAAGTGTTTTTCCCCTCAAAACTTTCAGGGCGAAGTAGTAACAACGATCGGGTTTTTGAAGGAAGCCCCTCAGGTCAACATACATGGCTTCAATATCTACCACAAGAGCCGCCTTGTGCTGGTAATGCTTGAACTTACCAATAGGATATCGAGCTTTTTGTGTGACCACATTTGCACTTAGCAAGTTTTATAGTTTGTAGTTTCTTTGTTGGTAATATTACATTGAGCAAGTTCAATTGTTGCATATCATAAATGGAATGTGAACCCTCTCCTGTGCAACCAAAAAAAGAAAAGCAAATGAGGCAAAGGACTCAGGATAATGTTTGTCTTATAAGTCTCTTCACTCTCTGAATTCTGAAAGGAACCCCCCCTTCAAAAAGGAAAAAAAATCAGAAATGAAATTTCGGGGTTTGGTGTGATATATTGCTTCATTTGGAGCTTGTATTAAGCCAACTTAAATCATCAGCTTGATAAGAAATTTGCTGTGCGAGCTTGCGCTTCTTTGTCACTTGGTTATCGGAACCCATATTTTGTATTTTCATTTTGCAACCATTTTGGCCTGTTGTTAGCTATGGTGCAACAAGTAGAGGAAGAGGCATTGTAGGTAAGTGTCTTTGGATTTCATATTTTCATTTTTGCTTAAAATTCATAAATTGTTGTATCGTTTACACGATTTTGATCATTGAGTAATGTTCTAGGGGTCTTGGAAGCAAACTTTATCGAGCCTACCCATAACAAACAAGATTTTGAGAGGACCTCCCTCTTTCAGAAGCTTGAAACTCGCTTGAAGGATATGACATGGGAGTATTGGTAGGTATTTTTTGCCTTGAGTGTAGTGCATGAGTAGGCAATATATATTACATGCACCTGGAGTTTATACTCCAAGATATCTGCAATTGAACAATCACACTATTAAGAATGAGCCACCTGATATCTGCAAGTGAAGATACTATTTGGAGCACAAACTCTACGAGCACGTAATAAATTGCAATGAGTAGGAGTCTTAATTTTAGATACAGTTTTTTCTTTCACGCTTTGTATTGTTATGTGGCTAGTTTGATTGAGATTTGTTATGTTACAAGTTCCTTCTACTTAATAGTGTGTTCTTGCCGAGGTATGACTGTCTATATTTGTATCTCCCCAGACTTTGCCTAAGTGGGACCCACACTGTTTTTTTTGGATGGTACTATAACATAGGCCTTGAGAATTTTGAGCATCTACTCTAGGTGGTCTGGGTGTGTGATTCAGCTAGTAATTAACTATGCCAATTCTTGAAATAAATTGTAGGGACTACCACTGTGGACTACTCGGGTATCAAGTCCTAAAAAAAACCCGGGTACCTACATTATCATCAGGCACGTCCTATGCCCATACACATACTGTACAAGATGAGAACCTTGGTAGGCAAAGAAGTTCAAATTTGGGTCCGAATCCTGTAGTTGACACGTCTGTTCGCCGTGTTGTTCAGAACACAGAAAGCCGTGCGCGACACCAAGGTATGCTTCGTGCCAATTATGCAAGACTTATATTTATTAATGAAGTCTAAAGCTGGCAAAATTTTGTCCGACCCGAATTGGTGTGACCCGATCAGAGATTTTTCGTCCGAGTTTTGGCATTGACCGAATTGACCTAATATTCGGACACAACATTTCTCCTTTCTCTATTGTCGAACCAGATGTTGACCCGGGTTTAGTTCCGTTCTAATTGTCCGACTTGGTCCGACCTCAAAAAAACTGAGTCTAGACATCAATTTTCTTGTCCGAATTTTGACTGATTGAATTTGACCAACCTGAAACTCGGGCTCGATCTTTTGCCAGCACTACTGAAGCCGTGCGTATATTACGGTGCCTATTTTTATTTTTTCGGTTGCAGGTGTTGAAAGAATGCAAGACGATTTGGTGCCATCAGGTCGGGAGGGTAGTAGTAGAGAGTCAAGGGAAAGACCCAGTGCAGCAAGTGTTGCAGTGCCCATGGAAATTCAGGTATTCAAAGAATGCAGGGTTTTCATTTTTATTTTATTTTCTTTTGGTTGCTATAAGCTTTGTAACGAGATCCATGCTCCTTTTTTAGAGTGCCACTGATACTGCAAGGCCAGCAAATTTACAGGACGCTGTCATGGAGGGCAAGAGGCTTGAAGCAGAGTAAATTATTTTCGGGTTCAAAGCATAATTCCTGTCGGCATGTTGTTCGGTTTTTTAGGGTCTATTCTTAGAGGGGGGTTAATGCGCCAAATTTACCCATTCTTCTCATATTTACAACACTCAATTCTTTTAACTTTTACCGGAACTTATATACTCCTTACTTTATCCAACCTTCCCATATCCCGAAAAGAACAAACCCTTGGTGTTAGGCTCTTGCACCTGGCACTTGGGTCATTTGAGGGTCGGGATCGGGTTTGCTTGATCTGAAGTCCAACAAGTTTGTCTTGTGAAAACAAATAAATTCGGGATGTTTGGGGCATTTCGGGTTCAGGTTCGAGTTCAGTTTAGGCCAACTAATTTCAGAGATTAAGGTTCAAGACCTTCAGGTCATTCGGTCTGCTCAGTTTTTCCGGGTCTTATTCTCTTTACTAATGATTTACTTTTTTTGAATTTCAGATGCTCACAACACAAGAAGACAAAACTAGAACTCCGTAACAAGGTAGACCTTTCTGTGATTTACTTTGTGAACCTCTTCTCTGTTCTATAATCTTTTTTTTTAATATTTTTTTATGTATTGGTTTGTTTAAGGAAGAAATGCGACTAAGTGAAAGAAAAGATGAATATGTTTGTCTATATTCTTATACTTACAGCTTTTTGAAATGATCCATGTTCATGCAGTACTCAATGCTAAGAAGGGAGCTCGACGAAGCACAACGCGAATACTTGAGGATGTTTGATGAACTCCAGTCACTTGAGGCTGTCAAGCCTGATAAAGAGGTAACTAATCAATGATTTTCTCTTCTCTGCCCGGTTTTCGCAATTGTCACTGATTAACTAGTTAAGCAACTATTAATATGATGATAGAGACGTATCATTGGCATGTATCAAAATAGCAACAATGGAACAGATTTTGTGTACATCTTCCATTCTTCCCTGATGCATACCAATCATTGAAGCAGATATACTGGAATCAGTTCCATGATGTATACCAATCAGTACTGTTTTTATTGTTGGACTTTGAATAGAACAACTTGGAATCAGTTTCTTATCAGGCAAAAATGGCTACTAATGTAAGCGAAATCCACACGGAGCATTGGTTGAACATTGGGGGTGTTTGGCAAATGATTTATTGGAAAAAATGAATCGGCTGAAAAGAACAGCCCTGGTGGAAACAACTTATTCTGGAAATGACTATTTAACCCAAGACTTCACCAAAATTTCGTGAAATGTTATCAATAATGGTGCATTTGATTGGAAAACTTTCTGAAGTCCACAAATTTTCCATGTTTGCTTGTACTTGGTAGATGTTCAGTTTCTCGGAAGTTTCTCATTGGTATTTAAGCATTGATTTTGTTTCGGATTCGCCTTTTATGCAGGTTTCTGAGCGTCCACAGGAATTTCATTCTGGTACAGTTCATGACAGAAGACAAGGTTGGTGCATTTGAGGAGCAGGATTTGGTCTCTGGAATGATGCGAGGAGGCACCATTGCAGAGGCGAGGCGGGCATGATTTTGGTGCCTTATGCTCCTACATTATTACAAGGAAATTGTAAATGGTTTTGTTGTAACTCTGTACCTTGTAATTGAATGTAACGCATTAAGCCATAGAGGCTGCAAACCGACCTCGTTTTGCTTGTAAATAAATGGTGAAACCAGCATTTTCCCAGTGCAATAAAATCCTTGTTTCAGTACTATACTTGCTTCAGCATCAGTTCCTCAGTTATTTGAATTATTGTGAATAATGAGCACAAAGAAGCTGGGAATAAGTGTTGGTATTCCGGATGCTAATATATTGAACTTTTAGGTGTTGGATCTTTTTCCTATCTGTACATTGTGCTAGTAATGTATGGCTTTTGTGGGTGTGTTTTTGTAGGGCATGTTCTTTTGTGCTTTGGGCCTTATCACTAATGTTGGCATTTGGGTTTTGAGTTTCTGGTTGAATTGTTTAAACCTTGTATAGGTATTAACTTTATAGTTGCAAATTGTATGCTGGTGTTTTAGTGTATAAACAAACAATAAATTGATCCATAGTTGGATATATTATTGTCCGATTTGGAGCAGCGGTTTATATTTTTCGGTCAGCAAATACCCTCTGAAAATTTTCAACTTTGAAAATTATTGATATCCTTTTATGTTAATTCACATTAATTTGCTAATTCAACCGCTAAATTTACCGAACTGAATTTTCATTTGAACAGTCATCCTCTATGCACTTCTCAAATAACAATTTGTTACTTAAATCATTATCCTTTACATAAACCATTATCTACTGTCTAAACCACTAATTTCACTAAATGATGCCTAAAATTCATTATATTAGGATCGAAAAATCCTAAAATCTTCCCACTAACATTCTCTATTTTGTTACACTCTTTGCATGGGAAGAATATCATTAAAAGTTGGGTTGGGCTAACTTGGGCAAGCCACACCTTAATAAAATAGATCAACAGCCCACAAAGACGTTCGGCAAGCTGGGCTACATGGTGCCAACTTGGTACATTCAATCAAGAAAAAATATTTCCCTTTCAAAAAACTAATTAACTAATTGTGGTCCATGTAAAAGTTTATATTTTCTTTGTCTTTTGTTTTCTGACAGGAAAGGTTGCTGTCAAAAAAAAAAAAGTTTTCTGACAAGAAAGATTATTTCCCTTTGTTTTTGGAAACAAAAATTATTTCCCTTTGAAAATACTTTTTATAAAAGGAAAAATTAATAATTATAAAAATGAGGCCCCGTTAATTTATACAACTGGCTGCAGTGCGGTGCGGTGTGGAGAAATTGTGATGGTGGGAAAAGTTATGATGGGTTGTAGCGGAATATGGAAAATTTAACTTTTAATAAAAAGATAAATTACATTAGAAAAAGTAGATTGGTGGGTTGTGGTAGATTGTGTTGTTTGTATGGAATATGGAAAGTTGCGGTGCAGTGTAATACCGCAGCCTGCCAGTCGCATAAAAGAACGGGATCTGATTGTGGTCAATGTCCAAGATTAAACTTTCTTTCTCTCTTCTTCTTAAATAAGAAAGATTATTTCTGTTTTTTTTAGGAAAACAAAGATTATTTCCCTCTCAAAAAACTTAAAGATTATTTTCTTTCTCTCTCTTTTTTTAAAAAGATTATTTCCCTTTCAAATGGAAAGTATTTTCTTAAATAGCAAAACAAAAAAAAGGGATCTGACAATTCATGAATGGGATATTCTCAAAGACAGCCACGCTCTTGTTTGTTTTTTATTTATTTTTGCAAGGACAACTAATATAGGCAAGTTGCTAATTCATTAATCAATATTTGGTGAATAATAATATGATACAGATATAGCAGTGATTTGGGCAGCACCACAATCAATGCTGCCCGGATGAACAAGTTGCCATTTTTTTCCGGATTTGCCTCCTGCCCGCTGCCCAAAACCCTTTCCATGAGGGGAGGGTTTTTGCCCTACTACTTTCTAGCCTCCCTTGAATCATCTCATCCCGGCCCTCTATATAATCTCTCCATCCTTCTACAAACCAAACTTGCATCTTACATCAATTCCTTTTTAGTTACACCTTTGCTTCTCTCTCTACCCACCCTCTCTCTTTCTCTCTCTAAATTCATGTTTTTGCAAGCAAGACGTGTTTTTCCTGCGAGTTTATTGTTATATCAAGTTAAGTTTTGGATCTTCAGCGATATTTTTTAGTTTGTTTTCAAACTATTTTATGACTCTATATCATTTAACTATTGAAAAAATGAAGTCATGTGTGTTTATCTTTGTAGTTTGTGTGTTCTTTTCTTATACCATGCTCCTATACTATTAAGAATAGGAGCATATATAGCATGAAATAATAGCAAATATTAAGATTGGAGGTTTTTATCTTCCTTTGCCAAAAGAAACTCAACTAATATCACCTAATAGTCTATATGTATTTGGTGGTGATAGTGTAATTAAGTATTTTAGTTATTTTGGTTTATTTTGATAGGAAATGAGATTGGTTGGATAATTAGATTAGTGCAATGATATGTTATTAATTATTTACTAATCCTTTGATTGATGAAACTTTGTGCAAAAGACTTCCATCCGCATGTGAGAAGCATGAATGAGCATAGCGGCCATATTTTTGCACATATTGAGATTTATGAAAGCATTTATTATTGCAATAATATAATGTGTTTTCTAGCTACTTCCATGATGTTGGTGTGTAAATATATAAATCTCACCAATTCTTGGACATTAGCATACATTATCTTTAATCAATTTACATATACATTTAGGCCCTATTTTTCTGCGTTATTTTGCGGTATTTTTGCGGTATGGTGTGGTGAGGCGTGGTGGAATTATGGTGGGATAGTGAAATTGTGGTAGATTATTGGTATGTGGGATAGGTGAGGAGAGAGAATCTAAAAAGTAGAGGAGAAAAGTGAGAAGAGAGAAAAGTAATGATTTGTGTACCGTAGTTTGCCAATCGCAGAAAAGAAGAGAAAAGAACAGGGTCTTAATCTCGTTCACATTGAAAAAATGAATGGTTCAAATACTCAAATGAAGTGTTGTTTTATTCATCAATTTGTCTTTTTGTTTTTAAATTGTTGCTTGATTTGGATTTTTTATAAATTTGTTTTTCATACGGTTATGGGTGGTTGATTTGAAAATATATATAAATATAAATATAGAAGCACATCTTGGGGACCTTCTGCAAATGTCTATAGTACATTGATGGGACCTATACAGTACATAATTATTATATGGGAAATTTCAAATGGTAGGCATCAATCCCCATAACCTTTAGCCTATTCCAAGTGGTAAACACCTTTTTAATATATTTCAAATGGTAGGTTTAATTATCAAATAATTCCATCCCGTAAGCATCTCTTTAACCTACCGTTGGGAATATTAAAATAAATAAAAAAAATTAATGTTTATTGCTCAGACTGTAATGGAGAAATTGGAAACTCATCAAACTGGAAGATTGGCATCTGATTACATGGGATGATATGAGTGGAGGAAGGGAGAAAGTGTGCGGGAAGAAGAGATTGCAATTGGGACAGTGAAGTAGAGGCTCCTTCCCCTGCCAGCGCCAAACGGGCAGAAAGAAGAGCTTCAATCCCCATAACCTTCCATGGAAGCTCAGCTCACAAGATAGCAAGTAAGCTTCCCTCCCATGGCGGATGATTCTGAACCTCATCATCATCGTGATTGGTCCCACCTCCCTCCCGACCTACTCTCCGCCATAGCCACCCACCTCACTCTCTTCTCCTCCCTCCTCCTCCTCCTCCTCCTACCATGGCTTCCACTTCCGCTCGCCATTTCCACGAACTCCTCGCTGGAAAACTCTGCCCCCTGCCTCTCCCCCTCCCGGAATCCTCCTACCCCCGCCGCATCTACGGCTCCTCCCACGGCTGGCTCGTCCTCGCCGGAGACTCGCTGGAGATCCTCTGCCTCAACCCCCTCACCGCCGCGAAGCACTGCAATTTATGCATAATAAAAAAAATTTATTATCGTATTCAACCAGATCAGCCCTTGCACCGCAATTTATGCATCTTTCAACACCGATTTTATGGTTCCATTTTACAGAGAGGGGGGGAGTTCTGGAGAATTCTTGGTTGCAGAGGGGGACTGGGGAGATTCAAGTTTCTCCATTGCAGTCTGAGCGTCGAGTAAGTCTCAGCAATTCAATACATTATTTTTTTTATATTTTTAACAGTAGGTTAAAGGGATGCCTACGGAATGGAATTGTTTGATAATTAAGCCAACCATTTGAAATATATTAAAAAGGTGTTTACCATTTGGAATAGGTTATAATTGGTGCCTACCATTTGGAATTTTCCTTATTATAATTACAATAGGAGTATTATTTTCATTTTCATTTTTTCAAAAGTTTTTTAATGTCAAATGTTCTCAAAAAAAAATTTGTGGGTGTGAAGGAACTACTAGTATTTCTTTTCCCAATGAATTTAACCTAAAAAATTTCTAAAATCTTATTGCTGTCTCTTAGAAATACACTAATTGTTTTTTTAAAAAAATACACAAATTGTTTTAAACCATATAAATAAACAAATCTTATTGCATCCCTTAGAATATGAATTAATCTCTCCTAAATTGAGATATTTATCCAAGTAAAATTATATATACACATTGTTTTTTTTTTAATGAAATCCATAAATTGTTTAAAACCCTATAAGTAGACAAATCTTATTGCATCCCTTAGAATATGAATTAATCTCTCATAAATAGATATATTTGTTGAACTAAAATTATGTATAGACAAATTGTTCAAAACCCTATAAAATAAAATTCAAATAGAAAAATATCATTAATTTATTGAACACTTTCCTCTTATTTGTGGTGGTAGTAGTTGGGTCTTTATGGACTGCCCATTGTGGCCCTCCCTGAATCCTGTTCATGTTCATCTCAATCTAACACATTTGTTTTGTGGGGTTGCCTGAGTCATCACCCTCTTCCAAATTTTAGCCATAATGCAAAAAGTTAAAAACCCTAAAAGGTCTTTATCCATAAAATGACACAGGAAGTTATTGGAATTTGGAAATGATTCCAAAGTTTCACTATTATTAGGACATGTTCTTTTGTGACTTGATGTAAGATTATGAATAAATAACAGTACTAAAAATCTAAAATCAGCTTTTGTTAACTAAAATTGAATCATATTTATATAACAATAATATTAATCCTTATTATTGTCCTGCTACTATGAAGTTTGAGAGAGTCTTAGCTTCTTAGGTGTCGGCAGTCTTACCCTATTATATGAAAGTCGGAAGTGCATGAAGATACTGATTTCGATGGATTCAAAAGACAAAACCTTATAAAAAGTGAGGAAAAAACCATTTTGAAAACCATTTAGAAAACAGTTTGAGAAGCCAAGATAACGGGGAAGTAAAAAGAACGAGACATTATACCTAAATGCTCCAAACAAAGGAATGTTGAGCAGATGAGTTATATATACCTGAAAATCACAAATACAAGAAAGGTACATGAGACACTGAATTATATTGAATGATACTCACAATAAGTATCGTACATATATTTTGATGAATCATATTGAATGATACTTAAAGTAAGTTTTGTACCCAGATTTTGATGTGAGACCTATCACAGTGTTCTTAAGGAATAGGAGATACAAATTTAAGGACATATTGTCACTTGTAGAGTTGAAGGACTTTAATTCCAAGTGCAGTTAAAAGGATGATGGTAGAACTGTAGAAGTTAATTTTATAGGCAATTATTTGATTCGAAAAGGTGAAAATGGATATATAACTACTCATTAAGGCCCCGTTTTTTTATGCGTTCCGTTGCGTTGCGGTAAGTTGCGGTGGATATAGTAAAAAGGTAATGGTAATTTGCAATATGTTGCGGTAGGTTGCGGTAACTTGCGTTGCGGTTAGTTGCGTTAACGCACAAAAGAACGGTGCCTAAATTATTTGAACTATCTAGGGGTGGGAATTGGTACCCATATATTGGGTACCCACCCTTACCCAATGGGTGGGTAAAACCCATTAGAGATGAGTAATGGGTAGGATGGGTATGGGTTACTCTTAATTTGGTGTGGGTATGCATATCGAGTTATATTGCGTTTATATACTGAAATTTAAGCCAAAATTCAACTTTATCGGTTTGACATGAAACTTTGTAATATGATAGTATTGATTAAAAAAAGATCAAATATGAATTTTGAACTCCTAATTATTTTTATTTGATAACATTTATCGCGACGTATATAGACATTTTTTGCCGCAAAAACTAACTGAAACTTTAAGTTAAAATTCAATTTTAACGATTTAAATTGAAACTTTATAATATGACAGGATAAATTAAAAAATGTTCAAATATGAATTTTGAGCTCCAAGTATAAATTTATTATCTACAACGTTAGAATACAAAGTAAGAATAATTAGTTAAATAGTTGGATACTTATGAAGACTCATGGGTAATACCCATGGAAGTAATACTAAAATGAATATTACTCATGTGGGTAATATCCATGTCAGTATTAAGAGGCATGGGTAGGGTATGGATAGGGTCTTATAATCTTTGGGTAAAACGTGGATATGGACCGTGGTCACCCATACCCACCCATACTTTCTCGGCCTTTTGGCTAAGATCAAGTGTAGTATCTTTTGGCTTCTTTGTAATATTTTTCATTTTCATAGTAAAACATCAACAATTTGTATAATTTTTGCATTTGGGAGTAAGTTGCTCATTTTTTGTTTCCTTGCACTTGTCTACGAATGAATAATGAATTATAATGGTTCTTTATCTTCTTCTTCTTCTTCTTCATAGCTGCTTCTTCTTCTTCGAATGAATGAATGAATGAATGAATAATGGTTCGTCATATATGTTGACCTTGGATAACAATATAGTAAACCTAGGATAACAATATAGTAAACCTTAGATATTAATATGCCTTGAATATTAATATGGTAATCCTTGTACATTGCATTAATATGACAATCCATGTATGACACATGCAACATCTTCGATCCATATAATAAAACACTTTAAAAGTTTTTAATACATACTTACCACCAACAATATACTGAGTACATCTATGTTTAGTAATATCTGTTAACCAAGGATTACTATATTGATAACCAAGGATTACTATATTAATATTATTAGCGGTGGACGGTGGTTATCATGTATTTCAACGGACAATAATATCAATATAGTAATCCTTAGTTATCAATATAGTAGACCAAGAATGTACTCAGTGTATTGTTGATGGTTATTATGTACTCCCTCCTTTCCATATTAATTGTCATATTTCACAATTTCTCACTTACCAAAATTTTAACGAAATAAACTACAAATATTTAAATAGCACTATTCTCCAAAGCTTTTTTTTCGCATACCAAGGTCTAGGCAGTGAGAGAATGTGAGAGGAGTAATTTTTAATAAATGAAAAAGTAAAAAGTTAACATAATAATTAAAAGTAAAATAATTAAATTAGGTGTTGGAAAATGAAAAGTGACAATTAATTTGGAACAAAATAAGTTAGTTAAGTGGACAATTAATTTGGAACGGAGGGAGTATTAGAAACTTTTAAAATGTTTTATTTCATGGATTGAAGGTGTTGTGTCATACAGAGATTGTCATATTAATACAATGTACAGGGATCATCATATTAATATTCAAGGCATATTAATCTCCAAGGTTTACTATATTGTTATCCAAGGTCAACATATATGACGAACCATTATGCATTCGTTCATTCGAAGAAGAAGCAGCAGCAGCAGACATGAAGAAGAAGAAGAAGAAGAAGAAGAAGAAGTTCAGCGACTTACTATAATTCATTATTCATTCGTAGACAAGTGCAAGGAAACAAAAAATGAGCAACTTACTCCCAAATGCAAAAATTATACAAATTGTTGATGTTTTACTCTGAAAATAAAAAATATTACTAAGAAACCAAAAACTTCATCATCATCTTCTTTCTCTTTCTTCTTCTTCGACTTCTTCTTCTTCTTCTTCTTCTTCTTCGATTTCTTCTACTTCTTCTTCTTACATTGAACCTTCTTACACTTTAAAAAAAAACCAACCAGTTTTTACATTTAACAAAAAAGAAAAAAAAAACGCACACATGGCATGCCCAATCATCATTTTGGGCCCCATGTTTAGGATATTAGTTTTTTCAATAACCCAATTAATTTTTTGAGGGGAAAGGTCCATCAAGGTGGCTGCTTGGGCCTTCGAGCGTCGCCCATGCGTTGCACTACTGCACGTGCCTGGCGCACCCCACCAATCCAAGTATAAATATTTAATCTAAAATATTATTATCTCCTGACAAAAGCCAATCATAAATTATAATTTACACTTTTTTATGGTCTCTATACTCTTGACCATAACAGTGATGGTGAGAAACATGTAAAATTAAAATAATAAAGGAGAGTAAGATGCAGATTGGAGGGTCATATGAAGGTAAACATAAATAAACAAAAATCAACCTACTTTTCCAATGACACATATCCGAGTATTTATAGTTCTTAGTGCATATTTTCCCTTTTAAATACTTCATCTTAAGAAAATGTCACATTTACAGTTTTTCAATGCAGTACTTTTTACAGGATTGAGAGAATGTTTGTGTATGTCCACAGACCTTCATATTGGAAGTCATTCAAGTTTGAATTCAAAAAACATTAAAACAAATATGTTTGTTTTCTTTTGTTTAGTGATATTCGGTTGAGAATTCATATTTTGGAGGTTTTTTTCTACATCCAAGTATAGATGTGAATTTCCACTATATTACTATCTTATATTTGACCCTAACATACACCCTCTAATGATATCATCCATGCCTCTTTTCCTTGATCCACAAATCATCCAATAAAACCAACAAAAAAGATCAATATATAACACAAGAAAAAAAACATTCAACTATTATGAAACGAGTGAGCATTTTAAGACCACAAAATTAATATAGAAGAACAACTTTAAAACCCACTACAGATTAAAAAGCGTGATACATAAATAAAAAACCAACTAAATACTTTTATTGATCAAACCATGATACATGTTACAAAACATATCACACCCTATAACTTACCTACAACCCAAACCCGAACTAGAGATTTATTTGATCAGACCGCTAAACGCTACAAACCCGAGCATTAGCTAGGCTCTAGAAATACCCAATTTAAGCCTTAGGGCAATCAGGGAGGCCACAATTGACAAAGATGGCCAAGTAAAGTTTAGGGTCAATGCCATATCCAGGCAAATAAGGAACGAGTTTGCAAAGGCATTTTTGGTCAACCTCTTTGATCACCTCACAACATGGGGTGGTCGGCTTCTTGCCGGGTGGCCTCAGGGCAGGGAAACATGCTGCATAGGCTCTTGCCGGTTTACCACAAATGTCTACTTGACTGTTCGTCAAACCCATGGTCAAACCCATGGTCAACGCCATTGTTATGCTCATCAGTATCATCATTGCCATGGCCTTGTTCTTCATCATCATCATCATCATCATGGTTGTGGTTTTTTGGGGAAATGAAGGGTTGAAATTTGAAGGGTTTTTGATGGGATTTTGGTGTGGAGATGGATGTGGTTGTGTGTTGCTATTTATACTAAAATGGGTTGGTTTATTTGGTAAGTTTGTTTGAATTTAATGCAGTAATAATCTATTGGCAGTTAGTCATAGAAGAAATCATGTCTGATTTATTACCATATTAATAGAAAGATTTGCAAGAGAAATTTATGGAGTTTATTTTTGAAATCAGCATGGGATAAGGGATATTGGTCAAATCTTATGGTTTAATGCTGTTTATGTAATTGATTTCTTGATATTTTTGAAAATGATATCAGAATTATTTGAATTAAAAGTTTAATGAAAGTTTTACTTTTAAGAATTATAACTGATTAAGTGCACTGTATATTTCAAATGATTAAAAATAGTACCTATAACAACAACAATAATAAATTTTATTCTAACATACAATATTAACAATCTATCTAAACCTTATTTTTTTGACGAAGTGGAACAAAAGTCTCAAAACCGATAGAGATAACTTTATTATGGAACAAATTTGATCGTGCTCTTTGGATGATAAGTAAAATTTTACCTATCCTTATCTTATCATACTTTCCATATATAACATAGTTTTACATAATTTATGTTTAAAATTCTTTACTATACTTGAAAATAAAAAATAAATAAATAGCATGACATTATTTAATTACTTTTTCACCTTTTATTACATAACTTTATCTTATTTTATTTTGTCTTACTTTCTTATCTACCCTACCCAAAAAATAGAGCTTGTCAAGTTCCAATGTTCGCCACTTGGCCATACATACTCCTGCATCAAATGGGTTTGACCCAAACAAAAAATGTATTTGATTGGCATAGTTCCTGAAATTATTGTTACACTTTCGACATAAGAAGTAACCAATACATAAGCCGAGTTTATGAATTGAAAATTTGACAGATTGAGTAGTTTCTAATACTCCCTCCAAAAACATATGCTGGTAGTTAATTAATTAATTTAATATATCTAATTAAAATTAATTATTTTGATATTTTATTCAATGAATTTTATGGTAAAAAGTCATTAAAAAAAAAGGATGATGCATACACAGGAAGAGTTTGAGTTGAAATCTGATTGAATAGATCAAAGAGTATTAATCATGACACTGCATTTGAATTGGCAACATGCTTTTTGCAAGTAACTTGCTTCGTGATACTCTCAAACATTAATCCGAGTCAAATTACACAGCTCATGTGAATCAATGATTCACATAAAAACAAACGCATACATTCTACATTATCCATTTTTTTTGACATATCTTGTCAACCAAAATCACACACGCACAATGTGGGACTCAATCTTTCTCCTGCTCTCTACTCTTCATCTGATTCATCGTTCTTGTACGACACGAGCGTGTCAACCTTGTGAATCTGTGCAATTTGAAAACAACGAACGAAAAACAGAATAAATAAATACTTGTCATCAATCAAACATACGCAATAAGTATAACACACAAAATCTTCAGATTTCTGAGATTAGTTATGATTTGTTTGGTACCTTAGTATCGAAAGAATGAAGCTTGACCATTTGTGGATTAGCGATCAACTTCGGATCGCTTTCGATCCAATTGAAGGGTTCTGCCACGTCCTTGTCTGTGTATGCTAATACATCAAACACACCTAACATTCCCAACATTCATTCTTGTCAGTTTGACCAACTTTGAGCTATTATTGTTGCTAGAGTACAAAACCATTATCGGACCTTCAACTATGGGTTTCACAAATAAGAACACCGAAGAAAGAATCACCCTCTTGTGTGCTATGTAGTAAAAGGTACAATGAACAAGTAAATGAATAGGTATACTATGAAGGGAGGCTTGTTTTCTTCAGCATATTTTTCTGAGTCTGTTCATTTCAGAACATACGCAATAAATTCAGGGTATGTTACATAAGAAGTTGTCACAAAATGTTCAGAATAAGTTCAGAAAAGAAGTACAAGCTAGCACCACCAAGGTGGTTTGGGTATGGCAGTTTAGATAGATCTTTACAAGTTTCTCCACATTTTGCCTAATAGTTCGAGTTGTAGTATGCTCTAAAACCCTACACCCTAAACCCTAAAAAAAAAAAAAGGAATTTAAAGGAGCAAGAACACTACTTACAAGGTTCATCAAGGCAAGGCAAGTAAGTGATGCTGGAAGCAATCTGCCTCATGATTGCTTGAATTTCCCTCATGATTTCCTTGTCACTCTTTTCTCTTGACACCCTGGATTGAACAAACAACAATCAAACTCAATACTCACATTCTTTCTTGCAGTAAATTTTTTGAGTAAAAAGATATGAGTTTAGAAAAAAGAGGAAGAAATTACCCTTTCTCAACAACTTCACTGTCAGTCTCAATGCTGAAATTCCACCTTTCAAGTACTTCATTAGTGGCTTTGCTCATTATCACCAGAACTACCCTTTGTAGCTTACCAGCTTCAAGCCATTCTACATTCAACATAAAAACAAGATATTGACATCAAATTCCCAGAAATAAAACCCAGAAAATTCAGTAAAAAGAGGTTAAGAAAGGGAGGGAAAAAAGGAACCTGAAAGTTGAGCAGTGAGAGTAGCAAGGAAGGTTTTGACCCCTTCATCTTGAGTAAGTAGCATAGGCAATCCATATTTCTTCACCTTCACAAAACTTTCTTCTGGGTATACGCCTCGATTGTACAAAATACTAATAATCACCACAAATCAGTTCACAAAATGAAATTTTGAAAAAGAAAAACTGACCTAGATGAGATGTTAATGAAACTGCAAAGGCAATAAGAGAACAGAAGCATTCTGGTTTTTTCTCACCTGTTAGCAGCATACCCTGAAAAATTCAACCAAAATGGGTTCAGAAAGTTGTCAGAAACCAGCGAATTTCTTCAGAAAATCACTACCCTAATTTCTTCAGAACCCTACTAAACCCTAAACCCTAAATTCAACCAAAATGGGTTCAGAAATTTGACAAAAACCAGCAAATTTCTTCAGAAAACCAATACCCTAATTTCTTCAGAACCCTAAACCATAACCTCAGCCAAAATCGGTTCAGAAATTTGACAAAATCCCGCAAATTTCTTCTGAAAATCAACACCCAAGAAGACGAAAAACAGAATAAAGATAGCGGGTAAGAAAATTTACCGAAGAATTCGCTGACAATTGCGGCAGAACCCCGAAGAGTGATGATATCTTTGGTGCCAGTTCTTGAAGCCATTATTACGAACCCTTGATCAAGAATGCAAATCGCGACTAAAACAAACAGAGAGAGAAGATTTCTGGGTAATATTCGAGCGGGTTGATGAAGAATTTCAGGTTTGATTTAATGAACTGAGCGCAGGAATTAAGTATTGTGGGGAATGAATGTGTTTAGGGTTTAATGCTGATTGAATGATTGACGGATATTGGAGAATCGAGACCAAGTTGGGGGAAAGGGTAACGGCTAGTTTTTCTGCTTTCTGCTCCACTACTTGGGTCTCGCAACGGTCGGGTTTTCGAAATCTGTTGATCCAACGGTCGGCAGAGGTTCACTAAATTGGTGGATTTACTGTACACGTGTACCGCTGGCCCAATGGGCCTTCGTCAATTGGGATCGTATGGGTCAATATGAGTTTGTAACCCATTTCACATAACACAAAAATTACCGTCCAATTACTAAAAATAGGGATTATTGAAATTCCATTCTTCCTAGTTTTATTATACGCTAGATTTGGATCATAATTTTATTATTGATTGCTCCATCTATTCTTTAATATATATCGTTATTGATTTTTCAAGATCTTTAATACAAACCTTTTACCTTCCATTTCTAACTTAATATATTTGCAAAATTTATATCACTATATTTTTTGGAAGCTAAATGCTTTTCATAAATCTAATTAATAACAATAATTTTATATTTTAAATCATTGTATATAGGGATGAATGGTTCTGAAACCAGAACCTGTCAACTCAACGGGTACTTGTAAGGTTCTTAAAGCTCAAGAACATATCCAAATGCGTAAGCATGAGTTTCCTCGAATGATACCCTAAATTGGAACCTAGAAGCTATTAGACATGTTCAAGTTCTGAGTATTTGAAACCAAGAACCTAGAACCGATGAATACACAGAAGATGCATGGAACCAAATTTTAACATGAATAAATAAAATTATTTTAATATATAAATTATTCACAAACTGGTTAGTATTCATCAATTTTTATTGTCTGTGCTAAAATCAAGTGTCAATGATTATTTGACATGTCAATATAGTGGATTTGAATTGACGCTAAAGTAAAAATTAATATTCTTTTAAAAATACAATATGTTAGAAAATAAAACTTTCATAATTGACGGATGCCCTGGAACCAGAACTTAAACCTGAACCGTGGGTAAGAGTAAGATTCTACAAACTTAGAAACATACACGAACGAGTAAGGTAAGGTTCCCATTGTGATTTTTTTTTTTTTACACATGTAAAAAGGAAAAACATGCACGAATTTAGAGAACCTTTCTATCAATGCGTTCCCCCAAGTTATCCGCATGAGTAATATAAGAAGAAGTTGATGAGGGGCTAAATAACCGAAAAGCGGTAGTGTTTAGTGAGTGACCCAGATTTGCCATTCAGCCCGCCGCTGAGTTAACTTCATGGTAGATGTTACAAATCGCGTAATCCTCCAACTGCATGATAAGGTTTTTGATATCTCTTACATTCATGTCGATGTGCCAAGGTGTGTGGGTGATCCCTTGGATAGCTTGAATCAAGATAAGACTATCCCCTTCAATTTGAACGCTAGAGAAACCTTCCTGAATAGCTTGTTGCAAACCAAAACGAAGGGTCAGGGCTTCTGTTAATAAGATTGACTGAGAATTAATTGGCATGACACCTGCTTTCCTTAGTTGACCTAAATGATCCTGAATGACGAAACCTGTTGTTGAACGTTGGCAGTTTAAGGACCCATCAAAGACTCAAAGTTCAATTTTACCCAGCCAAATTGCGGTTGCTTCCACGTAACTTGTATAATCTTGTGGTTGCATGTTCTGCGAAGAGGATGACTGAAATGTTGAGATTGATGTTGACCGTGTGAGTCAAATCTGCGCCTAGCTCGCCATTCCACAAACCATCTTTTGGCTTGGATGATGACCTTTGAGACGTTGAAGATGAAGTTGTTGAAGATACGGTCGTTACGCTCCTTCCAAATGTTTCAGAGAAGGTAGGAAGCTCTCAAAAAATTATTGTGAGGGAGCCCAATTATGAGAGATTGTAACAAGCTGCTACCTTCACTATTTGGAGGCCAGTTGATAGGAGAGGCCGGAGAGCCAATTGTGAGATTTGGCAGTTTCCCAACCTTTATTTTTGAAGTGACATTGGTGTAGTACATAACTATTAGTCTCCAGCTCTTGGAGATGGATAGGGCAGGAAGGGTCCAGGATGATTTCTTTGCTCAATAGGTCCATCTAAATGGGAGACCGTTATAAAAAATCTTCCATAAAAATAATTGAGCTTTGATTGAATGTCCATATTTCAGATCCAATTTACTTCCCATTTAGGCCTTGGATCTAACTCATGGCAGAGCCACGTTGTAGATTTCGTTAAGAAATCACCATTTCTAATAAGGGCCCCAACAAAGTTCATCTTGTTGTTCCTCTGAGAATGGGATAGGAGTATAGAGCACCATCTGAACTAGTGATTACCAGTTGTGGGAGTACTTATCTATTATCATTCTAGAAGTTAACCTTAACTAAGGTCCCCATTGTGAAGCTAAGAGATACTCAAAGTGATATATATAAGTATCTTCACCTGTACCAAAAAGGTGAAAATAAATATATTTGAGAAAGGTATGAGTTCAATACATTAAGCCTTTCCATTTTTATATTTGTCTCTGTTTTCAAATTACTTTCACCTACCTACGTGGGTCTCTAGTTTACTTATCATCCAAAGAGCACGATCAAATTTGTTCCATAAAAAAGTTATCTCTATCGGTTTTGAGACTTTTTTTTCCACTTCGTCAAAAAAATAAGGTTTAGATAGATTGTTAATATTGCAAGTTAAAATAAATTTATTGTTGTTGTTGCTATAGGTACTCTTTTTAATCCTTTGAAATATACAGTGCACTTAATCAGTTATAATTCTTAAAAGTAAAACTTTCATTAAGCTTTTAATTCAAATAATTGTGATATCATTTTCAAAAATATCAAGAAATCAATTACATAAACAGCATTAAACCATAAGATTTGACCAATATCCCTTATCCCATGCTGATTTCAAAAATGAACTCCAAAAATTTCTTTTACAAAACTTTCGATTAATATGGTAATAAATCAGACATTATCTCTTTTGTGGCTGATTGGCAATAAGATTATTACTGCATTAAATTCAAAAAAAACTTACCAAATAAACCAACCCATTTTAGTATAAATACCAACACACAACCACATTCATCTCCACACCAAAATCCCATCAAAAACCCTTCAAATTTCAACCCTTCAAAAAAAAAGAAAAAGAAAAAAGCAATCAACCATGATGATGATGATGAAGAACAGGGCAATGGCAATGATGCTACTGATGAGCATAACAATGGCGTTGACCATGGGTTTGACCATGGGTTTGACCAACAGTCAAGCAGACATTTGTGGTAAACCGGCAAGAGCCTATGCAGCATGTTTCCCTGCCCTGAGGCCACCTGGCGAGAAGCCGAGCGGCCCATGTTGTGAGGTGATCAAAGAGGTTGACCAAAAATGCCTTTGCAAACTCGTTCCTTATTTGCCTTCATATGGCATTGACCCTAAACTTTACTTGGCCATCTTTGTCAATTGTGGCCTCCCTGCTTGCCCTAAGGCTTAAATAGGGTATTTCTAGAGCCTAGCTAATGCTCCGTTTTGTAGCGTTTAGCGGTCTGATCAATAAATAAATCTCTAGTTCGGGTTTGGGTTGTAAGTAAGTTCTAGGGCGTGATATCTTTTGTAACACCTATCATGGTTTGATCAATAAAAATATTTGGTTGGTTTTTTTATTTATGTATTACGCTTTTTAATTTGTAGTAGGTTTTAAAGTTGTTCTTCTATATTAATTTTGTGGTCTTAAAATAAACACTTGTTTCATAATAGTTGAATGTTCTTTTTTCTTGTGTTATATATTGATTTTTTTTGTTGGTTTTATTGGATGATTTGTTGATCAAGGAAAAGGGGCATGGTTGATATCATTAGAAGGTGCAAACTCACATCTATACTTGGATGTAGAAAAAAACCTCCAAAATATGAATTCTCAACCGAATGTCATTAAACAAAAGAAAACAAACATATTTGTTTTAATGTTTTTTGAATTCAAACTTGAATGACTTCCAATATGAAGGTCTGTGGACATACACAAACATTCTCTCAATCCTGTAAAAAGTACTGCATTGAAAAACTGTAAATGTGACATTTTCTTAATATGCATTAAGAACTATAAATACTCAGATAGGTGTCATTGGAAAATTTTGGTTGATTTTTGTTTATTTATGTTGACCTTCACATGACTCTCTAATCTGCATCTTACTCTCCTTTTTTTATTTTAATTTTACATGTTTCTTTTGCATATTATTATAAATTTTAATTTGATTACTTCAGGGTAAAAAAACCTTTAGTTAATGAAGGTGGATGTAAGAATTTCATATCTATGCTCGTCAGTCACTCTTCACCACCCTTTCTACAACTGCCTTTTATTTTAGTTTCGAAAGAAGAGTGATCAAGGACCAATAATTTGCCTTCAATCCTAAACGGTAAAACCTCAAATTAATCTTTTTTTCCCTAATTTGTGCTCTGTTTCCCTTTTGTCACTTTGTGTTGTTTTTGCCAATTCAACCCCTTCAACAGTAAAAAAAAAAAAAAAAGCACTACTCTTTCTGCTTTGTCAAAATTCACTATCAGGTCAAGAGTATAGAGACCATAAAAATAGTTATTCTATAATTTATAATTGATTTTAATAAGAATATAAAATTAAGGTTGAATATACTTGGATTGAAGGGATGTGCCATCCGTATTAAACTAATAGGAACAAAAATTAAACTTGAGCTTAGTCAAATGGCCGAGAAAGATATGAACTTTAATTATCTAAGCCTTTCATTTTTATAGTGCCTTCACCTTGCTTTCACCTACCGATGTGGGTCTATAGTTTTCCCTGTCTACGCTTTAAGTTGATGAATTATAGAGGATCAAAAATCATGCAACTGAAGACTGATAAAGCAGAAATTTCCAGCTTATGCAGTACAACAAACAGCACCTTTTTATTCATATTTTTTAACTTATTTACAAATTCCTCGTAATCAACAGTATGAACTATGAACGAGATTATTATTATCATTGAATATTATGAGAAATATGCTCATTCATGTACGACACGGATCCTTGAATTCAGTAACTCTACATGTTTCTCCTTCACACAATCAGATCCTAGACAGCTAAAAAAATTACAAACAGATAAACTTTATACATCTAATCAGACCCTAAAAAAATTGAATGTTAGAACAACCCTGAGTATATAATGGGAATTTCATGTGGTAAGTTGCTTATCAGGCGAAGGCGGCAACGTGTTCTTGGAGTTCATTTTCCAGTAATCACCTCTCCTTTTATTGCTTATCAGGACGTGGTAGAACCCTTCATTTGGATCGAAAGCGATCCAAAGTTGATCGCTAATCCACAGATGGTCAAGCTCCATTCTTTCAACACTAAGGTACCAACCAAATCATAACTAATCTCCGAAATCTGAAGATTATGTGTGTTATACTTCTTGGGTATGTTTGATTGACAATAAGTATTTATTCTGCTTTTCGTTCGTTGTTTTCAAATTGCCACAGATTCACAAGGTTGACACGCTCGTGTCGTACAAGAACGATGAATCGGATGAAGAGTAGAGAGCAGGAGAAAGATTGAGTCCCACAGTGTGCGTGTGTGTGATCTTAGTTGACAATATATATGTCAAAAAAAATGGATAATGTAGAATGTATGTGTTTATTTTTATGTGAATCATTAATTCACATGAGTTGTGTAATTTGACTCTTATTAATGTTATGATAATATCATGAAGCAAAAGGCATGTTTCCAATCCAAATGCAGTGGCATGACTAACTACTCTTTGATATATTCAATCAGATTTCAAACTCAAACTCTTCCTATGTATGCATCATCCATTCTTTTTCTATGACATTCTACCATAAAATTCATTGAATAAAATACAAAAAATAATTTTAACTCGATATATTTAAATTATTTAATTAACTACTCAATCTGTCAAATTTTCAATTCATAAACTCTGGCACTTGTGACAGTATGTACTTCTTATGTCGAAAGAATATGAAAAGTTTAATGTAACAATAATCTCAGAAACTATGCCAGTCCAATACTCTTTTTTTTTGTCAAATAGCCCATATGATGTTGGAGTATGTATGGCTGAGTGGCGAACATTTGAACTTGACAAGCTCTATTTTTGGGGTAATAGGCAAGTAAGGTAAGATAAAATAAGGTAAAGTTAGGTAAACGAAGGAAGTAATGAAGTGAATGTCACATCATTTTTTTTATTTTTAAATAATTTATATAAGTTGAATAAAAAATTTAAAATATAAATTATATAAAACTATGTTATATATGGCAAGGTATGGTAAGATAATGATAGGTAAAATTTTACTTATCATCCCAAAGAATACAACCAAATTTGTTCTATAAAAAAGTTATCTCTCTCGGTTTTGAGACTCTTTTTTCACTTCGTCAAATATTAAGGTTTAGATAGATTGTTAACATCGCATGTTAAAAATAAAATTTATGATTGTTGTTATAAGTACTCTTTTATTCATTTGAAATATACAATGCACGTAATCATTTACAATTCATTAAAGTAAAAATGTAAAATTTTCATGAAGCTTTTAATTCAAATGATTTTGACATCATTTTCAAAAGGATTATTGGATGATAATACACTGAACTTTAGGGGTATTGGACAATAATACACTGAACTTTTTTCTTGGACTCTAATACACTGAACTTTGAGGGTATTGGACAATAACGCACTCAGACCAATTCAGCTGGTGGTTGACGCGGTGGCTGTCCTATTTTGAAGTGTCGTTTTTCTATTTTTTTTCAGAAAAGAACTTTTGCGTATAAGAAAGTACACATAAGCAGGATGACTAATATATTTTTTTGGAAAAAATAGAAAAACGATACCCAAAGTGGGACAACCACCGCGTCAACCACCAGTTGAATTGGTCTGAGTGCATTATTGTCCAATACCCTCAAAGTTCAGTGTATTAGAGTCCAAGAAAAAAGTTCAGTGCATTATTGTCCAATACCCCTAAAATTCAGTGTATTATCATCCAATAATCCTTTTCAAAAATATCTAAAAAACAATTACATAAACAGCATTAAACCATAAGATTTGAATCATTTGACCAATATCTCTTATCCCATGCTGATTTCAACCAATAAACTCCATAAATTTCTCTTACAAATCTTTCCATTAATATAGTAATAAATCAGACATTATCTCTTTTATGGCTAATTGCCAATAGATTATATTATTGCATTAAATTCAAAAAAACTTACCAAATAAACCAACCCATTTTAGTATAAATACCAACACACAACCACATCCATCTCCACACCAAAATCCCATCAAAAACCCTTCAAATTTCAACCCTTCATTTCCCCAAAAAACCCAATCCGTACAAAAAAAAGAAAAAAGCAATCAACCATGATGATGATGAAGAATAGGGCCATGGCAATCATGCTAATGATGAGCATAACAATGGCGTTGACCATGGGTTTGACCAACGGTCAAACAGACATTTGTGGAAAACCGGCAACCGCCTATGCACCATGTCTGCCTGCCCTGAAGCCGCCTGGCCCGAAGCCGACCCCTGCATGTTGTGGGCTGATCAAAGGGACAGACCAAAAATGCCTTTGCAAACTCTCTACTCATTTGCCTCCTGCATATGGCATTGACCCTAAACTTTTCTTGGCCATCTTTGGCAAATGTGGCCTCCCTGATTGCCCTAAGGCTTAAATAGGGTAATTCTAGGGCCTAGCTAATGCTCGGGTTTGTAGCGTTTAGCGTTTGATCAATAAATTTCTAGTTTGGGTTTGGGTTGTAGTTAAGTGCTAGGGCGTGCTATGTTTTGTAACACGTTTCATGGTTTGATCAATAAAAATATTTTGTTGGTTTTGGTTTATGTATCACGCTTTTAATCTGTAATGGGTTCTAAAGTTGTTCTTCTATATTAATTTTATTGTCTTCAAATGTCTACTTAATTCATAATAATTAAATGTTCTTTTTTCTTGTGTTATGTATTGATTATTTTTTTTTTGTTGGTTTTATTGGATGATTTGTTTGGTTATCATTATAGGGTGGATGTTATGGTCAAATATATGATAGTAATACAGTGCAAATTCACATCTATACTTAGATGTTTTATACTTCTAGAAAAAACACAGAAAAATATGAATTTTCAACCGAACATCACTAAACAAAAGAAAACAAATATATTTGTTACAATGATTTTATACATTACCATGATATTGAAACTCAAAACTTTAACATTGATGAAAAGTTGCAAGGACAAACATCCAAGCTTTGCTCTAAACACCACGTTATAACAAGAAGCCACACTGTATTATGATTAAACACTCAAAGATAAGCAAAATGGTTTTTGAGTTCAAACATGAATGATTTCTAATATGAAGGTCCGTGGACATGCACAAACATTCTCTCAATACTATAAAAAGTACTGCATTAAAAAACTGTAAATGGGACATTTTCTTAAGATAGAGTATTTAAAAGGGAAAATATGCATTAAAAACTATAAATACTCGGATGTGTCATTGGAAAATTTAGGTTGATTTTTGTTTATTTATGTTGACCTTCATATGACCCTCCAATCTGCATCTTACTCTTTTTTTTTATTTTAATTTTGCACCTTTTTTATTTTAATTTTGCATGTTTCTTTTGCATATTATAAATTTAAATTTGATTACTTTAGGGTAAAAAACCTTTAGTAAGTGAAGGTGGAAGGACGAATTTCGATCTATGCTCATCAGTCACTCGTCACCACCCTTTCTACAACCGCCCCTGATTTTAGCTTTGAAAGAAGAGTGATCAAGTACCAATTCAAATCCTGAACTGCTAAACCTCAAATTTATCTTTTCTAATTTTGTGCTCTATTTTCCCCCTTTTACTTGTTTTTCCTCTGCCAATTCAACTCCTTTCGACACTATGGGTCAAGAGTATATTTTACTATAAATTTAGTTTCATTAAGTGTGCAATAACATTTAATTTGTAATTTGCTTTGTAAATAATGAACACATTTATACTTAAAGTTGATACTTCGATTGGTGGGGTGCGCCAGGCCCTTGCTGTAGTGCAACGCATGGGCGACGCTTGAAGGCCCAGGCAGCAAGCTACCTTAATGGACCTTCCCCCTTAAAAAATTAATTTAATATCATTGTGGGCCATTGGCCCACGTATCAGATATTAAACTGATAAGAACAGATACTACACTTGATCTTAGCCAAAAGGCCGAGAAAGGTATGAGTTTCAATGAGTTAAGCCTTTCTCTTTATATTAGTTCTCTGCTTTCACCTTGCTTTCACCTGCCAATGTGGGTCTCTATTTTTCCCTGTCTCCGCTTTAAGTTGATGAATTATAGAGGATCAAAAATCATGTAACTGAAGACTAATAAAGCAGAAATTTTCAGCTTATGCAGTACAACAAACATAACCTTTTTATTCATATTTTTAACTTATTTACAAATTCCTGGTAATCAATGGTATGAACTATGAACGAGATTATTATTATCATTGAATATTATGAGAAGTATGCTCATTCATGTACAACATGGATCCTTGAATTCAGTAACTCTACATGTTTCTCCTTCACACAATCAGATCCTAGACAGCTAAAAAAATTACAAACAAAGAAACTTTATACATCTAATCAGACCTCCAAAAAAATTGAATGTTGAACAACCCTGAGTATATAATGGGAATTTCATGTGGCAAGTTGCTTATCAGGCGAAGGCAGCAACATGTTCTTGGAGTTCATTTTCCAGTAACCACCTCTCCTTTTCTCTTGACCATAACCCAACCATTTCTCCTGATCTTGTTCCCTACTTTGATTCCCAATACCCTCCTCATTGCTCGAGACAGCAACGTTTCTCCAAGTCACCCATATCCTTATCATGATGTAGATCATCACCAAGCATACAACAGCTGTGGTGAAAACAATGGCAAATATGATCGCGTCAACCTCAGCTTTTGACAGCCATTTCCCCCTCGATGAACCCGAGCAGCGCCCAAGTGGGGCCCCACATAGCCTCCTGTTTCCCTCAAATGCACTAACGGGGAAGGCCGAGAAACTTGAGGGGAGTTTGCCCTGGAGAAGGTTGTAAGACAGGTTCAGGCTGTGTAAGCTCGAAAGTTGGCCTAATGAGGGAGGTATTTGCCCTTGGAGACGGTTGTTTGAGAGGTTTAATATCTCTAGCTTCATGAGACTTCCTAATGAATCAGGAATTTTGCCTGAGAGATGATTGTAACTTAGGTCTAGTATCACTTGGAGTTCAGTAAGTTTCCCTAGCTCGGCTGGTATGTGTCCTGACAAGGAGTTGTTGGAGAGTTTCAGCTCAAACAGGTTCCGACACTGCTGGATTTCTGAGGGGATTGACCCAGACAAGTTGTTGCCTTGAAGATGGAGCACATTCAGAGAGGTAAGATTTCCAATCTCAGGAGGGATTGGCCCCGAAAGCTTGTTGGAATGAAGGGAAAGTTTGATCATATTCGAGCAATCTCCAAGGTCTTTTGGTATCGTTCCATCGAGGTTGTTTGAAGACAGGTGAAGCTCCCCCAACTCTTTTAAGGTCCCTATCCAAGGAGGAATTCTGCCATTGAAATTGTTGTTTTTCAGCAGAAGGTGCTGAAGTTTTGTGCACTTTGACAGACCATCAATCAGCTCCCCTGACAAGCTATTGGATGACAAATCGAGGAAAGTGAGCTTCGTAAGTTGGGCAAATTCAGGTGGGATGGTGCCATTGAGGAAGTTTCTCGCAAGGCGAAGACGGGTCAGGTTTTTGGACAAGGCTAGCCTGGGAGGGATTGGGCCAGAAAAACTGTTATTAGTCAAGTCTAATGCAGTAAGCGAGGTTGAGCCGGTCAAAGGGTGGATGCTCCCAGAGAGCCTGTTTTTTGAGAGGTTGATGATTTTCAGGCTCTTTAGAAGGAATAGTGTGTCGGGTATTGGCCCTTCGAGGGAGTTGTTGTAGAGAGTGAGTAAACTCAGCTCTGACAGAAATCTGAATGTCGTTGGCAATGGACCGGACAATCTGTTATCAGCAAGAGTGAGCATCTGGAGCTTCCTGCAGTGGCCTAAGCTAGGTGGGATCTGACCCGACAACGCATTCTGCCTCAACTGAAGCAAGACCAGATTCTCCAGCTTCCCAATCGAGTTGGGAATCGACCCAGAAAACCGATTCCCAAAGAAATCAACATATGTCAGGCTAGTGCAGTTTGTGAGCTCGTCTGGGATCGACCCTGACATGAGGTTGTCATAGAGGTACAGAACACTTAACTTGCTGAGTTTCCCAATCTCTACCGGGATTTTTCCTGTGATCTGATTGCCATATAGCGCAAGAAACTCCAATTCGCTCAAATTGCCAATCTGAGGCGGCAAATTCCCTGTGAAGCTGTTGTTGTTGAGGTAGAGATCAGTCAGACTCCCCAACTGATCTATCTCAGATGGCAAATTCCCTTCAAATTTGTTGTCAGAAAGGTCGAGTTGCTCAAGTGTCCTGCACTTCAGCACCTCCATAGGGAACTTCCCCGCAAAGTGATTCCTCGAAAGAGACAGGATTTTCAGGCTCGAGGAATCGCTGCAGAAGTTCCCCGGAATGTCTCCTGACAAGAGATTGTCAGACAGAACAAGGGTTTCGAGGCTCTTCAGCTGAGAACCGAGGATTTTGACAGGGCCGGAAAGCGTATTTTCTGACAAATCCAGGGTCTCTAGCTGAGTTAATCGGTTGAGCTCCGAAGGTATCTCCCCAGATAGTCCGTTCCCAAGCAAATTCAAGTACTTCAAGCTTTTCAGCCCCCCAAACGCTGTCGGAATCCCACCAGAAAAACTGTTGTTGGCCAAGTTTAAGATCTCTAATGACTTCAAATTACCAATTGATGCAGGGATTTCACCCTGCAGCAGATTGTTGGATGCTGCAAAGTCCTGCAACTCAGAACAATCACCAATCTCTTTCGGTATGTGACCCACAAGCGCGTTCTGCTGCAAGTCCAAAGACACCAGTTTCTTCAACCGGCCAATCGAATTCGGAATACTGCCATTCAGTTGACAGTACCCAACTGTCAGAACACTCAGATGGGTCAAATTGCCAATACTTTCCGGGATCTCCCCGGAAAACATATTATCACCCAATCTCAGAACTTCCAACTTCTGCAGTGACCCAATCTCATCTGGGATTTTCCCAGAGAGTGAGTTTGAGAAAAGCAGAAGCTCGCGCAAATTCTGAAGCTGCGCGAGCTCACTAGGGATTTCGCCTGTTAGCTCATTCTGTGACAAGTCGAGTTTCTGAAGCGAACCCAGCTGAGAAAGCTCGATAGGGATCGACCCAGAAAGCCCCGAGTTTGAGAGATTCAGGGCAGTGATAACATGAGGTTGATCATCAGAACATGTCAGCCCATTCCAGGTACAAATGTCAGTATCCAAAGACCAGGTTTTGAGGACATTTGCAGGGTCAGTTAATGTGGATTTTATCTTCAAAAGCAAGTCAGAATCAGTGGAGTTTGCTGCAGATATGATGGGAAAAACAGTGTTGAAGATGAGGAAGAACAGGAAGATCAAAGGGGATATTCTAAGAACACCCATTTTGGAGGGGTGTGTTTGGTGTGAAGGAATGATTAAGAGAAGAAATTGTGGATCATTTTGGTATTTTGAATGTTGAAATTTGCAGGTTGATGGAGGAGTTTTGGGGTGTGTTTGTATATATATGTATGTGTGAAACAGTGAGTAGTTGAGAAAGAATGTAGGGTGTGTAGGAGTGAGTAGTACATAGGAAATATTGCACTGAAAATGAGGTGAGGCTATTAATAGAGAGCCTTTTTGGGTTGTTAAAGAATATGGAGTAGGTTTTGTTACTCTTGTGTACAAGTTGGAATTGGCATTTGCAAACTGCATGTTTCTGAGAGTTGACATTTCTATCATGCAATGATTCTTCATCAAACTTAGATCTTTTTTTCATTCACTATTTTATTTTTTTAACAAAATTAAAAAACAACAATACATGAATACAATGTTTTTCTATTGGGTGTATTCTAAACGATATGTCAAAAATAAATGTTTGAGTTAATTCGAGCGGGTCATGTTCAGGTGATCATGCTTCGGGCTGAATTTGAGTTGGGTTATTTTTGGGGTTGGATGATTTGAGATCCTTTTTAGAATCTTATTCTTTAACTATGTTCCGATTGGGTTAATTTTAAGTGGGTTATTGAGGATCACGTTGGATTTAGGTAGGGTTATTTTTTGATCGATTGATTTTGTATTGCGTACGTTGTCTAGTGAATATTAGTTATAATTGGGTTGGGTCGGGTTCAAATTCATTTTTAAGTCAAATAATTTTGACATTTTTATGTTTCAGAGTTACATCAAGTGAATTTTAATCAATATATCATATATGCAATATGTATGGAGAGAGAAGGGATGAAGGATACATGAATTGATTGATATGGCCAAATTAAAAAGCTTAGATAAAGGCCCACTCTAACATCCAAATGGGGATGGGATGGGATGTCTATGAGATATATTCATTTAGATGTTTGATGGACACATTACCTAAAACCAATATTTCGAAGTCTTGTCTGATTGGAATATGCATGGGTTTGACGTAATAATCGTACCTCAAAAATCTACAATTTAGACTGGTTAAATTGACCTGGATTTAAAAATTATTCACTATTTAATACCCTATGAAAAAGAAGCAAATGAGATTTGATGAGTACAGTAACTAAATAAACCTTCAAAACATACTCTTTTGACAAATCTAATTAAAACCAACTTATGTAATATTTGAGTTTGATTTTTTTGGTTATATAATTTCAAATTCTATTTAAATTTACAATGTTATTGAAATACAAAAATGACTATTTTCATAGTTTAATCGAGAGAAGTGATGAAACTAATTTGACTATAGCTTACACTTCCCAAGTATTTGTTACAATATTCCATCAAACACTTAAAAAAAATTACCATAAAGAATACTTTGACTTCAAATGGAATGAGGTCATTGTAGAATGGAACTTTGCTATGATTGAATTCTTATAAATTCTTAAAAATATTTATAAAAAAAATCATAGGCTGAGGATGATAATACAGAAGGTTTGACTTGTGTCGAACCAAAGATATCTTGAAAAATAATATTCTTGTCCACCATAACAAATACATACCTAATGTTTCTCTAAAATAAGATGAAGAAGAAAAGGCAAAGAAGCTAAACAACCGCCCTTAATTGCTTGCTTAAGACATGTGAACTGTTAATCAAGATAACTTTTGTTATTAAGGAATCCATGCAAGATGCTTTTATCCTTGAACAATCTACTAGTAGATCAAACGAGAATGGACAAAAAACAAAGTTGGTCCATCTCCATACTATGTGTATTTTATTACTATTTTATTAATATTCATGATAATTGAGTGTAATCTTATAAGAAGAATAATGTAAACTTGTTAGTCTTAAAAAAATAAAATATTAAATGAATAGGATTTATCCAAATAGTTGGAGTGCTGGACAGTTACTCTTTCCGTTCCATATTAATTGTCATATACTAGTATTTGATTGTCACGGTTTTTAATGTCAGTATTTGATTGATAATTTATTGTATAAACATTATATTAACAATTCTAATATTATACTTTTATCATAGTATTTTTTTATTGTGGATCTAATTGTACTTTAACAAGTCATTTGTTTATGTTGAAAAACTTATTGTCAAAATTTTTATTATTTGACAATACAATTTTCAAAGACGAAAATTAATATGAAATAATTAAAGGAAGTAATAAATATGAATTTGCCCTTTAAAATTTAAATCATATTAAGTTTGAGTTATATTTAGGGTAAAAAAAAATTGCACTATGTTATACTCCATTCCGTCCCAAATTAATTATTGATACTTTAGCTAAATTTTGACTGTTAATTATTCATAAATTACGATAAGGTACAATATGAATTTATTGTCATTGGAAAGATATTTTGCTAAAAATTACAATGGATGTAATTTCATATTGTAACTCATTGTAATTTGCGAATAACTAACAATTAAAATTTAGTCAAAATGATAATTAATTTGGAACGGAAGGAGTAGTTTATTAGTGAGCAAATATTTTTGTTCCATTTTACTACCTCCATCCCAAAATGTTTGTCCCTTGATTAAATTTTTACTGTTAATTACTCACAAATTATGATGAGTTAAAATATGAAATTATCTTTGTGAGAAAGATAATTTGCTAAAAATTACAATGACTGTAATTTTACATTGTAACTCATTATAATTTGTGAGTAATTAACGGTTAAAATTTAGTCAAAGGACAAACATTTTGGGACGGAGGTTGTACCAAATGTCTCGATAGAGATGAGTTAAGATTTTTTTCTCTAAAGACAAACATTTTGGGACGGAGGTTGTACCAAATTTAGTCAAAGGATAACTTATGGGAAGAAATTCAAAAGAATACAGAATTATAATGAAAATGGAGTGAGTAGAGTACATGATTGACTTGATGATTTTGACAATTGAAAGCTTTATAATCATAATACTTACATAAATTGACTTCAGAAAACTTAAAACTTTATCTTATTTGTTGTTGCATTTTTGTATATGATTAAAATTTTAATAAATCAGAAAATACCAAAAATTGATGATGCATCAAAGGAATTATACTAATTCCATTATTTATCACAACCTCTGTGACACTTGTATTGTGTCAAATTATGGACCTATATATAAAGTATAAACAAACAAATTAAAATTAGGAGATTCCAATATGTATAACTGCTCTTTAATATCTTGTTCATTTTATTCTTCAAATTGAAGAAAACAAGAGAGTATCAACAAAATTACAACCAAACCCAGGAATTAAGAATTCAAGTTGACTGAATTAATTGAAAATGGGGTTTTGACTTTAGGTTTAGGAAAATAAATATAGGAGCTATTGGAGAAGGTATGAACTAATTAAATGAAACTTCAAAGTTGAAAGATTATACTCATAGCTTCCTGCAATTTTTGATGTGCCAACTATTTTTTTTAGTTTTTTAAATATTTTAAAAAAATATTTAGTTGGACATAACTTGGTAAAAAATATCATAGACAAATACAAACAACAATAATACAACTAATAAAACTCAACCGCAACTCATGTATAGCTTAAACAACAAAAGCTAAAGCATATAAAAGCTACAACAAAAAGTAAATAAACATTGTAACATGATAATCTTTGCAGTCTACAATTCAATAAATTTTTTTTAAAAAAATAGTTAAATTAATTGGAGCTAATATTATTAGGTTTTTTTTTTTTGAAAATTTATAAATTTGTTAAGTTGAACAGGGTATAGAACGCTCATACTTATTACAGGTGCAAGAAATGAAGCATGATCCCTCATCGGAGCCGCTATGTTCATTCACTTCATTGTTACATAGCTTTTAGGAATTTCCATTTGAACAACTTTACTATGTTAACCTTCTTTATTTGATAATATTATTTACACCCTTTTCCTTTATAATTTGTAAAAATATTTATATTTTACGCCACCATGTTAAACATATCATAACATTTTTATTATAGTCATCTTTTGAACATTAAATATCTTTTTTTTGTTTCAAAAAAAAATCCTTTTTTTAAATACACCGTATACGGGTTTAAAGTTAGTTATATTTAATTGAAATGTTTTTCTAGTATTTCTAGAAGAAGACTCAATTAAAAGTCATGAGTAGCGGGCTACTAGATGTCAAAACCTTGATCAAACTTTTTGTAAGGAGCCATGAAATAAGGGTGGGTATTTCAGGAAAAAGACACACTCCTCATATGAAACCTTGAGTCTATATATCTACAGCCTCAAGGCTCAAACCTACGGTATAATTTGTCCGATTTTGAGATTGGACTATCAATTGGACGAGCACAATCAGATCTGTCAATTCAGACGAGCAGTCAGTCTCGGGTTGAGTTAGGGAATCATATTCAAAACCCTTTGGGTGTGTTCAAGTTGATTTTCAAGTGGAGTAAAAACTCTGTTAAGTCAAATTTTTCGGGTATAAGTCAAGAAAATTGTGCTCAAAACTAATAATTTTCAAATAGATTTGGATCAGGTTATCAGGTCGAATAAAGAATTGATAGGTCTAAGTACACTTTAGTCAATTCTTCTTTCCTTTTTCCCCGTTGATATAGCAATCCACCTCCAAAAATATCAAAATCAACAGTATCGTAAAACACACCAATACCCAATAAGCAACAAAAGAAATGACATCTATTTAGTACCCATTTTGAAAAATGTCACCCCTCTTAACACCCACAACAAATGTACACACCAACAACCTCATACAGACATACATCCACAAGGTTTTATATGATTTGGGGTTAGATATTGTGTTACCCACAAAGCATACCCACAAAGCAAAAACCTCATCGACAAACAGAGGCCAATTCTATGAATGTCGGAACCCAAGATCACAACCCCAAGCATGGAGGATGTCCTAGGCTTCAGCAACACAAACATTCAGTACATCTACCGCCTCGTACCATACACGAAAAAAGGATTTGATGGAACAAGACCATAAATTTCTTATCCACAAGTAGGATAGGAGAGTCAGGAGAACAATGTCCTAATCCATACTGCCCATTCCTAGTCATAAGGGCATAATCTAGTACAAGGGCACCATGCCAAAAATACTGAAACCACAATCTATCCTTGTTAGGATTCTTGATTAGGACACATACCAAAACAAAAAAGAGGAAGAAGAAATAACCTAATCCGAACAGCACTACTAAAACCACATCCAGATGCTCACCCAGATGAATAATTTTTCTGCAACTTCTATCAAGTCCCTGATCATCATTCCACACAAGGTTGTTACAAATCACCAATCAATCGTATCATTATCCGGGGTATGGAACTTCAAAGGACATTTCTTGAATGCATCGATAACTTTTACCTGCAAAGGAGGCGGCAGGACGACATTATCATTGTGGCTCCATATCTGCAGTGGAATAGTAATAGTTGAAGAGAACTCTAGGTCATCATCATAGGACATTACGACTGGGATGTTTTCTGCATCATCTTCATCAATTCATCATCCATCAATAGCCACCGGCTTCAGAAGGATGAACACTTTGCCTCCCATAGTAGTTGCCCCTACCACCACGCCGGGAGTAGTTGTTTCCCCTCTCTCTGAACTTCTGTCCTCCGGCTTGATTGTCCTTTTGTGCACCGGGGTGGTCATTTGATGGTCTCCTGGGGTTGGCATTGTTGTTGTGGGGTCCCACGGGCTGGTACTCGTAGTGCGAGTTCTGCCTCTGCCTCTCTCGGTTTCCAGAAGAATAATGCTGGTGCTGCTGCTTGTTTTCTTGTGATGCTGAGCTCCAATCTCTGTTGGGACGACCTCCATAGTTGGCATTTTTGCGGTACCCTGAGGTGGGGCGATGCTCATTCAGCCCATCGGTTGCCGCTCCAGATGAAGCGGTTTCGGCCTCAATCACAGGTCCCTGATTCGAATGTCCTCTGAAAGAAGAAGAATTGCCCCTCTTGTTATCTCGCTTGGATTCTTCATTTCCCAAACTTGGCATCCCTCGATCACCGTGTTTATCTTCATAATTAGATTCCACAATGTTGGGATTGACACCGCCCTGATCACCCTGGTGCCTGTTTCCTTGCGGACCCTGCGACTTGGGTTGCCATTGAGAAGTAGTAGAGCGGTCCCCACCTGCTCGGTTTTCTCTAGAAGCTGCTAGATTTGTCTCAACAGGTGGATACTGTGAATCCGTGAAGGCAGGATTTGGATCTTTACGGTCAAAGTTCTGGTTATAACCACCGCTTTTGTACCCCTTGGCTGGATGCCTTTTACCTCTCCCCTGTGAAGCATGCGGCTTCATTTCAAAAACCGGAGCTGATGAAGTAAAGTTGGGATCACCTGGACTGTTCCACCCATCATCATCGCAAAAACTCACATCAGGCCCAGAATGTGTCCCTCCCACACGGGTTTCTTCAGATTTGAAGGTCTGATGGGACTTCTCAGATGGTTGAACATTGCTGTTGCTCGTGTTAGCAGTAGAAGAGGAACTGTCCTGTGAAGAAGACTGGACAGGAGTTGATGATTGCACAGGAACACGCTGACGCCATGCTCCCTGCTGCGCCTTTTGCTGTTTATTATGATGTCTGCCATCAACATGTTTAGTTTCTGCAAGGGGGCCTGCCTTTGTGACATTGTCAGAGGACTCTGTGCCCTGAGGAGTCTTTAACCTACCACCCACTCCCTCAGATCCTTCTTGTTCGGTTGAAGGAGAGGAAGAGGAATGTTGAGCACTTCCTTGCTGTGCGAGTTCTTTGGCTACAGGCTTCGGGACATATCTTTCCATCTCTGCCCTTTTGGTTTTGGAGTTATTACGTGGCACCACATTACTTCCTACGTCTGAAGGAACTGAGGGCTCAGCAACCTTCTCGACGGTTTGCTCAGTGACATCAACTTTGTTGTTATTAGAGCGCACAGGGGCCCAGACAACAGCAGCATCATTGCTGTGAGATTTTTCAGATACTCTATTGTTTTGAGAGCCTCTGGTCTTCCGAGAATGTTGACCCTTCCAGGAGTTATTTTGTCTGCCATGAGCATCTTCACGAGACAATGAAGAGTGATTCTCCAATGGCTGATCTTTTGCATCTGCTGACGAATGGGTGGAGGAAGAGTTGATGTTGCTAAGGACAGAAGCAACTTTTCCTGAGTCGTCAGGGCTATCTTGGGCAACCCTAGAATCCTTCGGCAAGGCTTCAGATGATGAGATAGTAGCAGCATTTGATGGCTCTTCCATCTTATGCTTGTTTTTCCCATTCTTGTTATTCTTCTTTTTATGATGCACTTGTGAATCCGACACAAGGGTTGAATCCGTTACCTCTCTTCCCACAGCAGCTGAAGCAGCTAAATTACCAGAGGCTTCTTCGGGTGGAGCAACGGTACCTTGATCTTTCAACACATCTGCCCTAACAGCAGGAGTAGATTCTTGCATGTTGCTCTTTTGTGAAGGAGCAGTTTGCCTCTGCTTGTGAGCAATCCGCTTCTGCTGCTTTGGAGCTTCTCGAACTTGGGGTGCATTTCTATGCCCAGCAGCATCATTGAACTTGACATCAGCCGCCTCCAATTGATTTTGCGAAATAACAGAATCCTTATCAACACTTTTCTTGGTTACTGCACCCACAGGCGAGTCTGAAACAGCAGAAGAGTCCAAAGCACCACTTGAACTCCTTTCATTTGTCTGACCACTGTTGGAAGAAACTGAGCTTGACTCAGTGCTTCGACCGGCATCCAAGCTTGGTTCAGGCTGCTTTTTGCTGCTATTTTCTGGCTTGTTTGGAGCAGCACCGTGAGATGGAACACTTTCCGAATTCTGACTCTGATTTTCAACACCCTGGTTAGCACTGCGCCTGTTCAACTCCTCAAGTTTTGCAAGTGCTTTTGCCTTCTGCTCTCTTGTTCGTTCTTCCTCTTCCTTCTGTAGCTGGATCGCACGTTGCTTTGCAATCTCTCTCATCTTGGCACGCTGAAACACATCCACCAGCAAGCAAATTAAGGCCG
Source organism: Portulaca oleracea (assembly GCA_029582165.1). NCBI lineage: Eukaryota > Viridiplantae > Streptophyta > Magnoliopsida > Caryophyllales > Portulacaceae > Portulaca > Portulaca oleracea. Next base: position 61,205,480 of record CM055868.1, on the reverse strand, counting down.
GCATTTAAACACACCATTAAATGTCAAAACATAAAAACACACCTGTGTGTCACTCTGATCGAAAGTAGACACGGCTGACACTCTCTCACCCCTTCTCTCAACATCTGGCTTTGGTCCTTCACTTGGCTGTACAACAGGATGGTGTTGTTTCACTTCATCATTAGTGGGTTCAGACACTGCTGCAGAAACAACAGAATGAGGCTCAGCTTTCTTTATCCTTCCATCAGCTTCTTGCCCATTGAACCTCCCTCTCCCTTGATGATCACCTCTATTTAGCAATCCACGCGCAGCTCTACTGCAGATCCAAAAATCAGGGCAGAAAAAAAGAGCAAACAAAAGAAGGGAAGGCAAAGAAAAGCTTGTCAAACCTGGTGGCAGTAGTCACATTAGAAGCTCCCCATTCATGACTTTTCTCGACAGTGGCAATATTAATGTCAGGCGAACCAGGGACGACTCCAGTGCGATGATGCCTACCAGGGTTTACATCAGAGGCAGCATCAATGGCAGATCTATTGCCCTTAGTATTGACTATATGCACCTTCTCATGAGGCTGCTGCTCCCTATGAGAACCATCTTGACTTCCACCTGTGGCACGGGCCTTGGCATTCAAACCCTCTATCTTCTGTATCAAAGAATGGTCCCTAGGAGACGCTGCTGGATTCTCTGTGACACAACTCCTATCAGTTTCATCTACACTACTTACAGGCAACCTTTTGGCATTGTCAGTAGAGCCCAAGTTACTTTCAAAAGTCTGAGAAGGAACTTCTTCAGCAGGAACAACACTTTTCCCATAATGCATATCTTTATCGTTATGATCATCCGCCCAGGCACTCTCTTGCACAGAAGACCTTGATAAAATCCCCTTCTCACGGTTCGGTGCGTTGACAGTCATTCTGTTGTGGTTCCACCTCTCTTCCTCATTCTGATGCCAACTATCATTTTGCTTCGTCAACACCTTGTAATTCCCCCGAGGATCATTTCGAACATGTTCTACTTGATCTGGCCCTCTATGCTCGTGTGACCTAGGACGAGAATTGTTTGGATCAGGACCATTCTGGTTTACAGGAGGTCTATTGTAAATAGGAGGGCCAGGAGGAGGAGCCATCCCCATAAATGGCATATCTCTTTCATTGGGATTGCAGAAACCCATTGGAGGCCCATAATATCCTTCATAAGGAACAGGGCCAGGGTAGAACCCAGGCCTCATAGGCATACCCGGACGCATGTAAGAGTCTGGCATAGGAGGTCCCCTGTACATGTCGCCATTCTTTGGGTGAGGTCCGTGAGGACCGACTCCAGGAGGAATTGGTTGTGGGTTGGCCAGACCAGGAGGTGGCACCTGAGGACGGTAATAAGGATATGGGTCCATAGGAAACCCACCAGGAGGAGCACCGTAAGGAGGCGGTCCAGGCGGCCCTCTATACCAAACACCACCTGGAGGATTAACCGGTGGGCCTCCACGCCAAGATTCATAATGAGGAGGACCCATATTGTGATTCGGGTAAGGAGGAGGCTCCCCACGCCATCTTTCCATGCCAGGACGAGGGGCATCATCAACATATGGAGGGCCATCGTTCCTCCAAGAATTGCCCTTGAAATCGGCATTTCTGGAGATCTCATCTAATACAGGGGAAAAAAAAAAAATTCTTTATTCAATAGGCAGAAATAAGTACAGAACAAGGCTGATGATATGAAATCTTTGTCATATATCAAGATACAAATACACATTAACTAACCACCATGAGCAATTCCCACATTGTCTCCTGTGGTTGTCAGTCGACCAGAAGATGAACCAGGACGTCCATGAGGAGCACCATCTGTCACATAATTGAAATTATCAAATCATTAAATAGGGATAAAATTGATGTTGTCATACAAAGGACTCTTCAACCATCAAACAGATTGAGAAGTAGATCTATAGAGAATTAGATCTATTGAACCATCAAACAGCTCACTACAGTTGTAATACAGACTCAGCCACAAAGGTAACAAAGTCAAAATTCTTGTACGTAATCCTCCCACCAACCCCCAAAAGTGAGGGAATCTGAAAGAAATTTTACACTCAGCAAGTTTTTTTCCAAATAGCTGAAAAGCACTATTGTCTAATAGATTTGGATAATAGCAAAAATGCATAATAAAACAAATTTTCTCACTAGGTTGTTATCTGGTCCTTCAGTTCTACTATTAGTATAATAGTGAATAAAGCTCAACAAAAAGAGCAAAAACTAGATAGATGCCCTTTCTGGTGTAATATGACTTCATAATACAGAAAGAGAAAAGCAGTAATGTTCACAGAACTAAAAGAGAGATTATCCAAGCAAACATGAGCTACCTAGGGGCTCCGTGTTCTTTCTAGATTCATCTTTCTCAGACCCGAGGGTAGGAAAATCGCCTGAACTCAATGAGAACCCATCATTTCCAGCAGTGCCAACTCCCTGGATATATAAAGCACCCAAAAATAGAAAGTCAGCATATCCATCACAAAAAAAAAAAAAAAAGAGGAAAAAAAAACAGAAGCTGGTGACTAGCATCAAAAACCCTACTAACATGTAATATAATACTGAATTAAATTTCAAAATATCCTAGGGACAAGGCAGGGTAGGGGGCATAAGTTGGTCAGTGTAAAATACAACACACTAGGCCACTCTTTAGATCAGCATACCATTCGTTCAGAAGCTGCATTTGAAGCACGAGACACAGAGCTTTCAGCTGAAGGCTCAGCAAATCGTGACAACTGAGAACTACCGGGTCTAGTTTCAGCACTGCGAGGGCGTAATGATGTCAATGAAGAATTGTTCGATGCCAAAACCCCAGAAGCTGATGAAGGTCTTGAGTTGGAACCCCAGGCACTGACATTAGACTCGGACGCTTTTTCACTGCCAGCAGTTGACGGCCGAGTACCACCACCAGATGAAGGGCGTCCAGCCAAGTGCTTGGGTGAACTACTACCATCTGTACGTGGTGACAATGATGAGGTGCCCCAAGCATTGGACCCGGCAGATGAAGGTCTGCTTCCCCAACTAAGAGTTCCCCTTCATTGTTACAGTCAGGAACAAAGCTCATTCAATTCATGGCTTAATGTACAACTGCAAGATTGAAAATTGATGCAAGATGCAACCCAATGTGCACAAGAAGCAGAAACAGTGTCCGTTTACAACTAACTTAGTACAGATGAGTAAATGCAGCTTAGAATTACTTACTTGGGAACAATTTCAACATTGGGGTCCATGCCATGATTCTCCAACCTTGAACATCACAGAGATCAAAGAACATGAAAAACACTTCAAAAGATAATCATGTGCATAGGAAACAACCACCAATAAACTCCACAGTATCAAGCTTTCAGGAAACAATAGTTCAAACAAGAAAAAAGAAAAGTACTTTTGACTGGGTAGGTTTATAGGCTTTGGAACAGCAACTTTTCCCAAGACAGTCATGCCGCCCCTTCTTGCGGAGGCCCACCTGTGTAACCAGCCAAAAAATCAGAACACAGCCCCAAAAAAGGAAATATGACTATCAGACAATGTTCCAGCATGGATTCAAAATGTGGTGTTGGTCACAATTACGGTTTCAGTTGCGTTATGACAAATTGCTCTAATGCAGTGATCTTGTCACATAAGACATAGGATGAAAACGCGGTTTGCTGTACCTCAAAACCTTTTCCCAACAGCATCGTGGAACAACCATACTTTGAAACAATGGCACTTAGTTTGTAGCAAGCAATACAAGACTAGAATGTAGAAAAGACATGTAGAAAAAAACTGAATCTTTGAGATCCCCATGCTCATGGATGAGCTATTGCCAAAAAGTTAGATCGCGCAGCCATAAAGGTTTGGACACTTTGGTCTTCCACTCTTCCAACATGGGGATGGTTTGAACTTACTCTGCACACACATCCATATTCTTTTTCCTTTTCTTTTTTTTTTATTTTTATATTTTACTCTTGGGCTCGTATCCATTTATCTACCTTCCCCATGAAGAAATCCCTACTCCTATAACATGTGGTTACCACAAGTTCAACCAAAATATTTTACTCCCAAAAAGGAAAAATAGAGGTTTTTTTTTTTTTTTTTGGGGGGGGGGGGGTCGCATTAGAGTTGATCACATAGTTCTCTGGAAAAGATTTGCCACCAATTAGTTTCAATAGAAGTTCTACAGAGACTGCCCATCACTGCAGATATTTCACATATCAACAAATTCAATAGTAGGAACACGCAGTCCAAATTGTGCAAACATATCTTCATCCAATAGCAGTTCCATGCTTCCATCCCAAACTACAAAAACTTGTAACATGTACCAGCATAAAACCTGATATATGTACATACCTCCGTTCTCCGGTTATCATACTGGATGTCATAGCTGAGTACCAGCAACAAGGTCATCCAACCTATCACAATAAATTTTAAGTTAATTATGTGCACCTACAAGAAAGAACTGTTTATCTGGAACAAATTCACAACAATATGTACAAAGGATCCACGGCAAACACTTGCCCAGCAAAAATACTCTAGTAGAGTGAAGATCCATCATAGAATATTCCATAAAAAATAATACATTCATACAAACACGTTCACTAAGTGGGCATCACACCAATGTTTCTAACTTGAAAAATGCAATTAGTTGCAGCCCAAGATAGAAATGCAAAAGGCAAAAAACCCTAACCCTAAAATCTAATTTCCTACAGAAGCAAATAGTTTCCTTTACTGAAAACACTTACAGTTTATCAAACCCAAACAGTAAATTACATCCACACTCATTTCATAATTTCCAATTTTGCATTCAATAATACGCTAAAGGAGGTTCATCTAAATCCATAACAGCTCAAAAGTTCAGCAATGAAGCATTTAAGAGTGTCAAAGCAAATTAAAGCAAGCCTATATTACAACCAAAAACTCCATAAATCATACATATGCAACCTGATGATCAAATTTCCAGACATTTCCAGACAGATAGACAAAACTAAAATCACATTACAACATTTCCACAACCATAACTTCCGACTGAAATTCAAACACACTCTTCTTCGGGATACGCAAACGAAATAACCCCAAAATTTACCTCGTTCGGGCGTTACTCGATCTTCCTTCTGAATTTGATCCTCAAAAACTAACCCAAAACCCTAAATCTAATACGAATTGAGACAAGAATGACAGAAACCAATCGATCGACAGGATATTCGCGGAAGAATCTGGAGGCGGTGAAATCGGACCGTTAGAACTCGCCGAAAAGCTGTACGCCGGCGAGGATATTCTGATGGGGGTTGGATTTCCGATCGATTAGGGTTTCCGGTGAAGGTGTTGGAGCACTGAAAATGGCGGAGAAGAGAGAGAAGATTGAGAGAGAAACTGCAGGCCAGGCGGAAGCCCTAGAAGAGAGAAGAGAGAGACAGGGGGGGAAGCAATAGCAGCAATTAGCAAACTTCTTCTTCACCCTTTGATTTTTTCTTCTTTGTTATTTTTTCCTTCTTTGTTATTTTATTTTTAAATAAGTTTTTAAATTTATTTTTTGGGGATTTTGGAACTTGGATTTTATGTGTTAGTTGAAAAATGGAAAATGGATACGCAATCCAAAATAAAAGAGGTTTGACTGACCCAAAAGTCTCTGCTGGACTGGTTAGTGGTTACTGGTTATAGGATAGGTCGAGTCAAGCTGAAAGAATTTTGGGCCCATCTTCGTGACTTTCATTTCAAAGGGTGCGTTTGATTCGTTAAAAATTTTGGGGAAAATGTTAATTTTTTAGATTGATATTTTTTTATATTTAAATATAGATTGATCTTAAGAAAAAATGCTATCATTTTCTAAATCTACCAAACGCTCCCTTGGTATAGTCTATTTCACCATTTATCATCTCTCTTTTTTTATCTTTTAAAATATATTTTTGGTTAAAGGAGCGTTTGGTAGAGATCTCAGGAAAATTTTATCTAGGGAAATTTTATCTAGGGAAATTTTTTCATTGGAAAGATTTCCGGGAAAAATTTCCCTTAACCCCCCAAGAGAAAATTTCCCTATGAAAATATAGGAAATGGTGAGTCTCCGTAATTTTTTTTTCCAAAGTCAGCATACATTCAAACATAGGAAAATAATCCAATCAAACACTCCCTTAGGAAAATTGCTCATTTCCCGACATTTTGACCAACCGTACTCACCCCTAGAAACAAAAATCGCCACTCAACACATAAATTCTTCCAATCTACTATCTAGGTTGGTTAAAGTGAATTAGCCCAATTCTAGGCTGGTTAAAGTGAATGAACCCAATTCGACTTTTCTACTAATATAGGTTGGCTCAAATCACTTTACACTTATTCGATTCTACTCTTTACTTAAGATCGGATATCGACTTACCCATTGAAAGACCAACAATAGCCTAACTTTGTTCACAGAATATGAAGACTTCGTTCCTAAAAATAACACTGCTTTTAATCTTCTACACACCATTTGTACCCTCTTTCTATTTGCTTCTTCACATCTTTGCTACAAGGATATATGTAAAACTGTCTAATCTAAATCTTTCAAACTCGATTCCGTTTGATGTGAAAATGTTTAGTGTTATGCCACAATGTTACATTACATGGGGTACTTTGCAGCTATATGATGCTAAACTTGACAAGCATGAGAAAATTACCCTCTCTAGTGTCCCCTTTTCCTCTCCAACGACAACCAGTTATCTAATGTATTATCATGAGATATGCCACCAGCAAGCTGGAATAGTCATGCAATGAAATGTTCACACAAGTATACTATGCACATAGTTATCACTTATGTATCTATCAGTATGTAGCTGTTCCATTTGACATACAGTTATCGGATTCAGAACCTTCAACATTGACCCACACTTCATTCACACGGCCGATGAGTCGGAATGGGGAATCATACTGAGCAATTGAGTAGGCATATTTGCTGTCAGCCGAGGCCGATTTCCCGGCCCACGGTGAGTTTGCCAAGCTGGCAGTCAGTTTCTCGGCCTCCTCAACGACATTTCTGTCCCTTGCAAACCCAGAGAACTTCCTGACTGCGACGCAGTGGCTGGGCCACGAGACGGGCTTTATCTTGAGCTCGGGGAGGGGAAGCGGTGGGATTTCTTGGAACTTTTCCGGTAAGTAGAAGTGCACAACATATGCAGCAGAGGAACGAAGAAGTCCAGGTTCTGAGACTACGCTTGTCAAGACGGGCTTTGTCATGGGGATTCTGGAGAAGTTCAGATTAGCGCCCTGAATGTACTGGAATAGCCTGTGTTACATGTTAAACAAAGAAAGTTTTCAGCAAGTTGTTCGGTTTTTTGAGACTGGATGGTAAATTATGCATTTCTTAAGACAACACGAATACCATCTTAAACGATCTAATGCATCCCTGATGGTATTTGAGACTATATGATAAAATATGCAGTTCAATCTTCATGTCAGAAAACAGGAATACCATGTTAAATGCTGTAACGCATTCGTGATGGTTGAATAAACTGCTATTAAACACAATACAATGCACAGGATTGGGTACAACCGTGCAACCAAATGAAAAATGTGGTTCTTTCTGAAAGCGAAGAAAAAAATGACAACAGACACTCAACCCAGACAATGAATTCACTGTTCTTGGCATCAAAGTGGACCCTAGAAGCTAGTTTCCATTCAAAAAAGCTTTCAGGTAAAGTATTTACCTTCTACAATCGGATGGTGGCCAGTTGGTCAAAAAAAAGGGGGGAAAAGAGAATAAAGTCGAAAAAAACAGAACCCAGCAGGATTGGGAAAGCAACCAAGGAGGCAAAGTTGTTACCACCTGCTTTGTTCGGTTTTTGGAACATATCATGCATAAATGCATGAAATACTGTATTATCCATTGTTCATTTCATACGTAAATAATTAGATGACAGCATGACTATCTATACACTTACCTAGCAAATCTTCAATTCTCATGTACTTTCATAACAAGACTTTTCTGTCTTCTGGTTTAGTGAGTTATATGAATCAATAGAGTCAATTTATGGAATTGTCTACACTGATTCTTCTAAACAGGACTAAAGTTTCGAGAGGTATGCTTTGCCTTACAATCTAAGAACTGAACAAGGCACATATTTACACGGTAATAGATAAGTAATTGGCCCATACAAACAACTTTTACTAAGTCATTTACTCATTCAATCATCAATGAAGACCTGACGCTTGGTTTAAGACATGAACTGAATGATCTGAGAGTTAAGATCCTTATTTCATAAGTCTTCAGAATTCATCTCTCTCATTCAGATATCTGGATTCTAATTAACACTTCAAACAGAATTCTCCTCAGATTAGCTCCAATTTCTCAACGATGGTTCCAGCTCATACTCCACAATTCTTGACGACCCACATAACTACAGAAAAGCACGACAATACCATGCACTCCTAATTTCAACTTTAAACCCAGAATCAAACTCTTAAGACAATTGATTATTTATCAGATGAACCCATGTAGTTAGAGCTAATCGTGGGTCAATTGGAATCGATCTCTTTGAATTTGTTAATCAAGGGTCAGACTGCTATATTAGACCTTCCACCAGCTTTGCAGTGGGAAATTTTGTTCATTTTGGATAAATAACTGACTTATCATCATGCGCAGGGCCTTATTAGCTATGAAATTTTGTTCATTTTGGAGCTTAGTAGTCCACAGAAAAGTGTTCCAAGTAATGGTTTCATGAAAATAAAAAGAAATTCATTCAATCACTACAAATTACAATCTCTCCGGTCAGCTCACCAGTTTGGTAGTTGCAATAAGCTGACTAGCTATGATATACATATCAAGAATTTCTCTAACATCAACAAATGCAACATTCGACCTGCCAATTCACAACAAATAGAACATTTCAACAAGAACATTCGATCACACACGCATAATCTGCTCTCTTTCAATCCAAACACAATCAGTACCATTTAGTTTCTTCCATCGAAACGATGAATACATATTACAAATTCAAACGCTAAACATAGTACGAAAACAGGAAAACATCGTAAACGTCGTAAAATCAATCAGAATGGCAAAAATGGGGGAACAGAATCGAACACAATCAGCTGAAATTTCACGCAGAGAGAAGCTAGAGAGAGAGAGGAGAGGAACCTGTGGAAGCCGAATTTAGTGGCTTGGTGGAAGGAACGGTGGTTGTTGACGGAGGCGGACATCCAGACGGAGTCTCCGTACAACCTAATTTCGAACTCCGATTCCGAGTGAACCACCGCGTACGGCGGAGACTCGGTCGCCTGACTCGCCGGCACCGCCATCATCAAGCTTAGGAGGTTCAGTGAAATTGCTAGAGCTACCACCCTCGTCCATGGCTTCCCCATCTCTCTCTCTCAAAGTTTCTCACTGATCAAGGATTCAAAGAAGCAAACATGTAGAGTACATACGTCATACCAAGGAAAGCAAGTCAAGCAACAAGGCAAGGCATTGACCCGGCCCATTATACAAAGCCTGGCCCATGATGGTTGATCCATATGGGGCCTGTCTATTAGCTGGACTGAACTACTTTTACTGGGCCTGGTAATCATGCTTCGTTTCTTGGGCCGCTCTGTTTTTGTTTGGTATCAAAGACTCAAAGTTAGTTAAAATGAAAAAGTATGTAAAATATAATGTAGATATCACGCATTACATAAAAGATATAAACATAACAAACAGAATTTTATGTATAAAAAAAGATACATTACATCATGAAAAAAATAACAATCGCCAGTGAGGTCTACCTTCTACCCCAGGTGTCCAGGGTTCGAATCCTGGGGACGACATCTCTCTCTTACCATTTCGGAGAGTGTTGTGGGTTGGAGTGGGGCCAATCTTTGGGCCATTGACATCCCCAGTCCCGGTCTGTTACAAAAGCTTGTTGGGTTATACCCCTGAGATAGGGGCCCGATGGATTGGACTATTACCTATGTTAAAAAAAATGAAAAAAATAACAATCATAAAATAAAGTAAAATAAATTACAATACAATTGAAACCCTAAATCTCTCTATCAAGATTCTTATTAAGACCATCTGCAACGGCGAGTTTGAGACTGAAATAATACTGATGTGGCGTGGGCGAGAACGAGAAAGACAGTGCAGCGGCGAGGACGAGTGTCGGTGGTGAGAAAAACTCGAACTCGCGCTCGCCGCGCGAGGACGAGGACGAGATTCTCGACATATTTTTTCATTTTTTTTCTGTTACAGTATATTTAAACTATTAAATATGGGGCCTACACATTTTTTTTACTTATTTTAATCAAACTCGCACTCACTATTTGAAAACAAGTTAACATGGAGAGTCTAACTCTAACTTTTTTGGGGGGCTATACTGCTTCCACTCATCCATTAAGTATAACTCATGCACACCATTGAGGTGCTCTAATGAATCATTGAATTGTTATTGACAAGAAAAGAAATTCATTCCTTTTATATTATTGTACGTCAATGGGAAACTACACGCTATAAATTGAACAAAGGTATGTTACAAAATAAACAAAGACTAGTTTTGACTAATATATATGCGCGCGTGCACACACACACATATAATTAGTCATCTGCTAAACAGAGTTGTTCGCAGTTGTAAATGGCGAAAACATACTTGTTTTGTATCTTTTCCTAGAAGAATTGGGTGACACTTCCCCTACAGCAGATTCGAAAACATTCTTTGTAGCCTTGTCACTCATTTCAAATGAGTTCTATTGCTCTGAAATAGAGTTGTCTTCATCGTCAGAGCTCTCATATTTGTCCCACTGCTCGCCGTGAAAACCATCTATAATCACCACAAACCCGATATGAATTCCCTCATTAAAATTGGGTAATGTTTTTCCTAAAAGACAAAATTATCAGTTTGAATAACATCTGTACCTCTAGTATGATCAACTCTATCCGAGGAACTCTTCCTGAGAGACCTGTCAGTAATCTCCTCGACTGAATTATCCCCTGCTTTTGGAGTGCAATTTTCATCATGATCATGTTGAGGATTCTGAGGTTTTCTCACAAAATATGAGGATTCCTTCTCACATGAATTGGAGCGATCGAAGAAGACATGAAACAAAGAGTTTCGATTGTGCTTGAACATCATAATGTCTCCCTTCTTTAGAGAGTATGCTTTAGCAAATTCTTCCCATTCATCACCCTCTAACACAACATCATCTTTGCCCATCACAATGTTGACATCCCAAGTAACTTCATTTGGCCCTTTTAGGGTCACTTTTTCAGGTAATTTGCCCCTCATATTGTCACTGAATTTCTTCAGAAGTGTCTGATTTGTTACATGCCATTAAACAAATATTACTGATAGAAAAACATCAATGAAATAGTAACAGACTATGATCAAGTTTTCCACCCCAATTCAACAAACATAAATACATAAAATTGGGAATTTACACTTACAAGGCGATGGTGAAAATCAGAGGGTAAAATCTGATAGAAAAGCACTGTGTAAAAATGCTTCCAGTAAGTCTCTTCTTCCCATGCTTTGTTACTCTGGGATTCCACCATTTTCTGAGCCTGAAAATTAACCAGAGATTTGGATGAACGAAGGAATTTGTTAGGAAAGTGTCCTAAAATCACCAAATCTCTTGATCTCACAATTATTTGTTTCCTAATTGTATTAGGATATTATTTAGGTTTCCTTATTGTGTTGGGTTTCCTAATTGTATTAGATTCTAAATCTATTTGGAGTGGGAGTCAAGTTAGGTTATAGGGAGTTCTCCCTATAAATAGGGTGCATGTTTCTCCACCAAAAACACATCGGTAAACACAGAGAGCTAGAGAGAGAGAAAATATTGAGAGAGAAAGGGGTCTCACCAATATTTTCCCCAGTGTATCCTGAAAGATTGTGAGTTGAGTGTTGAGAGATTGTTATTGTAATCTCCTTTGTGGATCGCATCACACCCTGTGATAGTGATCAGGTTGTACTCCTCCTTTCTCATAGTGGATTATTTTCTGGTTGTCGCCGTCCGTGGGTTTTTCTCCGAGTTCTTCGGTTTCCCACGTAATTCTGATGTTTGATTTTATCGCTTATTTTTCGTTCCTAAATTTTGTCGTAATATCCGTCATCTCATTTTCGATTCTATTATTCGCTTCCGCTGTTACCTTGCTACTCACTTTTTCTCTAACAAGTGGTATCAAAGCACGGTGGAGATGGCTTCAATCATGAAGTGTGATATTCCAAAATTTGATGGAACGAGGAGTTTTACTATGTGGAGACTGCAGATGAAGGCGGTCCTGATTCAGCACGGGTTATGGGATGTGATTGAGTATCCCGACACGAAGACTGATGCGACAATGAGCGATGATGAATTCCAAAAACTCCAGAAGGATATCAAGGGAATCGACTCAAGGAGTGGAAGAAGCTTGAAGATAAGACTCGGCAGGATTCACCGTGGCTTGGCAGAGCACATTCAGAGAGAGGTGATGCATATCGAGAAACCTCGGGTGCTCTGACCAAATGGAAGAGTCAGACATGTCGAAGAGTCGCAAACAAGTACCGAATGAAGGAGAAATTCTACAGGTTGAAGATGCCCCAAGGTACTTCTATTCAGGCACATCTTAGTGAATTTGATTCTATTATTACTGAATTGGAATCAATGGATATAAAACACACTGATGAGGATAAGGCTTTTCATTTAATTTTGTCCCTACCTGCTTCACATAAACAATTTAAGGAAATCATGTTGTATGGGAATCGTGGTGACCTTAACCTTAGTGAAGTAAATGCTAGTTTACTGTCTAAGGAGAAACTTGATACCGATGGTGATGACCAGGGTGGTGATGCTATGGTTGTAAGGGGTAGAAATACTGAACGTAAGGGAAACGGGTCTAGAGGGAGGTCTAAACACCGTTCAAAGTCTAGGAATCCTCACAAGAATAAGAAGTGTAACTACTGTAGTAAGATGGGGCATATAGAGAGAGACTGTTGGGCAAAACAGAGAGACCAGAAGCAGGAGGGTAAGGATAATCACACCAAACCTGGTACCTCAAACTGCGTAGAGTCCGAGTCAGATGGTGATGGGTTTGTAGTTACGGATGATGCCTTGGCTACCACATCGAGTAGGATAGCTAGAGATGAGTGGGTTCTTGACACAGGGTGCACCTATCATATGTGTCCTCATAAGGACTGGTTCGAGTCTTATGAGAGTGTTGACACCGGGGTCGTAGTCATGGGTAACGACACAGCCTGCAAGGTTGCAGGAATCGGTAGCATCAAAATCAAGACTCATGATGGCATCATTAGAACTCTCAAGGAGGTTCGTCATATCCCTAACATGACTCGAAATTTAATTTCTTTGGGTACTCTTGAAGCTAGCAGTGCCGCAGGTACAAAGGAGAAGATGGTGTTTTGAAAGTGTGCAGGGGTTCCATGGTTCTTATGAAGGGAATCAGGAAGGGCAGTCTATACATCCTGCAGGGGTCTACAGTGACAGGATCTGCAGCGACAGTCCTAAATCTTGATGAGTCCGACAGCACAAAACTGTGGCACATGAGACTAGGCCACATGGGCGAGAAGAGAATGTCAATGTTGAGCAAGAAGGGATACCTTGAAGGCGCAAAGATCGGCAAGTTGGAGTTTTGCGATCACTGTGTCTACGGGAAACAGAAGAGGGTTAGCTTTTCAAGGGCTAAACATACAACAACAGGGATCCTTGATTATATTCATTCAGATTTGTGGGGTCCTGCTAGAGTGCCATCACTGGGTGGCAAGCGCTACATGTTGACATTCGTGGATGACTTCTCGAGGAAGACTTGGGTTTTTTTCCTGCGGCACAAGAATGAGGCATTCTCATATTTCAAGAAGTTCAAAGCTTTGGTGGAGAACCAGACAGGCAGGAAAATCAAGAAACTCAGGACTGACAATGGGTTGGAGTTTGTTGATTCTGAATTTACTGAATTCTGCGAGGAGCATGGGATTGCGAGGCATCGAACCTTGGTGGGTAAGCCTCAACAAAACGGGGTAGCCGAGAGAATCAACAGGACACTCTTGGAGAAAGCCCGCTGCATGCTCTCGAATGCAGGCTTTGAAGAACAAATCGTTCGCGCAGGTGATATCTCTCGCACACCTGAGCAGATCACCTCATGCCTCTATCGAATACCGATTCCAGAGGAAGTATGGACAGGTAATCCAGTTAATTATTCTAACTTGAGAATTTTTGGATGTCCTGTATATGTCCATGTGAATGGTGGGAAGTTGTCTCCCAGGGCTGTTAAATGCATGTTTCTAGGTTACGGGTCTGAGTCTAAGGGATATAGAATGTGGTGTCTGATTTGATGAAAGTTATTCATCTAGAGATGTAACCTTTAATGAAACCGCTATGTTATCCGGAATGGAATCTATCGGTACTTCTGATGATGCAGGAAATCAGGAGAAGGATGCAGGAAGAATGGTGTTCGAGTTGGAGCAGGCTCAAGGTGGAGCTGCTAGAACTCGCAATCGGAGCAACCATCGATGCTCTCGAACCAACTCAGTTGATGAGCCCGAGATTGAGACGAATGTTCCTCGGTGGAGGAACAACCATGCATTGCTAGAGATCGCCCGGGAGGGAGATCAGGAGACCAGCGCGATATAATGAAGAAGATGATGCTATGATTGCTTATGCTCTGAGTGTTGTAGAGGAGACTCCTGAAGGTGCTGAACCTTCTACCTATCAAGAGGCCATCTCTTGTCCGAATGCCTCAAATTGGATAGGAGCTATGCAAGAGGAGATGGAGAGTCTGCAGAAAATCATACATGGAGCTATGTGAGTTGCCTAAAGGGCGACGAGCTCTTCATCGAAGTGGGTGTACAAGAGAAAGGAAGGTATCCCCGGTGTAGAAAGTGCAAGGTGGAAGGCCGATTAGTGGTAAGGGGTTGCAACCGTAAAGAAGGAATCGACTACAACGAAGTATTCTCGCGATCGTGAGGCATACGTCGATCCGCACTTGCTTGCCTTTGTTGCTCTATTTGATTTGGAGTTGGAGCAACTTGATGTCAAGACAACTTTCCTCCATGGCGAGTTGGAGGAGGAAATATATATGAGGCACAGAGGGTTTCATCGTTCTGCAAGGTAGCGAGCAATGTATGCAGATTGAGAAAGTCCTTGTATGGACTTAAACAGCACCAGCAGGTATAAAAGGTTTGATACCTTTATGGTAGGCAAGGTACACAAGAAGTCACTATGATAATTGTGTGTACTATAGGCAATTTGAAGAAAGGTCTTTCATTTATTTATTATTGTATGTGGATGACATGTTGATTGCCTCCAGAACATGTCACTAATAAAGAAGTCAAATCTCAACTCAATCAGAGTTTGAGATGAAAGACCTCGAGCAATGAAGAAGATTTTGGGTATGGAGATCCAAAGGGATAGAAAGGCAGGGAAGTTGTTCCTGTCTCAGAAGAAATATATGGAGAAGGTGTTGGACAGATTCAACATGAGAAATTGTAAAGCAGTTTCAACTCCTTTAGCTGCACACTTCAAGTTGTCTGGTGAGAACTGTCCTAAATCTGATTTGGAGGTAAGGAGGATGTCTAATATTCCCTATGCTAGTGCAGTTGGTAGTTTGATGTATGCTATGGTGTGTACTAGACCTGACCTGTCCCACGCAGTTAGTGTGGTGAGTAGATATATGCAGAATCCAGGGAAGGAGCATTGGGAAGGAGTGAAGTGGATCCTTCGCTATGTAAAGGGTACTTTGGAGAAGGGCATCCTGTATGATAGAGGTAGTGCTGTATCGTCTGATGTTGCAGGTTATGTTGATGCTGATTATGGTGGAGATCTGGATAGGAGACGCTCAATTTCAGGGTATGTGTTCATCATGTGTGGGGGAGCAATATCTTGGAAAGCTTCACTTCAATCTATAGCAACCTTGTCTACTACAGAGGCTGAATATATTGCTGCAACGGAAGGAGTGAAGGAGGCCATCTGGTTGAGGGGATTGGTCATGGAGCTTGGAGTACCACAAGGCGAGACTGTGGTTTATTCGCATACCGAGTGCTATACATCCGACAAAGAATGACACTTATCATTCAAGACCAAGCATATAAGCGTCGGTATCACTTCATCGAGATACTTTGCGGGAGAGATCGTGGTGAAGAAGGTTCATACTGATAATCCCGCACATGTTAACCAAGCCTCTATCTATAGCTAAGTTCGAACATTGTTTGGACTTAGTTGGTGTTCTAAGCATGTGAGAGCCTGGGGCCACGCCTGCGGAGGCGTGTTGATGGCGACAGTCAAGATGTTTATCTGGATCGATGATTCGTTGATTTTAGTCCAAGGTGGAGTTTGTTAGGAAAGTATCCTAAAATCACCAAATCTCTTGATCTCACAATTATTTGTTTCCTAATTGTATTAGGATATTATTTAGGTTTCCTTATTGTGTTGGGTTTCCTAATTGTATTAGATTCTAAATCTATTTGGAGTGGGAGTCAAGTTAGGTTATAGGGAGTTCTCCCTATAAATAGGGTGCATGTTTCTCCATGAAAAACACATCGGTAAACACAGAGAGCTAGAGAGAGAGAAAATATTGAGAGAGAAAGGGGTCTCACCAATATTTTCCCCAGTGTATCCTGAAAGATTGTGAGTTGAGTGTTGAGAGATTGTTATTGTAATCTCCTTTGTGGATCGCATCACACCCTGTGATAGTGATCAGGTTGTACTCCTCCTTTCTCATAGTGGATTATTTTTTGGCTGTCGCCGTCCGTGGGTTTTTCTCCGAGTTCTTCGGTTTCCCAATGCACTCGTGTTTGATTTTATCGCTTATTTTTCGTTCCTAAATTTTGTCGTAATATCCGTCATCTCGTTTTCGATTCTATTATTCGCTTCCGCTGTTACCTTGCTACTCACTTTTTCTCTAACAGAATTGTTAATGAAGATGAAAACCCCCCAACAAATGTATGAGTGAGGGACTAAAAAACCCAGAAAATTTACACTTTTCGAGATTAAAATTTGTTTCTTTTTTATGGTAGAAATCATACCCAGTTTAAGAAGGAGATCAAATCATCAAAGTATCCTAAAGGTGTAGATCACATTGTTTTCCAGTCAGTGAATGTTTCAGTCAATGCAATAAATAGTTGTTGTAACTGATTCACATAAGTAGGAACAACAAAAGCTTAGTAGCACACTTGATTTTAATTTAATTGATATTTTAATGTTTTTATTTACACAATATTCGTTATTTTACATCCTTAATTAATAAATATTACTATATTGTGTCGTTAGTTACCATATTTACCCTCTGATTTGTTACTTTACATATCATATTTGTGAATAATGTTTCTTTTTTTGAGATAACTAGGAGGAAGCAGTACTGTAGTAGAATAGATGCTAGTTGGGGTCCACCAAACAAGCATGCTAGTAGGCAGCAAACAGCAGCCAAGTAGCACAACAAAATTAAGGTGGTGAACTCCCATTTTTCTTTTAGAGTATAGATATAGAATTACGCATTCTTTTGTAGGCAATCTAACAAAAATTAATGAAATAAATGATAAATTTTGATTGGGTCAAAATTGGTAAAAATGGGGATCGAACCCACCAAAGAACCTCTCACTCTAATATCAGAGTAACGTTTGAAAATTGAAATACATATAAAACTATGGATGTCTTAGGATCTGTCAAATTCATGGGTAAAATATAGTTAGGTAAAAGTTAAATTTTGATAACTTTTGATAATTTTTGGTAATTTTTGTCAAATTTACGCTAGGGATGGCGATGGAGCGGGTTCGGGGCGGGTAGAGTCGTACACTTACCCGTACCTGTTTTCAAAATCACTACCCTTACCCTTATCCATATTTAGCGGGTACTAAATATTTGTACCCTTACCCGTACCCACCGGGTATGCGGGTACAACGGGTACTATGCGGGTATACATAATGATCAAATTTTACCACCCATTTTATACCCATATGTACAAATTAACGGGTTGTACTCGGGTAATTTAACCACTGTTTTCGGGGCTATGATATAACAATTTCATAAATCAGAATGATATGATATTTTCATAAGAAAAGAACCTTTAGCAGCACAGAGAGTATAAGAAAAGAGCCCTGAAGGAGTGACGGGGAAAAATTAGAAAGGGCACTAGGGCAGAGAGGCAGTCTTTCTGGGCCGAAATCTGAGTGGACCTTGGCTAAATTTTGGGCTTCTTATTTGCGGAGCGGGTTGGGGCGGGTACCCACCGGGTAGTACCTTGTACTCGTACCCGTACCCGACCCGTACCCATACCCGACCCGCACCCGTATTTTTAAAAAAATTGTACCCTTATCCGCTTTTTGCGGGGCGGGTAGAGGCGGGTACCCGCGGGTACGGGTTTTATTGCCATCCCTAATTTACGCTAATATATCTAAATTAACTTTTTTTGTTTTTTATTTTGATAAATTTAGGTAAATTTATGTAAAAACTGGTAAAAATTTTGGTAAACTAAAGTTACTCATGTATTTGACTGGCCCCTAATGGGAAGATTTTTGAATATACCTAAAGAAAAAAGAAAATTACATAATTTACATAAATTACATAATAGCTCTTCTCAAGTCACGGACATCACTGAACCCACAATTCACCCCGAGTCTTTCAATGCGCTTTATCTCCTCACTCACAAACTACCTATAAAACTTTTCAAGAACTCATTCAACCAAGCACTCTTAAATCTCAACCATAGAGTTTTCAATTGAACTCCCTAAAAAAAAAGACGCATCTCGAAATATAAATAGTCGTTTCCATCCTTTTAAGTCAATTGTATAACAATATGAATTTGTTACAATTAAATCACATTTGAGAATATAACTTTGGTCCTTGGTGGTGAAAATTATGGTGGCAAATCTTGAAAAAGAAGGACAACTGTCAATTTCCCCTCTTCCTCTTGTGGCTAGAGTTGACAAAACTTTGTCCGATCCGAATTACTCGAATTATCCGACCCGGAAAACACCGGGTTTGGACATAGATTTTTGGTCCGAATTTTGATATTGTCCGAATATTCAGACATAAAACTTATCTTTTTCTATTGTTTGAACCTGATTTTAGCTTCGTCCGAATTGTCCGACCCGGTCTGACCTAAAATAAAATCGGGTCCGGACATAAATTTGTCCGGGCCCGAATTTTGCAAGCGCTACTTGTGGCTAAGGAATATTGAACAAGATAAAAACAGATGTTGGTCATGGACAATATAATTACTAAGCCATTACAACTTAAGACTAAAACTTTCCTGCTTTTAGGGAATGGTTGTTGTCAAAAATTATATCATCATAATTAGGGCATCTTGAACTGTGCAGTCAGAGAAATTAGCAGCAGAACAACTGCATGCTTAATTTACATGATCATCATCATTTTGAATTATCTACCAAATGGCACAGTATATTTGAAACAGAGGCTGGATGATTTTGTGATAGTGAAAGGCAATAAACTCAGCAGTAATTATGACATTTGACATACGCTGCATTTGGTAGAATCTGAAGAAAAGAAAAGAAAAGATCGGGACTCAGGGAAAATTGACCTTAAAATCTTGGAAAAATATGTAGGAAAGTTTTTACAAGTATTTGGTTAAAACTGTTAAGATTAATCTTTGTACATTGTTAGGTGTAAGTCCATATCATCTGTTAAGATTAATCTTGGAAAAATATGTAGGAAAGTTTTTACAAGTATTTGAATCAATGCATCAACTGGGAAAATGTAACTGTACCTTTTGATGTACTTTTAACACAGAAGTCAGAACTCATCCAAGATATTTACTAGCCTCAAAGAAATAACCAGAATTGTAAAAAAACCTTTCCTTTTACCTTTTTTTTTCAATCCTTTGTCCTCTTCATCAACTTACTGCTACCCTATAAGTCAAGGACAGTATAATTACATACCCATTACCACTTCATCATGCTACATACACTTTCAAAAAGCCTTTCAAAATCCCCTGTTTTTCAGGGATTTACTGTCAAAAACCATAATAATTAAGCTGTTTTATTACCAAAGAAATTGATTAGCATGAGGCATTGGTGTATAGGATGGTAATGATGATGGGGATGATACAAATGGCAGAAGACCAGGTGACCATGCATGGGATTAGGGTTAGGGTTTGACTGATATTAAGAAATTTGGTTCCCCACTTTTGTGAGTCAGGGTCTAATCAAAGTGGGAGGTTCATGATTTTGCAACAGGGGGAAGAAAATGAGTTGAAGCAATAATGAAGTTTGACAGGGTGAGATCATATATTTTATACCAAAGCTAAAGCTAATGATGTTTGATGTATAATGTGGTAGGCCAAACAGGGTCTTAATTTGTCAAAGTTTTAAAAGTAAACTCTGTAGCTTAATGGTGATTGTGTCCTAAGTCCCACATAAAATAGTCGTCATGGTGACGTCATGTTTAATGGTGACTGACTGAGTGTAATTGTTGGGAACACTTCTTAGATTCTTTAGGGTCCGTTTTTTGAGGGCGATGCAGTCTAAGTTTAGTGGATGATTCACATTTTATTGATGTCGACTCTGTGTTGTCTTTTTCTGTGCAGGGAAAGTCATTACTGGGCGAAAAAAGGACAATGTTATGCTTAAATCTAAATGACGTTTGATAAGACAAGCTGTTTGCATGGCCACTCCTTCGAGAAACTTAGCTTTTAACAAGAGAAAGAGAAAGCACGTTGTGAAGAGTTTAGTCAGCCATAATGTTAGGATGACCAACATGGCCAATTCGGTGGAATCTGATGACAACTGTCATTCTATCAATGATATCATTGCTCGTAAAGTTGTGAAGTTTCGTACTAATGTGGAGATTTTGAAAGCGGGCAACAAAAAGAAATTAGTACGAGATTTTAAGAACATGTTACATGAAGAAAGAAAAACCTGTTTGAAGGACCGAATTTGAGTGGGTTGTTTTCCTTCCGTTTCCATTGTATTGTTGTTTAAGTTAGTCATGTTGTTTTCTTTCTACTATTTTGTTGTTGCCTTTGTAGCTCTTTGCATCTTTCAATGCAAATTTTATGACTTCTTTGGCCTAAATTATCGAAAAAATAATGATTGGTAAAAGTTAAACGTTCCAAATCTACCTAACCGTCAGTAAATCTGCAATTTGATATAGCAACTTTCTGTTTAAATCTGTCAGTTGTTCACCAATTTCATATCAATAGTTGGTGAAACTTGAAACAACTGACAAACCTTGAAAATGAAAGAACATGCTGTAGGGTAAAGGCAAAAGAGAAAAGAAAAGAAGAAAATTCTTAGAAAGATTGAGATTGTCTCTTAGATATCATTACATTCCTGAGGTTAAGAATCCATACATAAGGATTTCTCTAGTTTTAGGTCAAGAAAGCTCCAAGAACAAGCTAGCTCTAGGGCAAAGGCCAGCATCCTTCAAAGTCATGCCCAACTCATCGGTTCCGAAGACTTTTCTAGGGTAGCTTGATATCAATCTGTAATTCTCGATACCCGGTAAACCCAATGAGTCAATGTATGTGTATATTGCTTCCACCTTGTCTGTTGATGAGAAACTATGCTCCCTTCGCTCTCCGTTTGGAAACCTCACTAGTATCTGCACAAAACACACATGTTTTGAGTGCAACAACAATAACAACTCTCAGTATCAGCCTCAGAACGACTGATTCTAAGGGACCCGCAAAATTTTTGAGCAAACTTTTGAGTGTGAGTACATGTAACTGTGTACAGAGAGACTGATTCTAAGGGACCCACGAAAATTTTATAGAAAACTGTACTTTTAAGGTTGAAAATCCTTGGAGTATGTTAATATGTTTGTTACATGACGCCAAAATACAGGGGTTTCCTTTCGCTAGGGGCATACAGTGAGGCAGATAACTCAGTGAAGGCGAGATATGAATCCCTGTCTTTGGGACCATAGCCTGCACATTCCTTACCTATTAAAGTCAGACGAAACATACCGACTTGACATTGGCTATCAAAGACGACTAGTTTTGATCAAATTTATTAGGTTCATAATGTGCACTCTTCTACGAGGACCACAATACCAGAACATGAGGTACCACAAACCTTGCAGACATAGTAATAAGCCTATCAGGTACACTTTGCATTTATACGCTTTCGGTTCAGCCAAGCATGTTCTGGTGACAGCAATTTTGAAGATCTCCATTGGCCAAAGAGAAGAATTTACTTATCTATAATCAGAAACTCAAAATGTCTGATGTAGGAATGTAGGATCGATACCTGTGTGTCTCGACTGCCACTTTCATTGGAGGATGTCTCGGTTTTACTCACAGTTGCAGCTCCTGTAGCTTTGCTACTCCTTTTTCGCCTGATCAAGCTTTCGCAGTGCTCGGGTGAATCGCTGTCTTCTGTGTTCGATCCTGCTGCAGGAGGAGCACAAACTGGCTTCTGAACTGTCTGATCCGAATCTGATTTCTTAAGCCTTTCCCTATCCTGGGCATCGATAAAATTTCATGAACTGATCTTTTCATATGAAGTTCTGCTTAAAATTCAGATGATACAATGTTACCCCTAAATTAGAATTCAAAGAGACTAGTTCTGATTGACCCAGATCGTAAATCGTTTACTACATACAGCTTCATGATACAAAATGCTGTTTGTAACTAGAATCCGAACCTGGTCTAATGAGAGGGATAAAAGATATGCTATATCTTGTTCCTCTATCAATTCGCGGTCCGCCTTCCTTTTCTCCTCGTATTGGGCTCTGGAACTGCCATGGATAACTGCTTGCTCCTCCAATGTCGATTGTAAGGTTTCGAGTAAATCTACTGGGGAAACCGGCCCTTCCATCTGATTATTTGTACGGAACAGAAAACACAGGAAAAAAGACAATCAATGCTCTTTACTCTTTAGCTTTACTATGATTTGGACATCAGAGCAGGACAAACTGTCCTGAGCTAGAAGCTTACATTGGATGTGGTAATTGGATAAGTCCTTCATCATAAAAAAAAAAAAAAAGGACTCTGGAGTTTTGATCAATTAAGGGAAGGAACCATATTTGACCCAACCCAAGTCCGCTCAAAAGTTTAAGGTTTCGAACAAGATTTCCAAACCTGAAACCTAAATCAACCCGACTCAAAACTGACCCATGCTGAACCCGAGTCGAATCGACCCGCCCACAAGAATCGACAGGTCCTTCGATCATGGATCAGTGCATTGCTGTGGTAATAGACAGAGATTTGCAATTCACTTACATTAATTCAGTCAAATTTTAGGCTTCCACACTCTGTCTACAATCTGGATAGCTGAAAAAAGAATTCGTTTTTCCACTTAGATGTAATAGAGTAAAGCAAAATGTATCTCTAAACCTCTTCTACCTTTTTTTCATAAACAATGAACGATTTCAAAATCTTGGGTCAATCCGATCTGATTCATCTAACTTGTTTAATTCAGGGGCAAGATTGACACATGTTCACAACTCATAACTAGCTTGAGAATTGCAAACATTCTAAACAACCATGTTCACAACTCATAATTAGCTTTCAGACAACAGTTCTTCATGCAGAAACCACCAATTGACCTAATTTCAGCTCAACAATCACAAGTTTAGCAAATAAACACAGAGATCTTTACCAACAAAGTACAACTAAACCCTCCAACAAAAAGAAATGCACTAATTTCATCAAACCCTAAACCCTAACTAACCTGTTGAAGCACAGCAATGTTGTGACCCTCAGCAGGAGCAACCACAGCACAGAAAGGGAACCCCTCAGGCCTCAAAACCCCACACATCTGAACACCTTCTCCTCTATCAGCAATTCCTCCCCAGCATACAAAATTAGCATCCATAAACTGAACAACCACTTCAGAACACAGAGTCTCCCTACAAAACTCATCTGCAAAAGGGTGATTAGGGGAATGCAAGTACAAAAACAGCAACTTTTTCTCATCCTGGGCAATTTTCATGGCCTGAATGAACCTACAAGCATAGAAAAATGGGTGTGTTGTCCCATAAAACTGCTCAAAGTTGCTCAAAAATGCCCATTCATCATTGATTAGGGATGTCCCAGGTGGATGGTAATGAGGAGGAGGTGGGTAATATGCAGGAAGAGGTTGAGAATAGGGTTGGTTTCTTCTTTCAGAAATGCCCATAAGATCAAACCCTTGTTCAACTGCTCTGGAAACCCCTCCCACTATGTTCCTTGGGAGATTCACCATTCTTCTCAACACCCCACTGAAATTAGGGTTTTGCCTCATCATGGAGGACATTTTTAGGATTCTGGGTGCTCAGAAAGTGAGGATTTTGGGGGTGGTTCAGTGGAGATTCACCAGATAGTGATCTTTTTGGGGGTGGATAGTCTCAAAAGGACAAAAGATGATTGATTGAGTGATTGTTGCTCTCCAGTGTTTGCAATTATGTCAAAATCTGCCTTGGATTCCCCCCCAAATGTAAACTGGTTCCTGCTAATTGAGATAAACATCAAGTATGAACACTTAGCTACATAGCTTTAAGTTATATTTATTTGTTACAATCTTAAAGTTTGAGCTGCAAAACTGTGTGTTCATACTTCAGATTTCTTTTCTTTCTCATACCATGGTCTGTTAGAACTAGATTGCCAAGGTAACACATAATTTTGCTGGTACTTGTGACTTGTGATTTATGAACATAAATTGAGCTTGTATTCAACCAATTCTAACTAAAGGGTTACGGCTAGAAGTTTTTGGTTGATGCTTTGTCAAATTTGTGAAGATATTAGGCAATTGAAAGTAGAAGGGGACATATATTATTTAGGTACGTTTCAGCATGTTAGTTTAAAAATACATCTATTTTCTTTTTTTCAACGTACATACTTAAAGAGGTTCAGATGACTTGCTCTTTTCAACTTATCATAAGTATTTATGATCAACACCCATCAACACTTGATCATGTTTTCAGGTTATATTTAACTTCAATAAACACCAATCAACATTCATCAATACTGACATCAACACTCATAAACATTCATCCACCTTGATTAACATTCAACAATAAATTACTTATATTGAAAAAAAAGCAAGGTTGTACTTTGCATAAAACATGCTATACTTCAAAAGCACATGTATTGGTACTGTTTGGTTCTACCAAAAGTTAGGAGTGGCAGTGGGATGCTTCCCCCCAAAGCATGTACATGAACAAACAATAGCCAATGAAAATGACACTTTGGTAAGATCAGCCCAAACATAACCCAACACCCCCCCCACAAAAAAAAAAACAAAAAACAAAAAAAAAACAAAGCAAAGAAAAAAATACACCAGAAAATCAACTATGAATTTGAAGGACAAGTATAGAGGTTTTTTGGTTTTTGGACCCTCAACTTCGGGGGTATTTATTATTTGATACCACACTTTTTAAAGTTTATTTTTTGGACATTTGAATTTTGGGTACCCACAAAATCTAACTCAATCTTAAGTTTTACTCCGGCAAAGGGCCACAATACACATAAAATTCCCGATTTGCCCTTATCAATTTTTGAAGGTTTTTGACTTTTATTAATTTTTAATTTTTAATTTTTAAAATTTTTAATTTTTAATTTTTAATTTTTAATTTTTAATTTTTAATTTTTAATTTTTAATTTTTAATTTTTAATTTTTAATTTTTAATTTTTAATTTTTAATTTTTTTAATTTTTTAATTTTTAATTTTTAATTTTTAATTTTTAATTTTTTTTTTAATTATCATTATCATTATCATTTTCATTTTGATTTTAATTTTTAATTTTTAATTTTTAACTTTTAACTTTTAATTTTTAATTTTTAATTTCCAAATTTTTAATTTTTAAAATTGTAAAATTATAAATTTTTTTTAATTTTTTTAATCTTTTAATTTTAATTTTTAAATTTTTTGATTTTTGATTTTTGATTTTTTTATTTTAATTTTTGAAAATTTTCAATTTTTCAATTTTTGATTTTTGATTTTTTAATTTTTAGTTGCTAATTTTTTTATAATTTCACATTTTTTAATTTTAAAATTTTAAAATTTAAAATTTTAACATTTTAATATATTAAAATTTAACATTTTAAAATATTAAAATTTTAACATTTTAAATTTTAAGTTTATATTTAATTTTTTAATTTTTAAACTTTTTAAACTATTTAAATGTTTTATTATTTTAATTTTTAAAATTTTTGAAGTTCTTAATAATTTTTAAATTAAAAAATTTAAAATGTGAGAATTTTGGTAGTAATAAATAAGCGAAGGGAAAATAAAGAATTAGTAAATCAAGGGCAAACTTGGAAGTTCATCATTAATTAAAGGGCAAAGTTGGAAGGAAAAAATAATCAAACTTAGTTAAGGGCTTTTTTTGACCGGATTGCTATAATAATGTCCACAATGTCACCGGAGACAAAGTACAAGGTCCAAATAATAAACTTTGAAAAGTGTGGTATCAAATAATAAATACCCCCAAAGTTGAGGGTCCAAAATCCAAAAAACCCACAAGTATAGTGCAGGGAAAAATTTGGGTCCGAGTAAATTCGGGTCGGACAAATTCATTCAATTTTAAAATTTGGACAAGAAATTAATGCCTAGACCCGGTTTTATTTCGGGACAGACCGGGTCAGACAATTCAGACAAAATTAAAATCGGGTTTAAACAATATAAAAAAGAGAAATTTTATGTCTGAATGTGCAATCAATTCGATCAAAATCAAAATTCGGACAAAAAACCTATGTCCAGACCTTATTTTTCTGAGTGGGGCAAAATTTTGCAAGCCCTAAACAAGTATATGTACATTGTACAATAAAAACACTTTAGTGGTTTATGATGTGACAGACTACAAAATTACCAATTAACATAACACCAACAACAATCCAATAGGTGACTACATATACTGTTTACAAGATTAATTATAACCATTGTCAAATGTCTGTTTATATATTGATTTTATGATCAGTCTACAACTAGAGAGAGCTTTTTGACATTCAGAGCCCTGAGGAAGGAATCTTCATTCAAATTTCAGCATCAACACAGAAATAAAAGCAAGAAGAATAATATATCTTTAGATATAAGATAGTTAAATTCCAATCTTTTGTCCTCTTCAATATGCTGAGCTGAAAGCCATTCTTGTTGAGGGAACTTTCTGTAAAGCAATGGCATCCTCAGCTTTTATCCATAAAGAAAGTACCCAAAAAAAAAGAAAAAGAAAAAGGAAAGGGGAATTGAAATGGATATCTTTTTTGTGTACTTATAATTGATACTGTCACATGGCTTCATATCAAAAAAACAGATGAACTATCTCCATCTTCCCATATACTATGTGGACAATGGTAAGTTAGTGCTTAGTGGTCATCTAAGTATCATCATTTTCTATAGTAGTATAGTTTTATAGTGTGCCTTTTTGAGCTAGCAAACTAGGATAATTTCTTCCCTACTATTGTTTGTGTTCAAAGCATGGGATGTTGGGGACCTAATGATTGAATGCTCACTTTGTAGTTGAATACAAAGTGATACATGTATATTAACCAATTTGTGGGTCCTGCTTATGTGGGATTTGAAAAATTCGGATATAGACAACCTTACTTCAACACGTAACAGTAGGTGTTGATCGAGCTAGAAAGCGACTCCAATTGATCCACAAATGCAAACATACGCAGAAACACTTTGAAGGAGGCGTGTCTCAATCTTAGCAGGAATTAGGATGTTAAGATCTGTTACTCAAACTCAATCACAAGTGCCGGAGATGGGTACGTATTGAGATGTAGGCTATCCTTAATTCGGAATTTCATGTTCTTTTTATCATGTGTTGACACTAACACAACATCATAGTAGACCGAGGTAAAGTTTATATTCATAATGATGTTCTTCTCACCAAAATCTGAAATATTATACCGAGGTAACTATTTTTTTCTTTTTTGTTTTGAAAGTGGGAGGGGGGGGGGGGCTTTACATGAAATGAAGTTTTGAACAAAATATACATCACATCAAATATCAAGCATTAAATGAAACACTCAAACACATTATATGCAATTAGCAATATCTATGATTTTTTCCTTTCAAAATATCAATCAAAATGAATACACTCCTAATTCATCTCCCTATAATCCTTGTTTAATTTGTAGTTTTGCCACAATAGCATCCTATCACATAATTGCATGAAAATCACAATAGGTCATCTCAACCTTTTTTTTTTTTTTAATCATCTCAACCTATTTTACTCCAACTCTTCATATTACATATTTTACCCGTATCAGGCCCTCAATATCTGGATAAAGGTACGACTCTTGACACTTTAAATTAGAATGAAAATATGCAAATTTTCTTTAAAATAACTGAGTCTGACACCCATATCCCACAATATGAATACGTGTACCTGAGTCCGAGTAACATAGATCTTAACAAGGGAGAGGGGGTTGGAAAATTGAATTGATATTTTTCTGAATAAAAGAATATTGTCTTTTATGATTTATTAGTGCTCATAGAAAGTCTAACATATTTAGCCAACCATCAACATCCATCTATCAGAGGATCAAAAAAAGTAGGAGGAAAATTCAGAAGTTGATTAGTTATCATATCATTATAGAAACTGCTTAAATCTTAATGAGTTGTCATTTTCTTTCATACAGGACGTGTAGTTCTAACAACAAGAAAAATGCCTAATTTATTTGCTTTTCTAGGCAGATAAATGTCATGTTTGCCTAAGTTGAGGAATAGAAAATGCAAACTTTTTTTAGCATTCACATTATATAGTACTACTAATGAATAACACCCTATACCTAACAAATCCCATCACATTAAGTTTTGTTTGTGGAATGAATTTGGGTGTTATTAATGGAGAGGATGGACCGATGGAATATGTATGGAAAATCTATTATGATTCAATTATAAGTTTAGGGTGAGTTGTTGGATCAATCAATATGTGACAACACAAGTTGTCATATTTATAACCCAAAAGAGGTAGCTAATTAGATGTTTTTGTTGTACAAGTTGGTCAAAATTAATTATACTCCTTCCGTTCCAAATCAATTGTTGTTTTTTAAAAACGTGCAGTCAAATTTTAAAAATTTTGACTATAAATTTTTCAATATATACAATGAGTTGTTATATAAAATTATCATCATTAGATTCATAACGAAAAATACTATCATAAAAGTATAATATTGCAATTGTTAATATATAACATATTATGTAAAAAATTATCAATCAAACAGTGACATTGGAGACCGTGAAATAAAAATTATGATAATTAATATGGAACGAATGGGTTATTTTTTTAGTACTATGATAAATTTGATTAAAGAGAGGATGTTATCATACCATCCTTCCCCAAGAGATAAAAACTATCAGGATCGAGTACAAAGCAATTTACTTCAATTTCATTAATTTAAGTTTTAATATTCATCGGTTTTTTGATCTTCGAGTTCAACCTATTTTCATGCTTTTGAACATTAGAATTAAAAGCTTTGTTTTTGTGAGATATAAATAAGATTACATCACCCGAAAATACAATATATTGCTTTGTAATCTTAGAAATATAATCTACCCATTGACCACAGGAAAAAAAAAAGAAAATAAAAGAGAAGTCCTTAATTTCAAAGTTAGAAATTTCTTCAACAATTGACCACTTTGAAACTGACACCATTATATACCACACATTTATATCTTAGCACTATTAATTTCACTTTCTCCTTGTAAGTGCTCTTTTCTTAAGTGTTGTTGCCCAACATTTCACTTTCACCATCTCACATTCTTGAAGTCATAGCAACCAATTAATACTATAGTCACAAACTTCAAAAAGATTAGTCAGCATTAAGTGCCAATTAAACAACACATATAAAATTCTCCCTCCGTTCCATATTAATTATCATAATTTTGATTTTACAATCTTCGATGTCATTTTTTGATTGATAATTTCTTACATAATAATTAGCAAGTGTAATATTATACTTTGATAGTATTTTTTATTACAAATATAATGATGGTAATTTTATATAGCAACTTATTATATATATTGAGACATTAATGGTCAAAATTTTTAAAATTTAACAATACAATTTCTAAAGATGACAATTAATATAGAAGGAAGGAGTATCATAATTGAAAAAAATAGGTTAAATTCCAGGGGCAGCAGTCATTATTCATTATTCATACTCTCAAACCAGCTTTATGGAGACAAGCATGCTTTCACAGCTTAGAGAAACTCTAATATAAAAGTGGACCTACATTCTTTTTTTATTTTTTAAATCAAAATTTTCAATTAATATATTTTCTCAGAGGTAGTGGGGAATATGGGTGGGGCTATCCCAAAAGAATTTTAAAAAAATGAATTAAAAAAATAACCCTGATAAACAATTGTGAAGTAAAGTGGAGCCTTTAGAAGTGGCAAGCAAACCCTACCCCTAACCCTAAAAAGAGCAACCCAGAAGCCAGAATGTGTAGGTCTATAACTTTCTTCCCCTCCCCCTAAAAGAAAAGGAAAAAAAAAAAAAGATAACAACCATGTTGGTGCCACTCAACCATGACACCTACTGAATGTATTATAATAAACATCTACTGATGATACATATTTATTATGGCAACAGTGAGAATTTTAATGTAAAGTCTTTGATCACATCCATCTTTAATTATTCAAAGCTTAAATCATACTGTAGAGTTTGCAGCACAATACGTAAAGTTTTGAGACAGTATCATAACTGATCGACAAAAAGTAAGGTGCATTTGGTTGGTACAAAAATCATGGGAAAATGGTCAATTTTCCAAGTTGACTTAATTTCTCCATGTTTGATTGCATATTGACCTTGGGAAAAATTTTACAGAAGACCCACATTTCCCAGGTTTTCTTAAGGCGGGAAAAAATTCCCTGGAGTCTTTACCAAATGCTCCTTAAGAACATTAAACATCATCAATACACATACGCAACTTTAGTTTAAATTGATAGAGTACCTAATCGGCTAATCGTATAGCAAACTGTATTTCTCTACAACGATCTGTTATGCATATGATCAAGTCAAATATACGATAGTTACAAATTTAGGATTATTTAGAATGTATGATAAGTTAACAAAACAAGAGTAACAAACAATCAAACATGGTGCCCTGAATATAGTAATGTAAAGTCACTAGGAGTACTTTAGGATATATGGTAGAGAAACAAGAGAGACAAAAATGGTGTACTGAATTTTAGTAATGTAAAGTCACTCAGAAATGGTCTTTTAGCACAACAGGGTATAGTTGAAGAAAGAGGGGAAATCATGGTTCAGTGTAAGCAGCTGAATTAAGATTGTACAATTTTGGATGCAGAAGAAGCATTAAATGACTATAAACCTAAACCATCCAACTCTTAATCAGTTTGTACCTATGCCTGTGGGTCTCACCTTTTACCACAAGGACAATATGCTATTTTTTCTGTCATGTATTCAATTTTTTTTTTATAAGTTTCAGTGTTCTTTTTTGGTTGATAATTTTTGAAATAATATTTCATTAAGAATTTACAACATTATATTCTTATATATAATAGTACTTTATCAAGGTTTTACACAAATTTTAAAGTGGTAGATAAAATGAAAATGAGGGAGTATTTGATATATACAAATGTGTTTCATATGTAGGTTTGCTTAACAACATCAATGAACCAAGAGTTACTTTATTCTAAAGTGAGGTGATATTTACAGGAGAGAAATGGTAAATATGGACTTGAATGTGCAAGCAAAGGTAAAGAATTTAGAATAAAATCTCTCCTTTTGATTTTGTTCCAAACTATATTACGTCAACCACATCCTTTTTTTTTCCGAGTATTATTTGGCAGTAAAAACCTTCAAATGCCAAAGGCAAATACTCTAGGATGCGAAACCTATTCTCAAAGCTATTGTTTAAAGAACTTTGTTACATGCTTTACATTTCACATGTTGATTAGGGCTTTGCCTTTTTTTTTTTTTATAATTAACGGGTTTAACCCATTTTATTAATCCGAAAGAAAAGTGCTCACAAGCACATATGAGACATCAACCCATGTATACATTGGAATAGATCCATGACCACATACTTGATTGGGGCTTTGCCTTAGTGACAAGCTCCACACTCTTTCATCCACTCTCTACAGGGTTTGGTTCTCGACAAAAGCATTCATGTTTACCTAACCGTGGGGTTAGTGTACCCTTAAGATAGAGACCACGACATATTGGACTATTTGAAGATGAGTATACAACCAAAAAAAAAAAATCCTTCTCATACAATACCTTAAAAAAATTTGAAAATTTCAAAGTAACCTAGCTTTTGGACCTTGAATATCAGTATATGCATTAACTTAAGTTATGAATACCATAGATAGTGACAACAGGAGAAGATAGACTTTTTGATGAGTACATGCTTGACCTCCCACTAAGAACTAGAACATCAATTGACATAATAACAGTATATTTTATATGACACTTGCTCTTTCTTTTCTTCCCTTCCATTCATTCCAAAGTGAGCTACATCACTAGATTTTGGATAATTCCACAGTCCTTAGATGATCCAATCCTAGTCTCAAACATGGTAATAATTCCCTATAAATCCAAATCACAGTTTTCTGCCCAAAAACGTAATCCCTCCGTTCTATATTAATTATCGTATTTGGAAATCGTGCAGTCAAATTTTAAATTTTTTTTACCATAAATTTCTCAATATATACAATGACTTGCTAGATAAAATTACTTACACTAGATTCATAACGAAAAATACTGTCATAAAATTATGACAATTAATATGGAATGTAGGGAGTAATAAAAAAAATAAAAAATACAAATTGTAATTTGCCTGGGTGCCTGGAAAACAAACAGGAGCCTCTGCTGCTGTGCACATAAATGGTTCTAGGTAAAAGCAAAATGTGCACATGCTGCACATTTCAGCTGTAGAAATTTAGATAATTCTGCTGTCTAATCATCCCTAAACCTAGAGTTTTAATAATGATTAACCATAATAATTAGTCATAACAATGAGGGTCATTATGCCATTAGAATTTAGAGTCACAAAAAAGGACATAATTAGGCTTGAAAAAACAGCTTCAGAAAATACAAGGACAATGAGGGTTTGAAGTCATTATTATTCAGATATGATCTGGGATAATATGGACCCATTTTTTTTTGAAATTTCCAGCCATGCTTTTAACCCCACTAAAATACCACTAGCTTTAATAGTGGCATCAACATAATGAACCCTAATTTGTACTATAGTCTTTTTATTGTTTTTTTTTTAAATTTTTACAGAACATAATAATTCTGAGGGATGGAAAAAGCAGGGTAATAGATGAGGTGGTAGTGGAAAAGAAAATTCATCAGTCAGCATTATTCAGCATTCAAGGCAGAAGTAAAGAAGCCTGAATATATCAGCATTCTCACTAAAACTGAAATGACTGAACAACAAAATTGGCAGAATTATCAATACTCTTAATTGCTCTTTTTATCAACCTGGTTGGTTAGATTGGTCAAAAAAAAAAAAGCAAAAAAAAAAAAAAAAGAGAGAAAAAAAAAAAGAAAAGGTTGGTTAGATGGTTGGGGTGAAATTTATTCATTGCTGACAGTGTATATGAATGTTCTTTCCCTGCAGAAACTGTGTTAGGTGAAGGCTGTGAAACCTTGATATTTGTTGGTGACTTGGTGACTCAAACTTGTTCTTTAAATTTATACCACTACTCAAAAAGCAAAAAGAATATATGCCCATGCAAAGTTCAAATAACAATGTAAAAAGCCCACATTTGGGATTCAAACAATAATGTTTGTCAATGTCAGATTGCCTATATCGAGATCTCCTTAGACCCTATGTCAACGGAACCCACATCGGGAGTTGTTGTTACAGTCTTGGTGAATAAATATGTCATGTCAAGTTACTTATTTTTTTGAGTTGAGTTTTTTTTTTCCCCAATAATTATAACTATTCGACTAAAACCTAGAAATACCAACAACAATAGAAATAAACAGCTAAACCAAACAAAAAAAAGTGGAAATCGACATGACAAGAACCGTTAAATAAGAATCATTTAAGTTGGGTCATTATGATTTAAAATGAAACTAAAGTTTGCAGTAAATTTCCCATTTCTTTGGTTTTTTGAGGGAAAAAAAAGCTCCCTTGTTTGAAGTAAACTAATACGGGGGTAGTAGCTAGTTTTTTCCCCTAGAGATAATACGAGTCTTATTTTACAGTGGAACTATTCCTACCGTCTTAGACACGCGCACGCATGCACGCACACTAAGAAAATTCCGCCTCATTTTATTTAGTTTCTCACTGCCGTCAACCCATTATGGGTAAAGTTAAAAAGTAAAACACAAATATCCAAAACAGTCTTTTAAATTAGCTTTGGGGACCTTACATATATATACATATAATAGGTAAAGGGGTGTCTCAGATCAAAAACCAAGGCAGAAGAATCTATTAAAGGCAGAGAGGTGGCTGTCTATTTCAGTTGGGTATGGGGAGGGGAGGGGAGTGAAAGGCTTCTAATTCTTTGGAAATGGTGAGGCAATAACATTAAAATTCTGCTTCTAATTTGAAGTTTTTGGAAGCATTAGGAACAAAGAACAAAGTATTGGAATAATCACAGAAGACAAGGCCAAATACATACAAAATACAGCAAGGTTCTCCAACAGAAGAAACAAGCAACAACAGAAGAAACAAGCAACAAGAGTTTGGGAGTTGAAAGTTGAAAACTTACATCACATATGGCTCCAAGAAGCATCTGTTGTTCTTGTTGTTGTTCAACTTCAATGATTGCCAAATTTGTAGTCTTCTTGTTGGTTGTCTTTGTGCTTACCCCTGTCCACTCAATACCGAGCAACCAGACTTTGGAGACACAGAAAGAGCTGCACAAGTTGAGGAGGATCAGAGCCCATCTCAGGAAAATCAACAAGCCTGCTGTGAAGACAATTCAGGCAATGCCCTTTGCCCAAAATTTGCGAAAACGAAATCTTTTTCGGGTTTTTGTTTGTGTTTGCGTGCGATTTATTACGTGTTCCTGAGTTTGTGCTCCGAATAGTGTAATTGTTCACTTGCAGATTATGTGACGAGGGTGTGTTTGTTGTTTTGTGAACAGAGTCCAGATGGTGATGTGATTGACTGTGTTTCAGCCCATCTTCAACCAGCTTTTGACCATCCTCAGCTCAAGGGACAAAAACCATTGGTATGTATGTATGTATGTATGTATGTATGTATGTATGTATGTATGTATGAAACAATGTGTATGCAAAAAAGATGACATGTTTTCTGTTTGTTTAATCATGCGTTAGAGTTTGTGATGGGTTAGTGATCATTACTCATCATTTTTTTTTTGGATCACAGGATCCATCAGAGAGGCCAAAGGGGGGAGGATCTGTGCCTGCAGATGAAGTGTTGGAGAGCCTTCAGATGTGGACAGAATCAGGAGAGTCTTGCCCAGAAGGAACTGTTCCAATCAGAAGAACCACAGAAGAAGATGTCTTGAGAGCTAGCAAAGCTGGGAGATTTGGCAGGAAACCTATTCATGCGGCGAGGCGAGATTCTACAGGAAATGGTCATGAGGTTAGAATGCAATAAACTGGTCACAAAGTATCAAAAACCCATATAGAAAAGACATGAAAATAAGCATATAAAGCATGATTAACTGCATTTTCTCCATTTTTTCATAGAACTCAAACAGGGGAGAAGAACAGAGTATAAGATGCCTTGTACAAACACATTTTTGCATGAGCAGAGCATTATGGCATATTATACATGCATATATTGAAACAGCAAATGGGTCCCACTTATTGGAGGTGAATGTCTAATGTGTTTTCTGTGTTGCAGCATGCAGTGGCATATGTGAATGGAGATCAGTTTTATGGAGCCAAAGCCAGCATGAATGTTTGGACTCCCAAAGTCACAGATGCATATGAATTCAGCTTGTCACAAATGTGGGTCATTTCTGGTTCATTTGGCAATGATCTCAACACCATTGAAGCTGGTTGGCAGGCAAGTATACACATAAACATAGTAATATACCCATACAACAATAACACAAAACTTCATCGTGGGTCCCGTTTATGCGAGATCTGGAAAAGATCTAAATGTAGGCAGTCTTAGAAGCTCTTCCAATAGCCTATAATAACAAGAATTGAGAATTCCTTTCATTTATTTTTCCTTTTTTTTTTGGTGGGGATCATGGGAAATACATCTACTTTTGCATATTAGCAACCAAAATCATGTCATTGATCAGGAACTTGCTCTTTGAATATGCAAGATCTTCAAATACAAATTAACCACAGCAAGTTTTCCTTTTTCAAGAACATTAATCTACCACTAAACAAGCTAGTCAATTCCTAAACTATCTTTCTTTTTCAGGTAAATCCAGCACTTTATGGTGATCAGAATCCTAGGTTCTTCACATACTGGACAGTAAGTCATTTTCAGTGACTTCATCTTCTCTGTTGCTTCTTTTCCAATTGTAGCATATACACACTTCATTCAATCATATGATAAAAGCATACTATTTCTTAAAATTGCCATTTTTGTGTATATTTACAGACAGATGCATACCAAACAACAGGATGTTACAACCTACTGTGTTCAGGCTTTGTCCAGACAACCACCAAAATTGCCATTGGAGCTGCAATATCACCCAAGTCAACATTCAGAGGCAGACAATATGACATCAGTCTCACAGTTTGGAAGGCAAGTTTCCCACTTAACTTTCAAAAAGTTTCATACTTTCATGCATAATAATATTCTAAAACAATGAACAGCAAAAAGGAGCACTTTCTGTAGCTTGGGTTTTAAGGCACAGTTTAAAAGTCCAATCCTTGAGTTTAAAGGCAAGAAACTTAATCTTGACTACCAAACCAAGCTGGTCAACAGCTTTCTTCTCCATATTAAAAATTCCAGCAACTTCCTCCTTCCCACTGTTACTGTCATAGTTGAAAGTTGAAAAAACATGCATTTTGAGAAGTGTATTTATTGTTGGAATTGACCTACATAAACTACATAATCACCAAATATCCTTATTTTCTCCATTATTTTTTGCACCAAACAAGCATTAATTACCCATCCAACTATTTAAAATACAAATATTATCTACTAGTACAATAGTTTCTAGCCACTTCAAAAACCCTGGGTTCTAATACTCTAATTGTGTGCTTAGAGATGTGATATATGGAAGCCAAAGTATTAGTCAGTTCCAGTAATTGCATTATCGAAATCACTAATTTATGCAAACTATAGGGCTGTCAAAAAATTGTCCAATCTGATGCAGCTCAACCTTACCTGGAAAAAAACCGGGTGCTATCATAGTTGTTTCCGTCCAAATTTCGGCACACATACCCGGTTCAATCACACACTCATACTCAAACTATCTATTTTCAGCAAGAACAGACATAGATGTTCACCAACATTTTCATTGCTGCCATTTCCAACATGATTATTAAACCTTTTGAATTGTGTACAATTTACGCTTTTATAATTTTTAATAGTAATTTCTTTAGGAATTGAATTACATATAGTTACAAGCGCATAGCATTTATCGACTGTGTCGACAAATATAAATGACACTCTAGTCATATTAGACATAATAATGAACACATATTTTGTGTAATCTAATATTTATATGAGACTTATGAATCGAAGAACCCTCGTACTAATGAAACATACCCTTTTTAAACGATTTAAATACATACCAATATAACTCTTGGACCAATCTAAGAGTAATTCAACATGGTCGATGTCTTAATGACCATATTTTGATCCAAAACGCGTATCATTTTCAAGCTAACAGATCATCTTCTCTTGCAGGACCCGAAGCACGGACACTGGTGGCTAGAGTTCGGGTCAGGTCTACTCGTAGGCTACTGGCCAGCATTCCTGTTCAGTCACTTACGATCTTACGCAAACATGATTCAGTTCGGTGGCGAAATAGTCAACAGCAGATCCCACGGTTTCCACACAGCCACCCAGATGGGCAGTGGTCATTTCGCCGAGGAAGGCTTTGGAAGAGCAGCCTATTTTCGAAACTTACAGGCGGTCGATTGGGACAACAACTTGATTCCTCTGTCAAATGTGCACCTTCTGTCGGACCATTCGAATTGCTACGACATAAGACAGGGCAAAAACAATGGTTGGGGCACCTACTTCTACTACGGCGGTCCAGGAAGGAATGTAAGGTGTCCTTGAAATAGATACACATACTCTTAATTTTTCTTTGATTTTCCACTCTTTTGTCATTGATTAGGCCTGTATTTGGGTTAGGTTATTATTGATTTCTGCAGTAGATTTTGAAAGAAAAAAGGATATCTAGGGTGAGGTTCGGATTCATATATACAACCTCGCCCTTGCATTGCAGTGGGTCCCGTTTTCACGGGGTTTGGGGGATCCAGATGTTAGATGGGTTGTTAATATACAACTGCATTGCAGAGACTAGTGTAAATCTTAGAAAAGTATGAGTTGTTAATATGATTATATTATATGCATTGGGTTTGGAATCCCTATGTTTCTCCTTCTCTGTTCTTTCAGAAAAAATTCAAAAATTTTAAAATTAGTTATTATTATTATTATGAATTTAATTAAATTGGTGAGCCAGCCTAGGGGCATTAAATAGGGAGACAAAATGAAACTTCTTAAGCTATGAAGGTGAAGAAAAACATGAGGAAATCAGCATGTCTAGGAAGTGGTCATAACAGAAGCAGGGATTAGAAAAATGTCTGGTTCAGCAGAGCCTACTTATACAGGAATATAATAGTTGTAAATGTAGACTAAAAGACAATTTTCAGTTAATAAAATAAAGAACAGAAACCAAGTGTATTTAATGCTGATCATATCAGTATATCTAATTAAACCAGATACACCTATCCAAGTGCACGATTCACGTTGTTCCGAAATATTTTGCATGTTTTCGATCTCAACTTAAGTGTCAAATGTCCAGGGTATCTGGCATGAATGAAAACTATGGCAACCAACTAGTAGTTAGTAGCTGGTAGCTGTTAGCTGTTAGCTGTTAGCTGATATCTATTTGGATTAGCTGTTTGGATTAGCTGATTGCAGGAAACGTGTTTGGTAAACTAGCTTTTTATGAAAAACTACCTAACAAACTTCCTCAAGTAGCTTTTTGAAAACTAGCTTATTGGGTTCAACAAACTAATATGAAAAGTTTGTTACCAAACACCTCGGGTAGTTTTTTTTTTTAAAAGCTAACAGTGTTCAAAAAGCTAAAAGCTACCCCGAAAAACTGGCAGCCAAACACCCCCAAAATATTTTGCTTTCACTACTATTCCAAACACTTGGAATCAGTTTCTAGTAATGTTTGTCGAGATAAAGCTACTTACACTAAGATCTCTTACACCCCGCATAAGTGGGACCCACACTGAGAGTATCGTAGT
This sequence comes from Portulaca oleracea, assembly GCA_029582165.1. Taxonomy (NCBI): domain Eukaryota; kingdom Viridiplantae; phylum Streptophyta; class Magnoliopsida; order Caryophyllales; family Portulacaceae; genus Portulaca; species Portulaca oleracea. Next base: position 61,166,345 of record CM055868.1, on the reverse strand, counting down.
ATTCAGAGCACAAAAAGCATGCCTAATAGTGATTCCTATAGCCTCTATAGGTACATGACAAAGGGTACTTCTGTGTAATTGTTCATATTTTGGCAGAGTTTGGTATGGAAACTGAAATACTATATGTGTTCTAGGGGTAGGAGCTAAGTATAAAACAAAACTAGTTTCATGCAAGTAGGTATCTTCATTAATGAGTGAAGTCCTCCCATGCAAGGGTTAACTAATACATGCATGTTGAATACTATATAGGTGGTCAAAGATTGGGATAGCTATTACCAGCAAGTTTTCCGTCCAACCGCACAAACTTCTATGAGATCTGTAATAAAGAACAGCTTCCAAGAATTTGAAATGAACTAATGAAGGAATCAAAGTGATGAAAAAGAGATGAAGAAGTTTTAGTCAACCAAATAAATATAATAGAACTCTACACAGAGATAAGATTACCACTACTATGACAAAAGATCAGGACCTGAAAATGGAGAATAGTTTAAGCATCGTCTGGACAAAAATCTCTCTTTACCCACCTACATATCCCAACAGAGAACTGTTAAGGTGCAAAAGAAAAGAAATGTGAAATTCCCCGAAAAATGCGGTCATAGTCTTAGATCCGCATGCAGCACTGGCAAAAATTCAGATCGGTCTATTAAAATTCAGACGAAAAATTGATGATCGTTATCAGTTTAGGTCATAATCGAGTTTGAACAATAGAAATACGAGGAATGTTGTGTCCAAATTTTGCGTCAATATTAAAATTCGGACGAAAAATCTACGATTGGATCTTGTTTTTTTTAGGGAAACTCATGCATGAATTCATGTTACTCCTACCAAAAAGATTGTAGGCAATCATTGGGGTCCTCTTGTACACAGAGCAGCCCAACATGAATGCACTTCAAAACTTGGGATTCTTTGAGAGTGTGGCCCATCAGGTTCATTTCTCCATCTTTTTATTCCACAATTTCCAGGCCTGGTATATATGCCACAAGTGATCAGAATCCAGGATGGTGCCTTACTGCCTTAGAAAGAATAACACTAGGTAATTGCATTTTGGGTAAAATCTGAGTTGATGCTCTTTGGACTTTACTGAACAAAATTTACAAAAGCTTTTCTAGCCAATATTTGTTGCATTTCTTTGACAAGTTTATCTGTCAGACAGAACCAAAGGAATTCTCAAACCCTTTTTTTTTTTTTAAAGAAAGGCAAGTAGACCCGTCCATTGGGCCCCTATCTCAAGGATAACCACTAGTGGTAAGCTTTACAAGCTGGGGGCAAGAGGTACCGAACTTTCCATAACAAACATGACCCATCAATCCTACAATTCCGCTTATAGGAAATATTTTGCTTCTATCAAGACATGAACCTTGATGGGGATCTCTTTGGTCCCTGAAGCCCCACCTTTTCCTATGATTGACCTGAACTTAACCCTTTTTTTATGAGTGACTTGAACTTAACCCAAACATTTTACCAAACCTTTCAGCTAAGATCTTAAGTTAAACACATCCAGACAATCTGCTTGTGTAGTCTATCAGAAGACATCATTTACAAAAACGAAAACCGGGGTGGGGGGTGGATGTTCTATTAGAAGGTGTACACTTACATGTCCTTACAGATTCAAACCATGGTGGAGCTGAAGATATATTGAATTTCTTCTGCCACGGATGATCTCCAACACCAGCATACCAAAGCTGAAAACATGTAACTGCTGCATAAAAGTTAGTAGGTGAAGATTAGCCCATGACAGACACAACATAGTTGAACACCAGGAAATAGGTTTAGGAATACTAGTATTTTCTACTTACTATGTCCTAGATACTCAGTTCCTTTCCCTCTGACGGTCCATGCAGTGCTAAAGTTGGTAATTTTGGCATTCAACTCCTCACCAAGTAAACATATTGCTCTGTTTGAGATCTGGATGGACAATTCTGAGCCTTCAGTCTTGGTGAAGGTAAAAAATGCCTCAAGCTATCCTACAGATGATATCAAGTTTCATCTCTTGCAACCTGCAAGAGTTTATGTATTATGCAGGTTACAACGCGGCAAAGAGAACCAGATATTCTTCACAGGAGATTTTGACATTAAGGACTGACCAAATAAACAGTAAGCCAAGCTTCCACTAGACATGTACTCAAGAGCAAAATCCTCCCATTCGCTTTTACTGTGTATCCCAAAAGTCTGACAAGGTTGCGGTGCTGAAGGTTGACAATCTGCACAACCTTGTTCATAACAAAAGACTTAGACAGCAGTCCAGTCGGACAATTTGACATAGTTCACTGTCATCCGATGTTGAAAACTTATATGCGGACGAGTTTTTCAAATTGATTGATGAGGGCTGTCTGGAATAGAGATGCAAACAAATGGTATCTATATGTACCTATCTGATAATGGTAATTTCTCACATGAACTGAAACACATGTGTGAATTATTATTCAACCAAAAACGATTTAAAAATCTTATAAACATTACAAAAAAGCACCATTCATGGTGCTTTACAGTTCCATCAAGACACCAGTCAGCTCAATAGATCTCAGCCCACAGAACCTCCTGACATACGGATGCGACAAGAAGTGCCTTCAAGGACCAGAAAATTATCTGAATGAATACATACTTTGAGCACTCCGCTCAATGAAGACATTTTAGCGGCCTTCTGTTGAAATAGTAATGACCTTGTTGGAACTTGAGTCCATCAGACTGGAAGAAGAGGCAGTTTCGGACAACTCTTTCTTGGGAATGAAGGCTGGTTGTTTCGGATTTGGGAGACTTGCATTTTCAGCTCCAAACATCCAGGCTACAGCTGACATGGTGGGGCGATCACCGGGATCCTCTTGTACACATAGCAACCCAATATGGATGCACTTCAATGCTTGTGATTGCTTGCATGATTCTTTCAGGGCTTGATCCACCAGGTCTAGTCCTCTATCTTCATTCCACAATTTCCAGGCCTAAATTTTAGGTCTATTCAATCAGAATCTAGAATGATCCCCATCATAACTCTAGAAGTACATAGTACATACAATATATTAAAGTGACGCCAAATCCTAAAGAATAACATGACCCAAAAATTAACTGTGCATGATCACAAACTACTCATTTGCTCAATCTAGAAGAGTGATACTCACATATCCCTGCAGATTCAGACCATGTTCTATCTGAAAAAGTTTTGAGTTTCTTCTGCCGCTAATGGTCTCCAACACAACAATGCCAAAGCTAAACACATCGGACTTCACAGAAAAGATTCCTTCATATGCATATTCTGGGGACATATAACCACTGCATTAAACGGTCAAAATTAGCACATTACTACGCTAATATGATTGAGCACTAGAAATTCAACGAGTGTTGTTAGCAATTGTACATACTATGTCCCAACAACTCTTTTAGTACTTCCTTCTGTGTCTTTCCCTCCAACAATCCTTGCTATGCCGAAGTCTGAGATTTTTGGATTCAGCTCCTCATCAAGCAAAATGTTGCTAGGTTTTAGATCTCGATGGATGATTCGAAGCCTTGAGTCTTCGTGAAGATAAAGAAGGCCTCGAGCAATTCCAAAGATGATGTCAAAACGCTTCCCCCAGTCCAAGAACACGGAACGAGTTTGATCTTCAAGCAAGATAACATATGCAAGTCATAGGACTATCAAAGCTCAAACAAAGACTGATTGAACAAGTAGGTGTCAAATTCCGAGACTTACCAAACAAACAAGAATCCAAGCTACCATTAGGCATGTATTCATACGCTAAAATCCTTTCATGAGCTTTCATGCAATAGCCAAGAAGTCTGACAAGATTCCGGTGCTGAAGTTTGGCAATTAATACAACTTCAGTCCTAAATTCCTCAATACCTTGCTCCGATACACTTGATAGCCTCTTAACAGCAATTTCCTTTCCCTCAGGAAGCTTTCCCTGAGTTTCAGTGCCCCCAGCAATCAGAGTTTAAGAATTGTCTTAAAGCTCAAACCACAGTGCATTTGCTTGACTGAATAAAAATGAGTACCTTGTACACAGCACCAAATCCCCCTGTTCCAAGCTTGTTCTCATCTGCAAAGCTGTTTGTGGCAGCTAGTATGCTTCCCCAGTCAAAAAATGGGACATCTATGGCTCCGTCATCATCTCCCTGGAGCTCAGCAGCGCCTGCACAACTCTTGGAAAATATGTATTATTCAGGGTTAACTATATGAGTGTCATCATAACGAATTGAATGGTACAAACCCCATACCGTGCCTTTCATCTGCTCTTCTTTTCAGTAAACGATGAATATAGAACATGACGCACAAAAGAATAACAGCCAGGACACCAGAAATACAAGAAGCCACAATCTTGAGAGGAGATTTCACTGTTGTGCAACAAAAACAAAACATTGTTACCGGTTCATTGCAAAAGTAGTCTTCGAAATGGAGCATTTTGTTGCACCAAATAAACATTCCTAGTACTAGATCGAGTGGCACAAGTTTCAGGCAGATCGATGACATTAGTGAGACCAGATATATGTTTCAGCAAGTGAATCGTTGGTTGAAAAGTATCTAACCTCTTGTGCACATCAGCTTTGAGCCATCCCATTGAAATTTTGACCCACAAATGCACCTCATTTTACCATCTTTTGCTGCTTTGCAAGTAGTATGATTCCAATCAACACAATCTGATGATATTTTACAGACAGGTTCCCGTGGTGGTTTCCAAGTGATTTCAACTTCAATAAACCTTTGTGAAACCCCAGCAAACGATTGCTTCACTAAACTGCACTTTGTGACTCTGAAAACCAACGAAGACTTGGGAGATAGAATGCTTGGTTCCACACATGTTCGGTCATTGTGACTGGGATTGCTGACTTGAATGGTAAAGTTCTTTGTCTCCGGATTTACTGCAACAACTCTGAAAGTTTGGTTGGAACCTGAGAACTCAAGCTGGCCCGTTGATGCATTGCAGATAAAAAACAAGTAAGAGGGATCTCCGCAATATGACGCATAGCTCAAGGGATAGGGAACAATGTTAGTTCCGCAAGGTTTGCAACCCACTTGAGTTAAAGCTGTCACAAAGCAATTCATGTCATGTCAGTGAGATTGATCTTCAGCACTCAAATATGGAGAGACTAACTGTATCAATTACTTGTAATTAACATGTAAACTTTTGCCCTGTGACCGCATTGAGCAGTTGTTCTGAAAACTGTGTTACTTCCTAAATTCTCAGTAACCTTCAAGATTAAGAAATACGCCAACTTTTGGAGGAAGATCTTAAAGTTGCAGTAATGAAAGGTAGTTACCTATATCAGAAGAAATCGTGCGGACAAAAATTGTAAACCCTCCAGGATACTCCTCCTGTATGTTGGTAAGACTCCGGAATATCCAGCAATCACTTTCATTAGAAGCAACAGTTTCACTGCAATCAGCGCTGCCACAAGAATAAGCCACACAATCACACTGTTGGCATTTATTTCTGCAGTCTTGATGCGTGATTCCACTGTAATTATTTGCACCAACTAGTTCCACTTTCACCATGGGTAATCTCAACCAGAAAACATTCTCGAGTACCTGGGAACAGGATTCAGATTTCGGAGAACACCCGCCTGGTAAGTCTCCTGGGTTCCACATATCTGCTGCACCATGACTGAACCCTGGCAGGCATTTGCAGGACCGCACGTTGTTACTATTGCAGCTTCCGTAACCCCCACACGCATCATATAAGCTGCACTTATCTTTTGGCTCTGACCAAATTAAGGACCAGCGTCGTCTATTTGCTTCCATTGTCCAGAACTGAGCCTGCCCATTGGAGTCGATCACCAATCTTGCAGGGCTATTATGCTCCAACTGGGAGGCGTTCCATAGCAGCAATTCAGATAAAGCTTGCGGTATACTGTCAAAGGTGCTCTCGCTCTGCCAATAATCTGAGTCGCCATTCATAATGCTGAGAAATGTCTGCAGTGGATGCAGTGTAAAGTTTCCTAATGCTGGGTTGCTGTGAGTTCGCCACGATTGCAGGCACAAGCTTCCATATAAACTCATCCCCGGAAGAAACGTATCAGTTGGATCATAAAAGCTTTGCCAAGAGAACCCTTCTCTATAGGTGAAAATTAAGTTACCAGTATCTTTTAACTGTAAGTTTCCAGGGTCACCATGAGACTGATGTTTCAATTTGACATCAATAGGACGCAATGACTCTCTCAAATTTCTCCCATGAGAATCAGTAAACCAGTAAATTGTACCATTTCTATCTATGACCATGGCATTACCGTCCCTTAAGACAAGGCAGCCAACGGATCCTGACAAAGGGTTATCTCTATTAGCAACCCACACGACTATCTTCGGATTGGACTGATAATACCATATGCCCAAGTATGTCAAGTTCCCACCAGATGTGAAGAACCCAAGCTCAAACTTATTGCCCGGAGATTTTATGGTGGTATTGGTACCTTCTTTGATTAGTACAAGACCATCATTTCCTGAGCAAGCACAACCTCTCCAATATAAGTTGGAAAGTAATACCACAATTAAGGTGAAGAAGATAGGATAGCAAGGCCACATTTGGATGAAGAGGGTTTACTGCTTATGGTAAATATACCATCAGAAAGGAAGCATGACTGTAAGCATCAAGTATTGTATAGTTAGTAAAATATTACATTAGGAATGTGTTCAGTAACATACTAAGCAATAGATAATAAAGGAAGGAACCCATGAATCTAGTGGCTGCATTCATGTGTCTTTTTTTGTTAGACTTTTCTATTGAAAAAAGCCACATGTTTTCTCTCAAAGAAGAAGCAGGAACTTTCTCTTACTCACTAAATGACATTGTTAGGCCAAAGACAAGTCAAAATTGTTCCTACTTGGTAAAGTTAATCTCACAATACAGAACAATGCAGTCTGTCTTAGCAATTATTAAGTTGAATCTCACTAAAACTGCAGTAAAAGTGATTTTACATTTGCATCACTTGTATATGCCTAAACATTCACATCTGGTAAAGTTTTGAATGACACTATTGAAAAAGTGATTTAAGTAGCATAATCAAGCTCCCTGCAGAGAGTGTCAACCATGCAACATGTTGAATAACATCAACATCAGCAACCAAAGGGGAAAAAGGAGAAAAGCTAGTAGAAATTTGTTACTGGAAAGAAAGAGATGTACTGTATGACCACATGATATGACAGTACAGTGGGGTTTACAAGACTTTATGAGCTGACTTCAAGTCTACCTTATACAACCAAAATCAACAACTGGAATTCCAAATAAGAAAATTCTCCTGCAAACAAAAAATCGACAAGTGTATTATAATATCTTCTTCCTTGATAAATCACAGTATCTATACCATACACAAGATCTATTTTCTGCATAATTTATTGTCCTCCCAATATTTCCCTCCAAAGGATCCTCATGACAGGCGTGTCTGTGTGTTCGGAAGGAAGGAAAGGGAGAATTTTACTTTTCTGCATATTTTCATCAAACTGAAGAAATTTGTCGCAAGTGATATTACTACTAATCTAAACTAAGACATACCAGCATTGAAGACTTTCTGTAGCTATACCAATAATACGAAGTTCAAGCCAAGTACAAAGAATAGTTAAAATTGATCTTAGGGAAACAGAATAATTGTTAAAGCTGAAAACATCAGAGTTCACCAAAAAGAGCCCTTCATATGCATACTCCGGAGACATGTAACCGGCTAACCGCTGCATAAAAGTTAATAGGTGAATATTAGCCCATGACAGTCATAACATAGTTGAACACCAGGAAATAGGCTTAAGACTACTAGTATTTTCTACTTACCATGTCCCGTCTACTCAAATCATTTCCCTCCAACGGTCCATACTAAGTTAGGGATTTTGAGATTCAACTCCTCACCAAGTAAAATATAGCTCTGTGTGAGATCTTGATGGATAATTCCAAGAACATGTCACAAGTTTCATCTCTTGCAACCTGCAAGAGTTTATGTATTATGCACAGGTTACAACGCTACAAAGATAACCGGATTCTCTACCCAGGATATTTTGAAATTAAGGACTATAATACTCATAGAACGAAATCCTCCCATTTGCTTTTACTATATATCCCAAAAGTCTGACAAGGTTGCGGTTCTGAAGTTTGGCAATCCGCACAACCTCAGTCCTAAATTTCTCAACACCTTGTTCATAACAAAAGTCTTCGGCAGCAATCCAGTCGCACATTTTGACATAGTTCACTGCCATGAGATGTCCAAAAACTTATAGCCAGATGAGTTTTTCACCCTGATCGATGAGGATAGTCTGGAGTAGAGATGCAAACAAATGATAACTGTATGTACCTGTCTGATAATGAGAATTGCTCACACTGAACTGAAACATCATGTCTGAATTATTATTCAACCAAAAATAACTTAAAAATCTTATAAACATTACAAGAAGCACCATTTATTGTGCTTTTCAGTACCATTGAGACACCAGTCAGTTCAATTGATCTCATCCCACACAACCTCCTGTCATATGGATGCAACAAAAAGTGCATTCAAGGACAAGAAAAATTATCTGAATGAATGTATACTTTGAGCACCCTGCTCAATGACGACATTTTAGCGGCCTTCCATTGAAATAACATTGTTGGAACTTGAGTCGATCAGACCGGAAGAAGAGGCAGTTTCAGATGGTTCTTTCTTGGAAATGAAGGCTGGTTGTTTCGGATTTGGGAGACTTGCATTTTCAGCTCCAAACATCCAGACTACACCTGACATGGTGGGGCGATCAATGGGATCCTCTTGTACACATAGCAGCCCAATATGGATGCACTTCAATGCTTGTGATTGCTTGCATGATTCTTTCAGGGCTTGATCCACCAGGTCCAGTCCTCTATCTTCATTCCACAATTTCCAGGCCTAAATTTTACGTACATTCAATCAGAATATAGAATGATGCTGAGCATAACTCTAGCAGTATATACAAGAAAAAACATTGGCACCAAATCCTAATTTCAGGAAGAATAACATGACCCAGAAATAAGCTGTGCATGATCACAAACTACTCATTTGCTCAATCTAGAAGAGTGATACTCACATATCCCTGCAGATTCAAACCATGTTCTATCTGGAAAACTTTTGAGTTTCTTCTGCCGCTAATGGTCTCCAACACAACAATGCCAAAGCTAAACACATCAGACTTCACGGAAAAGATTCCTTCATATGCATATTCTGGGGACATATAACCGCTGCATTAAAGAGTCAAAATTAGCACATTACTACGCTAGTATGATTGAGAACTAGAAATTCAACAAGTATTGTTAGCAATTGTACATACTATGTCCCAACAACTCTTTTAGTACTTCCTTCTGTGTCTTTCCCTTCAACGATCCTTGCTATGCCAAAGTCTGATATTTTTGGATTCAGCTCCTCATCAAGCAAAATATTGCTAGGTTTTAGATCCCGATGGATGATTCGAAACCTCGAGTCTTCGTGAAGATAAAGAAGGCCTCGAGCAATCCCAAAGATGATGTCAAAACGCTTGCCCCAGTCCAAGAACACAGCACAAGTTTGATCTTCAAGCAAGATAGCATATGCAAGTCACAGGACTGTCAAAGCACAAACAAAGACTGATTCTATGAACAAGTAGGTGACAAGTTTGGGGACTCACCAAACAAACAAGAATCCAGACTACCATTAGGCATGAACTCATACACTAAAATCCTTTCATGAGCCTTTGTGCAATAGCCAAGAAGTCTGACAAGATTGCGGTGCTGAAGTTTAGCTATTAACACAACCTCAGTCCTAAACTCCTCAATCCCTTGTTCCGATACAGTAGACAGCCTCTTAACAGCAATCTCCTTTCCATCGGGAAGCTTTCCCTGTGTTTAAGTATCCCCAACAATGAGAGTTTAAGAATTGTCTCAAAGCACCCAAACCAGTATTCGCCTGATTGAATAAAAATGAGTACCTTGTACACAGCACCAAATCCCCCAGTCCCAAGCTTATTCTCATCCACAAAGTTGGTTGTGGCAGCTAGTATGCTTCCCCAGTCAAAGAAGGGCACATCTATGGCTCCAGAATCGTCACCCTGGAACTCAACAGCGTCTGTGCAACTCAGGGACAACAGATGGGTATCAGATCATCATTACAGGTGCACTGAAAATACAGTTTTATATTCAACATGCAGAGGTGAGTATTACAAAGCAATTACCTTGCCTTTCAGCTTCCCTCCTTTTTTGTAAACAATGAATGAAGAATATGCCACACAAAGCAACAGCCAGTGCACCCAATATACATGAAACTACAACCTTGATATGGAATTTTGCTTTTTCTGTGGCAAAACAAAACACTGTTAGCAATAACCTACAGTGGAAAAGAAGCCTTCTAAAAGGAACATTTTTGTTACACAAGCATTGCTAGTTGCTAGCGTAAATGCGCTCAATTTTCAAATAACTAAATGACAAAAAATGACATCAAATCTTGATTGAAACATGGGAGATAATGCAAGCATCTTACCTCTACATACCAGAATCGAACCATCCCATTTAAATTTTGATCCACAAATGCACCTCATCTCATCTCCCCCTCTAGCTTTGCAAGTAGTATGAGCCCAATCACTGCAATTTAACGATTTATTACAGGTAGGCTCTGGTGGAGGGTCCCAAGACATTTCAACTTCAGTAAAGGAATGTTGAACTTCAGCAAAGGATTGGTTCACTAAGCTGCAGTTTGCAACTTTGAACGGCAACGATGGCTTGGGAGACAAAATGAGTGATTCTATGTTTGCCGTCATCTTGTCACAATTACTAGCATCCCTGATTTGGATGGTGAACGTTTTTGTGTCAGGACTAGTTGCAATGACTTTGAAAGACCCCTTGGCAGTTAAGAACTCAAGCTGACCATTTAATTCATTGCAGTGAAAATATTTGTAAGAAGCATCCCCACAATTTGGTGCAGTGCTCAGGGGATAGGGAACAACATTAGTTCCACAAGGATCACAGTCTCGTGAAGTTAACGCTGCCACAAAGGAATGAATGTCATGTCAGCAACACATCAATTTTAAACACTCAAATCTTGCTGTTCATTTTCCTTTTCCTTCATTATTCTCTGGGTGTCCACATATTACACTCAACTTCTATAACTGTTTATTAAGTCAGTTTCAGCCATATATTTTCAAAGCTGAACTACGCAGCATAGAATATTTTCTTCCTGAGCTTTTTACATTTCTGTTGCTATGACTTATCCATGAACAGAGCCAAGTCTCACAGAAGTAGTTACAGTTAAGAAAACACAAAGGCATGGCAATTACAGTTAGCAGCAGAAAGACAAGCCAAAACATACAATAAAGAAACAGTCATAAACAGGCAAAAACAGGATTGAGGAGTTACTTAAAATTGTGGCCGAAAAAATTGGGTCATGCTCGACAATTTCATGCTCAGCCAATCAATTGTAAACCTCAATATGACTATTGCACTATGATGACTTAACTTTGAACAAAAGAACATACAGTCCAGTGCAGAAGGCAAGTTACCTATACTAGAAGCCGTACGGACAAAAATTGTAAACCCTTCTGGCTGCTCTTCCTCTAAGTTAAGGGCACCGGAGGTCCACATCCTGCAACCAGTTTCAGGGGTTGGCGCACCTTTTCCATTGCAATCAGCATGGCCGCAAGAGAATGCTACACAATCATGTTCCCTTTTGCAGTTATTTTCACAGTCCTGATGTGCAGTTGATTTGTTATAGTAACTCGATGGTCCTGCATTCATCATGGGCAGTTTCAAGAACACATCATCTGGAGCTTTTCCCACACGGGAACATCCATCAGAAAAGTCTCCCAAGGTCCAGTTCTGTTGAACGCTAGGCTCGAACCCAGGCAGGCACTTGCACAAATGGCCATTGTTGATGTTGCAACTGCTGAAATCTCCGCAAAAGTTATACAGACTGCACGTGTCTTTCGGCTCTGACCAGTTCAAGTACCAACCTCCTTTGGATTCCCATTTCCAAAACTGGACCTGTCCAGTAGAGTTCATCACCAACCTTGCGGTAGTGCTGCTATTTGTGGTGCCCTGAAGCAATAATTCAGATACATCTTCTGGTATTGCCTCAGGGCCACCACCCTTCCAATAGGTTGAACTGTCCTTTGAAATGGTGAGAGAGATCGGCTGCTGTTCTGATGTCGGCTGCACCGTAAATTTCCCTGTTGCTGGGTTGTCGTGAGCCTGCCACGATGTTAGACTCGACTTTGAGGTCATCCCTGGAAGAAACGTGTCGGTCGGATGATCAAAGCTGTGCCAGAATCCTATCGGGCTGTTCAAAATCAAGTTACCATTGTCATTTAACTGCAATGTTCCAGCATATGTGGAGTTGGCAGACCTATCAGTGTGGATATTAAACTCTTTTCCAAATGTATACTGCATGCTTCGCAAGTTTCTCCTAACTTGGATCGTAGAGTTGGTTGACCAAAAAATATTATCTTCCATATCCAAAACCACGGCATTACCATCTCTTATGGCAAGGCAGCCAGTGGATTCTGGCAAAGGTTTGTCTCTATTAGCAACCCACACAACAATCTTAGGATTCGACTGGTAATACCATATGCCCAAGAATCTCCCATTACTCAAGTTCCCACCAGGAGAGAAGAATCCAAGCTCAAACGTCTTGCCAGCAGAGATCATGGGGATATTGCTACCATCTTCGACCCACACATCATTTCCTGAGCAATCGCAACCACTTCTATATACTATGGAAAGCAACAGTACAGTTAAGGTGAAGAAGATAGGATAACAAGGCCACATTTGGGATGAAGAGGGTTCACTGCTTATGATAGTTTTACTACAAGAAAGGAAGCATGACTCTAAGTGTCAAGTATTGGATATTTACTATAAGCAGAAATATTACATTAAGAATGACGCTATCAAAAAGCCATTTGAAGTAGCATAATCAAGCTCCCTGCAGCTTCAGAGTGTCAAGCCATGCAACATGTCGAATAACATCAACATCAGCAACCAAGGGGGGAAAAAGAGTAAAGCTAGTAGACATTAACTGGAAAGAAAGAGATGACTTGTATGACCCATGGTGTGACAGTACACTGGGTTACAAGACTTTTTATGAGCTGACTTCAAGTCTACCTTATACAGCCAACTGTAATTCCAATAAGAAATGTCTCCTCACAAACAAAAAACCGACAAGTGCATCATAATATCTTCTTCCTTTATAAATCACAGTATCTATACCACACACAAGATTTATTTTCTGCACAATTATTGTCCTTCCAACATTCCCTCCACAGTATTCTGATGACAGGCATATCTGTGTGTTCAGAAGTAAGGAAAGGGAGAATCCCACGTTTTTTGCATATTTTCATCAAAATTTGTTATTGCTTTTCTGAAGAAATTTGTTGCTAGTGATATACTATTAATCTAAACTAAGACACACTGGTATTGAAGACTTTCTGTAGCTATTACCTATACTATGAAGTTCAAGCCAAGTACGAAGAATAGTGGAAATTGATCTTAGGGAAAGAGAATAATTGTTAAAGGAAGGTTGTTGGTAATTTGCTGACCTGGCTAAGTTGGTTAGCAGGTTGTTAGTAGGATGTCGAGCTAATGACAGTTGTTAGCTACGTTCCATTTGGGCGGGAATACATTGTTAAGTAGAATAAATACATACTCTGGTCTACTATTACATTGATATATGAATATACACAACTATACACCATTTCTCTCTATCTCTCCCTCTGTATCTTTCTCTTTCTATCTGATTCTTGTTGTATCTACTCAAAGAGTCTCTCTCCAAGTTCTCTCTCTTCCTCGAGCTACAGCAATAATCTTCATTGTAGATGTTGTATAGCTTCTTAAAAATACAAATCCATTAAAAAAAAAATGTGCAACAGTGGTTTCCATCTGTGAATCTTCAAGTGTATCGAGTCAACTCTTCCTAATAACTTAGACTTCATCAAATACAGTCTCTAATTATCAAAGAAAGAAAGAAAGAAAGCAAATGCTCATTTGTGTCAAATTAATGAACCAAAAATGAATAATCAGAGTCAATCAGGATGCCTCTTTAGTCATCTGCGATCTGCCAACGTTGTTTCGAATCATTGGAAGAAATTAGCCATGCTGTTGATCCAAAAGCAATAATTTCATGGTCAGAGCTTTCTATTCAAAGACACCCAACTAACTAGTGCCGACAAAAATTTGTCCGACCCGAATACCCAAATTTGTTAAACCAGGTTTGGTCATCAATTTTGTCCGAATTTTAAACTCGGACAATTTGGTCACTTCTGATTCTAAAATCGGGTCGGGTTTGGTCTGGGTAAGAAATTCGGGTTGTCCGAAATTTGTGCCAGTTTCAGGTTCAGACACATTCAGACAGTGTCCGAACCCTTAAATACGAACAAGATACTGAAATTGTGTCTAAATTTTGTGTACATTCGGCTTTGGGCATATTCGGACAAATTTGGACTATTCAGGTTCGGACATCACAAAATGTCCGAATTTGAAATTCGGACAGAGTTCGAGGATTTTGTTCGAACCCGAATTGACCCGAACCTGATTTTTTGCCACCGCTATACCCAACTGCAAGATTGCATGGAGCACAATAACAGCCAAAATTTACCAATATCAAGCAGTATAAAAATGTACATCTCTTCGCTAACTCCGTAGGCAACTCTCGGGACCTACAACAATTTGAAGAGTTTAAGCTAAGCTCGATAGGCAATGCCAGAGGACCTTATTGGAGAAATGGTTATGTTGTTTGAGCCCAAATCTGATAGACCGGAAGACGACACTTCTCAAAAGGTTGTCTGCTCGTAATAAAAATTGGTTCTTTCGGAAGTGGAAGACTTGGATTTTCAGTACTAAGCATCAGAAGCACAGTTGACATTGTGGGGTGGTAAATATGTACTCCTTCCACACATAGCAACCCTATGTGGATAGATTTCAAAACTTCTGTTTGATTGCATTTCTTTGACAAGTTTTCCGGGCCCCTATATTAGGGATAACCACCAATAAGCTTTTCGGGCCAGGGGCAAGGGGTACCAAACTGCCCATAACGGACGTGGCCCATCAATCCCACAATTTCCACTCATAGAAAATATTTTGCTTCTACCAAGAATTGAACCTTCGTGGGAAGCTTGGAAGATTGGGCTGGTTACCAGCTTGGCAACCACCTAATCAGTTACCACACCCAAAATGACCCGAATACCCTCATTCTAGCCTCCTCCCCCCGCGGGCACCCCACTTTTTCTTACAACCTTCTTGCGTATTCTGCTAGAAGGTATCATTTACAAAGAAAGAGTGGGGTGGGGGGTTAGTAGAAGGTATATATTTACATGTCCTTACAGCAGACCATGGTGGAGCTGAAATTATCTTGAATTTGTTCTGCCACGTATGATCTCCAACACCACCACACCAAAGCTGAAAACATCAGAGTTCACCGAAAAGAGCCCTTCATATGCATACTCCGGAGACATGTAACCGCTGCATAAAAGTTCATAGGTGACGATTAGCCCATGACAGCCATAACATAGTTGAACACCAGGAAATAGATTTAAGAGTACTAGTATTTTCTACTAACCATGTCCCATCTACTCAGTTCATTTCCCTCCAATGGTCCATATGAAGTTGGGGATTTTGGGATTCAACTCCTCACCGAGTAAAGCATTGCTCTGTTTGAGATCTGGATGGATAATCCTGAGCCTTGAGCCTTGGTTAGGGTAAACAAGGACTCAAGCTATCCCACAGATGATATCAAACTCCATTTCCATTCCAAGAACTTGTCACAAGTTTCATCTCTTGCAACCTGCAAGAGTTTATGTATTATGCACAGGTTACAACACTACAAAGACAACTGGATTCTCTACACAGGATATTTTGAAAAGGACTATAAACAGTAAGCCAAGCTTCCACTGGATGTACTCAATAGAACGAAATCCTTCCATTTGCTTTTATCGTATCCCAAAAGTCTGACAAGGTTGCAGTGCTGAAGTTTGACAATCCGCACAACCTCAGTCCTAAATTTCTGAACACCTTGTTCATAACAAAAGTCTTCGGCAGCAATCCAGTTGCACATTTTGACATAGTTCACTGTCATGAGATGTCCAAAAACTTATAGCCAGATGAGTTTTTCACCCTGATCGATGAGGGCTATCTGGAGCAGAGATGCAAATAAATGATAACTATATCTAACTGTCTGATAATGAGAATTGCTCACATTGAACTGAAACATCATGTCTGAATTATTATTCACCCAAAAATGATTTAAAAATCTTACAAACATTGCAAGAAGCACCATTTATAGTGCTTTTCAGTTCCATCGAGACACCAGTCAGTTCAATTGAGCTCATCCCAGAGAACCTCCTGACATATGGACGCAAAAAAAAGTGCACTCAAGGACAAGAAAAATTATATGAATGAATGTATACTTTGAGCACCCTGCTCAATTACGACATTTTAGCGGCCTTCCATTGAAATAGTAATAACATTGTTGGAACTTGAGTTGATCAGACTGGAAGAAGAGGCAGTTTCAGATGGTTCTTTCTTGGAAATGAAGGCTGGTTGTTTCGGATTTGGGAGACTTGCATTTTCAGCTCCAAACATCCAGACAACAGCTGACATGGTGGGGCGATCACCGGGATCCTCTTGTACACATAGCAGCCCAATATGGATGCACTTCAATGCTTGAGATTGCTTGCATGATTCTTTCAGGGCTTGATCCACCAAGTCTAGTCCTCTATCTTCATTCCATAATTTCCAGGCCTAAATTTTAGGAATATTCAATCAGAATTTAGAATGATCCCCATTATAACCCTAGCAGTAGATACAATAAAAAACACTGACACCAAATCCTAAAGAATAACATGACCGATAAATGAACTGTGCATGATCACAAACTACTTATTTGCTCAATCCAGAAGAGTGATACTCACATATCCCTGCAGATTCAGACCATGTTCTATCTGAAAACGTTTTGAGTTTCTTCTCCCGCTTATGGTCTCCAACACAACAATGCCAAAGCTAAAAACATCGGACTTCACAGAAAAGATTCCCTCATATGCATATTCTGGGGACATATAACCACTGCATCAAAGGGTCAAAATTAGCACATTACTAATCTAGTATGATTAAATTGTTAGCAATTGTACTTACTATGTCCCGACTACTCTTATAGTACTTCCTTCTGTGTCTTTCCCTCCAACTATCCTTGCTATGCCAAAGTCCGAAATTTTCGGATCCAACTCCTCGTCAAGTAAAATGTTGCTTGGTTTTAGATCCCGATGGATAATTCGAAGCCTCGAGTCTTGGTGCAGATAAACCAGGCCTCGAGCAATCCCAAAGATGATGTCAAAGCGCTTCTCCCAGTCCAAGAACACAGAACGAGTTTGATCTTCGAGCCAGACAAAATATGAAAAGTCACAGGACTATCACAGAACAAAGACTAGTTCCACTACATACAAGTAGGTAGCAAATTTGGCGACTTACCAAACAAACAAGAATCCAGGCTCCCATTAGGCATGTATTCATACACTAAAATCCGTTCATGCGCCTTCACACAATAGCCTAGAAGTCTGACAAGATTTCTATGCTGAAGTTTTGCAATTAATACAACCTCAGTCCTAAACTCCTCAATCCCTTGTTCCGATACAGTGGACAGCCTCTTAACAGCAATTTCCTTTCCATCATGAAGCTTTCCCTGTGTTTCAGCGTCCCCAGAAATGAGAGTTTAGGATTTTCTTAAAGCTTGCTCTCAAACCAGTGTATTCGCTTGAGTGAATAAAAAGGAGTATACAAACCTTGTATACAGCGCCAAATCCCCCTGTTCCAAGCTTATTCTCATCCGCAAAGTTGGTTGTGGCAGCTAGTATGCTTCCCCAGTCGAAAAAGGGCACATCTATGGCTCCAGAATCGTCACCCTGGAACTCAACAGCGTCTGTGCAGCTCAGGGACAACAGATGAGTATCAATATCATCATCACAGGTGTAGTGAAAATAAAGTTTCATATTCAACATGCGGAGGTGAGTATAACAAATCAATTACCTTGCCTTTCAGCTTCCCTCCTTTTTTGTAAATAATGGATGAAGAAAATGCCACACAAAACAACAGCCAATGCACCCGATATACATGAAACCACAACCTTGACCGGGAATTTTGGTTTCTCTGTGACAAAAGCAAAACACTGTTAGCAATATCATCGATTGGAAAAAGCCTTTCAGAACAGAAAATTTTTGTTATACAAGCATTGCTAGTTGCTGGTATAAATGGTCTCAACTTTCAAATAGCTAAAGACAATCAAACAGTCAAAGACATCAACTGTTGATATAGAGATGTGAGACAATAGAACCATTACCTCTACATTTCAGATTCGAGCCATCCCATTTAAACTTTGATCCACAAATGCACCTCATTTCGTCTCCGTTTCTTGCTTTGCAAGTAGTATGAGCCCATTCACTGCAATTTAACGATGTATTACAGGTAGGCTCCAGAGGAGGATACCATGATATTTCAACTTCAGTAAAGTATTGCTCAACTTCAGCAAATGATTGGTTCACTAAGGTGCAGTTTGTAACTTTGAAAGGCAATGACGGCTTGGGAGACAAAATGAGTGATTCTATGTTTGCCCTCATCTTGTCACAATTACTCGCATCCATGGTTTGGATGGTAAATGTTTGTGTCTCAGGACTAGTTGCAATGACTTTGAAAGCGCTGTTGGAAGTTGAGAACTGAAGCTGGCCATTTGATTTATTGCAGTGAAAATATTTGTAAGAAGCATCTCCACAATTTGGTGCAGTGCTTAGGGGATAGGGAACAACATTAGTTCCACAAGGATCGCAGTCTCGTGAAGTTAACGCTGCCATCATGGAAAACGAATGAATGTCATGTCAGCGAGACATCAATTTCAAACTCTCAAATCTTGCTGTTTATTTTTTAGGTACATTCCATTTTGGAACTTTCATTTTCAAGGTCTTCTTACTCTTAACCTAAATTGAAATAAACTCAATGTGAAAAGAAGCAACCCAAAGTATAATAGCAAGGAAAAAAATACCTATATCAGAACGTGTGCTGCGAACATAAACAGTAAAGCCTTCAGAAAACTCCTCCTGTAAGTGGGTAAGGCCTGTGGACCTCCAAATCAAGCAATCTTTCTTACCAGACATACCAACTCTTGTGCAGTCAGTGCTGCCACAAGAGTAAGCCACACAATTACAGTCATCACGGCATCTAGCTTCACATTCCTGATTGTCAGTGGACTCATTACGGTTTGGTGTTCCCACTTTCATTAGAGGCATCCTTAAGAATACGTCATCTGAAAACGCCCTCTTACAAGCCTCTGACTTTGATGAACATCCGCTCGAAAAGTCCCCAAGGCTCCAGTTAGTAGGCACTGTAGGCTCGAACCCAGGCAGACATTTGCACGTCTCTGCATTGTTGCTATTGCAACTGCCAAAATCCCCACAAACATTGTACAGACTACACTTATCCTTTGGCTCTGACCAGATCAAGGACCAGCCTGTTTTGGCCTCCCATTTCCAGAACTGAGCTTGTCCGGTGAAGCTCATCACCAATCTTGTGTTGTTAACATTCTTGCTGCCGAACAACATATCAGACAAAGATGTCGGTATCTGATCAAAAGGGGTGTCCCCATCCTCCCAATAGTACATCGACCCTGCTTCTGTAATCTGCAATGTTTGCCACTGCATTAGCGTAAACTTCCCTACTGCAGGGTTGCCGTGAGTTTGCCAGGATGTTAGATTCAACACTCCATCTGAGCTCATCCCAGGAAGAAATGTATCGGTTGGATGATCAAAACTTTGCCATAACACACCTCTATCTCTTCTGTCATTCAAGACCAAATTACCAGTAGCAATCAGCTGTAGTGACCACAAATTTGTAGAGAAATTGGAGGATACAGAAGCATTCTTGACCCCAGGTGGTTTCAATCCCTTAAAATCCAGCTTCTTCAACTGTCTTCCATGAACTACAGGGTTGGTTGACCAGTAGATTGAACCTTTTGCATCCAAGACCATGGCAACTCCATTTCTTACAGCAAGACAACCATTGGAATCCAACAAGGGTCTATCTCTATTAGCAACCCACACAACTAACTTTGGGACTGAGCCATAATACCATATGCCCAAGTATCTTGCTTTGTTGGAACTTCCATCAGGAGTGAAAAATCCAAGCTCGAATTTTCCACCAGGAGAGATCAAAGTGCCATTGTCATCATCTCTGAATACTACATCATCTGTCGAGCAGTTGTCACCACTGCAATCTACAATGGCAAGCAAGAACACAGCTGAGAAGAAGATAAAGTGACGAGGACACATTATACTGTGTGTTTAAATTTTCAACAAATGCGCACAGATCAAGTACAAGTAGAGAGACAAACAAGCAATGAAATTTTTATCATTGAGATAAACAAGCAATGAATTGGCGAATACAAGCAATACATAGGGCAATAATATTTGTTACTACTGGAGGTATTTTGTACATCCATGCACACGTAATATACTGCTACTGGTCCAGGCCACTGATCAACATTACAATTAACAGGAACTTGCCGCCTTGCCGGCGTTAGACGGCTCACGTTCTACAGACCAATAGCTCACAAGTCATAAGTACTTTTTTAAATTTTTATAAAAAGACACAACTACAATTATAGAGTATAGATTATGGGGCATTAGGACTACATTTAATTACCACTACACAACATTCATGCATTATTAATTCCTAGCATCTACCAAAACTCAGTTGTTCAATCATACCGAAAAAAACAAGTTATCTAATACGTTTAGGTTTAATGGATTATTCAAAGTCAATAGTATTCATTTGAATCAGTGCATTCGTAAGAGATAGTTGATTTTGGTTCAACTTGTATATTACAACTCTACAGTATCTATTTGTTTGAACTCAGTATATTTTATTATAGAAGTCTGAAGACGATCTTAATGAATCAAGCTGAGTATACTTTAAATTAGTTTAAGTTAAAAAAAGAGGGACCGTAGACTCATATTTTCAAAGTAGAGTATACTTGAGAGCAATTTTTAAGCTTGACATGAAATCACCCACTTATTACTTCCCAACCCAGATTTACCTATTCATATTATATTTTCAGCACTCAAATTTTCAACTTCTACCTAAATTTACCTAATCTTACTTAACCCAACCTTACGGCGTTACCTTGCCCCTCTAAAGAACATGTCTAACTAAATGGGTAGACCCAACCTCAAATTACTGAGAGACACACAAATCCAACTGAATTCGAGCTGAAGTTGACACGGTTTGGCCATTTACTTTGAATGTATGTTTATGACTTTTGAGCAAAACTAAGCAATTTTTAAGCAATTTTTAAGCATGACATGAAAACAACGTGGCAAGCATGCCTTCAACAAAAACAAAAATTCTTCGCATTTTGTTCCATATAAATATTTTCACATGATAATTAATAAAGATCAAAGATTGAAGTCAACATTAGCCAGCTGTATGATCATAAAAAAAATGTAGAAAACAAATTAAGGAGTCATACAAGTACTATACAACCAATTAGTATATTTGTTAGAGAATGATATGAATTAAATAGCAAGCAACCTAGAAATACAACAGTCAAAAAGCTTACCTGTCTCACTTTTATTTTATTAGATCATAGGGAAGAATATCCAATATTGTAATGTTTATGCTGTCAATAACCACATAACTGTCTTTCATCATCATTCATATCATATAATGAGTGACCCAACCCAGAGCCAAAACAATGCAACACAATTTTGACATGAATCAGATTGTCTTGAACCCTAACTGAACAAACCAGAGTCTTTCATAACCAAAATTGATGTTATTTCACAGACAAGTTTGCCAGAAAAACACAAACATATACCTGGATCTGACCCAAACATGGGGCAGCTTGGCTATTTACTTGAACGTGTTAAAAGGATCGCTGCACATTTGAATGGTGTGATCTGACCCTTCAGAGTTTAACCAGCAAGTTCTCACTGCTAAAAAATGACCGGACATAGAGAACAATGCCATCAATGAATGCAAATATTAGAATGAGAATCTCTGGGGTTATTTTAGAAATTCATGCTTGAACTCTTACTCTAGCCAAAAAGACTTCACATGTCTCAAACAAAAAAAAAAAAAAGAATACAGCAAAATTGATTTACTTTTGCATGTTTATAAAAAGATCAGAAACCCTCTTGAAGATACCAGCCAATTTATTAAAAAGCTCCAATTCTATACTTTCTATGCCTTAGAAAGAACAAAATTAGCTTCTAAGAAGGTAGGAAATAAACCTGTCAAGTTGTACCAACCCTTTCTAGCACGATCCTGAACTGAATCCCACCTGATAAACTCTATCTATATATACTTACAAACCTTTACAGAATCAGATGATGCTGAAGCTACAAATGTCTTGAATTTCTTCTGCCACTTATGCTCACCAACACAGCCACATCAAAGCTGAAAACATCAGACTCCACTGAAAAGATCCCTCCATATGCGTACTTCGTAGACATGTAACCGCTGCATCAAAGAGAATTGGTAAAGATTAGTCCATCACAAACACAACATGGTTTAACAACAGGAGAAACTAGGTTTATAGTACCAGTATATCCTACTTACTATGTCCCAACTACTCTCAAAGTGCTTCCCTTGGTTTCTTTCCCTCAAACTATCAGTCCAACGCAAAAATCAGATAGTTGGGATTCAGCTCCTCTTTAAGTAAAGTATTGCTCGGTTTGAGATCTCAATGGATAATTCCAAGTTCGATCTCTTGAAAGAGTTTATGAATAATGCACAAGTAACAAGACTACAAAGAGAACCTGATCCTAATCATGGTAATGTTTTGAAATTGAGGACTGACCAAATTAACAGTAACCCAAAGATTCCATTGAGCATGTACTAGCAAAATCCTCTCGTTTTCATTTATACAACATCCCAAAAGTCTGACAAGGTTCCAATATTGAAGTTTGGCAATTAGCATATCCTGGTTTTAAGTTCTTCAATACATTGTTCTGCTACACTTGAAAACCTTTTTACGGCCGTTTTCTTTCCATCTGAAAGCATCACCTGCGGCCAATCTCTCCATCATCAATCAATAAAGGAAACACATTGTAATCAATCAGTGAAGGGAAAGCAACGAAAGCATTACTTTTCTTTTGGTTTACTAGTCAAAAAGAAAGAACAATCCCATGATGGGTCCCCAATCTTACCTGATTTGGAGTGTCTTCTTACTCTGCTAAGCGCTAACTATCAAATAGCTGTAATTACAACGACAAAATTCACAGAAATAAATCACAATAATACTCATTCAGACATTTGTCTGACTTGTTCATAATGAAAGCGTAGACTGCGGTCCAGTCAGACATTTTTCCATGGTTCACTGAATCACTGTCATCCAATGTTGAGAAACTTATCAGTGGATGAGTTTTTCAAACTGATTGTTGCGGGCAATCTAGGGGTGAAAACAAATTCTATCGGTATGTAACTATCTCATAGTAAAATTGCTCGCATTGATCTGAAACACATATGTGAATTATTGTTCAAGAAAAATTATTAAAATTCTCATTAATGTTACAAGAAGCACCATTTATTGTATTTTTCACATTGAGGTGCCAGTCATTTCATTAAATCTCAGGCCACAGAACCTCCTTACCAAAGGATGCAACAAGAAGCGCATTCAACGACAAGAAAATTATCTGAATGAATACATACATTGAGCACCCTGCTCAATGAAGACACTTTAGCGGCCTTCCATTGGAATAGTAATAACATTGTTGGAACTTGAGTCCATCAGACTGGAAGATGAGGCAGTTACGGATAACTCTTTCTTGGAAATGAAGGCGGGTTGTTTTGGATTTGGGAGACTTGCATTTTCAGCTCCAAACATCCAGACTACAGCTGACATGGTGGGGCGATCACCGGGATCCTCTTGTACACATAGCAGCCCAATATGGATGCACTTCAATGCTTGAGATTGCTTGCATGATTCTTTCAGGGTTTGATCCACCAGATCCAGTCCTCTATCTTCATTCCACAATTTCCAGGCCTAATTTTTCAGGTATATTCATCAATCATAATCTAGAAAGATCCCCAGCATAACTCTTGCAGAAAGATAAAATATAAAACAACAATAATAAAGTAGAAACAATATAGAACACTGACACACCAAATCCTAAAATAGGGAAGAATGGCACGGCCCAAAAATAAACTGTGCATGATCACAAACTACTCATTTGCTCAATCTAGAAGAGTGATACTCACATATCCCTGCAGATTCAGACCGTGTTCTATCTGAAAAACTTTTGAGTTTCTTCTGCCGCTAATGGTCTCCAACACAACAATGCCAAAGCTAAACACATCAGACTTCACAGAAAAGATTCCTTCATATGCATATTCTGGGGACATATAACCACTGCATTAAAGGATCAAAATTAGCACATTACTACGCTAATATGATTGAGAACTAGAAATTCAACAACTATTGTTAGCAATTGTACATACTATGTCCCGACAACTCTTTTAGTACTCCCTTCTGTGTCTTTCCCTCCAACAATCCTTGCTATGCCAAAGTCTGATATTTTTGGATTCAGCTCCTCATCAAGCAAAATATTGCTTGGTTTTAGATCCCGATGGATGACTCGAAACCTTGAGTCTTCGTGAAGATAAAGAAGGCCTCGAGCAATCCCAAAGATGATGTCAAAACGCTTCCCCCAATCCAAGAACACAAAGCGAGTTTGATCTTCAAGCAAGAACCATATGCAAGTCATAGGACTATCAAAGCACAAACAAAGACTGATTCTATGAACAAGTAGGTGACAAATTCCGGGACTCACCAAACAAACAAGAATCCAAGCTGCCATTAGGCATGTATTCATACACTAAAATCCTTTCATGTGCTTTCATGCAATAGCCAAGAAGTCTGACAAGATTCCGGTGCTGAAGCTTTGCAATTAATACAACTTCAGTCCTAAACTCCTCAATCCCTTGTTCCGATACACTGGACAGCCTCTTAACAGCAATTTCCCTTCCATCAGGAAGCTTTCCCTGTATTTCAGTGTCCCCAACAACAATAGTTTAAGAACTGTCTCTAAGCACTCAAACCAGTATTCGATTGATTGAATAAAAAATGAGTACCTTGTACACAGCACCAAATCCCCCTGTTCCAAGTTTGTTCTCATCCACAAAGTTGGTTGTGGCAGCTAGTATGCTTCCCCAGTCAAAAAAGGGCACATCTATGGCTCCAGAATCGTCACCCTGGAACTCAACTGCGTCTACAACAGATGGGTGTCAAATCATCATCACAGGTGCACCGAAAATAAAGTTTCATATTCAACATGCAGAGGTGAGTATTACAAATCAATCACCTTGCCTTTCAGCTTCCCTCTTTTTTTGTACATAATGGATGAAGAATATGCCACACAAAACAACAGCCAATGCACCCGACATACATGAAACCACAACCTTGATAGGGAATTTCGCTTTTTCTGTGGCAAAAACAAAACACTGTTAGCAATAACCTACAATGGAAGAGAAGCCTTCAAAAAGGAACATTTTTGTTACACAAGCATTGCTAGTTGCTAGTGTAAATGGACACAATTTTCAAATAACCAAATGACATCAAATCTTGATTGAAACAACAGGGAGATAATACAAGCATCTCACCTCTACATGCCAGAATCGAGCCATCCCATTTAAATTTTGATCCACAAATACACCTCATCTCACCTCCCCTTCTTGCTTTGCAAGTAGTATGAGCCCAATCACTGCAATTTAACAATGCATTACAGATAGGCTCTGGTGGAGGGTGCCAAGATATTTCAACTTCGGTAAAGGAATGTTGAACTTCAGCAAAGGAATGGTTCACTAAGCTGCAGTTTGCAACTTTGAACGGCAACGATGGCTTGGGAGACAAAATGAGTGATTCTATGTTTGCCCTCGTCTTGCCACAATTACTAGCATCCCTGATTTGGATGGTGAATGTTTTTGTCTCAGGACTAGTTGCAATGACTTTGAAAGAGCCCTCGGCAGTTAAGAACTCAAGCTGACCATTTGATTCATTGCAGCGAAAATATTTGTAAGAAGCATCCCCACAATTTGGTGCAGTGCTCAGGGGATAGGGAACAACATTAGTTCCACAAGGATCACAGTCTCGTGAAGTTAACGCTGCCATAAAGGAATGAATGTCATGTCAGAAAAATATCAATTTTAAACACTCAAATCTTGCTGTTCATTTTCCTTTTCCTTCATTATTCTCTGGGTGTCCACATATTACACTCAACTTCTATAACTGTTTATTAAGTTAAGTAGCATAAAATATCTGCTTTCCGAGCTTTTTACATTTCTGTTGCTACGACTTATCCATGAACAGAGCCAAGTCTCAACAGAAGCAGTCACAGTTAAGAAAACCCAAAGACATGACAATTACAGTTAGCAGCAGAAAGAGAAGCCAAAGAACATACGATAAAGAAACAGTCATAAACAGGCAAAAACAGATTGAGAAATCACTTAAAATTGTCGCCAAAAAAATTCGGTATGCTGAACAATTTCATTCTCAACCAATCAATTTTAAACCAAAATATGACTACAGCTAAGATGACTTTAACTTTGCAAAAGAACCTATACTCCAGCGTAGAAGGCAAGTTACCTATACTCGAAGGTGTACGGACAAAAATTGTAAACCCTTCTGGCTGCTCTTCCTCTAAGTTAAGAGCACCGGAGGTCCACATCCTGCAACCAGTTTCAGTGGTTGGCGCACCTTTTCCATTGCAATCAGCATGGCCGCAAGAGAATGCTACACAATCATGTTCCCTTTTGCAGTTATTTTCACAGTCCTGATGTGCAGTTGATTTGTTATAGTAACTCGATGGTCCCGCATTCATCATGGGCAGTTTCAAGAACACATCATCTGGAGCTTTTCCCACACGGGAACATCCATCAGAAAAGTCTCCCAAGGTCCAGTTCTGTTGAACGCTAGGCTCGAACCCAGGCAGGCACTTGCACAAATGGCCATTGTTGATGTTGCAACTGCTGAAATCTCCGCAATAGTTATACAGACTGCACGTGTCTTTCGGCTCTGACCAGTTCAAGTACCAACCTCCTTTGGATTCCCATTTCCAAAACTGGACCTGTCCAGTAGAGTTCATCACCAACCTTGCGGTAGTGCTGCTATTTGTGGTGCCCTGAAGCAATAATTCAGATACATCTTCTGGTATTGCCTCAGGGCCACCACCCTTCCAATAGGTTGAACTGTCCTTTGAAATGGTGAGAGAGATCGGCTGCTGTTCTGATGTCGGCTGCACCGTAAATTTCCCTGTTGCTGGGTTGTTGTGAGCCTGCCACGATGTTAGACTCGAGTTTGAGGTCATCCCTGGAAGAAACGTGTCGGTCGGATGATCAAAGCTTTGCCAGAATCCTATCGGGCTGTTCAAAATCAAGTTACCATTGTCATTTAACTGCAATGTTCCAGCATATGTGGAGTTGGTAGAACTGTTAGGGTGGATATCTATCGCTTTTTCAAGTGTAGACTGCAAGCTTCGCAAGTTTCTCCTAACTTGGATCATAGACTTGGTTGACCAAAAGATATTATCTTCCATATCCAAAATCACGGCATTACCATCTCTTATGGCAAGGCAGCCATTGAAGTCCGACAAAGGTTTGTCCCTATTAGCAACCCACACAACAATCTTCGGATTCAACTGGTAATACCATATGCCCAAGAATCTCCCATTACTCAAGTTCCCATCAGGAGAGAAGAATCCAAGCTCAAACTCCTTGCCAGCAGAGAGCATGGGGACATTGCTATCATCTTTGACCCACACATCATTTCCTGAGCAATCGCAACCACTTCTATATACTATGGAAAGCAACAGTACGGCTAAGGTGAAGAAGATAGGATAACAAGGCCACATTTGGGATGAAGAGGGTTCACTGTTTATGGTAGTTTTACTACAAGAAAGGAAGCATGACTCTAAGTGTCAAGTATTGAATAGTTACTATAAGCAGAAATATTACATTAAGAATATGTTCAGTTACAAACTAGGTACTTGATAATAAAGGAAGCCATGAAACTGATGGCTCTTTTTTGTTAGACTTTTCTACTGAAGAAAAGTAGAAAACCACATGTTTTCTCTCAAAGAAGAAGCAGGAACTTTCGCTTATTCACTAAATGACATTGCTAGGTTAAAGACAAGTCAAAATTGCTCCTACTTGGTAAAGTTAATCTCACTATACAGAACAACATAGTCTGTCTTAACAATTGTAAAGTTAAATCTCACTAAAACAGCAGTAAAACTGATTTTACATTTGCATCACTTGTATATGCCTAACATTCACGTCTGGTAAGTAGCAAAATCAAGCTCCCTGCAGCTTCAGAGTGTCAAGCCATGCAACATGTTGAATAACATCAACATCAGCAACCAAAGGGGAAAAAGGAGTAACGCTAGTAGACATTTATTACTGGAAAGAAAGAGATGAATTGTAGGACCACATGGTGTGACAGTAAAGTGAGTTTACAAGACTTTTTATGAGCTGACTTCAAGTCCACCTTATACAGCCAAAAATCAACAACTGGAATTCCAAAAGAAAAGTCTCCTGACAAACGAAAAACTGACAAATGTATTATAATATCTTATTCCTTGATAAACCACAGTATCTATACCACACACAAGACTTATTTTCTGCACAATTATTGTCTTCCTAATATTTCCCTCCACAGAATCCTGATAACAGGCGTGTGTCTGTGTGTTTGGAAGGAAGGAAAGGGAGAATCTCACGTTTTTGCATATTTTCATTAAAACTTGCTAGCTTTTCTGAAGAAATTTCTTATCAGTGATCTACTATTAATCTAAACTAAGACACGCTGGCATTGAAGACTTTCCGCAGCTATACTAATACTAGGAAGTTCAAGCCAAGTACAAGAATAGTTGAAATTGATCTCAGGGAAAGAGAATAATTGTTATAAGAAGGTTGTAAGTAGGATGTTGAGCTAATGACAGCTACTACACATTCGATTGGGCAGGAATACATTGTTAAGTAGTATAAATACATACTTTGGTGTACTGTTACATTGATATATATGAATATACACAACTATACACCGTTTCTTTCTATCTCTCACTCTGTATTTTTCTCTTTCTATCCGATTCTTGTTGTAGCTACTCGAAGAGAGTCTCTCTAGGTTCTCTCTCTTCCTCGAGCTACAACAATAATCTTCATTTTTAGAGGTTCCTAGCTTTATTAAAAAAAATAATAAATAAAAAGCAACCCGGTGCACAAAGTGTACCCATAAGTGGGGGCTAGGGAAGGGTCCGATGTTCTCTAGCTTCTTCTACTTAAAAATAAAAACCATTCAAAAAAAATATGTGCAATAGTGGTTTCCATCTGCGAATCTTCAAGTGTATTGAAACAACTCTTTCTAATAATTTAGACTCCACCAAATACAGTCACTAAAATCATCAAAGAAAGAAAGAAAGAAAGAAAGAAGATAGAAAATGCTCATGTATGCCAAATTAATGGACCAAAAATGAATAATCAGAGTCAAGCAGGATGCCTCTTTAGTCATCTGCCAACGTAGCTACGAACCACTGGAAGAAAATTAATCATGTTGCGGATCTAAAAGCAATAATTTCATGGTCAAGAGCTTTCTATTAAAAGATACCCAACTGCAAGATTACACCTGAGCGCAATAACACCCCAAATTTACCAATATCAAGCAGTGTAAAAATATACATCTCTTCACCAGCCTTCCAACGGAACTGTATAATCAGCATATGTTTCAGTCATCTTATCACTTGCATTTCAGAACCAAGAAAACAAAAAAAGTTAGGCTTAGCATGAAAGTAATTAGAAGTGAAACAAACATTCATTCATTCACTTAAATGTATGATTCTATAGAAGGCTTTTATAAAGGATGGTGTCAAGCAGTATGTGTATAAATATGTATGCACAGAACATCTCTATGAAACCGGAGAAAACAACCAAAACAACACCTGAGGAACGAAGAGGGGCACCAGTTTTTTAGGAAGGCCAAATAAAATATTTGTGCATGAAATTACTCCGTAGGCAACTCCTGGGACCTGCAAATATGCCGCCTTTATTGACCGTTAAGAGTTTAAGCTAAGCTCAATAGGCAATGCCAGAGGATCTTATTGGAAAGAAAAAGTTGTGTTGTTTGAGCCCAAATCTGATAGACTGGAAGACAACGCTGTCTCAGAAGGTTGTCCGGTAGTAATAAAAGCTGGTTCTTTCGGAAGTGGAAGACTTGGATTTTCAGTACTAAGCATCAGAAGTACAGTTGACATTGTGGGGCGGTAAAAATGTACTCCTTGCACACATAGCAACCCAATGTGGATACATTTCAAAACTTCGGTTTGATTGCATGATTCTTGGAGGTTTTGGTCCAACAGGTCCAGTGCCCTATCTTCACTCCATAGTCTCCAAGCCTAATTAAGCCACATAAAATCAGAACCCAGAATAATGCTGTGAAAAACGAGCCTTAATTGGCCATACGGTTCCAGCTACAAGAAATCTACATAATAGAAGACAGCGCATTCTGATGCAACCTTCGTTTAGTAAGATCTAAGTTGAAGAAGATTGGTTCTTACATGTTCTAACAAGCTAATGCCATGCTTAATCTGAGAAGATCTAGAGTTCCTCCTACCACTTACAGCTTCCAGCACAACCACGCCAAAGCTGAAGACATCAGATTTCACCGAAAAGAGACCTTCATAAGCATACTCTGGAGCCATATACCCACTACATACATAGAAATGGTTATGTTAAACCCTAGTCCCTCAGTACATATGGACAATGAAGAAACCAGTAACATGCACAGATTTGGAAAAAGAAAATATAATTCCGGTTACAGTTGTGTAGAGTATTCCTAATTCGTACTCACCATGTCCCAACTACTCTGTTAGTGCTTGCCTCTGTTTCTTTTCCTCCGACTATCTTTGCAGTGCCAAAGTCTGAAATTTTTGGATTCAACTCATCATCAAGTAAAATATTGCTCGGTTTGAGATCCCGATGGATAATTCTTAGCCTCGAATCTTGGTGAAGATAAAGAAGGCCTCTAGCTATTCCCAAGATGATGTCAAAACGCTTCCTCCAGTCAAGGAAGATGGAACCAGTTTGGTTTTCTTGCAACACATCAACATAAATAGCAGAAGTTTCAGAATTCTGAAAGAACGAGAATTTAATTTCTATATGCATCCAAGGTTAAGTATATGAATAAGGACTGACCAAATAAACAAGAGTCCAAGCTTCCATTACGCATGTACTCATATACTAAGATCTTCTCCTGAGCCTTCACACAATATCCTAGAAGCCTCACAAGATTACAGTGCTGAAGTTTGGCGATCAAGACAACCTCAGTTCTAAATTCCTCAACACCTTGAATAGAGACGTTTGACAGTCTCTTCACAGCAATTTCCTTTCCATCTGGAAGCTTTCCCTGCATCAAAGCATCTGCCGAGGTTAAATTTATCAAACTCAAGTCACAATTACAATGAGATTCACTTTGACCAAAACCAAGGGTTATCACCTTGTACACTGCACCAAATCCCCCAGCTCCAAGCTTATTTGCAGCTGCAAAGTTATCTGTAGCATCTACTATGTTTTCCCAAGTGAAAAATGGCACATCAATGCCTTCATCGTCTTCTTCCTTGGACACAGCGCAACCTGTAATGTTAGTCTGCATTACTCGTGTTGTCTCCCAGATGTGTACAATAGAAATTACACAAGCGGCATTGTTGGGTCGAATTTATACTTGTAAGTTTGTCCTGTTTATAGTGCTGCCTTGTTGCGAAAACAAAAACAAAAAAAAAAAATCGGTTTTCGACGCTTAACAAGCAAGCCCATCAGGATTCAAGAACCCACCTCCACTTCAAGCAACACCCAAAAAGAAAAGAAACAAAAAAAGAGAGAATATGTTTAGGAACTTGGAATCTCTACACTCTCCAGCGAGAGATAGAAACTAACATCAGAAGCCCCCGCACAAGCATCCAACTGTCTTCGACCAGTAAGCTCATATGTAGACAGTAGTAGAAGCAGTATTTATACTCTTCAAGTTATGCACTTCAAATAATACTCATGCAAGACATAGAAGCGAGCAGTACAAACTACTTACGTTGTCTCTGAGTGATCCTTCTTTTCTGGATATAATGAACGACCATTGCAGCACACAGAATAAGGACTACTAACCCTGCAATACTGGAAACCAACACCTTGAAAAGAATTCGAACATTATCTGCTGAAAAAAAAAATGAAACATAGTCAGTAAACGACTTGGTAGGATTGCAATCACACTTCCATTATAAAACAGAAGTTCTCAATATAGAAGACCATATATATTGCCAGAGTCAAGTTTGCACACAGGTACCTAGATAATACCGAATAATATGATAGTATACACTCAACATAAGATCAATATGCTGTAAATGCAAGGCCAACAAGAATCTTACCTCTCATACATGCCAATTTATGGCCATCCCATGAAAATTTTGATCCACAAATGCACCTCTTTTTACCGTCTTTTCCAGCTTTGCAAGTAGTATGATGCCAACCTAGACAATCTGAAGACGCATTACAGGCAGGTTCTGTTGGTGGCTTCCACTCAATCTTAACTTCAATAAAGGGTTCTTCAACTTCAACAGTATATTGGTCCTCAACAATGATGCAGTCAATAACACTGAACGACAAGGAAGATTCGGGAGACTGAATGAATGACTCAATATAACCACTGTGACAACTTTTAGCATGTGGGACTTGGATGGAAAAGGCCTTCTCATCTGGGTCAATCACATTTACTTTGAAGGTACCATTAGAAGCTGAAAAGTTCAGTTGACCTGTTGATGTGTTACAGTAGAAGTTCCTGTACGAGGAATCCCCACAGTTTGGACCGGTGCTTAGTGGATAGGGGATGATATAAGCTCCACAAGGGTTGCAGCTTCTTGGAGTTGGCTCTGCCATGGAGATGAAATCAATGAATGTTTAACACACTTCAAGTACTATGTGAAAACTGAAAAACATGATCATAATTCACAGGGCAGCAACATAATTTGAAAGATAGATCAAATATGACAAATCAGGAATTACTCTTACAAATGCATTCAAAACCAATATTATAGTACATGCATCTAGAGTTTATACTTCGAAAGATCTGCAAGTGAACAATCATACTATTGACAATGAACAGCCAGCTATTCTACAAGTGAACACAATCACACTATTTGGAGCACAAACTCCAAGAGCACATAACAAATTGCAATTCAAGACATCCCACACAAAACATATGGAGGATATTTCAGCAAGCAGTAGAGAAGGAAAATACCTATATCAGAAAGTGCAGTGCGAACAAAAACTGTTAATCCATTCGAATACTCCTCCTGTAAGCCAGTAAGAACAGAAGACCACATCAAGCACTTATTCTCGGTAGAAGTATCTTTCAGTGAGCAATTAGCAGATGTGCCACAAGAGTAAGCCACACAATTGCACTCCTGACGGCATTTAGACTCACAGTCCTCTTCATTTGACCCACTATCACTCGGGATTCCCACTTTCATCACTGGTAACCTCAAGAACTTATCACTCAAATAATCTGTCCTCGAACACGGAGATCCAGATTTTGGTAGACATCCACCAGAAAAACAACCAGCGTTCCACTCCCCCGCTAGACTTGGCTTGTATCCAGGCAAGCACTTGCACGGCAACTTATTGTTACTATTGCAACTACCGAAACTCCCACATGAATTACGCAAACTGCACCTGTTCTTGGGCTCCCACCACATTAAGGACCATAGCTTACCACTTTCTGATGTCCAAAACTGAGCTTGTCCAGTAAAGTTCATTACCAATCTAGAATACTTGTATCTTTTCCCACCCCTATCATGGATTAACTCAGACAGTGCTGATGGCATTTTATCAGAAGAGGTAACTTCACTATCCCAGTATTGCGGTCTTCCTGCAGCGGAAATAAGCAACTCCTTCTCTGCTCCGGGTTTTGGCAGCAATGTAAAGACACCTGGTGCTGGATTGCTGCTATTATTCCAAGATGTCAGATTTCGGCCTCTACGAAAACTCATCATCCCAGGAAGAAGCGTATCAGTTGGGTAATCAAAGCTTTGCCACAAGGTCATGTTAAGTCCTTGATCACCCAAAACTAAGTTCCCATTATCCCCTAGACATAGCCTCCTCGAGTTAGACCTATTGGATTTGGGAATTGAACTTTCAGTCCCAATGAGATCATTTATCGAAAGGAAGCCCGTGGGTTCCGACAGAGGCTTCTCTCTATTGGCAACCCAAACAACTATCTTTGGGTTGGACCCGTAATACCATATGCCCAAGTACCTGCATTTTTCTGAGTTCCCCTCAGGAGTAAAGAACCCAAGCTCAAATACACTGCCTGGTGATATCAAGGTAGTGTTGTCAGCATAACTGAGTCTTTCATACTCTCCCAAGCAATCCCTAGCTAAGCAATTTTGTAGAGGAATAATAGAAAAAATGTATAAGTAGAACAATGGATAAAGAACCCACATACTGGATCAACAAGGAAGGCTATTTGTAAATATTTTCTGATGGAGAGAAAGATATACTCATCAAAATGAAGAAAGGATGTTTTACTTTTCAACTCAAGTGAATGGAGCTAAGAAGTCAGACAAGTACAGTTTTAGCATTGTCTTCTTCTAGTCAGATGACCAATTTCCCAATCAGCATGGGAATTCATTTCAGACTGACAAGTTTATTCTTCCTGGGACATACCTCTAATTAACAGTGAACCCAATTCCTGGACCAATTGGAATGGTTGCTTCCTCTAAGGGTCCCTAAATTTGGAAATGTTTCCTTACCATTGACTTGTTACTTTCAGACAGACTCATAAATGAACTTTCCACAATTACCTACAGACTCAATTACTTAAACACATAATTCCAAATCCAATAACCCAAAAGTCCCGCGCAAAACAAGATGCGGGACCGATGTAGCATCCTAACCCCTGGGTAAAATATAAAATTCAAAGAGACTCGTTCCAACTGACCCACAATCGCAAAACAAGATGTGGGGACCGATGTAGCATCCTAACCCCCGGGTAAAATATAAAATTCAAAGAGACTCGTTCCAACTGACCCACAATTTCAAATTTGTTTATCAATACTACTCCACAGAAAAGAACCATAAGAGATAATAAAATAAAATAAAGTCACATTGATCTGAGTGTTTTTTAGAGATTCGGGGAAGGTAAGGTAAGGTAAGCATAGGATAAACCTAACTTACTATTCTAAAGAACAGAGGGACGGTGTCAACCCAAAAATAAACACCAGTTACTAGTTTAATGCAAATTAAGCCATACTTAATTGCAGCACTCACTATTACCAAAGGGTTACATGCTAGGATATCAAGTAAACACCTTATCATGTTACTACTCATTTTACAAGTTACACCCTCTCATTGACAGTTTTTCACTCTTTTCAAGTATAGTAATAGTACAACCTTACAGCATCAACAATCCTAGCATGTATATGTACCAAGGCCCAGATAGCATAGTCATGATAATAATCAGTTGATAAACTAAAAAGGGGCGTTGCTTTTGTCAATTACCTCCACTTAACCAGGAGGCAAACACCATTGTTCCCATTGAGGCATTTCATCGAACACCTGGTGCTTAATCTCCTTCATTCAGTTTCCGGTACCCCTTCAACCAAGAAGGGTTGGGAAGTTCCTCAACAACTACCCAGAAATGTGGGAGCCCCCAAATTCGGACCCCATTGCTTAGATTAAAAAACCCATCGACATGGTCATTTTTCGAACACAAATAGGAAAATCAGAAGCACCCATTTCTTCCAGTTTCAAAGGAAATCAGTGAATCAGTACCTTATTAGTTATTACTACTATAGACGGGTTTTTCTGAATTTTCAGTAATGATAGTTTTTTCTCTGATTAGTTTCGTAGGAAAACTACTCCCTCCGTTTTTATATTTATTTATATTTATATTTGTATATGTCATCTATAAAATTGTATTAAAATCTTGACTATTAATATTTTAATGGGTTATTGGACAACAATAATACGAACTTTAGGGGTATTGGCCGATAATAATACCAACAATTTTGTTGGAAATTAGTGGTATCAACTATGGATCTATTTACCAGCAATAGTAAGCTGCCAAGTTGATAGGTGTCTAACACGATGAAAAGACGACTTGTCGCCTAATTGTGTGAGCTTGAAGTTGGAGCAAGTGGAAAAAATGTCGACCGCCAATTTTGTTTGCCATCTAAGCAGCATTGATCAATTTATCCAGAAAACAATCAAATTGTTGTTTTTACATTATTGTATAGCAAAGATTGTTAATGTTGCTTAATTGGCAAAAAAAAGTGACCATTTACATTTTTCCAACTTACTCTGATCTTTAGCTCAGACAATTAGGCGATACATAATCTTTCTGCGTAGTAAGAAAGCTACTAGTTCGGTCGTGTACTGTTACTGGAAAATAGGTCCATAGTTGGTACCGCTAGTGTCCAACAAAATTATTTGTATTATTATCGGCCAATACCCCCAAAGTTGGTATTATTTTTGTCCAATAATCCTATTTTAATTTGTATAATGATTCATTATATAAACTTAATATCATTAGATTTATTATAAAAACTGTTATTAAAAAAGTATAATATTATATTTTTTATAAAATTTTATATTAAAAATTATTAATTAAAATTTAACATTGAAAATCGTAAATGATAGATAAAACAGAACAGAAGGAGAAAGAGTACAATTTAATGGCGATGATACTTGTCTTATTCCAATATATTTCGAAAGTGTTTTACCTCGACCAAATTAGCATTTATGATTTTTAAATTATCGATTATAAGAAATTTTAAGTGCATTTATTATGTCAATGAATATAAATTAAAATACTAATGGAATCAATTCATCCATTAGTCATATTTTAAGCATTTTTTAAATATAAAAATCAATAGATAAATTTTTTTTATAAGAGATAGCAAACATGTTAGTCGTCATGTTGGCCATGTCATGCTGATATGCGGCGTGTTGGCCTTGACACGGGGGAATATTAGACTACTGATTTCAATGCTCCAATGGTTAGTTAATCTGGTTAATTAATTCCTGATCACATTTTATCATGTGATATTTGACCATAGCAATTATATTTCTAATATAGTATGTGGTCAAATCAATACTTATGACATTGACCCTTTTTAAGGACCTTATTAGTGGCTTTGAGATATTACAAGTTTATCAGTCCTCTTATCCTCCCCTGTAAATTACCGTGTTTTAGCTATGTGTGAGACACGTAGTAGTATCAAGACACATCAGACATACATATCTCCAGTGTTGGTGTACACATTATTCTCTAGAGAAATACATTTTGTATAATTGAGAAACAAGTTCAAGTTGTATCACACGTTAGATTGAAGTTTTATCCATTTCAACGACTACTGTATGGCAAATAGTTCTTAAAAAAATGAATTTGTCCGTGACTCTTTAGCACTATCGATGTGTGAATTTATTGTTTGCTATGCATACTCTCCATATTATCATGCACATCACAATAAGATCAAGAAATCCAAACAAAACTGATGAAGATTTAAAGAGCTAAAACATCATTTTCACAACATTACATAAAATTCAAATAGATAATTCCTAAGTTATTTCATATGTTCTAAGATAATATATTTAATTTAAATTTTAAAAAAAGATATCAAGAAAGACCATAGCTCTTATTTTCATAATCAACAATAGTTTTGATCCAAAGGGAGTAATAGACTAAATACTACCCCGTCCCTAAAGTATCACCACAGTAACTATTTTTCAAAAGCCAACATATATGGGAAAATGAGTTAAAAGTTGAGAATTTATCAAATATATATATCCCCTGGCACTAACCAATACAAAATAAAGAGAATAAAATTAAATAAATTACATTTATTAATGAACCATAAAATGAACATTTTAATTATTGAAATTATAAAATTAACATGTAAAAAGAGACAAAAAAATTAACTAATTTGACAATTATTTAGAGACGGAGACGGTAGTTAACTTGAAGTAGACAACAATGGACCTAACTCATGTATGTTGGGCTAGACAAGCCCACTAACCAATGGAACATTGGAACAAAGTAACAAACTGAAAAGAATCATCCTGTTCTACATATTGGGCTGCCTCAATAATTCCTTAATTGTGTATTATGAGAGTTAAATGGCTTGAGTGTTACATAATTTTTTATTTTCGTTAGTTTTGTCACTGAACTTTTAAATTTATTAAATATGCCACTTAAATTTTGAAAATTTTTAAACATGGTACTTAACTTCTAAAATTTGTCAAAAATGACATAAAATTTATTGTTGACATGTTGCTCCATCTGGCATTTTGATAAATTTTAGTAGTTGAGTGACATATTTAACAAATTTTAAAAGTTAAGTTGTATATTTGAGAAGTTTAAAAGTTCAGTGCCAAAATTGACAAAAATTAAAAGTTTTATGACACCCAATTCATTTAAATTTAATAAACATATGGTTTGATAACTTTGGTTAATTATGTTTGCATCACTTTAGGCAAATTTGGTCAGCTTGGTAAATTTGGTTTTCAAATTTTCTATCAAAAATTTATTTCAAATCTATCTAAACTTGGCCCTATTCTTTGGATTAATGGTTAAAATCAAGTTTGGATGGATTGGATTGGATTGGTTTGGATAAGTTATGATGATACTTTTTTGGGAAATTGTGTTTTAGAGAGGATGCTTTTTTGGGCAATTGTGTAAAGTTTGAATATGTTTGAATTGGATTGAATCGGATAGTTGAACCAATCCAAAGAACGGGGCCTTAATCAACTTAATATTTACCAAATTTAAAATTATTATTAATACTTTCTCTACTAACAATTATAGGATTGAGGAGCTAGTAATACATGACTCACACTCATGACTATATTAATATTGTCTTCTTCCTATTTTACTTGTCATCTAGAACTATGCATTAGTCAAACTTTGACCATTTATCTTTTAATATAGACAGTGTTGTATATTTGTATTATACAAAAGTATTATCATTCTATTAATAACAAAAAATATTATCATCAAAGTACAATATTATAATCTTTTAAGAAAATATTATATCAAAAACTCAGTCAAAAATAAAATGGTTAAATATTTAATAAATGACATAAAAATAAGGAAGAGGGAGTATTTGCTAACTATGCAAGTTAGAGCACTTGAAGTAAAAGCATGCATGCATGGTGTGCATGAGCTTTTAAACCTAAAGGGTTTTCATAGGTGTCATAACATCAAAGCTAAATCTTCTTAAAGTAGTCATTTGCTTTTAATTACTTTTTCTAAAAGAAGAAAAGGAAAGGAAACAAGTGAATCAAGACCTTGTAAATTGTAAATTCCATCATATTTTCTTTTCCTTTATCTGAAACCCTTGACATTTTTGGTAAAGACTAATTAAAATCCTCATTAACTTTTTATTTATTCTCTAATCACGTGCCCTGATACCCATGCATGTGTTAGCTAGCCTGATCTTGTGATCTAAGTTGAGAATCTTCACTTAATTATATATGTATAACATTTCTGTGTTAGGATTAAGCAAATATCACTTAGTTAATTGCTTAGCTAGTTTGAAAATTTGACATCTCTAATCTAAGATTAAAAAGGAATAATAGTAATATAAAATGATATGTGGAAGTTTAGTAAAGATTATGCATATTTGACTAAGTTTGGGTTTCTTTTAATAGGTAAACAGTCCAACTCATTGAGCCCCTACTTCGGAGGAATAACTCAACAAGCCTATTAACGGAACGGGGATGTCAATGGCCCAAAAACGAGTCTCTCTCCTACCCGCCGCCATTGTTCATAATGCATGACAAGGTTTACTTTAATCAATTAGTTCCAATGGAGCCAAAATTTCGAATTCATTCGCTACTGATATTTCGTGGAAAAGAAGCAGAGAAGGTTTAATGATACAATTTGCTTTAATCAATTATGATCTAAATTAATTCTTTTATCATTTTTCAACCATCCAAATTAGTGACATAAAATTTCATAACTACCTTAAAACTATAAAATAAGAGGAAATCAATCATTTTTAGAGGAATTTGAAAATTTATCTCAACCTAATTTCTCTACTCACACCGTAAAATATTTTCTGTTAACCCAGCAAAAAAATTCTTATATTTCATCATATAATTGTGAATCCCATGTAATTAAATATTTTCTCATAAAGAACAATTGGCCACACTTAATTCTTAAAAATAAATACATACAAGTCACTTGAACCAATCAAATGTTCGCAAATAATTTTTATGACTTTATTTAAGATTAATCCTTAATTCTTACATATTTACACAAGTTAGAATGATAGATTCTCCAGATCTACAGATTTCTGTAGTGGGTCCATTGAATTTGGTGTGTGACCCACTCTGCACTTTGTGGTCGTTTGCATGTGCAATCACGTGAGCAGCTTAAACACTTGCCTCAAGTTTATCTTCCTAATGACTTACCTAATTAATTGATTTTCTTCAATTTGTTGTAAAATAATTACTACCACTTACTATTTTCCCCCCTCTTTTTGAGAAAATACCACTTATTATTGGAAGCTCATAATTTGGATGGTGAACATGTAAAGAGTGGGAGTTGTGTTGATTGCTCAAAACTTTCATAAAAACAACAAAGTATCAATATATATTAAGGAAATTGGAAAAATAATCCAAACTTTGAGGGTATTGAAAAAAAATAATTCGAACTTACAACTTTGTTATGGATGACTTGAACTTTAATATCTATTATTTTTAGCATTTGTCACTAAGTTAAACTCGTCCGAAAAGTAACGTAGCAGTGACGATATTAATGTCGAATTTTTTGCGGCTCAAAAAAATTTAAATAGTATACTCCTTGTATAATATCGCCACAGCTACGCCATTTTTCGGACGAGTTTAACTAGGCGGTCGATGTTAAAAATAATAGAGGTTAAAGTTCAACTGATCCATAAC
The DNA here is from genome assembly GCA_029582165.1 of Portulaca oleracea. Classification (NCBI taxonomy): domain Eukaryota; kingdom Viridiplantae; phylum Streptophyta; class Magnoliopsida; order Caryophyllales; family Portulacaceae; genus Portulaca; species Portulaca oleracea. The sequence goes on along the minus strand of CM055868.1, from coordinate 61,125,453 downwards.
AAAGTTGTAAGTTCGAATTATTTTTTTCCAATACCCCCAAAGTTTGGATTATTTTTTCCAATTTAGATATTATCTTATGTAACATATATAACTCATTTATTGGTAACTATCAATATATATTGTAACTTTTTCCCTTGCTTATTTTCACTAAATTTATTCTAAAATGATCTTAAACTTACTAAATTTATTCTAAGTAATTGCTTTTGTGAATTTATTTGTAAATTTTTGTCAAAATTAATTTTTAATTAATTTTTTAAAATTTATTCTAAACTAAACTTAATAAAAAAAAAAGCTAAAAAAGACCTATACATACAAACTATATATGTATAAAAATTATAATCATTATCAAATGACTAATCTTAAATGATAAAAGTAAGTCTTAAAGGTACTCTAAAGATCTAAAGAACCAACATAACATGATTCACATGCAAATGCATAACTAAAGGTCTATGTCTTTGCATATAATATGATTGTTGGAGCCACACATATCTAGCTCTTGTCCATCACCCTAAAGTTGAAGGGACTCATATTGTGAACTTTGCCTAAGACTAGGCACATAAAGATAGGCCTCCAACATTCTTTTGTGTGTATCATCACATGGTAGGGGCCCCTAGATTGTAGCAAGAAGCCTTATCTCACTATCCAAATTATGGCTAGGGAAATTAGTAGCAATTTTTGTGACTTAACCAATCATTCTTTTCCAAATTCCCAAGGCCACATACATCCACTTCTCCCCAACCCAAGTCTTGAATGTATGTACAACTCAAGGACAAGAGGATCTTCTTAGGGGACAAAGTTTAGCATGGGCCAAACACTACATGCACAAACACACTCATCATTCATCAATAGTTCCTTCCTTAGCCCCTCTTTTGGAAGATAGGAAAGATCATGACCTGATAATGAGGCCTCATTCTTTTATACGACTGGTTGTTGTGTGGTGCTGTGTGGATGAAATGTGGTGGATTGTAATGGATTGGAAAAAGTTGTGGTGAATTATGATGGGTTGTGGAAAATTGTGGTGGGTTGTGGTGGAATATGGAAAGTTTAATTTCTAATAAAAAGATAAATTAAATTAGAGAAAGTAAATTGTGGTGGGTTGTTGTAGATTGTGGTAAATTGTGGTGGAATATGGAAAGTTACAATGCAGTGTAGCACCACGACCTGCCAACCGCATAAAAGAAACGGGGCCTGAAGTCACAAAGTAGTATTGTATGCATCTCACTATCATGCTAGCAACCATGGGGTATGGGATGTAGAATATGGGAGTTTGTATATATTTTGTTGGATAATTATTCTTTAGCTATTGATGGGCCTTTTTCATCTTTTTGCATTCTTGCATATGAGTTGTTTATATCACATATATATATTGAAAATAGATTGAAACCAATCATGTAGGGTGGCTGTACAGTGGTATTATTGGTCGATATTTTGAGAACTTATGCTAAAATATATATCATCAGCAACTGGCTCTTTACAGTTCTAATTGAATACTCTACTATTCAACTCCTACCTATAGGCGAGAACGTAATATCATTACTGATTTTGCGAAGGATAAGCTATCGAAGAAGATGAGTAATTGAGCGAGCAATTTGATGATCCTTGTTGAAGCAACAATTGAGATGGGGTCATTGATGTTGAGGTCGACAATGATGGTTTATCTTCTTTTTTCGAGATGTTGCTAGTTGGCTTCTGGGCCTCGCTACCATTTGGAGGGTCGTGTCTAATCTCTTTCAATAACACGGCAACGTCTTTCATCATCGGTCGATCTTCTGCACGATTACTAGTACATAAGAGAGCAATGCCTAATGCTTGGAGCATTTCTTGTATTTGCGTGTCTGGAAGACTTTGAAGCTTGGAGTCAATGACCTCAACAGGATCCTTCTTGGTTTTCAAATGCTCTCGAACCCATTGAATAACATGTTGCCCATCTGGAAACGATGGATCAACAGGCTTTTTTCCTGTGATGATCTCTAGTAAAACTACCCCATAACTAAACACATCACTCTTCTCGGTGATCTTCATCATACATGCATGCTCTGCAAAGGAAAAACACACTTATAATATATCAAACTTATAACTACCAAATACATTAAAAATTACAGTCATATAAACCATACTAGTTCATGGAAGTTAATGCAATATACTTACCAGGAGCCATGTACCCGTAAGAGCCTGCAAATTGTGGACTTGACAACGATCTACCTTGATCCTCAACCAACCGAGCTAGCCCAAAATCAGCCAAGCAAGCCTCGTATCGATCCCCCAACAAAATATTATGCACCTTAACATCTCGATGAATAATTGGCGGCACACAGTCATGATGCAAGTAAGCAAGCCCCTCGGCAACCCCCAGTGCAATCTTAAACCTAGTCTCCCACTCGATCACAGCAGTACTAGTACCACCGTCATGCAGCAACGAACCAAGCGTACCATTCGGTAAATAGTCGTAAAATAGGAGCCTAGTCTTGCGATTCGATGCCCATCCTAACAACCTCACAATATTCCGATGGCGAATTCGAGACAATGTGGCAACCTCGGAGGAGAAAAACGCGGCCGAGGTTTTATCAGCTGATCGGAACTTCTTAACGGCAACGGTGGGGCCCGAAGACAGCAATACTCGATACACGGCTCCGGACCTCCCGCGACCGATAATATTGTCCGTCGTCAGACACCGCGCAACATCAGCAATCGAAAGGTCGAGCTTCTGGTACAGCGTGACTTCCCACGGTGGGCCCATCTCCACGTCATCCTCCGAGCTTTCCACGTCATCCTTACCCTTCCCCGGGCCCCACCGGAACCGCTTGGCCCCACCAATGATGATGTAAAGGGCGGCCAAGAAAAGCACCGAGGCCACCGAGAGGAGCACCACCATCGCCACCTTCGCCCCCTTCGTCCGCCGAACGCTCCGCCCGGCGGCGCACTGCCGGTATCCGGCGGCGCACAGGCCAGGGTTTCCGGCGAGCATCGCCGGCGGGAGGTTCGAGAAGAGGGGCGTGTTCGGCACGCGCCCAGAGAAGTCATTGTTGGAGACGTTGAGCACCACGAGGTTCTGAAGGCCCCCGAGAAAATGGAGGTCGCCGGAGAGATTGTTGTGGGAGAGGTCGAGCACCCCGAGCTTGCTCAGCGCCGAGAAACCCGCCGGAATCTCGCCGGAGAGCCGGTTCCAGCTCAGATTGAGGGCGATCTCGAGTCCCTGAATCTTGCCGATGGTGCCCGGAATCTCGCCGGAAAACAGATTGCTGCTGAGATCGATCAACTGGAGCTTCGAGCACGACCCAATCTGACCCGGGATCGACCCATTAAACCTATTGCTTCCCAGAATGAGTTTCGTGAGCGAACTCAGCGACCCAATACTTTTGCTCAACTCCCCTCCGATCAGATTATCGGAAACATCGACGAATTGCAGCGACGAAAGGGTGCTCAAAATCGCCGGAAAAACGCCGGTGATGGAGTTCGAATGGAGGTCTAGGAACGTCAGATTCTTGCATCCGGCGATTTCCTCCGGGATAACCCCCGAAAGTCGATTGGAACCCAGATCGAAGAAGTTCAAATTCTTAAGCCCACCAACTGTTCGAGGAATTTCCCCAGTGAGTTTGTTGTCATTCGCCCTGAATCTCACCAACGACTCACACTCCCCAATCTCCGGCGGGATATTCCCGGACAAATTGTTCGACAACAGGAGCAATTTGTTCAACTTCTGAAGCTGGAAAATCTCCTTTGGGATCACCCCAGATAAACTATTAGATGAGAAATCAATCCCTTCCAAATTCTTACACTTCCCCAAACTTGGTGGGATGTTGCCCTCGAGCTTGTTCTCCCACAAGAACAGCAGGGTAAGATTGCTCAATTGACCTAACTCTGGTGGGATGACACCACTCAACTGGTTGTTGTCAAGCTCAATGTGGTTGAGACTTCTGCAAGATCCCAAAGAAGCAGGGATTTGCCCAGAAAGCTGGTTGATGCTGAGTTGAAGCTCCTGCAAGTTTGTCAGATTCCCAAGTGATGCAGGTATGCTACCTGTCAGAGTGTTCATTGACATATCAACCACAACCAACTCTGTGCATTCACCTAGCTCAGGTGGGATTGTACCCACAAGAGCATTCTGCCATAGGAGCAGGTTTTGGAGGTTCTTGAGGTTCCCTATACTTCTCGGGATCGAACCTGAGAGCGAATTCTCGTAGAGATACACACTTTGTAGATTGGTACAGTCCCCAATCTCAGGGGGTATCTCCCCTGACAGTAGGGCTGTGTAAATCGCTATCGTCTCGAGCTTCTTAAGGTTGCCAATGGTGGATGGTAAGGACCCAGAGATGCTTGTCTCAGCCAACCCTAGCATCACAAGATTAGAACAGTTTCCAATCTCTTGTGGTAGTGCACCATGGAGATTCTTGTTACCACCTGCTCTGATCACTGCTAAGTTCTTAAGACTTCCAATGGTGCTTGGGATTGACCCACTAAGCTGATTATCATAGAGGATCAACCACCCTAAACTTGTCAAGTTCCCAATCTCTATCGGTATCGATCCCTCAAGTTGATTCGAGTTCAAGTAAAGCTCTTCCAACTTAGGCAAGAAACAAATCTCACTTGGGATTTCGCCACTCAAGGCATTGTCACTCAAATCCAACGACTCGAGCTCATGTAACAGCCCTATCTCTTTCGGGATCAACCCGGTAAGGTTGGTTCCTACGAGAGCCAGCTTCGTCAATGTGGGCGCCAACGAGGTGAAATTTGAAGGCGCGCCGCCATGTAAATCGACGTAGTTCAAGTTCAGCTCAGTCACCTCATTGGCCGCATTGCAACGAACCCCGACCCACCCACAGGGGGTTTGATCAACCGGGTTCCAGTTAGCGAGCGGGTTAACGGACCCGTTTAGGGTCCGTTTCCACGCGAGGAGAGCCTCGCCTTGCGGGTTGACAGCAATGGCGGAAAACGATAGGGAAAGGGTCAAGACTAGGAGCAGGAAGAGGGGGTTATTTACAGGCATTACAACCAAACAGCAAGTTTAAGTAAGGAATTAAGAGAGATAGATTATTATGAGGGCTAGAAAATGATGCTGCTGATGCTTCTCCCTAGAAGCTACAAAACCCAATGAAAAGAAGAGCACACAAAAGGAGGAAATAGAGGAGATGATAGAGGTGTGTTTGTGTGTGTGTTTTTGCAGCCTAGGGAGGAAAAAAACACCCAGAAAATCATGGGTTAAGGAGGGGATTAGGGAGTTGATTATAATATTGTTAGAGAGGGATTGTTGTGATTAATAAAAAAATTGGGAAGGAGAAGGAGGCAGAATCTCTGGATCCAAGAACAGCTAGGTAAGTCCATGATGTGTTTGGGGGGGGGGGGGGGGCTGTGAGAAATGGAATTTTAGATGCCTCTCAAACTATTTTTATGTATTTCTTTATGCTTAGATACATCACAATTCAGAAACAGAGTAGAAAAAACAAACAGGGAAAAATTGAACTTGCCACTTCTACAATTTAATAATAAATGGGACTTGAGCTGTCTTTTGTTACAGACTACAGTGTATTTTTTTTTATGTCCTTTTGTTTGAAACTATTCTCCCAATTTCTTAGATAATTGTCATTTTTATGTTTTGGAAAGATATTCAAGAAAATTAAAGCAATTGTCTTAGAAACCACGAAAAATAAAAAATTAGTTAAAGTGTAGACGTGACAAAACAATCTTGAAACTCGAATGGATGATTCGATGTTGACCCAAACACGAAGGCAACCCGAAATTGATAGGAACTGCAACTAGGAAAATGACCCAGTTAAAATCCACGTCCAAATAATTTAAAATTAAACCATAACTCAATCAGAAAAAACCTCAATTAGTTGACCCGATGCCAACACGAGCCGATCTTCTAAAAAAATAGAGTGAGTAGTATTTGAAAATTGGTTGTTTCACTCATTTGTGTGTGTGTGTTTTTTTAACCTAATTTTATTAGTTAAAGAAAAATCAATGAGAAATTTAAAATTTCAGTTTGTGTTTCTTTTCACTTCTCAGATTTATGGTCTGTGCTCCTTTTGCTGTGTTCAGATTAGTGCTTTCTGCTAATTATGTGAAGCAGGGGAAGACGAGTAGAGTACTCTTGGCCATGAATGAATGAATAAATAAATAATTTTTAAAAAAAAAAAAAGAAACAGCAAATTTGGTGGGAGTTTTGTCAGTTGCATAAAAGTAAATGTTGTGCTTTGGCAAAGAGGGATCTGAGTCAGCCCATTCTCATGTAGAGGTACTATATTGCATTATTTACTGAAATTTAGCTACCATGTCCACCCATGCAATATGAGGTAGTACTGTGAAATAATTGGTCTTTTGATTTTATTATGTCCATATTTTAGTTTTGATTTTTCATGTTTATAAATTTTGTTTACAAATATTTTTTTTGAATTTTTTTAATGAAGTAACGTTAACCTATCCACTAAGGACTAAGCTCATGTTTTAGGAGTAAATTTTATACAATTTTACTTATTTTTGTTACTTTACTTATCTTTTCCTATTTATGCCCCCTCCTACCCACGCTTCGGAAAAAATGGACTAACTTTAAAATTCAAATAATCAGAACTAAGGATTTGTTCTTTTGTGTGTACCATATCGTACCATTACCATAATTTACTACATTAATCACAAATCATCACATATTACCATACAATACCACACTTTAACACAACAACTATAATTTTCTCTCTCCTCAGTTTTCTCAGTATTTTTCATAGTTCTCTCTTTTTACCTGACACACCAACCATTCTTACAACATTTTTTGTCACAACTTACCACATGATAGTGACTGTACCACTATCCATATTTTTAATATACCATATCATCATCATACTTTATTTAGGCCTCGTTCTTTTGTGCGTTGCGTTACGATTAGTTGCAGTAGATTGGGTTAAGTTGCGGTGGAAATAGTTAAAAAGTAATGGTAATTTGCGTTATGTTTCAGTATGTTGCGGTAGGTTGCGTTGCAGTTAGTTGCGTTAACGCACAAAAGAACGGGGTCTTACCATAAAAACATATCATATCATTACCATACTTTACCCACTGCGAAAAAGAACATGGTCTCAATTCAAACCTAAATTGGACATGTAGTTAAATGTAATGAAAACATTTGATATTGATAACTTGAGAGCATTTTGTATTTTATGTCAACTTTTTATATGATGGAAATATTTGATGTTGATAACTTCCCCAAAACAGGGCCAAAATGTAAAAAAGTAAAAAGTAACTACAATAGTTATGTGATAGGACACCAACTAAACTCCTCTAATATTCTGCCTAATAATCATCAAGTGGCTTTCAATTCAATTATGCAATTAAATCCAAAATCTAATTCATTATGCTTTTGAGTTTGATCATTATTGGTCATTCCACTATTATCATGCCTTTAATTTTGTGCTCACAAATCATCTCTAAACTATAATTATTTAAACCATAATTAGATTTCTCTCATTATATATCTATATTACTGTGAAATAAGCTGAATAAATATCTGAAATAAGCATATACTAGTAATATATATCTCATTTTATTAATACGTAAAAGTAGCAAAAAAATAGAATATTATTCGTATAAAATCTAGTTAAATTGTTAAACCACAAACTATTTTTTCTTTATTTTTTGGTGTTAATATTGGGAAAATTAAAATAGTAGGAAAAGAAAAGACAGAAAGAGGAGATCAAATGAATATTTATTCTTTAATAATATTGGTAAATTTTGGTAACTTTTGTCAAATTTACCCAAATATATCAATTTTTTTTGTTTTTTAACTTTGGTAAATTTAAATAAATTTAAGTAAAAAACTACCAAACCCAGTTTACCTATGAATTTGAAATACCCCTTACTAGACCTGTCAATTAGGTCGGGCGGGCGGTTTCGGGTCGGTCGTATATTGGGTTCGGGTAAATACGGGTCGGGTGAATTTCAGGTTCGGGAAAATACGGACGGTGTATTTCGGTTTCGGGTCAACCCAACGGGTTATAATTGCGACCTTTTTTTCACTTTTTCTTTTTAAAATATGGTCTCTAAGGCCCTGTTCGGCAACAGCGTTTAAAATAACTTTTAGCGTTTTCACCAGTTAAAATGTTATTTTATCAATTTTTAATTATTCGGTGCGGGAGCGTTTAAAATTAGTGGATAGCGTTTAGAGTAGCTTTTTTGATAAATTCACAAACGTTACAATGAGTAACGTCAAAGTACTCAAGAGCAGCGTTGGAGGAATGCTTTCCATGTCTACTCTTTTTTATTAATGTTTTTGATGAATGATTAAACAAAATATATCTTACCATGTGTACCTCACTACAAATTATATTATTATTATTATTATTATTATTATTATTATTATTATTTTATAATCATCATCATCATCATTATTCTTTCTCCATCCAAAAAAATTACCTCATTTTATTTTGACGGTATTTGATACAACACTTTGATCAATAATTTTTCACGTTTTAGATTACTAAGATTTGTAAAATTATGTTGAAGTAAAAGCATTTTTCATTACAAATCTAACAATTCTAGTTTAACCTAATAGTTCAATATATAATTTGATAAATTAATAGTCAAAATTTAAAATTTTCTACCCCATTAGTCAAACATGGACAATTTTTTGTGGCGAAGAGAGTAATTAATAATAAAAATAATAATAATGATTATGATGATAGAATAATAATAACGACGATTACGATAGTAAAATAACAATGACGACAACAACAATTACAACAATAATAATAATAAGAGATATGTCCTTTTTAGTCATTTCATATTCATCAGCTACTCTAACCTCTGATTTTACCGAACACATTCTTTACAAATAACTATTTTAACAGCTATCAGCTATCCGCTAATATAAATCAGGTATCTGCTACCTTAACAGCTATCCGCTACATAAACAGCTATCCGCTACTCAATCCACTATTTTCGCCGAACAGGGCCTAAATACTACTTTTTGTACAATATACATAATAAAATATGATTATCTTCTAGCAATGATAGATTATTGTAACTATTTTAACTTAAATAAAAGAAATACCAAATAAATAAGTTGCGTTTATTGTTTAATAGTTAAAAATTTGAATGCAAAGTCACAAATTTTAATAAAGTTTAACTCAAAAAGTTAAATTTTCGGGTCAAACGGACGGGTCGGGTTTGACCCGTTAATTTTCGAATTCGGTATACTTCGGGTTTAGTTGAAAAAAATTGTGTTCAAAACCCAGAAATTTCGGGTGGGTTCGGGTCGGGTCAGAAATTGCAAGGTCTACCCTTTACAAACTGTTGTTATTTTTTTTTTGGTGTTAATATTGGGAAAAATAGAAGGAAAAAAAAAAGAATAGAAAGATTCATGGATAAATTAAATTTACCAAAATTTTCTAGATTTTGCTTACATTTACCAAAATTTACCAAAAATTATCAAAATTGAAAAAATAAAAAAAATTAATTTTGATATATTACAGTAAATTTGTCAAAAATTATTAAAATTTACCAAAAATTACCAAAATTTATTTTTTATCCAATTATTTTTTACCTGTGAACTTTACACCCCTAAATGAATATTTATTTTTAATAAGTTTTGTCAGAAAGCAAGCACTAACTTACCACCAAAAGGTTGCCCAGAAAACTTGGCAGTTACTGCTACAGATCCATCTTCTACTATTATCAATTCTTAATTTAACTCTTATTGATCAATTATATTCTTAAACAAATTATTATTTTCCTTCAAATATTTGTATTCTGGTTGCAGCAGAGTTTGCAAGTATTTCACAATTCACAAGTACAGAATAGTGAATCAGATCTAATCAATTAATAAAACAAAAATAAATGTGCATAGTACTCAATCCAGATCTCATATACATTGTCCATTTAATGACAAAATTTCATCAATTACCCTTGTCTGCTTGAAATTGGACAATATAAATACAATTTTAATTTATCTAGAATTTTAATTTAGGAGCGGTTGGTAGGAATTCTAGAGAAATTTTTTTTGGAAAAAAATTTTCATGGGAGAGATTTTCCTGAAAAAGTTTCCCTTCGTCCCCCAAAGGGAAATTTTTTCTAGAAAAAATGTAGAAAATAGTGGGCCTACCTAAACATAGAAAAAATAAGCTAAGTCAATTTGAAAAAATTGACAATTCTCCCAAAATTTTTGGATATTCTCCATTCCAAACTTAACTTTTTTCAAAAATAATATTTGATGTCCCTGAGAAAATTCTTGATGTTAACCTTAATTATATGGTTGATGAATTATCCATTCCCTTTTTGTAATACCTCGGGCATGTGGTTAAAGTGTGACTTAAAAGGATTGAAATGACTACTTATATCACCAAGATACACCTTCTTTTATGGTAACTCATTCGTTGGGAACTCCTCACTTGAAGCAGTTATTTGTAATGTCCGCGGCCCGGTATGGGTTGGGGCGTTACACTTTTATTTAACTAGTAAAATTTTCTTTAAAGTAATTACACTTACACATTGGTGTTTCGAAAGCTAATTAAATACCAAATTTATTAACTATAATTTGCAAAAAAAAAATATCTATGATTTTTTACTCAACAATCCAGATAATGTTTCATGCATGGAATGAAATACCAAATAATTATGTAGGTAAATATAATTATTGAATGGTTCTCCATTCTATATTTAGCTTATTTAGGAAATAGATCTTGAACAATGATTAAGTCGGATATTCATGCATGGAATTATGTTAGCAAGGATAATACGAGTATATATATTTTAATCTCAGGTTTAAGACATAATTATTGATAATGACAATTATATTAGAGGATAAGATCATATGATCAACTTTTTTTTTTCCAAAGGACTTAACCTTAAAACTGATTAATTTATACCAAAGCATGAGCATTTGGTCCATGATTTATATAGTCTTGAATAGAGATTTGCTAGACATGATTTCAGGTTCTCATAATTGGACAAAATCTTACAGATTATTTCAGAATTAATTCCACATAAATTAAATTTGAGATTATTGTTGTCCCCCCCCCCCCCCCCCTTCACCAAGAAAAAAATGTCATAATTCTTGCCTGTCACGTGACTTGTCTTCCCATTTTTAAGATTTTTCTGAATTGATTTTGACCTTTTTTTTAATTTATATTGGCAATTAGTAATGATATTACATACTTGAAGTGATGTTTTGTATTTTAATCAATCAAAATACAAATTTATCAAATATTAATGTTTTTTAGACAATAATAATATTAGCATGTGAGATTCATAATTTTTGGTTAAAAGAATACTCGTCCTAATTCTCACCGGTAATGTGACTTGCCTTCCTATTTTTGGGTTTTGAATTAATTTTGATAACTATCTTTAACAAATATTAGGCCTTGTTCTTTTCTGCAAGAATCATGCACACACACTTACCTACCGGCCACAATCCGCCACATTTTACCGCAAATCATTACTTTTCTCTCTCCTCACTTTTCATTCTCCTCACTTTTCTCCTCTACTTTTTACATCCTCTCTCCTCACCTACCCCACATACCAATAACCCACCACAATTCCACTATACCCGCAACAATTCCACCACACCTCACTACACCACTCCGCAAAATACCGCATAAAAGAACATGGCCCAGTGTTTCTTATAGTGTTTTCAAGTATAAGCGCAAAAATAATTGTGATTAGAATAGAGATCCTAACTTAGATTCATGGGGTAAGTAGTTAGGATCTGAATTAACCATGGAATATAGATGGTAGAATATTGTATCGAGAATTTTGGATCATAAAATTGTAAAATCATAAACATGATCGAGATTTTAATAACTATACAACTTTATCGAAGATTAAAAGCCAAAAAGGTTAAATTTTGTAACAAAGATGCTACAAACAAACCGCAAAAGACCGCAATAAAAACAGCTAGTCAAACACCAAAATAGTTGAAAGAAACAACCAACATAAACAAAGCACTAAAGACAGCATTAGAAAAAATGTCCAAAAAAAAAACCGAAGCAAAAAGCTTCACAGCTTCTTAGTAGATATAACTTTCAACCCAACATATCTTTCTCACTCTGGCCCGCTTACGTGCAAGTATCGCTTCAATATCATCTAAATCCTTAACACTTCGAGATGCTTGATCTATAAAACTTAATTAGTGTATTATAAGCGCAAAAATAAACTTAATTAATGTATTCAATTTTCATAAGGAAATCGTTAATGAGCGAGCAAATTAATTAAGGTCAGGAATCTTTACCTGTTGGCATAATAAGAGGAGGTTGGCACATGCTTTGGCACATGATTGAGATTAGAGAGATAAGTTAATCAATTATTTAATTAATTACTATAGTTGATTTGTAAACAAAGTCTTAATTTTTCTTTAAAAAATTCTGAATAGACAGCAAAGAAAGATAAAAAGAGACAAAGCAACCACTGAGCATGAAAAGGAGAGCAAGCAATATAATGGGGTTGGATTTATTTTTTTGTAAAAAATAATTCCCAAACAAAAATATAAATAATTTGAATTTAATTAACTATTTTAATTAATATTGACGTAGACACTAAGCTTTGCACTTAAATCGCTAAAAACATACACATATACCCTTCTCATTACTTCCCCACCATGCACGCTAAATTGCTAACCTCACCTCTTTCTATGCATGTGAGACATAAATACGGATTAATTACCTGAATTTTTTTTAATCTTTGGTGGTTTAAGCAAGGATATTATATACTCCCTCTGTTCTTTTTTATCTATCATTTACGATTTTCAGTGTCAATCTTTAATTAATAATTTTTAATATAAAATATTTATAAAAAATATAATATTATACTTTTTCAACAATATTTTCCATTACGAATCTAATGATATCAATTTTATATGATGAATCATTATACAAATTAAGATATTAATAGTCAAAGTTTTTACCACAATTTCCTAGGCGACAGATAAAACAAAACGGAGATAGTATATAGTAGTACAAATTATAATGTGAAAAATGTTGTAAAGCATTATTAATTATTTGTTTAATTCATATGTAAAAGATATTGTAATATATATATTTACATATTTTAAATCTAAATATCTAGACTTGTCAATTTTGTCCCAATATGATAACCATTTGACCCGAAAATTATCAGTATGAAAATTAACTGGTCAAACTCAACTTACATGTTTGACCCAAAAATTTTAATTTTTTAGTTCAACTCTATTAAAATTTGTGTCTTATATATCGTTAGAATTTGTATTATGACTATTAAATTATAAGCGCAACTCATTCATTTGTTATTTCTCTAATTTAAATTGAAACATTTGCAATAATCTATAGTTACTAGAAAATAATTGTATTGTATTATATATATTGTACTAAAAATAGTATTTGGAGACAATTTTTTAAAAAGAAAAAACGGAAAAATGCTACAGCCATAACTCGTTGCGTTGACCCAAAACTGAAATATATTATTGTCCATATTTATCCATACCCAAAATATATCAGACCGATATTTACCCGAACACGATATACACCTAATCCATAACCCAACTGTCTACCCGAATTGACAGATCTACTGATATCTAATAAATGCCCAAGTATTATCTAGTTGAGTCAATGCGTTTAAGTATATACATGCAAACCTTTTTTTAAATAAAAAATGTACTTGCCTGAAATGCAAAATAGAAAATATATAAAAAAAATTAATAAATATTCCCACCGTTTTATATTAATTAATTGTCTCAATTCTCTTCCTTAATTAAAAATTTCTCATAGCATATTTTATCAAGAATTACAACATTATATTTTCATAATAATATTTTTCGTTATAAATCTAATGATAATATTTTCTTATATTTTAATATGAACAGGAGGAAATAGAAAATACTATCATCATTGATTTCGAAATTTCACTGAAAATGTAAAAGTTCAAAAAGCCACTGGATAAAGTGTATTTATGGATGTTATTAGTTAAAGCGTAGATGCTGAAATGTGGGTAGATTGAGTGAGTTTTTTTGCTTTTTGAACCCCGAATTTTGGGAGTATTTATTTTCTGGACCCCCATATTTCAAAGTTTATATTTTGGACCTTATACTTTGTCTCCGACAACAATATGTACCCTATACTTTGTCTCCGGCAACAATATGGACCCCCATATTTCAAAGCCATTATCGAACTTTTTTTTTTTCGAAACTTTCAGCCGCTTGCACAATTTCCAATCCCCATATGAGCATATATTTGCTAAAAAAATTACTAAAATTTACCAAAAAATTATCAAAATTTAACTTTTACCATACTGTTTTTTACCCATGAATTACATACCCTTAACTATCAAAGCCTGGTCAATTTCAAAACAACAGTCAAAAGAAGGAAAAAATGATAAAAGGCCATATCGGGAAGTTTAGGCAACAATTAGGTCATCGCAAGGGTCAAATATAACTTTGGGCCACATTTTTTGGGTCCACAAAATATCGGGTCCAAAATATAAACTTCGAAATATGGGGGTTCGGAAAATAAATACCCCAAATTCGGGGTCCAAAAAGCAAAAACCCCTGGATTTAGTCTACTAGTAATTAGCGGCATTCCCTTCTCCACTATTCATAATGTCTATCATCAATAAACCAAAAATATATTGCGATTTGACATGTTAATCATAATTAGAAGGAGCCAACAAATTTAGAAAATGACTTATGAATTATGATAAGATTGATGATGGGGTTTATTTTTTTCATTTATATTTATAAATATCAAATATATATATATATATATATATATATATATATATATATTTCATTTTGTACTCATTCTCGCTTTTTTTTTTAGTCGAATAAATCAGGGCTGACTCCTCCTATTTCCATCAAGAAAACAAAACAAAAAACACAATATCTACCATATAAATTGTTGGGGTCCCGCATAAATTAGTAGTCCAATTAATCCATGATACAATTAAATGCATTTCGCCAATAAAAACATTCTCAAATTAATATGATTATATAATGAGAATTATATGTAATGCTTTGTTGGATTAAAAAAAGCCCACATATAATGTCAAATAAAATGCCAAAATTAGTTAAGTGTGGGGGTTGTAAATGCTAACTCTAGTGTCCCAAATATAGGCAACTCATGTGTTTAATGGCCCAAGCTGTTCTCAATTGGAATATAATCATTTTTCTTAGACCTTAAAATCTCCATCGTCAACTTCTTAATTTGTAAAAAAAATGTTGCAATTAAGGTGAAGTTACTATATATTGAGATAATGATATGTGTCTTTTTTTTTTTTGATAAAAATGATATGTGCCTTTAATCAAGATGATTAATAATCGTTTTGAATTATCTATAATTCACATTTTTGTTAGTGTTTTGCTTTTCGTTAAATGAATTTATGATTTTAGATGCTAATTCTGTGATAGCTAGGATTAATTATCATGCAATTTGGATGTGTGAATGAATGTTAATCTTATCCTAATTAAATAAAACCTATCCATTAGCCACATTTCAGATTTTTTTATATAAATTTAAATTATGCAAAAAAAGAATTTTATACAATTTTTGTGATTTTATCGTTATAGAATTCAATTATATTATTTTTTTATTAACATACTAAATGAGATATTATAAAATAAGACACTTTTTTTTATGAAAATAAGACACTTATAATATATGTATCTTATCTCAATACTCATATACTTCCGAATAAAAATATGAACGGAAATAGAATTCCAAGATAAATAATTTAACTATACATATTAATATATTATTATAGGTCTATATATGATTATGAAATTATGGCGATTAATTGTAGTATTTTTTTGAAAAGTAAAAAGAGAAAAGAAAAATCGAAGATAGTATGTATGATGAGTGGGAAAAGGAGGTGCAATCAAGGGGAGGTGTCCTTAAAAAAGGGGCAATAATGCAAGGATGGAAGTATGTGAAGTGCCTATTAGTCCCTTAGAAATTAGAATAGCTATAAAAGCCTTGATTTCAATTCCCATCAAAATGTTTAAGGGGACCCCTCCCCCTCCCTACATGCATTATTTTTGCCATCATGCATCCCCTTACGTGTGGAAATGACACCCTAGCTATATAACACCTTTAAAATTTTGTACTATTTATAATATATACAAGCTAGGTAGCCAACTTAGTTAATGTAACCATATACATATAGACACATCATATATACGTCCAAATTGTTTAGCGGGTTCATTGGTTAAATAGTTTCTTTTTTATATAAAAAAATCTCTTCATAAACATCACTTCGTTTCGTGCATGTAACGCCTCAATCCTTTTAAGAGCCGTGGAGATTACTGAGAACTATTGCTGACTGACCTCACAAATTAATAACCGGCCACAAGTCTTTTCAACCTGAAAAAACTTCCCAAGAGGTTACCCATCTTAAACCTACTCTCATCCAAACACACTTAATCGAGTAGTTTCCAATATATGAGTTATCTTAAAAGAAGGTGCACCTTGATGATATTTAGTAGTCATTTCAATCCTTTTTTAAGGCCCTGTTCGGCAAAATTAGTGTTTTAGATAGCGGATAGAGATTTATGTAGTGGATAGTGGATGACTGTTCAAATGAAAATTGTGTTCGGTAAATTTAGTGGTTGAATTAACAGATTAATGTGAATTGACATAAAAGGATATGAATAATTTTGAAAGATAAAATTTTCAAAGAGTATTTTTTGACCGAAAAATATGAAACACTATACCCCAAACACTAAACGTTAACTTTATCAGTGTTTCACAAAACGCTCCTTAAAACGCTAAACACTCCTCAAAACGCTAGCTTACCGAACACTAATATTTACGCAATTAGAGTTTTGACTTGGTCAAAACGCTAAACGCTAACCCAAACGCTACTGCCGAACACAACCTAAATTACACTTGACCATATATTCAGACTGTTACAATACAAATTATTTGGCGCGTTCATTGGTTAATTAAATAGTTTCTTTTATACAAAAAATCTCTTCATAAACATCACTTTATATATATGGTGATTGTTGTTCATAAACATCACTATATATACACATCATATATATCTTCCCACGAGCTTAATCCAAAGGTCATCCGCAATGGTGAGTTTAAACTCGACTAACTGCTAACGTGGTATGAGATGAGAATGAAATGAAGCCGTGTAGGGCATTTCAGTGGTGAGAATGATACTTGTCTCTCGAGAATCTCGCCGTCAGTCTCGCGAGACGAGTTTGAAAGTGAGTTTAACACACTAATATTTTAATCATATTTTCTATCTCTCTCCTCATCGACATTATTTTTTATCAATATATATAACCAAATTAATTATATTATTAAGTAAGACTCACTTTTTTAATTAATATGAGCCAAATTCATGCTTACCATTGGAAAGCTAGTTAAATAAAAGGATAAATTTTGACTTTTTTTTTTTATATGGGTCCACAGATTCTACATCATCCAATTAATCAAACTCAAACTCACTGTTACGGGTGATCTAAGGAGTATGTATTGCTGGTGACATTTATGTGAGGATAGTTTTGTGTGATGGTGGAAGGTCGGCATAAGTTTTCAAGGCCCTTGTCGTCCTTTACCTTTAGGGAGTGTTCAGTATAATTTGAGGTAGATTTTTCATGGGAAAAAATGTATTTGAAAAAGGTTTAGTTCATAATATTTTGAAACTTGGGGTAAAGATGTAAGAAAGTGTCTCCGGTGTTTGGTTAAAGCTCTAATCTTTTCGAAAAAATTGTTTGAAGTATCCAAATTACGTACTCTTATTTATAATTGTTAGGATATGTCATATTAGGAATATTAATTAATTCGAAATTAATTTCTGTTTGTAAATCTTTTTCCCTTATCCATCCCATCGATAAAAAAATTTCCAAAATAATATTTTATAATTATGAGCTCCACATAAAAATTTTCTTTGTGATAAATGACAACTAAACATTAAAAAATTATTTAAATTTGAAAAAGCCAACCTATTTTCCTATAAAAGTTCAGAAAAAAAAGCCCTTAGATTGATTCATTAGCCCATTGAGCATCATTGCATTATTTTATAATATAATATATAGATGAATTGAACTCACATACATTATAAACAATAACATTTCCAATTTGTCATAGTAATAATAATAATAATACTAAATAATAACAGTAATGGCGATAGTAATAATAATAGTAATACTCGTAGTGTATTATTATTATTATCATTAATATAATGATAATAAAAATATAAATAAATAAATAAATAAAAGAAGTCACGCTCCAAAGAACTATTGACATGATATGGCTAATTGCTAAAGATTGTTGAACTAGTGAAGAGTCAAAAGGCATGTTCTAAAGTTGAATTAAGATTGGACCAACACATTAATGAATGATTTAAGATAATCTAAATTATATTAGACAATAATGATGAAGTTAATTGCATAGTTAGTGGTCATGCATATACTCGTTCAGTCGTCCGTGGGGGTGATCTTTAGTTAAGCAGCTACAAAATGCCAACATAATTATTTGATTGATTATACTAATCAAAGTTTATGGATGATTAATTATATTTGGACCATGCTTAATAGGATCTTAGACTAGTCAATTGTAAGCTAATTGCAATGCTTTATGGGTGATTTATTAATCACTTTTTGTTCATGATTGGATCATTTATTAATTTATACCTTAATTTTTTAGACATTGCCAACTAGTGTTTGGCAAGAGGAAAGCAAATAAAATTGGGGCCACTATTATTTTTTTAAGAAAAATGGAAACATGTCTGTTGATTTTAATAAGTTTTGATTGTTAATTTTTTATTTTGTTTTTTTAATATATATTAAGGCGTTTTTTTTTTTTTGAAAGTTTGTGATCGGGTTTTCTTGTTGATGATATTGATCATATTTTTTTCATTCATAACTTTTTTTTCTTGTTCTTTATCCAAAAATGAAAAAACAACATGTATCAAATTATCAATGACAAAGGCCATGTTTGGTAAATAGTTGTTAGTTCTTGGTTGTTTAGATTGATTGTTTACTATTAGTTATTTGGATTGATTGTTTGGATTAGCTGTTTGGATTGATTGTTTAGATTGATTGTTTAGAAAAAAAATTATGTTTAGTACATAAAGTTATATGTTTTTGAAAAGTAATTGTTGCAATTTTATTTATACCTTTTATTGTCAATTTTAAAATAATATATCTCAATTACTTTTATAATAACATGTATGTAATTATTTGTAAATTTTGGCCTAAAATGATAATTCCTACAAGCAGACAATCCAATAGATTGCTCATATAAGCCTGTTGGAGATTAGCGCACCTATTAGACCCAATCAGCCAAGTGAATATGTTGTTTACCAAACACTTATTTAACTTATTTGACTTGATCAAATCTTCCGGTAAATAATTTTTTCCATTAAGTCATTCACCAGGTTATTTACCAAACATGACCAAAATTTTCCATATACATAATCATGAGGTTATTTGTCAGTCTCCTATAGCTAAAAATATACTCCCTCCGTCCCAAATAAATTGTCCACTTTGCTTTTTCACAGTCTTCGATGTTATACTTTGACTATTAATATTTTACGTTTTATCTTAGTAAGACTTGTAATATTTTGTTTAAATGAAAGTATTTTTCATCACAAATCTAATAATAATAGTTTTACACGATAACTCAATATATAATTTGATAAATTAACGGTCAAACTTTATAAAGTTTGACCTCATTAGTCAAACTGGGACAAATTATTTGGGACGGAGGGAGTATATAGATAGTCAGATTAGGACCTTTCCTTTTTTGGTTAATTGCTTTGATTTGCACTAATCAACTACCATGATCAGTATATGAATATCTCATTAAAGAGTTTGAGAAAAAGCAAATAAAGTTAACTTAGAAAATTTTTGACTCATCCAACAAAATATTCAACCCTAATTATATGCTTTTATTCCCTCCGTTTCATATTAATTGACACTTAAACTAACTTTTTTTGTTCCAAAATAATTGTCACTTTTCATTTCCTAATATCTAACTTAATTATTTTAACTCTGATCATTATGTTAACTTTTACTTTTTCAATGAATAATAGCTACTCTTACTCACATTCTCTCACTACTTACACATTGGTATCCGAAAAAGTACCTTAGAAAATTGTGTTATTTAATTATATAGGTAGTTTTTTAGTTAAACATTGTTATATGAAATTTTTTTAAATGTGTCAATTAATATGGAACGGAGGGAGTATATTGTATATTTATTTGTATGATTGCCTCATATGGATGCTAATTAATTAGGAAATTGGACCACAATGTTATCTTTTTTACCCTTTATCTAATTTCGAGTCCTCATAGTTCAATGTTTGGAATGTTCCTATTATTCTCTTGGCATTGGAGGTAGATATGATATGTGGGCACCTAAAGTATTGTTGGGAGTTCTAAAGTATCATAAAGTGTGATAAAGGAAGCTATATTGAGCCAAACAAAAAGGAAGAAGGTCATTGAGAAATAATTTTATTTATCGATTCAAAGTTTAATGTCATGTTTGGTGTTTATTGCCCCTAAAAAAATTGTTTATCAACTATCATGAGTTTTTTTCTTAATGAAATTAAACCTAATTATGTGGGTTATCGATATTAATTCTTAAAGGAAAACTTGATTTTTTAAAAAATATTGTTATAATATTCTCTAATTTGTAAAATTTAGGGGTATGACTTTTATATTTGATCTTAATTTTCAATTCATACCTCATTTAATTTGGGCGGTACTTAGGAGTATTGGCTAATTAGGTCATGAACTAAAAATACGCCATTGCTGGTTAGTCTAATATGTATCTATTACTAACTAATAAACTCGTATATATGATTCAACCCATATTCGAAAAAAGAACATATTACGTATCTAAATAAATATATTAAGAAAATTGAAAGTACAAAATATATATACCCATTTGAAATATGCATACAAAATATCTATACTCATCTAAAATAACATATTATGAACCTAAATAACGATATCCTACACTTAGAAAAATACAAATTATTGATATTTAAATTCTTCGAATAATAAATAGTTTCAATGCTTATATATCTAAATTTGTTTACTTATTTAAAATAAAATTTTCAAGTTCATGAAATTAAAGATTCTTGTTGTATTGTATCTATCACTCAGGAGAAGCTTGTGTGAAATCCAAAATGCTCTCTTTTTATGGTCCTCACCTTTAAGTGGTGTCATTATTACATTATGGAATAGTATGTTTCTCTTCTTTCGGCTTACCTACAATAAAAGCCATGGAACAAACATATCATATCTTTGTATGTTACATCTTGAAAATGACACCATGAACTTTCACTATCTAACTTCTAACTAAGTTTAAAAAAGAGAAAGAGACATTCAATAGGTTAAAATATAATATCATAATTAAAAGAGAATAGAAAAAAAAAAACTTAGAACGTAGGGCAAGATGTTTTAGCCATGTTCTTTTATACGGTTGGCTGCGGGATGGAGCGATGCGGTGTGGTGGAATTGTCGTAGATTATTGATAAGTTGTGATGGGTTTTGTTTTTTAATAATTATAAATTTGAAAAAACATATTGTGGTGTGGGTTGTGGTGGGTTTTGGCAAAGTAGGGTGTGCTGTGACACCGCAACCAACCAGCCATATAAAAGAACAGGGCTATGATGTTCTTTACGGACATAGGATATAATTATGGTGAAGGTTAGGTACGTACAAAAATAAGTAATGTTGTGTAAGTGTTGGTAGGTATGATAGTATTTAGGAAGCTAGGTCACATCATTTAAATATATGAATTTTTAAATATATAATTTATAATTTTTAATTAGGTGTTGTGGGTAAGACAAACCATATTAATCACATCACCTATTAAATATATAAATTTTAAAAACACATATTATATAAGATAGGTAAAGTAATTTAAGGATAAATAAATAAGACAAGAAAGATTTTACGATGTTTAATTCAAAGCGCATCTACACTAGCAACTTGGCTAGTGTGGACGTCTTGAAATTAATGAACAAGTGTTCAACCAGAGCCAGACCACTCCTCAAGTCACAACTTATAGGGCTTCAAATATGAGATTGTCTCACTTTAATTCAGTGTTTAAATAAGTCGTCTTTCTTTTTTTTCTTTTTTTTGTGATATACTTGTAATTTTGGAGGTCATTCTTTGTTTAGCTCAGTCTTTTAGTAATTGCAGTTGGTTACATGTGAAGCCATGATAAGAATCTTGATGCCCATCGCATGGCCAAAATTAAGTTGTATGGGCCAGGAATAACAGGTCTGATTAAGAACCTGTCCTGATCAGATAGCTCTTTATATGCCGATGTTATCAATATAATTTTCTTCATGTTTTCCCCTAAAAGAAAAGGCAAGATAAAAAAAAATATTGTGTAAGAATGAATTAGGTAAGATCAAGAAGATATCATATATTCAAAAAGAACAAAGCATAATTCTAATATACTCAAGTAGGGGTGTGTTTTGTCCATATGCTTTATATTTGGTCCACCTTAATTTTCTAACAGAAGTAATATGTAAGTATACTATGATCAATATTATAGTTGGAAAAGTTACGTTCGACCCAACTATTAGAATTTATCCAATATGAAAAAATAGGGTGCGGTCATAAATTTCTCGTTTGAACCTTGACATTAATTGATTTAATTGAATATTCAATCACAATATTTCTCCTGTTAAGTAGGTGTTCTTAAATCATCCAATCTCTTGAACCCACAATTAATTGTTTTCTAATTATATTAGAATTTTATTTGCAATATTATCTTTGATATTAATAGGGTTAGAGATTGTCAAGAAAGTGTCATGAAATCACTAGATCTCTTAACCTACACTTGGTTGTTTCATAATTATATTACCATTCTATTTGTGGAATATTATCTTTGATATCATTTTAGGAAACAACTAATATCATTGTTACTCCCTCTATTTGAAATTATCTGTTATTTGGAATTGATTTGCTAATGCTAATATGTCTAATATTTATGGGGTAGTTATGAGCATAATTACTAAAATGATGACCTTGTTATTTTTTAATAATCTCATTCAACCACAATAATTATCAATGGTAAAATAGTAAAATCAGTAATTAATTAGCTATTGAGATTACAAAATGACAAATAATTAGAAACGAGAAAAGTTAGTTAAAGTGACAGATAAAAAAGAACGGATGGATGTAAATTTTCTGCTTTAATTTTCTTTCTAAAGCCCACAAAAGACAATACCCATGAGCCCAATCACACGAGGCCCATGCCGCACGCATAAAACCTAGATGCGACCAAACAAAGCCCCGCATTAAAACGACGTCGTCCAGCCACCGCTTGATATTATAAATTTAAACTCTTTCCCCCCCTTCTCTCCCTCCCTTTCTGAAACCCTAATTCAAGCGACAGCCATGGCGATGTCAGAACCAGAAGGAAACCCTAATTCTCAACTCCTCCCAGCTGAAATCATGGAAGAAATTCTCATAAGATGTCCCGTCAAATCCCTCCTACGTTTCCTAGCCGTGTCGAAACTTTTCCGCTCCACGATCACTAACCCTAACTTCATGTCCAAGAAACACAATTACGCCCTCAAGCAGGCCAAACCCTACCCGGATCGCTTCACAACCCTAAAACAGTCCGGATTCGACGATGCATGGGAGCGCGACAAAACTGATCATCATGATCCTTCAGGAACACGTCAACTTATTCGTAAGTTAAACTATACTCCACACGTAATCGGATCAGCAAAAGGTCTGGTATGTTTCTCCTTAAGTTGGAAATGTAAAGACGTAAGATTTTCACGTTTTCTCACTTCCTTGTTTCTCTGGAACCCTATGATAAGAAAGTACGTCAAAATCCCTAACCCCATGCAAATCGACTTGACTAGAGACAACTTTAACACCTGTGACTACAAACCCCATGCAATGGAGTTCTTCTACGACGACAATGCCGAGGACTACAAGGTGTTTCTAATGGAGAGGACTCATGTCATGCGAACCACGATCGAGGTTTTCGAGTTGAAGAAAAATGCTTGGAGAGTGTTCATTATAGAAAACAGTACTATATGTGGTTGGAGGGTCAATAACTTTGTATTCCTCAATAGAGCCATGCATTTTATCAGCATGATCGATAACGGTTACGGTCACACTTATAGGCCAGGGTATGGTCCGAATCAGATCATCTCGATCGATCTGAGCCGTGGATCACTGAAGAAGATGAGGCCACCGGAGGGGCTCGAACGGCGGGATGTGTCTTTGGCAACGTTGGGGGGTCGTCTTTGTACCCAACGTCATAAGATTAGGAGTCAAGATGATATGGATGGAGAGTTGGAGATTTGGGTGATGGAAGAATATGGGGTCTCTAAGTCTTGGACATTCAAGAAGAAATTGTGTGGTGTTTCAAAATATGTGAATTTGTTAGGGTTTTGTGATGAAGATGAAAAGAGTGTTTTTTTAGGTATTCTTGGGGTTAGATCGATTCAATATGATCTTGAAACCGATAAAATTACTTATTTAGGTGGTGAATCAGATTGGGAGAATTTTACATATTTAATTCTCTGGGAGGATTTCACATATTTTCCTGAGGATTCTGTAGAATCTCTAACTTTGCTTAATGGTTTGCAGTAGGAGATTATATCATTTAGGAGTTTAATTGTATAATTATTAGCTATTAGGTAGTCATTAATTCATCTCAAATTTATGCATTACTTTATAAATTTATAAACATTGTTTTCTCTTTTTCCGTTGATTTATTATTATTAATTTTTTTTTGATTTTGAATCATTCTTTATGTTTATTTTCAGTTGAAGACTAGTTTCATGAGTTGGTAAGGCTTCATAAAGCAGGCTGATAATTATCTATTCCTTGTACCAAAGATGATTCAAACATAGAGATGCTGGTATTTACCAAAAAAAAACGCTGTTTTTCTCTTGCTTAGCAAAATTAATATTTTAGATAGCGGATAACGAATGACTGTTCAAATGGAAATTGTGTTTGGTAAATTTAGACTAATGCGAATTGACATTAAAGGATATCAATATTATCCAAAGATAAATTTTTTAAAGGGTATTTTTTGACCGAAAAATATGAAACGCTACTCCAGACGGTTTGTTTTGTCTTTCAATAAAATTCCATATAAGGTTCTTCGTGCAGTTACTCAGATTGGAATTGTTCCCTGAGTTCTGCTTCAAGAAGGCGTTCTTCTAAACGACGTCAACGTTCTTCTAAACGATGTCGCATTGTGGGTTGGTTCGCTAAAGTGTAGTAAAGTGGATAAAATTGGATAAAATGGGCGAGATAAAGTGAGAGGTTGGTGCAGAAGCTTGGTTACGTTGTATCTTGAATTTGATCTTGATCGCTTGGAGTTCAGAATTATATAGAGTAAAGTAGGGCTGTGAATTAATCATGTCTTACTGATTCGGTCCTTTCCCAAGCTCTCCTCAACCTTGATATGAGTTTCCCGGCCCCGTTGGAAGAGCATTGGGTGAAGTCATGGACGAGCGATCTTCACATCATCTTTAAGTTCTTCCGGGCGTTCAATGAGGGGCCTTCCCGAACCTCTGGGATGTCTAGGGCAATCCCTGAGCCCACTTGAAGACCTCGGGTCGGGTCGACATCGACACCAATAATTCCCTGCTTGAGCTGGGGTCGGGTCGGGTCGACTCGATATTGGGCTTGGAAGAAGTCTAGGAAGAAGTCATGAGGGAACAAGGCCAAGCTAAGAGAATCAAGTTGAAAAATATCATGTTTCGGGCAAAATTTGGTAACAAGAAAAGATACGTCTTCATGTTTTTGATCATAACTCCTTCAATACAACTCCGAAGACCACCAAATTTGGTGAGCCTATTGTACACACCAAGAGATTTCGATCGATATCTTATGGTCTTAAAATGGAGTTCGGATGAAGAAGTTATGCTAGTTTGAAGTCGGTAGAAAAAACTGCCCAGATAGTAACGCCCGTGACCCCCTGTCGTCACGCCCGTGACGATCCTGCAGTAGTGCAATTAAATTGCCGAAGCTCATCACGCCCGTGACCCCCTATCGTCACGCCCGTGACGATACTGCAGTAGCAAAATTAAATTGCCGAAGCTCGTCACGCCCGTGACGACCTTACAGTAGCGAAATTAAAAGAAGCAGCAAGAGTTAGGGTTTTGTAATTAAACTTTATTTCCTTCCCTAGTTCTCACTTTATATATGCTAAGATACATTATTATGAGAACACAACTTTGAATGGAAATTTTGGGTATTTGCAAACCTCTTCCTCTCAAATCTCTCTCTTTATCCTTGAATGTTCTTGGTGGTGGGTTGGAGTGCCCCCTTCAGAGCTTGTGTTGTGGACTACCTTCCCCAAACTTGGTGAGGGTTTCAATGGAGCTTCAATGGGTGTTGGTGGCCAAACCTTTATGCATCTTTTGAACTCTAAGTTCAATTTTATTCTTCAAGTTCAATTTTGTTGAAATTTGTGACTCAGGTCACACCCAATCAATCCGTTTGACACGAACTTCAAGTTCAATTTTGTTGAAGTTTGTGACTTTTCCTTGAGATTCATGACTATCAGTTTAGTTTCAATGTTTTATCATATATTATTTCTTTAGTTTGAGTTGAAATATTTATAATAAACTATCATTATATATAAGAACGTTATTGCAATTTTGATATATGTTGAACATCTTAGAGTATTTAAAGTTAATATCTTTTCTAAAAAATGAAAATTTTTCGGGTCATAATTTGTGGGTTGGCTCAAACTGAAATACACCATGTGTATTTAGTATTTACCCTAATTCAAAATACACCCGACCCATATTTATCCGAATTCAATATACACTAGGGTTGGCTAATAGGCCAAGTCGTGGGTTCGTGTTCGTGTCAAGCGTAAGCGATTGAGAATCCCCCAACCCGAACCAAACCATTTATTCAATTTTTTGGGTATTTTTATCTTTATATTTTTGTAATTACAAATTCTTCAAATTTATTTTTTTTCATATTTCCAAAAAAAATAATCCATGTAACGTATTAGTATTAGAATCCTAGTACGACCAACCCACAATGCAACGTGGTTTAGAAGAACGCCTTCTTGAAGCAGAACTCAGGGAACAATTCCAATCTTACTAGAACTGTGCTGCAAATGCTGCAGGACTACATTAGGGTTAATCATAACCACAATTTTGATACTGGCTAACATCAATACTTCCCCCAACTGTTCCATACAAGACTTCGAGGTTTTGTCGAATTCTTCCATTATCAACTACGAGCTCGAGCTGAACCTGAAGAGCAGGCTAGAGAAGGGCATCTACTACGACGCGCTTAACCTCAGCTTTTACTACAAGCCCAATGCCACCACCTTGATCCGCGTTGGCCACGTCGTGCACCCTGCATTCTTCCAGGAAGGCAAGGAGATCGACCGCTTCTCGGGTTCTGGTCATTTCCAACCACTTTGTCCCCAAAAAATAGATATTTAACAACGCTGTTCACCCTAATATAATTTCTAATAATGTGGTCCCCAAAAAATAGTTTCCGCAAAATAGAGGGTACCTCTAAGTAATTTTTTGAAAAAACACCCCTAATTGAGTATATTAGAATTTCCCTTTGAACAAATATATTTTTGGATTATTTGGTTTTAAAATCCCAAATTGTGGGGCTTGTTTATCAGAATATCCCAAATTTCACTTTTGACATGAATATCCCAAACTTAATTTGAGATTGGTATTTACTAGCAACCCAACACAAAGCTAATATCAATTAAACTCGAGTTTTTGTACAATGTCGTGGTTGTTTTTGGCTTAGATACACTTTCATTGTACAAATCACCCCAAAAACTATTGTCCCATCACAAAAAAACCTTAGTTTAATTGATGTTAATTTGGTGAAGGATTATTACCAAATACAACCTATCAAAATTTGTGATATTCATGTTAAAATTGAAGTTTGGGGTATTCTGATAAACAAATCCCAAAGTTTAGGATTTTTAAAAACTGATAACCCTATATTTTTCTCATTTTAAATTTTTATCTATTCATACGATTCACTAAATCATTTAAGATAGTTGGATCAAATATATTAGCCGAACACTATTGGGCCTCTGTTTTATGGGGGGGGGGGGGGGGGCTAAAGCATATAATTAATACGGTAATTACCTCAAGAAACCATGTTCAAATAAAACTCAAACAACATGAAAAAAAAAACTTTTGTAATAAAATAACCTCTTCATAAATAAAAGAGGTGGTATAGGTAATTCAAATCTATAAGCTAATTTATAGAGTTTGTAAATCCACTTAAGAACGACTGCAAACTACATAATAACCAATATTTACGTACGTACTTTAATTCCTAATATAAAATGATAGTAATTTCCTACTTAAAACCATTGACCAAAGCTAGTGATTCTACACAATCGTCTGGAAAATTCAAGATATTTGATCCACGATTCAGATAGACAAAAGTCCGTTGAATCGAACCACTCTCAACACGATAACCATAGCCAAAATTTTCACCTACCCTACATATAAAACGCATAGCTTCATCGTGAAACACAAAATTATTGACGATCCAACCATATATAGAATTGTCTGCATTATCGATAACTCTCCAAGCGTTCTTCTTCAACTCGAAAACCTCGACTTTGGTTTGCATGAGATGAGTATCCTCCTT
Source organism: Portulaca oleracea (assembly GCA_029582165.1). Classification (NCBI taxonomy): domain Eukaryota; kingdom Viridiplantae; phylum Streptophyta; class Magnoliopsida; order Caryophyllales; family Portulacaceae; genus Portulaca; species Portulaca oleracea. The sequence goes on along the minus strand of CM055868.1, from coordinate 61,096,898 downwards.
CAAAAACACCTTGTAATCCTCATCTTTTTCGTCGTATAAAAACTTGACAGCAATGAGTCTCTTATAATTATAGGACTTGGGATCGTGACAAACCATGCTGATATACATGGGGGGAGGGATTTTGACGTACTTTCTTATTGTAGGGTTCCAAAGAAACAAAGCGACGAAAAACCGCGGAAATCTGGTTTCTGGAGGATACCATGTAGTGCATGAACAAAAACATACTAGACCTTTCGATGCCCCGATTACGTGGATATTGTTTCGTAAACTGCCAACGGGGTGACTTGTGCCTGAAGCATCATCGGTCTCGTACTCAACCCTAAGTTCTTCAGCCCCCGATCTCAAGATGTCCTTCTTCCATGCATCGCTGAACCCGGAATCTTCCAGAGACTTCTGCCAATTAGGGCAGGGTTTGGGCGAGTGCTTGAGGATGTAGTTCTGTTTCTTGGATATGAAGTTAGGGTTAGTGATTATAGAGTGAAGAAGTTTTGAAACGGAGAGGAAACGTAGCAGAGATTTAACGGGACATCTTATGAGTATTTCCTCCATGATTTCGGCTGGCAGGAATTGAGCATTGTGGTTTTCTTCTGGTTTTAGCATCGCCATGGCTGTCACTTGAATTAGGGTTTCAGAAAGGGAGGGAGAGTTTAAATTTTATAACATCACGAGGTGGCTGAACGACGTCGTTTAATGCGGGGCTTTGTTTGGTCACATGTAGGTTATATTCGTGCGGGATGGGATGGGCCTCGTTTGATTTGGTCCATGGGTATTGTCATTGGTGGGCTTCACCAAGAAAATTAAAACAGTAAATTTAACAAGGATAAGTAGTTTTGCGGTAAATAGGTATCCAAATCTATTACAAGTTAACAAAATTTATGAAATTTTACCAAATTTATATTTATGAAGTTGTGACATTATTGCAAAAAACATTTTTTTTCTTCCCTTGATTTATTATTATTAGGTTTTTTTTGAATCATTCTTTACGTTTAATTTTAGTTGAACACTAGTTTCATGAGTTGGTAAAGCTTCATAAAGCAAGCCGGTAATTATCAACTCCTTGTATCAAAGATGATTCAAACATAGAGGTGTTGGGATTACCAAAGACAAAAATTAGGTATGGCAATGGGCAGGGTCTGGGTGGATCCAGTTGGACTCGGATCCGGACTCGTCAGATTTTTTTGGACCTAGATCTGCCCCGAGACCCGATGGGTCATAAAATTCAGACCTAAACCTGGACTCAACGGGTCCAAGGGTCCTTAGGGGGTCCTTAATGGGTCCAACTTTATTATGGATTTTTTTACTAGATTTATCAATTTGTTGGGTTAATTTTATACTTGTACACATGTATAATAATAACTATTGTGTTTAAATACATTTATTTTTACACACAATAAAAATATTTCAAACGAAAAAAATAGTATACGAGGGTTTTAGAAAATAGGAGCCAACACTTCAACAGGCATGATACTCCCAGGAGTCCTAGTAGGCGCCAGACAATTGATGAGTAATAGTATAGTACTTGGGGGTTTTTATTTTTTCAAAGGAAAAAATTATATGTTTATATTTTAATGGGTCCATGGGTCCGTGCTTTGACCCGAACCCACTATATTTTTTCCAAACCCACTGCATCCAAAATTTTTGGATCCAGGCCCGTCTTAATGGGCAGGGTCCGATAGGATCCAAACCGGGTCCAGGACCCACTGCCATCCCTAATAAAAACATTGTTTAAGTCAATTTGAAACTTAGGTGATAATATGAGTCTTATCTCAATAAACTTTTTAAGTGTGTTACCCTTCTCCAAATTAATATTTTTAATGATTTTTTAAGTCATTTCTTAATAGCAAGTATTAATTATCAATTATGTGGAGCTTTGGTTGCGTTTTCTATGTCAATGATACTAAATTATACCATAACCGAATCAACCTCATTTGTTAGACTTATTATTTTAGGCGCTTTTAGAAAATATAAAAAATAATGGATAAAAGTATAATTTTATGCAATTTATATATAATCTTGTAGTTGTAGAACTCAATCATAATCAACTTATTAATATCTAATAATGTAATTTCAATGATAAGGCGAGACATTTATAAAGTGTCTTACCCCAAAACTCGTATCATTTTTGTATTTAAAATAATAACTTCGTTAAGGGTCAATTCTTACAGGGATATAGAGTAACCTTGGTTAATTTTATGGGTAAAGTCGAAAAGTTGAATGGAAAAAATATGGGCCCTTCAAAAGTTAACTGCATCAACAATATTGAATGTTTGAAGCGGTTAGATATGGTACATAATTTATATGGGCTTTGTAGGTACATTGTTGAGCCCAAACTTCACTTGGACCAGGCAACGACACTACCATGTTTAGGCCCAAAGTTTTACTTGTAGTCTTGGTCCTCTTGGACTGGCTCAAAAGAAACCATTTTCTCTCTTTTTTTTACTAGTTTGAAACTAGTGTGATGCATGCTGTATATATGATAAAATAAAGTATGTATCTTTATAACAAAATTAAACTATATATATATATATGTGTGTGTGATTAGAAAGACCAAAATATAAATGATATTACCAAATGAAAAGATGTTGTAATAAGTTGACGAACGAAAATAAATACATAAAATCAAGAAATATATGAGAGCGAACAATTCAACTGGAAAGCACAATCCAATTTGAAGTCATGATAAACTTATATATTCACACTATCCATAGATCGGTGTCCAAGAACTTGCAGTTATAGTGGTATGAGAATAAGAGGTTTATTTTTCCTACCAAGATTCAAATCCTAATGACCTCAATTTATTTGGTGAGAATTGTTTGTACTCATATAGGCTCTTTATAGGCTTAGCTTGCTATTGTAGTACTTACCATCTTCTCCCCCTAGTCTGCTAGGTTTAATTACGTTTACACCTTATTGAAGGGCTTAGACCCTGCTCTTAATTTAGAGTGATAAGTTATGTTTATCCTTGTTCAACCTTACCTTACCGGATTAAATTTCTGCTTTGTCTAACCATGTAGACCGATTGTTTTGCATTAAATATTTGTTACAAGATAAAGACACAAACTTATTCTATGAGGAAAGTTGCTTGAGAGGCATGTATGCAATTGCCTTTGAACTCATTTGAAAATACCTGTATGTTCTGAAGCTGATTGATGGGTCATGTGGGAAATGTGCATAGTTGGCACCTTACGACATGGATTGTCGTCTTCTAAAGTTTCCTGCTCCACCATCTTGGATGGATCTCTGTTCTGCCTCAACTTTTCCACTAAAGGGAGATGATTTTCTAATCTTTTTCCATCCCAGTATCCAACCTTTGGAGCTCTTTTGCTTGTTACTAAGCGTTTCATATTCTCTTTGTAGCTCCAAGTAGTCTTTCTGTAGTTCTGACATCTTTTCTTTGACCTTGTCAAGTTCAGCTTTGAGGTTCTTAATCTCTCTCTTTGCAGATGACCAACTCTCTTCGTCGTCAACACAATTATCACCACTGGTTCCTTGTTCATTGCATTGCATTGCAGTCCTCATTTTCAATTGCTCTGAGAACAACACCTGTTGCATTCTATCTTAGATCAAGTGTCTTAAAAGTTAAAACCTAGTTTTTTTTACCCCTTGTGTTTTATATATTATGAGGTGAGGAAGTGTGAAAATGTACCTGTACCACAGTTTTCAAAGGGAGTCTGTCGTTCTGTGCTACGTGCATACATGCATCAAGTGACAGCTTCTGACAATTCATTAACCTGCACAGCCTTTTACGATCATGCTCTGGTAGTGAAGGATGAGTCTGATGTAAAGATTGTGTTAATACTAGATAGGCTACATAATACTGTTTTGTTGTACTGAATGGTGGGATAGAAAACTGTGAGGTTGTTGCTTACCTTGAGATACGTATCAATGGCTCTGTATAGACCATCATGGCATATTCTAGCGTTTTCTGGTAATGCCTCTGCTAAAACATGGAACTTAGAGATTGTGAGATTGGGGTCCTTTGCAATTTCAGCTAGATAGTTGTCTAGAAGCTTGCTGACATCAAATTTTTCAAACATTTGTTGTTGTTGCTGTTCTTCCTGTTGATACATCAAGAAATATTCCACTATCCTTTGGACAGTGTCTGTGTTGTACATTGTTGTTTCTTCTGGTGAGCTGTGCCAAACGTTAGTAGACTAGTTATAATAATGCCATCAATTAACCTAAACTTTTCAGAAGAAATTTAGAACTCACTTAGTTAGCTTCTGTTCATCTCTATTTTTGCAAGTTGGGATTAGAAGGTCTTCAACCATGGCATATTGCAGGACTGAACCTGCCCTCTTCTCAAGTTGTGTCATTAAAGCTGGTGTGATTGAATATATCTTTGCCATCTTCAACAACCATAACAAGAACTTACACGGAACAACTTCCTTTTGAGATGGAAGTATACTGATGAGGTTTTCTATTATCATCCTTTGCTCCTTGTTTTGCCCAATGCTGCCCTCCTGATTTCTTCCGCTTGTAATACTCAACTGCAGACCATTCTTAGTATTACCTTCTGTGTTTGGCAACCATTTCTCTGCATAATGCACTATACATGAACCAATGATCTCTGGCTTAGTACCTTTTGCCTTTAGTGTTGTTATTATCCTTGAGAAATGGTCAATGCGTAAGGTTACAACGTCATCGAACCACCAAGCTTCATCAATATTTATCTCTCCTCTTGGCCTCCTGTCTTGAAAGGCCTTCCAAGATATTGAGTCACAACATCTGCGCACGATTTGAAGGTTTTCTGCCCAGGGAGACAGATTCTCACATGTTTTGAGAACTATTATAGAGTCTCTCCATGAAGCTAGTACTATGAAGGTGAGAAAAGCTTCCGTCTTTGATATTAGATTTCCGTCATCAAATTCCTCTGTCATTTCCAGAAATTCTGATGCACACCTCAGTTGGGCCACGTTATTGGGGCTTAGATCTATGGTTTCGCCATAACAAAATTTTAGGATGGCCTCAAAAGTGTCTGATTCTCCTGGGAAGTGATCAAGCTTAATGTCAGATCCTGAGTCTGAGCTTATGGGCTCAAGTTCTGCTCGACGAATATAGCCACTCTTTGAAAGTAGTATATACTGTTTCAAGAGAATTGATGAGATATGAATTGATTTAGTCATGGAACAAGATATCCAGAATAAGATTGGAAAATGATGTATATGTTATCTTCATTTTTAATTTCTTGCTTTCGAAACTCATTTTGTGATTGCTTGGAAACAAACTCTTTGTTTTGCACTGTAACGTTGTCTACATGTGAATTTCATTGGATCCTGAATATTGGCAAGACTCACTCTTGGGGGGGGGGGGGGGAGTTGTTTGGGTGTGCATTTTAGCATAATGGAGCTACTATTGGCCCATAAAAGTATAGAGCTCTTGTGTCATATATTTTTTTCCATTCATAAGATTTAAACTTGAAATATTGCTTAAGAGGAATAAATGCCAACTTACTTGAACCACCTATGTGGATAGTATTGTTGTATTTTGAATTCTTAATGTAAATGTGAATGTGTTTGGTCTATATGTCTATGCACCATTTTCCCCGCTCCCATCTGATGTTTGTTATTGCTGCATTATCACCCCACTCGCTTAGCCGCAAAGTTGTGTATCTTACTGTTGATATTGTTGCAGTATGATAAATGTGGCTTTTGATTGATTATCTATAGCTTTACACGTTACATGTCTTATTAGTATTCACTTCCTTCAGCATTATATGTCAGGGGATTTGTCTAGGAAAATTCTACATTTCCTTTGAATATATAATTCCTACGAGTTGGGTGTTCTACACCAGTTCACCCTCCTGTTCTGTGCTAACTGACATTGACAGCTACAATTTTTCAACTAGATATTTATCTATCTGGCTGTCTGATGGTGCTATTCTCCAAATTTATGCATTTGTTTGGCCCATGATAGATCTATTTGTCTTTACGTGTTCTTTGCCAAAGTTTGAATAACTTCTTGCACTTTGGTTCTTTTACACCCCTACTGTTTCATGCCATTTTTACATTGACTCTGCTACGAATTTTCAATGTATGGCTGTCAGAGACTGCTATTTTCTAAAATTGTACCCCCCCAACAAAACCACCACCATGCATGAGGGGGGATCAGTGTATGTGTCTTCGGCTCTTTGCGTGTTTGAGTGCTATCTATCCTACATGGTTTTGAAAGAAGAAATACTTCCTTGTAACCAAATGTTTTAGTTGTCTTGACATACTTGTTGGGGAGGCTTGTGTTTTGCTGCTACTTATTATGATATATATTCTGGCTAAGCATAGGATTAGTGGTAGAACTGGATATCATGACGAATTGTCGAGCCAAAGTAGGATCTATTTATCTGATGAGGTAGTAACTTTCTGTGCTTCAGAGTTCAGACTAAACTGTTAACCAAAGCTGTAAGATTAGCTTTGTGTCCTTATGATTTTATTAATCTCCACTTATGAGATTGTCTTACAAATTTGGTTAATGAAAATGCCTTTATGTATAGGTTGGTTTATATGCATACACCATTGTGACTACATGACTACTCTTATGTATCAGTGCTCGTGCATCGAACTTGCATTTAACACGTTTTTTGGTTGACATTGATTTGGTCCGTTCGCAATGCCCCTCTACTGTAGGACCCCTCTTCTTTTACCAGAATTGGACATAGCCTTTTCTTTAGTTTCCTTTGAGTGTAAGGTTAAGTCATTGTTCATATTGATAATTCCTTGACACATTGGACGTGGGTGGTAGGTTGTAGTGTTGAAGATGTAGCTATAGCTTTTTGGTAGTAGCTTTGAGGTTAATCATATTAACATACATATACGCGTTTCAAAAAAAAATATTAAAAAAGTTTTTTTTTGAGTGCATGTGTTCGCGGGGATGGTGGGACTAATAGTTGGGTGGCATATAAAATAATTTTATTTCTTTTAGCTCCTCCCAGAGCTATTTCAGTTTGCAGTTGCCAGTTGGGTCTTGTACATTTGGTCACAATCAAAATGCATTTGAAATTTGTACTGACCTTATGCGCATAGAAAGTAATATCTCTGACTTGAATTGAAAGGTCTGTGGGGATATCAGATTTGACAAGCCTGCATGAACAGGGAAATGTGCAAACTTTAATTATGAAGTCAAGCAAGCATGGGAGGAATGATTACCAGATGATAGAAAAACAGGAAGAGGGTGGATTATGTGTCCTTGGGAGTATATTTTGGGTTTCTTGTCTTTCTTCCTAAACTACGAGCGGGAAAGATAATATGTGCTCGTTTTTACCATGAATGATCCTTCTTCTCAAAGCAGTTGGAGATTTTGGGTGGAAGATTGAAGTCCCCATGAGCTTCGTCATAGTCGCTCTCTTGGTTTTGTGTCTGAATTGCTGCTGTAAGATGCATATTCATTTGCTAGGCTTATGCTTTTGTTTTGGTTGCAGTAACTCTGATACTGCTCTTATTCAATGATGAGTATCACTTGTTATGGGTGGAGTTTGAGGGGTGGGACAAGGCTGCACTAAATGCATGACAGAAGAGTTTGTGGACTTGGAAGGGGAAGACAAGTTGAGGATAGTTGAATGAATCCAAGCCTTCACCTGTCACAATTGTTGGATTCTGATGAACGGACAAAAGGGTAACTTAGAAAAACATGAGTAGGGACAACCTATTGATCCTCAGGGCATACAGGGGCGGAGCCAAAGTGGGCTCACGTGGGGTCATGTAACCCCTCTTCTTGGAAAAAAGATAACAATATTGTCATCTTTTGTACGAAAATATACTTATATAAAAGTAAAAAATTGAAAAATAATTTATGTACATATATAGCATACATTAACTATTATACACTATATTATATATCATACACATTTTAATATTAAGACTTATAAATAGTTCGTATTTAAATTTTAATATTAGTTTTTGGAGTTTGAGGGGTGGGACAAGGCTGCACTAAATGCATGACAGAAGAGTTTGTGGACTTGGAAGGGGAAGACAAGTTTAGGGTAGTTGAATGAATCCAAGCCTTCATTTTGGTAGGTTGCCACTTGCCTGTCACAATTGTTGGATTTTGATGAACGGACAAAAGGGTAACTTAGAAAAACATGAGTAGGGACAATCTGATTGATCTTCAGGGCATATAGGGGCGGAGCCAAGGTGTGTTCACGTGAGGCCATGTGACCCCTCTTTTTGGAAAAGAGATAACAATATTATCATTTTTTTTGTACGAAAATATACTTATAAAAAAACTAAAAAATTGAAAAACAATTTATATACATATATAGCAATACATTACCTATTATACACTATATTATATATCATACTCATTTTAATATTAAGCCTTATAAATAGTTCGTATTTAAATTTTAATATTAGTTTTTGGATGTTACAAATTATATGTAAACTTTCAAGTACTAATGACTTTAAATTTGACCCTGCTAAACTTAGTTTCTGGATTCGCTCTTGAGGGAAGAGAATATCATTTATGACAATCAGGTTGTCTGACATTAGTAGTGCATAATGTTTATTCTGTGGGGAGACAGTTTATTCTGTGGCGCAGACGGCTAGAGACAACATTAGTAGTGCATAATGTTTTATGGGTATCACATGGGTCCTATTAATGTCAGTTCCACACTGTTTGTTGTTAACATGCATGGTCCATATTTACTATTATTCCTGTGAGATTCATATGAAAACAAGTGGGCACGGACAATCGGTGTCATGTTATCCCTGCTTTTTACTTCAATGCCTTGTGCCCTATGGAAGGATTTCCATGAACTGGGTCTGTGATTCTGAACTCCTGCGTTTGTGAATGTGTTTCTTGTTGATTTTTTAAGTTCTTTGGAATATGCATTTTGCCTGTTGTTTCTGTTGTTTTTGTAAGATTTAAACCAGATGATGGTGTTGTATTTCTCTGGGTTTTCGCCCAGTTGATCCGAGGGCTAATAGTCTCCTGGGGTTGTGTAATCATTATCATATGCTTCGCAAGGGCCTCAACATGGGTAAAACAATCAATATTTTTGTGAACACAATCTAGCTACTAAGCAATCAACACAACAAACTTTTCGTCCTTCCGCCATTTATTATACTAGTGGACAAAACCCGTGCAATGCACGGGCAGTAAATGACGATAATTAAAAGTTGAAATCTTATATACGTTTAAAGTGTCTTTTGGAAATGATAGAACAAAACCAATATCGTAAAAAGTTATACGGTAGTTAATGCTATCTTGATGTCATTTTCTTTGTCATGATAACTATTTTTAAGAGTTTAATATATGCATATTGAAAATATTAAGGTAAAAATTTTATAACTTGCCAATGTCGCCCCTATATTAATTAAGAATAATAGTTGATGGAATTGTAAAAGGTGATAAATAAATATACTTATTAAAGGTAAAAAGAAGATGACAAATGTTAAAATTGTAAAATTGACAACAAATTTTGGGGAAAAAAGTAACTTATAATAACAAACATTTTAGAATAGAGGTAGTAAGAAATTACATAAATATCCTCTCAATTAAAACTAATTTTTGATGTTTTTATTCAATAAATGTTATGCTTAAAATAAAAAGTAGTCATTAATACATTTTTGAGATTTTCAAATAAGAGATAATATGAAATGAAGAAAGTTAGTTAAAAAAGGCTAGATAAAAAAATTGAGATAATACATAATATAAATTCATTATTTATAAATTCTTTAATAATATAATAATTTCACACAATTAATACATACCATCTCATAAAATAAGGAGCATAATAATTTAAAAGTACTGCATCTGTCCCAAAATATTTGTTCTTTTACCTAATTTATCTGTTTCAAAATATTTTTCTCATTTACAATTCCAACAACTGTGATTACTGTTTTACCCCTAATTAATAAATTCATTTTTCACTTTTGACAATTTCAAAAATTATTATCTTCAATTAAAGTAGGGGTATTTTTGATAAATTACAAACTTTTAATCTCAATTTTTAATATACAATGAGCCTTCTCAAGTTAAATAAATGGACAAATATAATGAGATGGAGGTAGTACTTATAACTTGATTAAAAGACGTAAAAAAAAAATTCATAATTACTTTTGGTAAAAGACAATTTCAACCATAAGCGATAAAAGAATGATTGTGAAGTTCAATAATAATGGGCAAAAGGGTAAAAAATGGTGTGAACCACGTGGATCAAGAGACAAGCATACAAAGAAGCAGCAAAACAAACTTTCCAAATTAATCATGTCCCTCTGACTTAAAGCCACACTGGTTGCTTTGATCTTCTCTTGTGGATCATCGGTTGCAAATGTCAGTTTGTCACAAATAGAAGTGTAGATCCGTGAGCAATTTGTCTCCTATACATATGATCACAAACCAAAGAGAGAATGTAATTGTTCTTTTTTGTTGTTGTTTGGGGGGGGGGGGGGGGACAGAGATTGGAATTCCTACACCATCACTCCACAGGACTGGAGAAATTGAGCTACAGATGTAACCTAAACCCAGTGCTCAACAATCGGATTTTGGCCTGAATTAGACTCAAAGTGAATTTCTTCAAACTATATTGTTGATATTTCCATGACCCAATTCTTAGTAGAAACAATTAGGGGAAATTCACAATAGAACCTAAACTCCAAATGATGTGATCCATATTCCAAGAAACCAAAGAAATCTCACCCAAAACCCATCTCAAGGTTTAAGGCTCATTGGAGCAAAGGGACATCCAGCACAAAGATGCTGTCTAGGATGCAATGTTCAAACAAATCTTAACAGTCAACAAGGTATTTGGAATTTCAGTTTTCCTAGGCATAGGCACGTAGGTAAGTCTAGGAGTCTTCAACCAAGCTGCCTAATGGAGGCTATAACATCTAAAATGAGGTCATTTTGTCACCCAAACTACATTACCACAATTCAGCGAACCTTACTATTATCGCAATTGCAATTGATACTGTATTTTGGACCACTAGCTACAATGTTATAGCCACACCTTCGGGAAAAAAGAGGGAGCAAGAGTTGACTTTAGGGTGCTTTTAAGGACTAGATTCTCCCTCGGCAACACAAGGGATGAAGATCATAAATAATCTAAAGAGGCGTAATCATTCTTCAGATAATGAAGATGCACTAACTAATGCAAAACATCATATGCTAATAGAAAAATAATTGAGAAGAAAAGAGTGATCCCCAGGATTTTTCAAGATGGACTGATATTACATTACACAAATTCAAACATACAAAAGCATCATACGGTGATATATTAGAAAGTTGTGAGCGTTTATCGTACGAGTTAAACTAAAATATATAAGAGCTAGAAGCAGACTGAATAATTCTCTATGAATTTAAAGTTACGCTATAAACAAAGGACAACAGTACCCTATTATCAAGAAATTTTCAATCTCAAAATGGTTTTCGAAGTGTGCATGATTTTATCTTTTAATGAAAAATGTGTTGGAAAATTATTCCGAAAAATTATAATTCAAACACAAAGTGGAGAACTTTCTATTAATTTGGAATTCAACAAACATACAACGTCAATATTATAGTTCATGTAAACATGTCGAATACATAGAAAATTACATGAAATTGTACAATATTACATCAATAAAAATATGAATAAAGAGTAAAGAAATAAAGAAATTGGAATTAGCCTGGGTCGAAGCGTGTAAGAACACTCTCTTTAGAGAAGGAAATGCCCCCACTGCACTGGTAATAATTAAGATGCAACCTAGTCTAATGACATAATTTTACAAATACTTTCAAATAACGTAGATAGAACTCTATCAAATAACGTAGCCCAGGCTACCTCCCAATTCATTGTTTTATCCCTTTATGTATGGAATAAGCCAGATCATTAGGCTATAGAAAGGGAGATAATTGGCTCCAAAAATAGCAAACAATTAGCTAACAGAATTGGGATTAAAACCCCTTGGAAATCTTCCGCATAGCTACTCAAAATAGGTGATAAACAATGCTAGCCACACAATAAAAGATTTAGCAAGAATAAAAATAAGTTAACTAAAACTCCTTCAAAACTCAACCTCAACAACTAAGACCCAGTCAAACCAAAACTAGGAGCAATAAATAATAAATAAAAGTGTTGAAAATAATTTATATAATCTAATATTAGATAATTGAATGATCCCGAAAGGTGGTACGTAACTAAAAGTTACTACCGATTGTATAGGTGGGCATCAAACAATGTTAATAACTTAAAAGATTAATTTTAAATCACACAAATTTCCAACAAAATGTGTTCTGAACTAATTTACCCTAATCTAAAATACACCCGATCCATATTTAATTGAATTCAATATATATATTAGGGTTGGCTAATAGGCCAGGTCGTGGGTGGTTCGTGTTAAACATAAGCGGTTGAAAATCCCCCAACTTGATAAATCATTTATTCAATTTTTTTAGGTATTTTTATCTCTATATTTTTGTAATTATAAATTTCTTTTTTTTCATATTTTCAAAAAAAAAATCACTATAACGTATTAGTAGAATCCTAATATGACTATGTATCTTAAGAAGGCTAGAATTGCTAATGGTATTACATGATATATATATATCTAATTTCATGGGTTGATGCTCAAGCTATAGGAACCCTACTCCTAATGGTATTAGAATTAAAAAACTAATAAAATAGCAAACTAATAAAATAGTAAACCAAATAATATTATGCTTAACAATTCTAGTCTTCCTAAAATACATAGTCATACTAGAATTCTACTAATACGTTAATAATCACAAAAATAGTATTAAAATTTATTAAAGTTAATTTAATTATTTTTTTATTTTAGTAAATTTTGATAAATTTTGTTAACTTTTGATAGATTTGGATTACTATTTACCGCAAAACCACCTATCCTTGTTAAAATTTGCTGTTTTAATTTTCTTTATGAAGCCCACAGATAACAACACCCATGAAACCAATCAAACGAGGCCCATCCCGCATGCAAACAAAGCCCCGCATTAAAACGACGTCGTCCAGCACCTCTGATGTTATAAGTTTAAACTCTCCCTCTCTGAAACCCTAATTCCAGTGATAATCATGGCGATGCCAGAACCAGAAGGAAAGTATGGTTCTCAATTTCTCCCAATTGAAATCATGGAGGAAATACTCATAAGATGCCCCGTCAAATCCCTGCTACGTTTCTTATCCGTTTCGAAACTTCTTCACTCCACAATCACCAACCCTAACTTCATATCCAAGAAACAGAATTACATCCTCAAGCACTCGCTCAAACCCTGCCCTAATCAGCTAAAGTCTCTGGAAGATTCCGGGTTCAGCGATGCATGGAAGAAGGACATCTTGAGATCGGGGGTCGAAGAACTTAGGGTTGAGTACGAGACTGACGATGCTTCAGGCACAAGTCACCCCGTTGGCAGTTTACAACACAATACCCACGTAATCGGGGCGTCGAAAGGTCTAGTATGTTTTTGTTCATGCACTACATGGTATCCAGAAAACAGATTTCCGCGGTTTTTCATCCCTTTGTTTCTTTGGAATCCTACAATAAAAAAAGTACGTAAAAATCCCTCCGATAAAAGAAGGGGACCGCCTTTGAAAAAAAAAGACAAGCTTTAGCTGATCTACGGCTAACTAAATCAATCTCGGTCAGAACGGGAAAACCGATCTAGGAGTGAAACTGGAATTTTTAAAAATAAAGTATCACTCCAAGAATTCTCGGCTTTGAACCTTTGATCCGGGCGTTCTAAGAGCTACTTTCTTAGCTGCTCCTCCCTTTAGTTGACGAGTTTCTTCAAACAGACTCCGCCAGGAAATAGGATACCACAGCTTTTAGTGTTCTATGATTGACCGGAAACCGAACTTCTCTTATGATATTTCTCCAAACCCAAAGCCAATCCTTAGCTCATTTTCCTTTCAGGGTAAAGCGGCGCGTAAAAAAGAGCTGGCCCATCAAAAGTCCGGTTCCTTCGGGAACAAAGTTCAGAATCAACAAGAGTTCGTAGAACGAAGAGACTGCAGGCGATGTTATCAGCGATGCCTCGCAGCGGACCCAGCTCTTAGCTTGAGCTTGCTGGCTGCATTCCGGATTCCGGCCGGAGGAGGAAAAGAATCCCAAATATCTATAGATAAGGCAAGAGAGCACTTATGACCTCGCGGATGGAGAGGGATTCGAACCCCCGGTGGAATGGGCGCATCGTGACATCGTAAGATGTCTCGCCCGAATGAATTAGTTGGTACTAGAAATGTTAGAAAAAGTGAACGAAAGGAGTAGCTCTAGCTACGTGGAAGCCAGCTGCTTAAAGATAAGCCCCCTCCCGACCTAGGTTCACTTTCCATCTTTGATCTCAAAAGAACGCCCGGGAATCGGAGAAAGGATGGGAGATGCTTGCTATGCATATCAGCATGGCTTGTCACGATCCAAAGTCCTATAATAATAAGAAACTCATTGTTGTCAAGTTTTTATACGACGAAAAAGATGAGGATTACAAGGTGTTTTTGAAGGAGGATACTCATCTCATGCAAATCAAAGTTGAGGTTTTCGAGTTGAAGAAGAACTTGGAGAGTTATCGATAATGCAGACAGCCCTATACATGGTTGGAGCGTCAATAATTTTGTGTTTCCCGATGAAGCTATGCTTTTTATGTGTAGGGTAGGTGAAAGTTTTGGCTATGGTTATAGTGTTGCGAGTGGTTCGATTCAACGGATTTTTGTCTATCTGAGTCGTAGATCAAATATCTTGAATATTTCGGACGATTATGTAGAATCACTAGCTTTGGTCAATAGTTTTAAGTAGGAAATTACTATCGTGTTAAGAATTAAAGTACGCATGTAAGTATTGGTTATTATGTAGTTTGCAGTCGATCTCAAGTGGATTTACCAACTCTATAAATTAGCTTATAGATTTGAATTACTTACACCACCTCTTGGGTTTTTTGCATTTTGGACCCTGAATTTTAGGGGTATTTACATTTTGAACTCTTGGTTTTCAACATTAACATTTTGGACCCTAAAGTTTGTAGGGTGAATAAAAAAGGACCTTAAAGTTTGTGGAAGAAAAAGGCCCCTGTCTCATATTGAAGCTATAATACACATCTCTTATTTGTGTGAGGCTACTTAGACCCCTGAGTACATAGTTTTAAGTAACTCCAACATGAATAAAAGAGGTTTATTATAACTTTAATATCGGTTTTAACCTTAGTCTTAAAGTTTGATGCCAATCGGGAGAGAAATTCAAACATGAAAAGAAAAAGAAAAACGGGAAACGAGCTTTTTATTCACCTCACAAACTTTAGGGTCCTTTTTTTTTCAGCCTACAAACTTTAAGGTATAAAATGTTAAAGTTGAAAACTAAGGAATCATAATGTAAATACCCCTAAAATTCGAGGTCCAAAATGCAAAAAACCCCTCTTTTATCTATGAAGAGGTTACTTTATTACAAAAGTTTTTTTTTTATTCATGTTGTTTGTGTTTTATTTGAACATTAGGCCCAATAGTGTTCGGCTAATATATTTGATCCAACTATCTAAGTGATTAACTGAGTCTTATGATTAGATAAAAATTTAAAATGAGAAAAATACATTTGTTCAAAGCGAAATTCTAATATACTCAATTAGGGGTGTGTTTTTGTCCATATGTTTAATATTTGGTCCACCTTAATTTTCTAACTTAATTATGATATATAGTTTGACAATTATACAGGGCGGAAGTAGCATGTAAGTATACTATGATCAACATTATGGTTAAAAAAGTTACGTTCCACCCAATTATTAGAATTTATCCAACTTGAAAAAAAGGCGTGGTCATAAATTTTTAGTTTTGAACTTTGACATTAATTGATTTAACTTAATATTCAATCACAATATTTCTCTTGTTAGAAAAGTGTCCTAAAATCACTAAATCTCTTGAATTCACAATTAGTTGTTTCCTAATTATATTAGTATTCTATTTGGAATATTATCTTTATAGTATCAAAGCCATGGTGGTTCAAATTTCATGGAATTAGGTTTTGTGTAAGAGCGACAGTTTGGATGAGTATATTCAGAAAAATTGCTTATTAGTTATGAGTATTGAGAACTTCATTGGCCAGATCATAAACGGGGGTTGTGGATATTTCTAGAGAGTTCAAATTGTGAGCGTTTTGCGGTTTGTCTATCCATCACAGTTCTATCTTTTAGAGATTCGTTGGTGACGAAGAAATTCAAATATTTCGTTGATTTTAGCCCAAGGTGGAGATTGTTAGAGCACCCGCAATGGTGAGCATAAGTTATACTCAAGGGATGAGGTGGAAGCAGTATGACCCACCAAAAAAGTTATTGTTAGACTCTCCATATTAACTTGCTTTCCAATAGTGAGTGTGAGTTTGATTAAAATAAAGTAAAAAAAATGTGTAGGCCCCATATTTAATAGTTTAAATGCACTATAACAAAAATAAAAAAAAATGAAAAAGTATGTCGAGAATCTCGTCCTCGTCCTCAAGCGGTGAGCGCAAGTTCGAGTTTTTCTCACCACCGACACTCGTCCTCGCTACTGCATTGTCTTTCTCGTCCTCACCCACGCCACATCAGCATTGTTTCAGTCTCAAACTCGCCATTGCGGATGGTCTTAGTAAAGGGTCCTAAAATCATCCAATTTCTTGAATCCACAATTAATTGTTTCCTAATTATATTAGGATTATATTTGGAATATTATCTTTGATATTATTTATTTAAATATAGTAAAGATTCCCACAATATCAACATATTATTTGGAAGATTTTTAGTAAACTTTGTTAACTTTTTTTGATAGATTGGGGTATCTATTTAACCCGAAAACTACTTATCCTTGTTAAAATTTGTTGTTTTAATTTTCTTTCTAAATCCCACACATAACAATACCCATTAACCAAATGAAGCCCATCAAACGACGTCGTCCAGCCACCTCGCGATGTTATAAATTTTAAACTCTTACTACCCCTTCTCTCCGTCCCTCTCTTAAACCCTAATTCCAGTGATAGCCATGGCTCTGCCAGCTGAAATCATAGAGGAAATTCTCATAAGATGTCCCGTCAAATCCCTCCTACGTTTCCTGTCCGTATCGAAACTTTTTCACTCTACAATCACTAACCCTAACTTCATGTCCAAGAAACACAGTTCCGCCCTCAAGCAGGCCAAACCCTACCCGGATCGTTTCACAACCCTAAAAGAGTCCGGATTCGACGATGCATGGGAGCACGACATCTTGAAGTTGGTGACCGAAGAACTCGGGATTGAATACAAAACTGTTCATCATAAGTTAAAAGGTACTCCACACGTAATCGGATCAGCAAAAGATCTGGTATGTTTCTCCTTACGTTGGAAACGTAGAGATGTCAGATTTTCACGCTTTCCCGTTTCCTTGTTTCTTTGGAATCCTACGATAAGAAAGTGCGTCAAAATCCCTAGCCCCATGCAAATCGACTTGACTAGGGTCGACTGCTTCGACACCTGTGAGTGCAAACCCCTTGCAATGGAGTTCTTCTACGACGACAACGCCGAGGACTACAAGGTGTTTCTAATGGAGGAGACTCATGTCATGCGGACCACAATCGAGGTCTTCGAGTTGAAGAAAAATTCTTGGAGAGTGTTCAGTATAGAAAATAGCCCTATATGTGGTTGGAGGGACTATAACTTTGTATTCCTCAACGGAGCCATGCATTTTATTAGCAGGATCCACGACGGTTATGGTCACACTTATCGGCCAGGATATGGTCCGAATCAAGTCATCTCGATTGACCTGAGCCGTGGATCATTGAAGAAGATGTGGCTACCGGTGGAGATTGAACGGCGGGATGTGTCTTTGGCAACGTTGGGAGGTCGTCTTTGTGCCCAACATCATAAAATTAGGAGTCTCGATGATTTGGATGAAGAGTTGGAGATTTGGGTGATGGAAGAATATGGGGTCTCTGAGTCCTGGACATTCAAGAAGAAATTATGTTGTGTTCCAAAATATGTGAATTTGTTAGGGTTTTGTGATGAACATCAAAAGAGTGTCTTTTTCGGTATTCTTCGGGTTAGATGGGTTCAATATGATCTTGAAATCGGTAAAATTACTTATGTAATTGGTGAATCAGAGTTATCTCCCTGGGATTCCACATATTTTTCTGAGGATTATGTAGAATCTCTAACTTTGTTGAACGGTTTGCAGTAGGAGATTATTATGATTTTAGGAGTTTAACTGTATTATTAGCTATTGATGAAGTGGCGATAGATTCTCTTTTATTAGTACTTTATAGATTTCAATTATTTAGTCTTTATTTGTTGCGATGGATTCTCTTTTATATTGATGAAGTGGTGACAGTATTAAAAAAAAGCATTTTTTTTCTTTTCTTATCTTGATTTATTATTATTAGTTTTTTTTTTGTCTTAAATCATTCTTTACGTTTAATTTTAGTTGAACACTAATTTCATGAGTTGGTAAGGCTTGATAAAGCCAACTTTGGTGCAAAGTCCTCATTCAATGCAGCTGGTGGATTCATTATTCGGGATTGAATTAGGTCTCTGATCTCCTATAAATCCTTCAATTTAGGCAATGTGTCAGTCATCGTGGCGAAGGTCATCGCTCTGCGTAATAGCTTGCTTGAAGTTGTCTCTTTAGGTCTCAACAACATTCTTATTGAAGGCAACAACAAAATTGTTATCATATTGATGTTGTCAATGGCTTTTGCGAGATTCCTTGGACCATCAAAAAGATTATTGAAGATATCCGTTCTCTTCTTGGAAGACTCCCCTCAATTAGCATCAAACATGTTTTCAGAGAAGCGAATCGTACAGCTGACTAGGCAACCAAACAAGGTCTTTATATAGCTGAGGTGACTAGTTGGAAACAGTTTGAAAATAGATCGAGAATTAGATAGTATTCTGTATGAGGATATGATTGGTCTGTCCCTTGAGAGAATGGTGTCCTAATCCTCTTTTTTACTGTTTAAAAAAAAAAAAAAACTCCTTGTACCAAAGACGATTCAAACATAGAGGTGTTCGGATTTACCAAAGATAAAAAAAAAAAGGTTGTTTTTCTCTTGTTTAGTTGTATTTGAACATGGATTGGAAAGATGGCTCCAAAGAGCATCTAAGGAAGGTTTTAAGATAGGATATTTAAAACTTGGGTGATAAAAAGAGTCTTATTCCAAGACACTTCTTAAGTGTGTTACCCTCTTCAAATTAATATTTTTAATGATTTTTTAGGTAAATTTTTTAATAGCAAGTATTAATTATCAATTATGTGCCTGTATTCACTATGTCAATGCTACCAAATTATACCATAATCGAATCAACCTCATTCGCTATGGTTATTTTAAGCGTTTTTCAAAAATATATAAAAATAATGGATAAAAGTATAATTTTATGCGATTTATATATAATATTATAGTTGCAGAATTCAATCATATCATTTTATTTCAACTTAATATATAATAATGTAGTTTTAATAATAATGCAAGACACTTATAAGGTATCTTACCCAAGACTCGTATCATTTTCGTATTATAGGGATATAAAATAACGTTGTTAATTTTATGGATAAAGTTCAAAAGTTGAATGTCAAAAATATGGGTCCATCAAAAGTCAACCATATCTACAATTTTGAGTGTTTGACGTGGTCGACTCTCGTACATAATTTATATGGGCTTCGTAGGTATATTGTTAGCCCAAACTTCACTTGGACTAGGCAACCACACTACCATGTTTCTGCCCAAACTTTTACTTGGAGTCTTGGACTGCATTGTTTTGTTTTTTGTTTTTGTTAAGCAAAATATAACTCACTGGCTCAAAAGGAACCATTTTTTCTCTCTTTTTTACTAATTTCAAACTAGTGCGATGCATATTGTATGTATGATGAAATAAAGTATCTATCTTAATAACAAAAATAAACTATAAATGTATATATAATTAGAAAGACCAAAATATAAATGACATTACCAAATAATAAGATGTTGTAACAAGTGACGAATGAAAATATATACATAAAATCCAAAATCATATGGGGCGAACAATTCAATTGGAAAAAAACACAATCCAATTCAAAGTCATGATAAACTTATATATTCACACTAATGAGTAACTATCTAACAGATTTGGGAATGATATATGAACTTATCATTTGAAGGGTAGAACAAAATGTAAATACCTCTATCGATGTCCAAGAACATGTAGCTCTAACCTCCAGTGATATGAAAATATGAGGTTTATCCTTCTTATTAGGATTTAAATCCGAGTGACCACAATTTATTTGGTGAGAATTGTCTGTGCGTACTTATATAGGCTAGAGAATTGTTTCTCTCTCATCACTTTTCTCCTCTACTTTTTACATCCTCTCTCCTCACCTACCCCACATACCAATAACTCACCACAATTTAACCATACCCGTCACAATTCCACTACACTATTTTGCAAAATACCGCATAAAAGAACAGGACCATAATCTGTTAGCTAGGTTTGCGTGCATTCTAATAACCTGAAAACCCTAGATTTTATTAAACTAAAGTTAGAAGTAGCCAAAATAAAGGAATGCAAATATCCCATTCATGGTCAAAACATGAAGATAACTGGTTTTTTTTTCAATTTTTTTTTATAGTGACGGCACCTGATGTCAACGCAACGGCCTTACCTTTCTTCGCCTTGATTAGCTTCCCTTGACCATTAACATGCAAGTCAGCCCCAACTACATAGTCATGCCTTTTGGTCTTCCATGACAGAAGACTGTACCTGACTCTGGTACTCAGGTCAACCCTGAACACAGCCGACCCGTTGTTCGTCAACGCTGACCTGGCAGCATGCGCAAAGTCAACCCCCGACGCGTCCACATAACCCTAGAAGCGGTCGATCTCCTTGCCTTCCTGGAAGAATGCAGGGTGCACGACGTGGCCAACGCGGATCAAGGTGGTGGCATTGGGCTTGTAGTAAAAGCTGAGGTTAAGCGCGTCGTAGTAGATGCCCTTCTCTAGCCTGCTCTTCAGGTTCAGCTCGAGCTCGTAGTTGATAATGGAAGAATTTGTTGCCTGCAGTTGCACTGTCGTAAATATTTCAGCTCGGGCTCGTAGTTGATAATGGAAGGGTCTTGTGTTCGATTCCCAGCGCTTGACATTTTGTTGCCTGTCACGTGTGTCTGTGGGTGGGTGCACGTGGCCGGGGTTTACTATTCGCGCAAGCGCGAGCGGGATTTCCTCATAATTCAAAAAAAAATATTATTTCTTTAGTGTGAGTTGAAATATTTATAATAAACTATATATTATTATAAGAACATTATTACAATTTTGATCTATGTTGAACATGTTAGAGTATTTAAAGATAATATCTTTTTTTGAAAAAAGGAAATTTTCCCGGTCATAATTTCAATTTGTGGGTTGACTCAAACTGAAATAAACCATGTGTATTTGCCCTAACCCAAAATACACTCGACCCATATTTATTCGAATTCAATATACACTAGGGTCGGCTAATAGACCAGGTCGTGGGTTCGTGTTCGTGTCAAGCATAAGCAGTTGAGAATCCCCCAACCCGAACCAAACCATTTATTCAATTTTTTTGGGTATTTTTATCTTTATATTTTTGTAATTACAAATTCTTCAAATTTAACTTTTTTCATATTTTCAGAAAAAACAATCACTATAACATATTAGTATTAGAATCCTAAGATCATGACTATGTATTAAGAAGACTAGAATTGATAATGGTATTACATTATATATATATATATATATATATATATATATATATATATATATATATATATATATATATATATATATATATATATATGTATATGTATAATTTCATGGATTGACACCCAAGCTATAGAAACCTTATTCCTAATGGTATTAGAATTAGGAAACTAATAAAACTGCAACTAATAAAATAATAAACCAAATAATACTCTGCTAACACCCATAGCAATTGTAGTTTTCCTAAGATACATCGCTGTACTAGGATTCTACTAACACGTTAATAAAAAAAGTACTATTAAAATTTATTAAAGTTTATTTTTTTATTTTATTTTAGTAAATTTGGTAAGTTTTCATAAATTTTCATAAATTTTGTTTAACTTTTAATAGATTTGGATACCTATTTGGCTATTTACCGCAAAACTACTTATCCTTAAATTTACTGTTTTATTTTCATGTTCAAGCCCACCAATGACAATACCCATGGACCAAATCAAACGAAGCCCATCCCGCACGCATAAAACCTACATGCGACCAACAAAGCCCCACATCAAACGACGTCGTCCAGCTACCTCTCGATATTATAAATTTTAAACTCAGCCACTTCTTCCCTCCCTGTCTGAAACCCTAATTGTAGTGATAGCCATGGCGATGCTAAAACCAGAAGAAAACCACAATTCCCAGTTCCTGCCAATTGAAATCATGGAGGAAATACTCATAAGATGCCCCGTCAAATCCCTGCTACGTTTCTTATCCGTTTCGAAACTTCTTCATTCTATAATCACTAACCCTAACTTCATATCCAAGAAACAGAATTACATCCTCAAGAACGCAGTCAAACCCTACCCTAATTGGCAGAAGTCTCTGGAAGATTCCGGGTTCAGTGATGCATGGAAGAAGGACATCTTGAGATCGGGCGTCGAAGAACTTAGGGTTGAGTACGAAACCGATGTTGCTTCAGGTACAAGTCACCCCGTTGGCAGTTTACGAAACAATATCCACGTAATCGGGGCGTCGAAAGGTCTAGTATGTTTTTGTTCATGCACTGCATGGTATCCTCCGGAAACCAGATTTCCGCGGTTTTTCGTGGCTTTGTTTCTTTGGAACCCTACGATAAGGAAGTACGTCGAAATCCCTCCCCCCATGCATATTAGCATGGTTTGCCACGATCCTGAGTCCTATAATTATAACAGACTCATTGTTGTCAAGTTTTTATACGACGAAAAAATGAGGATTACAAGGTGTTTTTGATGGAGGATACTCATCTCATGCAAACCAAAGTTGAGGTTTTCGAGTTGAAGAAGAACGCTTGGAGAGTTATCGACAGTGCAGACAGCTCTATACGTGGTTGGAGCGTCAATAATTTCGTGTTTCAGGATGAAGCCATGCATTTTATGAGTAGAGTAGGCGAAGGTTTTGGTTATGGTTATCGTGTTGGGAGTGATTCGATGCAACTAATTGTGGTCTATCTGAGCCGTAGATCAGTGACGAAGACGATCCTACCACAGGACCTTGAATCGGCCTTCAATCCCTTGGATTATCGTAGATACGCATGTTTTCCAGAAGATTATGTAGAATCTTTAGCTTTGGTCAATAGTTTCAAGTAAGAAATTACTACTACCTCCGTCCCTAAATAATTGTCCATTTGACTAAATTTTGACTGTTGATTACTCACAAATTACAATGAGTTATAATATAAAATCAATATTATTGTAATTTTTAGTATTATATGTTTCTAATAGTGATAATTTCATATTGTAATCTATATATTTATAATGACAATCTATGTGGGACCCAGCAAATACTGTAACGAGAGCGTTTCAAGGAGTCTCAACCAATCACAATTAAGAAAAAAAGGACCAAATTTTTAATAATTTTTGATTTTATTTTCAACCGGATTTTATTATAAACCTAAGTTTCTTGGGACTCTGACACCAATTACAGCTGTTCCATAACTGTTTTAAATTTAATTTTATTTTAGAATTAAAAAAAACTATTACAAATCCCATACGGCTTTGGACTTTGATAACGTTTCCAACTATTCCATATCTATATATATTATAATAGAAATTATTGCGGGTCCCGCAAAATAGAGCCACGGGATTGAGGAATTGGCTAATCATGACGTATAAAATTATATTTTTTTTACTATTTTCATTTTTTTAAATTTCAATCCAGATTTTATTTCAAAATTAAAAAACCAGAAAGTATCACTAATCCTTGACTGCTTTGGACTCTAAATTAAATTATTTTGGTGTTACCTATAATAATAATAATAATAATAATAATAATAATAATAATAATAATAATAATAATCTATATATTATAATAGAAATCATTGTGGGTCCCACGAAATAAATGATAGTGAGTGATCAGAGGAATTTACAATAACAACGTAGAAAATTATATTTTTTTCTATTTTCATTTATTTTTATTTTCAATCCAGATTTTATTTTAAAATTAAAAAAACCATAAAGTATCACTAATCCTTGACTGCTTTGGACTCTGAATTAAATTATTTTGGTGATAATAACAATAATTACTTTGGTGTTGCCTATAATAATAATAATAATAATAATAATAATAATAATAATAATAATCTATATATTATAATAGAAATCATTCACATTTTAGGAATTTTTCTATTGTTGAATTACATATTTTGTCGGAAAAAATTATCATGATGTTTTCCATGTAACAATTTCATTAATATTTCGTTTGGTTTATTTGTATGGACAGTTACTTATCCATGACTTTTATAAAATTTCAAAAGTAGCTAGTTGAGTTCGTTCCGTGCATCGCACGGGTTGAAGCCTAGTTCATTGTAATCAACGGTCAAAGTTTAGTCAAATGGACAATTATTTAGGGACGGAGGTATTATCATATTTTAGGAATTGAAGTATGTATATAAGTATTGGTTACTATGCACTCCGTAGTCGATCTCAAGTGGATTTACCAACTCTGTAAATTAGAACTATAGATTTGAATTACTTGTACGACCTCTTTTATTCATAAAGAGGTTACCTTATTACAAAAGTTTTTTTTTCCTTGTTGTTTGAGTTTTATTTGAACATGGTTTGATAAATACATATGGTTTGTTGAGGTAATTACCATAAGCTGCCCGTATTATATGCTTTAGCAAACACCCCCCCCCCCACCCCAAAAAAAAAATAAAAATGGCTAAAATTCCATTTTCAAGAGGCGTAGATGTGTTTGTTTCACAATGCAATTTCAAAACACTTCTTATTCTTTTCAGCCGTTGATTAATTTCAACCGCACTAATTATATTTGATAACTTCAATCAACCTCATATTCTCACTTTTATCTACTGCCTCTATCCCATAATGCTTGTCCTTTTATTAAATTTTGACTTTTAATTATTCCAAAATTATAATGAGTTAAAATATGAATTTAAAAGATAATTTACTAAAATTACAATTACAGTAATTTTATATTGTAATCATTATAATTTATGAGTAATCAATGGTCAAAATAAACTAGCTGTTGCGCAGTGTCCTAATTCCAATCAAACTCAAGTTTGGAGATAAATAATTATTTTTCTTATTGATATTGCTTGGCTTCTAAGCAGTTGAGTTCGACTAGAAGACTATTCTACGTCTACTTGGGTTTACTATAAGTACTAGGTTGCTCACCTTAGTTTGGTGTGGCCAAATTATGTGCCTTTTAGACACCCTTATGAGATCCTTTTTTTTTTTAATATATATTTCACTTTGAGAGTTTTACTTATGAGATTGAAACCTCCCTTATATCTTGTTACCCTTCATTTGAGATATATCTACTCCCGTTGTGCTATAACCATTTGAAATCTTTTTTTCTTGATCTCGCTGTGTTATACAGTCGTTTGGAATACCATTTGCAATCTCTCCATTATAGTGGATTTTATCATGCCTCTTGTGGTTTTTTTCCCGATTTGGGTTTCCACATAAAAATCTTGTCTTCATCACCATTATATTGATCTTGTTTATTTTTTTCTCATTACCAAATCCCTGAATTAATTTGTTTGCTTTTGCTGCAACAATAGATCCGATTCGATTTGGATTTAATTTCCAATTAACAAGATGTTTCTTATCGGAATCCTGATCCTGACACTAGCTTTACCACATTTGAACAGAGTAACTAAAGAGATAATATGAGAGCTTGGGAGGCAAAGTGAGATCCAAAAACCATGAGCCACAAGTCGATGACATAAACACAATCTAGGGAACAGTCAAGATAAGCAAACTAATTACCAAACAAAGCACAGAAGAGTATTTCAGGCTAGCTAGCTAGTTCACATCGATCTGGGCATCAATACTCATGCCCTCTACGGTCCAACTTACCCTTCAATGGTTGACACACGATCTGAACCTTATCCAACTTCCTCTCAAACTTGGAAGCTTCTTTGACATCCATATTCCGGTCCAGCCATTGCACTGCACGATCCACGACATCCCCAATCACCTTCCGGTCCTCGGCTTCCATCTTTGCACCACAATCTCTCAGAAAGTCCTGCATATCACTGATATAGTTCTCCAACTTCTGCTTAGCTTTGGCCACCTGCATGTTCTGCATGTCATCCTTTTGGTACTGCTTGGCCTCCTTCACCATCTTTGCAATATCCCCATCTGAAAGCCTCCCGCTGTGCTTTGTAATAGTGATTTGGTTCTTACTACCAGTGCTCACTTCCTCTGAAGTCACTGTTAGTATACCATCGGCATCAATGATGAAAGTGTGGATAACCTTGGCCTCACCTTTAGGAGCAGGTGGGATTCCACAGAGGTCGAATTTACCTAGAAAGTGGTTCTCCCTTGCTATGGGATTCTCTCCCTCATATACACCAACCCCTATAACTGTCTGGTCATCTTCACTAGTTGTAAAATTTTTTGCTATTTTTGTTGGGATTGCAGTGTTCTTAGGGATCACCACACACATAAAACCACCTGTGACCACAACTCCAAGTGACAGAGGAGTGACCTCCACCATTAAAAACTGCTGCTTCTTCAGCACATTACACAGAATAGCAGCCTGAACAGCTGCCCCATATGCAACTGCCTCATCAGGATTCAGTCTTTTGCAAAGCTCCTTTCCATTGAACAAATTCTGCAACAACTCCTGGACTTTGGGAATCCGGGTAGATCCTCCAACAAGAACAACATCATCAACATCACTTTTCTCCATCTGGGCATCACTCAGACACTGCTTAACAGGTTCCATGCAAGCTAAAAACAGTTTCATATTCAACATCTCGAACCGAGCACGGGAGATGGTAGAAGAGAAATCAATACCCTCATAAAGACAATCAATCTCAATAAATGTCTCATTAGCTGATGACAGAGTTCTCTTTGCCCTCTCACAAGCAGCCCTAAGCCTCCCAAGAGCCCTAGGATTCCCACTGATGTCCCTCTCATGTTTCCTTTTAAACTCAGCAACAAAGTGACTCACCATATTGTTATCTAAATCACCCCCACCAAGGTGAGTATCCCCAGTTACAGCTTTCACTTCAAATGAATCCCTGTCGAGTGCCACTAATGAAACATCGAAAGTTCCACCTCCAAGATCAAAAACCAACACATTTTTCTCAGTGACATTGCAGTCGCTCACTGTCTTGTGAAGACCATAAGCAATCGCAGCAGCCGTTGGCTCGTTGATGATGCGCATGACATTGAGTCCAGCGATGGCTCCGGCATCTTTGGTCGCTTGACGCTGAGAATTGTTGAAGTAGGCAGGAACAGTGACAACTGCATTCTTAACTTCAGAGCCAAGGTAGTCTTCTGCTGTCTGTTTCATCTTTGCTAAAACCATGGAAGATATCTCCTCAGAGGTAAATAGCTTGTCTTCACCCTTGTAAGAGACTGAAATCATGGGTTTACTGTCCTTTCCTGGAATGAGTTTGAAAGGCCAGAGCTTCATGTCACTTTGCACAGTTTCATCACTGAATCTCCTTCCAATTAGTCTCTTTACATCTACCAAAACAAAAACAGTAATTCTTATGTAAGACTTTATCGTATCATGTACTACTAAAATTGTGTACATTAATTACCGACTATTTTTTCCAATCGGACTAAAGCAATCAGAAAAACTAACAATTATTGTAATCATTTCATGTCTTTCTAATTTTTCATCTATTTTTCAAATTTTAGGCACAAAAAATCACTTTCAGTAAATTGATGGGATATTTTTATACTGTTTAAAAATGATTGGAAAATCGAGTTGAATTTCACATCATTTCTCCAACTGTTTTCAAATGGTAGGAAAAAGGTTTGGTAAGAAAAATTACCAATTTACCACTAGCCATCTTAGCAAAAGTGATAGAAAATTTCAACTATTTTTCACACACAAAATTAGAAAAATAGTTAGAAATTTAAAAAAATAATGAAATGATGGTTAAAACAGTTTATTTAAACCAACCATTTTAAATCGGTTAGAAAAAGTGATTGGTAATATACACATTTTTAGTAATTTAAGACGTATAACATTCATATTAAAAAAGTCATTCTAATATCACTTATTAAAAATATGTTAGCAAAACAGTTGGTTTAAACAAACCCTAATGATGCCATGCAGTAGCACTAATTAAGGAGTAAGAACATCCAAGCCATATAGTTGTGCACATTGTTAGGGTGTTAACCCTCCAAAATATTATACTTGCATGTACATAAAATTAAAAAAATTCTGAAATGCAAGAAAAATTGGGAGATGAAGAAAAGAAAGAGACCATAAATGGTATTAGTGGGATTAGCAACAGCCTGGCTCTTGGCAGCGTCACCAATGAGACGTTCTGATTGAGTGAAGGCAACCCATGACGGGGTGGTCCGGTTACCCTGGTCGTTTGTGATAATCTCAACACGGTCGTGCTGCCATACTCCTACGCACGAGTAAGTAGTCCCCAGATCGATTCCTATTGCCGGCCATTCTCCCATTTTGTCTTCCATATCCAAAACTTGAATGCTACTACTGACAAGTGAGAATGAAAATGAATATGATCAATGGGTGAGTAGCTGTTAAAACAGGGATATATAGGAGCAACAGCTACTAATTACGCTAAACCAGATGATTAATTAAGGTAAGGTGTATAGGATGATGATGATGAGGCCACATCGTGGATGAACAGGGTTTACTGCTTGTGGTAAATATACCATCAGACCCTAAAGCATCAAGTATTGTATGGTTAATACTAAGCAGAAATGGTACTTTGAGAATGTGTTTCGTGAAATACTAGGGAACTAAACAATAAAAGAAGCCATAAAAATGGTGGGTACTGTAGGACCCGGGAAAATTCCCGAAGGAAAATTTTCCACATGTCCCCACGGTGTGACGAGTCAAAAGAGGTTGCTTATTCTTTAAGGGGTTTTATGTCGTTCTTTTATTGTGTATTTTTTTATTTTGTTAACTGTTTAAATATTCACGATTAAAATTTCGACTCGAAACCAAACAAAAAGAATTAAGGAAAATCGAGGAGAAGGATTGAAGTAAACAATAGCAGTCTTGTAACTGACCAGAGCCACTGGCTGGCAAGCAGGCCGCGTGGTCTGCTGCCTGTCCAGAACCTCTGGCCAGTCCAGGGACTGCCCTAGACAACACTCTAAAATTAGATTAACAAAAGGGAGCCCGAAAATTAATTATCGAGTGCAGGATGCGTTTTTCCTCATCCGCTTCTTCACGAGTTACACTCTAAAATTTAGGTTTCAAAAAGCCCGAAAAAAAATCGTGAGACAGACAAATCAGATTAACAAAAGGGAGCCGCCAATTAATTTTTGAGAGAAAACTAATAAACTCTAAAAAAGTAACTCCAAAACCGCGAACCATGAGATTCGGATTCGGGGGTAAGGCTACGAATCCAAGAATAAAAATTCTTGAATTCGCCCGTTAACCAACAGACTCTACTAGATCGGTTTTCAAATTAAAAGAAGGAAAAGAAAAGAGAATTATTATTGTTTCATTTCAAATTTTATCATTTAGGCCATACAAAATGAGATAAAATATGAGCGTAAGAAGAATTAATGAAATATGAACACAATGACATTCATATACATATAAATCATGTACAAATCATGCATGAATAAAAAAAGAACAAAATTTACATTCTAACCTTAATAAACAAGCACTTCAAAAGGCCGTGGATGCAAGGGTAGAGAGTGTGGGGAGAAAAGAATTGAGTTGACGTAGTGTCAATACTCCTAGGTCAACTCGGGGTGAAGAAAATGAATGGAGTAAGTGATGTATTTATAGCGAGAGTGAGAATAGGAAGTAGGGTAAAATGGGAGAAATGGGCTTCAGAGCAAGCCGCGTGGCTTAGGGTGCCCAGCTGCACATTATTTAGGTCAACAGTTGACCCGAATAAAGGAAAACGAATCCAGACCCCCCAGCGGGTAGGCCGCGTGGCCTGCATACTGTCCGGATAGTTTTCTTCACGTTTTGGGCTCAATTTTGTGGGTTTTTTGGGCTGAATTTTTGTGGGTATCAAATTAAACTTGGGCTTGAAGGCTTGGTTTGCATCCACATTTCTTTTGGTGCTTAAAAATTACAAAACTCCTAGAAATAAAAACGTATACTAATTACAATAAATTTACATTTTCCGACGCTAAATTACTGACGAAATTCAACGTCTACAGGTACATTCAAGGCTTTTCTGTTTGATTTTTCTAGTGAAGAAAGCCACACATTTTCTCTCAAATAAGAATGTGTTCAGTTACACACTAGGTACTTGATAATAAAGGAAGGAAGCCATGAAACTGGCGACTCCTTTTTTTTTAGACTTTTCTACTGAAGAAAAGTAGAAAACCACATGTTTTCTCTCAAAGTAGAAGCAGGAACTTTCGCTTATTCACTAAATGACATTGCTAGGTTAAAGACAAGTCAAAATTGCTCCTACTTGGTAAAGTTAATCTCACTATACAGAACAACACAGTCTGTCTTAATAATTATAAAGTTAAATCTCACTAAAACTGCAGTAAAACTGATTTTACATTTGCATCACTTGTACGTAGACCTGCCAGTTTCTGACCCGACCCGATAATCCGACCCGAACCCGCCCGAAATTTCTGGGTTTTGAACACGATTTTTTCAACTAAACCCGAAGTATACCGAACCCGAAAATTAGCGGGTCAAACCCGACCCGCCCGTTTTACCCGAAAAATTAATTTTTTAAGTTCAACTTTATTAGAATTTGTGATTTTTCTTTGTAATTTTCAACGTTAAACTATAAGCGCAACTTATTTATTTATTATTTCTCTAATTTAAGTTAAAATAGTTACAATAATTTATCGTTAGTAGAAGATAATCATATTTTATTATGTATATTGTACAAAAAGTAGTATTTAGAGACCATTTATTTTAAAGGAAAAGCGGAAAAATGTCGCAATCATAACCCGTTGGGTTGACCCAAAACCGAAATACACCGCCCGTACTTTCCCGAACCCGAAATACACCCGACCCGTATTTACCCGAACCCGATATACGACCGACCCGAAACCGACCGCCCGACCGAATTGACAGGTCTACTTGTATATGCCTAACATTCACGTCTGGTAAGTAGCAAAATCAAGCTCCCTGCAGCTTCAGAGTGTCAAGCCATGCAACATGTTGAATAACATCAACATCAGCAACCAAAGGGGAAAAAGGAGTAACGCTAGTAGACATTTATTACTGGAAAGAAAGAGATGAATTGTATGACCACATGGTGTGACAGTACAATGAGTTTTCAAGACTTTTTATGAGCTGACTTCAAGTCCACCTTATACAGCCAAAAATCAACAACTGGAATTCCAATAAGAAAAGTCTCCTGACAAACGAAAAACTGACAAGTGTATTATAATATCTTATTTCTTGATAAACCACAGTATCTATACCACACACAAGACTTATTTTCTACACAATTTATTGTCTTCCTAATATTTCCATCCACAGAATCCTGGTTACAGATGTGTGTCTGTGTGTTTGAAAGGAAGGAAAGGGATAATCTCACGTTTTTGCATATTTTCATTAAAACTTGCTAGCTTTTCTGAAGAAATTTGTTATTAGTGATCTACTATTAATCTAAACTAAGACACGCTGGCATTGAAGAATTTCTGCAGCTATACTAATACTAGGAAGTTCAAGCCAAGTACAAGAATACTTGAAATTGATCTCAGGGAAAGAGAATAATTGTTATAAGAAGGTTGTAAGTAGGATGTTGAGCTAATGACAGCTACTATACATTCGATTGGGCAGGAATACATTGTTAAGTAGTATAAATACATACTTTGGTGTACTGTTACATTGATATATATGAATATACACAACTATACACCGTTTCTTTCTATCTCTCACTCTGTATTTTTCTCTTTCTATCCGATTCTTGTTGTAGCTACTCCAAGAGAGTCTCTCTAGGTTCTCTCTCTTCCTCGAGCTACAACAATAATCTTCATTTTTAGAGGTTCCTAGCTTTATTATAAAAAATAAAAAGCAACCCGGTGCACAAAGTGTACCCATAAGTGGGGGCTAGGGAAGGGTCCGATGTTCTCTAGCTTCTTCTACTTAAAAATAAAAACCATTCAAAAAAAATATGTGCAATAGTGGTTTCCATCTGCGAATCTTCAAGTGTATTGAAACAACTCTTTCTGATAATTTAGACTCCACCAAATACAGTCACTAAAATCATCAAAGAAAGAAAGAAGATAGAAAATGCTCATGTATGCCAAATTAATGGACCAAAAATGAATAACCAGAGTCAAGCAGGATGCCTCTTTAATCATTGTGGGTCCCACGAAATAAATGATATAGAGTGATCAGAGTGAATCACAATAACAACGTAGAAAATTATATTTTTTTATATTTTCATTTTTTTTATTTACAATCCAGATTTTATTTTAAAATTAAAAAAACCATAAAGTATCACTAATCTCGATCGCTTTGACTCTGAATTAAATTATTTTGGTGCAAATAACAATAATTATTTTGGTGTTGCCTATAATAATAATAATAATAATAATAATAATAATAATAATAATAATAATAATAATCTATATATTATAATAGAAATCATTCACATTTTAGGAATTTTTCTATTGCTGAATTACATATTTTGTCGGAAAAAACTACTGCTGCTAGTTCCAAGTTATGCGTCGGGTAATCCTTCTCATGTGGCTTCAACCATTGTGAAGCATACGCTATCATTTTACCATCCTACATCAGTACACACCCCACCTTGATGAGACGCATCATCAGACACGACGTACTCTTGTCCTTCCGCGAAAGGGACAATACTAGGCGGTTGTAAGCTTCTCCTCAAGCGTTGGAAAATTTCCTTCGCACTTGTCGGTCCATTCAAACCGGGTTGATTTCATGAGGCGATTGGTCAAAAGAAGAGCTATTTTAGAAAAGTTCAGAACGAACCTCCTATAGTATCCGACCATACCTAAAAACTTCGAACTTTAGTAGCCGTAGTAAGTCTTGCCAATCCTTAATGGCGGGTACTTTGCTAGGGTCCACTCGGATCCCTTCACTGGTTATCATATGTCCCAATAATCCTACTTCCTTGTGCTAAAATGCACATGTTGAAAATTTAACATACAATCGCCGTTCCCTTAGCGTCTGGAGTACCATTCTTAAATGACTTTCATGCTCTTCTTGACTTTTTGAATATACCAAGATATCGTCGATAAGTACCACTACAACCTTATCCCAATGGGGTTTGAACACTCGGTTCATCAAATCCATAGTTCGTTGGAGTATTAGTAAGCTCAAAAAGGCATTACGGTGAACTCATAGTGACCAAATCTTCTTCCTAAAGGCAGATTAGAGATGTCCTCATCTTTAACTCTGAGTTATGGCATCCTGACCTTCAAATTGATCTTAGAAAAAATACTCATGTTCCTTGGAGTTGGTCAAATAGACCGTCGATCCTTAGAAGAGGGTGCTTGTTCCCGATCGTGACTTAATTAAATTCTCGGTAATCGATGCATAACCTCGGACTTCCTTTTTCATAAACAACACCGGGCCTCCCAAAGGTGACGTGCTAGGTCTCATAAAACCTTTGCTCCACAAGTCTTCCAATTGCACCTTTAGTTCTTTAAGTCACTGGCGCCACCCGATAGAGTGCTTTTAGATATAGGTCTAGCTTCTGGAATTACTTTGATCTCGAAGTCGATCTCCCTCCTCGGGGTAACTTTGTAACTTCCTCGGGAAAACATCTAGAAAATCTTGCACCACGAAGATCTCTTCTACCTTGGGTGGATCACTAAGATCTTTACTAATCGAACACAGGTAACCCTTGCACTGCATTTAGTAGCTTCCGGCCCTTTACGTAGGTTAAGATAGGACACTAATTTATACCTAAATCTCCAATAAAACAAACCTCTACTCCCGAGGCATTCCTAAGAATGATTATTCCTTCCCCACATCTAATATGAGCTTGAGTTAGGCTTAACCAATCTATACCCAACATTAAGATGTCCAACCTAAGGTCTACCTTCTCATGCGGGTAGCTAAAAAGGGATAATATAAATGATAGGGATAATAATTATAAGGATTCCATGAAGAAGGAAAACCATATGTGACACTGAAATGAACTTGATATGAAGAAAAAGATCTTGGGTAAGTTTTTGATAATCAAATCTGTGAATTTTTAGAAGTATTGTGGAGTTTTTACTGTCATACAAAGGAAGGAGAACCTTCAAGTTCCAGAGAGAAAGGATTTGGGTAAGTATGTCAAGATTCTTGAATTAGGAACATCAATATTGGGGATGCATGAATGGTTGGCAATAGTCGCTTGGGGTGTACAAAACGTAAGTTATTGATATTGATCAAATAGTAACTTTTATTTAAGCTAAAACTTGGATATAAACTGTAGATGCTTACTGGGAAAATAATAATTACTTTGGAAAAGAGAAAAGCTGACCAAATAGAAAGCATGGTAATATAGATGTAGTTCATCATCACTGGGTAAATGAGCGGATAACTGATAAAAGAAAGGCACTTGCCAGCAGGAAATTGAGAAAGGAAACGGTAAGTAGCAAAATCAAGCCATGCATCACTTGTATTGTATATGCCTAACATTCACGTCTGGTAAGTAGCAAAATCAAGCTCCCTGCAGCTTCAGAGTGTCAAGCCATGCAACATGTTGAATAACATCAACATCAGCAACCAAAGGGGAAAAAGGAGTAACGCTAGTAGACATTTATTACTGGAAAGAAAGAGATGAATTGTATGACCACATGGTGTGACAGTACAATGAGTTTTCAAGACTTTTTATGAGCTGACTTCAAGTCCACCTTATACAGCCAAAAATCAACAACTGGAATTCCAATAAGAAAAGTCTCCTGACAAACGAAAAACTGACAAGTGTATTATAATATCTTATTTCTTGATAAACCACAGTATCTATACCACACACAAGACTTATTTTCTACACAATTTATTGTCTTCCTAATATTTCCATCCACAGAATCCTGGTTACAGATGTGTGTCTGTGTGTTTGAAAGGAAGGAAAGGGATAATCTCACGTTTTTGCATATTTTCATTGAAACTTGCTAGCTTTTCTGAAGAAATTTGTTATTAGTGATCTACTATTAATCTAAACTAAGACACGCTGGCATTGAAGAATTTCTGCAGCTATACTAATACTAGGAAGTTCAAGCCAAGTACAAGAATACTTGAAATTGATCTCAGGGAAAGAGAATAATTGTTATAAGAAGGTTGTAAGTAGGATGTTGAGCTAATGACAGCTACTATACATCTGATCAAGGAATACATTGTTAAGTAGTATAAATACATACTTTGGTGTCTCGTTACATTGATATATATGAATATACACAACTATACACCGCTTTCTTTCTATCTCTCACTGTATTTTTCTCTTTCTATCCGATTCTTGTTGTAGCTACTCCAAGAGAGTCTCTCTAGGTTCTCTCTCTTCCTCGAGCTACAACAATAATCTTCATTTTTAGAGGTTCCTAGCTTTATTATAAAAAATAAAAAGCAACCCGGTGCACAAAGTGTACCCATAAGTGGGGGCTAGGGAAGGGTCCGATGTTCTCTAGCTTCTTCTACTTAAAAATAAAAACCATTCAAAAAAAATATGTGCAATAGTGGTTTCCATCTGCGAATCTTCAAGTGTATTGAAACAACTCTTTCTGATAATTTAGACTCCACCAAATACAGTCACTAAAATCATCAAAGAAAGAAAGAAGATAGAAAATGCTCATGTATGCCAAATTAATGGACCAAAAATGAATAACCAGAGTCAAGCAGGATGCCTCTTTAATCATTGTGGGTCCCACGAAATAGTGACATAGGAGTGATTGTAGGGGAATTGGCCAATAACAACGTAGAAAATTATATTTTTTTTATATTTTCATTTTTTTTATTTTCAATCCAGATTTTATTTTAAAATTAAAAAAACCATAAAGTATCACTAATCTTTGACTGCTTTGGACTCTGAATTAAATTATTTTGGTGCAAATAACAATAATTATTTTGGTGTTGCCTATAATAATAATAATAATAATAATAATAATAATAATAATAATAATAATCTATATATTATAATAGAAATCATTCACATTTTAGGAATTTTTCTATTGCTGAATTACATATTTTGTCGGAAAAAACTACTGCTGCTAGTTCCAAGTTATGCGTCGGGTAATCCTTCTCATGTGGCTTCAACCATTGTGAAGCATACGCTATCATTTTACCATCCTACATCAGTACACACCCCAGCCCTTGATGAGACGCATCACTGTACACGACGTACTCTTGTCCTTCCGCGGAAAGGGACAATACTAGGGCGGTTGTAAGCTTCTCCTCAAGCGTTGGAAAATTTCCTTCGCACTTGTCGGTCCATTCAAACCGGGTTGATTTCATGAGGCGATTGGTCAAAAGAAGAGCTATTTTAGAAAAGTTCAGAACGAACCTCCTATAGTATCCGACCATACCTAAAAACTTCGAACTTTAGTAGCCGTAGTAAGTCTTGCCAATCCTTAATGGCGGGTACTTTGCTAGGGTCCACTGATCCCTTCACTGTTATCATATGTCCCAATAATCCTACTTCCTTGTGCTAAAATGCACATGTTGAAAATTTAACATACAATCGCTGCTCCTTAGCGCCCGAGTACCATTCTTAAATGACTTTCATGCTCTTCTTGACTTTTGAATATACCAAGATATCGCCGATAAGTACCACTACAACCTTATCCCAATGGGGTTTGAACACTCGGTTCATCAAATCCATAGTTACGTTGGAGTATTAGTAAGCTCAAAAAGGCATTACGGTGAACTCATAGTGACCAAATCTTCTTCCTAAAGGCAGATTAGAGATGTCCTCATCTTTAACTCTGAGTTATGGCATCCTGACCTTCAAATTGATCTTAGAAAAAATACTCATGTTCCTTGAGTTGGTCAAATAGACACGATCCTTAGAAGAGGGTGCTTGTTCCCGATCGTGACTTAATTAAATTCTCGTAATCGATGCATAACCTCGGACTTCCGCCCTTTTTCTCAAACAACACTGGGCCTCCCGGTGACGTGCTAGGTCTCATAAAACCTTTGCTCCACAAGTCTTCCAATTGCACCTTTAGTTCTTTAAGCTCACTGGCGCCACCCGATAGAGTGCTTTTAGATATAGGTCTAGCTTCGAATTACTTTGATCTCGGTCGATCTCCTCTCCTGGGGTAACTTTGTAACTTCCTGAAAACATCTAGAAAATCTTGCACCACGAAGATCTCTTCTACCTTGGGTGGATCACTAAGATCTTTACTAATCGAACACAGTAACCCTTGCACTGCTACTTAGTAGCTTCCGCCCTTTACGAGGTTAAGATAGGACACTAATTTATACCTAAATCTCCAATAAAACAAACCTCTACTCCCGAGGCATTCCTAAGAATGATTATTCCTTCCCACATCTAATATGAGCTTGAGTTAGGCTTAATTCAATCTATACCCAACATTAAGATGTCCAACCTAAGGTCTACCTTCTCATGGGTAGCTAAAAAGGGATAATATAAATGATAGGGATAATAATTATAAGGATTCCATGAAGAAGGAAAACCATATGTGACCTTGAAATGAACTTGATATGAAGAAAAGATCTTGGGTAAGTTTTTGATAATCAAATCGTGAATTTTTAGAAGTATTGTGGAGTTTTTATCACATACAAAGGAAGGAGAACCTTCAAGTTCCAGAGAAAGGATTTGGGTAAGTATGTCAAGATTCTTGAATTAGGAACATCAATATTGGGGATGCATGAATGGTTGGCAATAGTCGCTTGGGGTGTACAAAACGTAAGTTATTGATATTGATCAAATAGTAACTTTTATTTAAGCTAAAACTTGGATATAAACTGTAGATGCCATCGGGAAAATAATAATTACTTTGGAAAAGAGAAAAGCTGACCAAATAGAAAGCATGGTAATATAGATGTAGTTCATCATCACTGGGTAAATGAGCGGATAACTGACAAAAGAAAGGCACTTGCCAGCAGGAAATTGAGAAAGGAAACGGTAAGTAGCAAAATCAAGCCATGCATCACTTGTATTGTATATGCCTAACATTCACGTCTGGTAAGTAGCAAAATCAAGCTCCCTGCAGCTTCAGAGTGTCAAGCCATGCAACATGTTGAATAACATCAACATCAGCAACCAAAGGGGAAAAGGAGTAACGCTAGTAGACATTTATTACTGAAAGAAAGAGATGAATTGTATGACCACATGGTGTGACAAAGACAATGAGTTTTCAAGACTTTTTATGAGCTGACTTCAAGTCCACCTTATACAGCCAAAAATCAACAACTGGAATTCCAATAAGAAAAGTCTCCTGACAAACGAAAAACTGACAAGTGTATTATAATATCTTATTTCTTGATAAACCACAGTATCTATACCACACACAAGACTTATTTTCTACACAATTTATTGTCTTCCTAATATTTCCATCCACAGAATCCTGGTTACAGATGTGTGTCTGTGTGTTTGAAAGGAAGGAAAGGGATAATCTCACGCTTTTGCATATTTTCATTGAAACTTGCTAGCTTTTCTCAAGAAATTTGTTATTAGTGATCTACTATTAATCTAAACTAAGACACTGGCATTGAAGAATTTCGCAGCTATACTAATACTAGGAAGTTCAAGCCAAGTACAAGAATACTTGAAATTGATCTCGTGGAAAGAGAATAATTGTTATAAGAAGGTTGTAAGTAGGATGTTGAGCTAATGACAGCTACTATACATTCGATCAAGGGCAGAATACATTGTTAAGTAGTATAAATACATACTTTGGTGTCTCGTTACATTGATATATATGAATATACACAACTATACACCGCTTTCTTTCTATCTCTCACTGTATTTTTCTCTTTCTATTCGATTTGTTGTAGCTACTCCAAGAGAGTCTCTAGGTTCTCTCTTCCTCGAGCTACAACAATAATCTTCATTTTTAGAGGTTCCTAGCTTTATTATAAAAATAAAAAGCAACCGGTGCACAAAGTGTACCCATAAGTGGGGGCTAGGAAGGGTCCGATGTTCTCTAGCTTCTTCTACTTAAAAATAAAACCATTCAAAAAAATATGTGCAATAGTGGTTTCCATCTGCGAATCTTCAAGTGTATTGAAACAACTCTTTCTGATAATTTAGACTCCACCAAATACAGTCACTAAAATCATCAAAGAAAGAAAGAAGATAGAAAATGCTCATGTATGCCAAATTAATGGACCAAAAATGAATAACCAGAGTCAAGCAGGATGCCTCTTTAATCATTGTGGGTCCCACGAAATAGTGACATAGGAGTGATTGTAGGGGAATTGGCCAATAACAACGTAGAAAATTATATTTTTTTTATATTTTCATTTTTTTTATTTTCAATCCAGATTTTATTTTAAA
This sequence comes from Portulaca oleracea, assembly GCA_029582165.1. NCBI lineage: Eukaryota > Viridiplantae > Streptophyta > Magnoliopsida > Caryophyllales > Portulacaceae > Portulaca > Portulaca oleracea. Next base: position 61,057,454 of record CM055868.1, on the reverse strand, counting down.
ATTAAAAAAACCATAAAGTATCACTAATCTTTGACTGCTTTGGACTCTGAATTAAATTATTTTGGTGCAAATAACAATAATTATTTTGGTGTTGCCTATAATAATAATAATAATAATAATAATAATAATAATAATAATAATAATAATCTATATATTATAATAGAAATCATTCACATTTTAGGAATTTTTCTATTGCTGAATTACATATTTTGTCGGAAAAAACTACTACTGCTAGTTCCAAGTTATGCGTCGGGTAATCCTTCTCATGTGGCTTCAACCATTGTGAAGCATACGCTATCATTTTACCATCCTACATCAGTACACACCCCAGCCCTTGATGAGACGCATCACTGTACACGACGTACTCTTGTCCTTCCGCGGAAAGGGACAATACTAGGGCGGTTGTAAGCTTCTCCTCAAGCGTTGGAAAATTTCCTTCGCACTTGTCGGTCCATTCAAACCGGGTTGATTTCATGAGGCGATTGGTCAAAAGAAGAGCTATTTTAGAAAAGTTCAGAACGAACCTCCTATAGTATCCGACCATACCTAAAAACTTCGAACTTTAGTAGCCGTAGTAAGTCTTGCCAATCCTTAATGGCGGGTACTTTGCTAGGGTCCACTCGGATCCCTTCACTGGTTATCATATGTCCCAATAATCCTACTTCCTTGTGCTAAAATGCACATGTTGAAAATTTAACATACAATCGCCGTTCCCTTAGCGTCTGGAGTACCATTCTTAAATGACTTTCATGCTCTTCTTGACTTTTTGAATATACCAAGATATCGTCGATAAGTACCACTACAACCTTATCCCAATGGGGTTTGAACACTCGGTTCATCAAATCCATAGTTACTGTTGGAGTATTAGTAAGCTCAAAAAGGCATTACGGTGAACTCATAGTGACCAAATCTTCTTCCTAAAGGCAGATTAGAGATGTCCTCATCTTTAACTCTGAGTTATGGCATCCTGACCTTCAAATTGATCTTAGAAAAAATACTCATGTTCCTTGGAGTTGGTCAAATAGACCGTCGATCCTTAGAAGAGGGTGCTTGTTCCCGATCGTGACTTAATTAAATTCTCGGTAATCGATGCATAACCCTGACTTCCGCCCTTTTCTCATAAACAACACTGGGCCTCCCAAAGTGACGTGCTAGGTCTCATAAAACCTTTGCTCCACAAGTCTTCCAATTGCACCTTTAGTTCTTTAAGTCACTGGCGCCACCCGATAGAGTGCTTTTAGATATAGGTCTAGCTTCGAATTACTTTGATCTCGGTCGATCTCCTCCTGGGTAACTTTGTAACTTCCTCGGAAAACATCTAGAAAATCTTGCACCACGAAGATCTCTTCTACCTTGGGTGGATCACTAAGATCTTTACTAATCGAACACAGTAACCCTTGCACTTGCTACTTAGTAGCTTCCTACCCTTTACGAGGTTAAGATAGGACACTAATTTATACCTAAATCTCCAATAAAACAAACCTCTACTCCCGAGGCATTCCTAAGAATGATTATTCCTTCCCACATCTAATATGAGCTTGAGTTAGGCTTAACTAATCTATACCCAACATTAAGATGTCCAACCTAAGGTCTACCTTCTCACGGGTAGCTAAAAAGGGATAATATAAATGATAGGGATAATAATTATAAGGATTCCATGAAGAAGGAAAACCATATGTGATAATCGAAATGAACTTGATATGAAGAAAAGATCTTGGGTAAGTTTTTGATAATCAAATCGTGAATTTTTAGAAGTATTGTGGAGTTTTTATCACATACAAAGGAAGGAGAACCTTCAAGTTCCAGAGAGAAAGGATTTGGGTAAGTATGTCAAGATTCTTGAATTAGGAACATCAATATTGGGGATGCATGAATGGTTGGCAATAGTCGCTTGGGGTAAACAAAACGTAAGTTATTGATATTGATCAAATAGTAACTTTTATTTAAGCTAAAACTTGATATAAACCGTAGATGCTTATCGGGAAAATAATAATTACTTTGGAAAAGAGAAAAGTGACCAAATAGAAAGCATGGTAATATAGATGTAGTTCATCATCACGGGTAAATGAGCGGATAATCGATAAAAGAAAGGCACTTGCACAGGAAATTGAGAAAGGAAACGGTAAGTAGCAAAATCAAGCCATGCATCACTTGTATTGTATATGCCTAACATTCACGTCGTAAGTAGCAAAATCAAGCTCCTGCAGCTTCAGAGTGTCAAGCCACGCAACATGTTGAATAACATCAACATCAGAACCAAAGGGGAAAAAGGAGTAACGCTAGTAGACATTTATTACCGAAAGAAAGAGATGAATTGTATGACCACATGGTGTGACAAAGACAATGAGTTTTCAAGACTTTTATGAAATGACTTCAAGTCCACCTTATACACCAAAAATCAACAACTGGAATTCCAATAAGAAAAGTCTCGACAAACGAAAATCGACAAGTGTATTATAATATCTTATTTCTTGATAAACCACAGATCTATACCACACACAAGACTTATTTTCTGCACAATTTATTGTCTTCCTAATATTTCCATCCACGTAATCCTGGTTACGTATGTGTGTCTGTGTTTGAAAGGAAGGAAAGGGATAATCTCACGCTTTTGCATATTTTCATTAAAACTTGCTAGCTTTTCTCAAGAAATTTGTTATTAGTGATCTACTATTAATCTAAACTAAGACACGCTGGCATTGAAGAATTTCTGCACTATACTAATACTAGGAAGTTCAAGCCAAGTACAAGAATACTTGAAATTGATCTCAGGAAAGAGAATAATTGTTATAAGAAGGTTGTAAGTAGGATGTTGAGCTAATGACAGCTACTATACATCTGATCAAGCAGAATACATTGTTAAGTAGTATAAATACATACTTTGGTGTACTGTTACATTGATATATATGAATATACACAACTATACACCGTTTCTTTCTATCTCTCACTCTGTATTTTTCTCTTTCTATCCGATTCTTGTTGTAGCTACTCCAAGAGAGTCTCTCTAGGTTCTCTCTCTTCCTCGAGCTACAACAATAATCTTCCTTTTTAGAGGTTCCTAGCTTTATTATAAAAAATAAAAAGCAACCCGGTGCACAAAGTGTACCCATAAGTGGGGGCTAGGGAAGGGTCCGATGTTCTCTAGCTTCTTCTACTTAAAAATAAAAACCATTCAAAAAAATATGTGCAATAGTGGTTTCCATCTGAATCTTCAAGTGTATTGAAACAACTCTTTCTGATAATTTAGACTCCACCAAATACAGTCACTAAAATCATCAAAGAAAGAAAGAAGATAGAAAATGCTCATGTATGCCAAATTAATGGACCAAAAATGAATAACCAGAGTCAAGCAGGATGCCTCTTTAATCATTGTGGGTCCCACGAAATAGTGACATAGTGATTGATCAGAGTGAATCACTAATAACAACGTAGAAAATTATATTTTTTTATATTTTCATTTTTTTATTTTCAATCCAGATTTTATTTTAAAATTAAAAACCATAAAGTATCACTAATTCGATCGCTTTGGACTCTGAATTAAATTATTTTGGTGCAAATAACAATAATTATTTTGGTGGTGCCTATAATAATAATAATAATAATAATAATAATAATAATAATAATAATAATCTATATATTATAATAGAAATCATTCACATTTTAGGAATTTTTCTATTGCTGAATTACATATTTTGTCGGAAAAAACTACTGCTGCTAGTTCCAAGTTATGCGTCGGGTAATCCTTCTCATGTGGCTTCAACCATTGTGAAGCATACGCTATCATTTTACCATCCTACATCAAGATACACCCCACCCTTGATGAGACGATCATCAGACACGACGTACTCTTGTCCTTCCGCGAAAGGGACAATACTAGGCGGTTGTAAGCTTCTCCTCAAGCGTTGGAAAATTTCCTTCGCACTTGTCGGTCCATTCAAACCGGTTGATTTCATGAGGCGATTGGTCAAAAGAAGAGCTATTTTAGAAAAGTTCGTAACGAACCTCCTATAGTATCCGACCATACCTAAAAACTTGAACTTTAGTAGCCGTAGTAAGTCTTGCCAATCCTTAATGGCGGGTACTTTGCTAGGGTCCACTCGATCCCTTCAGGTTATCATATGTCCCAATAATCCTACTTCCTTGTGCTAAAATGCACATGTTGAAAATTTAACATACAATCGCTGTTCCTTTAGCGTCTGGAGTACCATTCTTAAATGACTTTCATGCTCTTCTTGACTTTTTGAATATACCAAGATATCGTCGATAAGTACCACTACAACCTTATCCCAATGGGGTTTGAACACTCGGTTCATCAAATCCATAGTTACTGTTGGAGTATTAGTAAGCTCAAAAAGGCATTACGGTGAACTCATAGTGACCAAATCTTCTTCCTAAAGGCAGATTAGAGATGTCCTCATCTTTAACTCTGAGTTATGGCATCCTGACCTTCAAATTGATCTTAGAAAAAATACTCATGTTCCTTGGAGTTGGTCAAATAGACCGTCGATCCTTAGAAGAGGGTGCTTGTTCCCGATCGTGACTTAATTAAATTCTCGGTAATCGATGCATAACCTCGGACTTCCGTCCTTTTTCCTTACAAACAACACTGGGGCCTCCCCAGTGTGACGTGCTAGGTCTCATAAAACCTTTGCTCCACAAGTCTTCCAATTGCACCTTTAGTTCTTTAAGCTCTGCTGGCGCCACCCGATAGAGTGCTTTTAGATATAGGTCTAGCTTCGAATTACTTTGATCTCAAGTCGATCTCCTCCTGGGTAACTTTGTAACTTCCTCGGGAAAACATCTAGAAAATCTTGCACCACGAAGATCTCTTCTACCTTGGGTGGATCACTAAGATCTTTACTAATCGAACACAGGTAACCCTTGCACCCGTTACTTAGTAGCTTCCGGCCCTTTACGTAGGTTAAGATAGGACACTAATTTATACCTAAATCTCCAATAAAACAAACCTCTACTCCCGAGGCATTCCTAAGAATGATTATTCCTTCCCCACATCTAATATGAGCTTGAGTTAGGCTTAACCAATCTATACCCAACATTAAGATGTCCAACCTAAGGTCTACCTTCTCATGCGGGTAGCTAAAAAGGGATAATATAAATGATAGGGATAATAATTATAAGGATTCCATGAAGAAGGAAAACCATATGTGACACTGAAATGAACTTGATATGAAGAAAAAGATCTTGGGTAAGTTTTTGATAATCAAATCGTGGAATTTTAGAAGTATTGTGGAGTTTTTATCATCATACAAAGGAAGGAGAACCTTCAAGTTCCAGAGAAAGGATTTGGGTAAGTATGTCAAGATTCTTGAATTAGGAACATCAATATTGGGGATGCATGAATGGTTGGCAATAGTCATTGGGGTGTACAAAACGTAAGTTATTGATATTGATCAAATAGTAACTTTTATTTAAGCTAAAACTTGATATAAACTGTAGATGCTTCGGGAAAATAATAATTACTTTGGAAAAGAGAAAAGTGACCAAATAGAAAGCATGGTAATATAGATGTAGTTCATCATCACCGGGTAAATGAGCGGATAATCGATAAAAGAAAGGCACTTGCCAGCAGGAAATTGAGAAAGGAAACGGTAAGTAGCAAAATCAAGCCATGCATCACTTGTATTGTATATGCCTAACATTCACGTCCGTAAGTAGCAAAATCAAGCTCGCAGCCTTCAGAGTGTCAAGTTACGCAACATGTTGAATAACATCAACATCAAGAACCAAAGGGGAAAAAGGAGTAACGCTTAGACATTTATTATCGGAAAGAAAGAGATGAATTGTATGACCACATGGTGTGACAAGACAATGAGTTTTCAAGACTTTTATGAAATGACTTCAAGTCCACCTTATACACAAAAATCAACAACTGGAATTCCAATAAGAAAAGTCTCCGACAAACGAAAAAGCGACAAGTGTATTATAATATCTTATTTCTTGATAAACCACAGATCTATACCACACACAAGACTTATTTTCTACACAATTTATTGTCTTCCTAATATTTCCATCCACGTAATCTCGGTTACGATGTGTGTCTGTGTGTTTGAAAGGAAGGAAAGGGATAATCTCACGCTTTTTGCATATTTTCATTGAAACTTGCTAGCTTTTCTCAAGAAATTTGTTATTAGTGATCTACTATTAATCTAAACTAAGACACGCTGGCATTGAAGAATTTCTGCACTATACTAATACTAGGAAGTTCAAGCCAAGTACAAGAATACTTGAAATTGATCTCGGGAAAGAGAATAATTGTTATAAGAAGGTTGTAAGTAGGATGTTGAGCTAATGACACTACTATACATTCGATCAAGCAGAATACATTGTTAAGTAGTATAAATACATACTTTGGTGTACTGTTACATTGATATATATGAATATACACAACTATACACCGTTTCTTTCTATCTCTCACTCTGTATTTTTCTCTTTCTATCCGATTCTTGTTGTAGCTACTCCAAGAGAGTCTCTCTAGGTTCTCTCTCTTCCTCGAGCTACAACAATAATCTTCATTTTTAGAGGTTCCTAGCTTTATTATAAAAAATAAAAAGCAACCCGGTGCACAAAGTGTACCCATAAGTGGGGGCTAGGGAAGGGTCCGATGTTCTCTAGCTTCTTCTACTTAAAAATAAAAACCATTCAAAAAAAATATGTGCAATAGTGGTTTCCATCTGCGAATCTTCAAGTGTATTGAAACAACTCTTTCTGATAATTTAGACTCCACCAAATACAGTCACTAAAATCATCAAAGAAAGAAAGAAGATAGAAAATGCTCATGTATGCCAAATTAATGGACCAAAAATGAATAACCAGAGTCAAGCAGGATGCCTCTTTAATCATTGTGGGTCCCACGAAATAGTGACATAGGAGTGATTGTAGGGGAATTGGCCAATAACAACGTAGAAAATTATATTTTTTTTATATTTTCATTTTTTTTATTTTCAATCCAGATTTTATTTTAAAATTAAAAAAACCATAAAGTATCACTAATCTTTGACTGCTTTGGACTCTGAATTAAATTATTTTGGTGCAAATAACAATAATTATTTTGGTGTTGCCTATAATAATAATAATAATAATAATAATAATAATAATAATAATAATCTATATATTATAATAGAAATCATTCACATTTTAGGAATTTTTCTATTGCTGAATTACATATTTTGTCGGAAAAAACTACTGCTGCTAGTTCCAAGTTATGCGTCGGGTAATCCTTCTCATGTGGCTTCAACCATTGTGAAGCATACGCTATCATTTTACCATCCTACATCAGTACACACCCCAGCCCTTGATGAGACGCATCACTGTACACGACGTACTCTTGTCCTTCCGCGGAAAGGGACAATACTAGGGCGGTTGTAAGCTTCTCCTCAAGCGTTGGAAAATTTCCTTCGCACTTGTCGGTCCATTCAAACCGGGTTGATTTCATGAGGCGATTGGTCAAAAGAAGAGCTATTTTAGAAAAGTTCAGAACGAACCTCCTATAGTATCCGACCATACCTAAAAACTTCGAACTTTAGTAGCCGTAGTAAGTCTTGCCAATCCTTAATGGCGGGTACTTTGCTAGGGTCCACTCGGATCCCTTCACTGGTTATCATATGTCCCAATAATCCTACTTCCTTGTGCTAAAATGCACATGTTGAAAATTTAACATACAATCGCCGTTCCCTTAGCGTCTGGAGTACCATTCTTAAATGACTTTCATGCTCTTCTTGACTTTTTGAATATACCAAGATATCGTCGATAAGTACCACTACAACCTTATCCCAATGGGGTTTGAACACTCGGTTCATCAAATCCATAGTTACTGTTGGAGTATTAGTAAGCTCAAAAAGGCATTACGGTGAACTCATAGTGACCAAATCTTCTTCCTAAAGGCAGATTAGAGATGTCCTCATCTTTAACTCTGAGTTATGGCATCCTGACCTTCAAATTGATCTTAGAAAAAATACTCATGTTCCTTGGAGTTGGTCAAATAGACCGTCGATCCTTAGAAGAGGGTGCTTGTTCCCGATCGTGACTTAATTAAATTCTCGGTAATCGATGCATAACCTCGGACTTCCGTCCTTTTTCCTTACAAACAACACTGGGGCCTCCCCAGTGTGACGTGCTAGGTCTCATAAAACCTTTGCTCCACAAGTCTTCCAATTGCACCTTTAGTTCTTTAAGCTCTGCTGGCGCCACCCGATAGAGTGCTTTTAGATATAGGTCTAGCTTCTGGAATTACTTTGATCTCGAAGTCGATCTCCCTCCTCGGGGTAACTTTGTAACTTCCTCGGGAAAACATCTAGAAAATCTTGCACCACGAAGATCTCTTCTACCTTGGGTGGATCACTAAGATCTTTACTAATCGAACACAGGTAACCCTTGCACCCGTTACTTAGTAGCTTCCGGCCCTTTACGTAGGTTAAGATAGGACACTAATTTATACCTAAATCTCCAATAAAACAAACCTCTACTCCCGAGGCATTCCTAAGAATGATTATTCCTTCCCCACATCTAATATGAGCTTGAGTTAGGCTTAACCAATCTATACCCAACATTAAGATGTCCAACCTAAGGTCTACCTTCTCATGCGGGTAGCTAAAAAGGGATAATATAAATGATAGGGATAATAATTATAAGGATTCCATGAAGAAGGAAAACCATATGTGACACTGAAATGAACTTGATATGAAGAAAAAGATCTTGGGTAAGTTTTTGATAATCAAATCTGTGAATTTTTAGAAGTATTGTGGAGTTTTTACTGTCATACAAAGGAAGGAGAACCTTCAAGTTCCAGAGAGAAAGGATTTGGGTAAGTATGTCAAGATTCTTGAATTAGGAACATCAATATTGGGGATGCATGAATGGTTGGCAATAGTCGCTTGGGGTGTACAAAACGTAAGTTATTGATATTGATCAAATAGTAACTTTTATTTAAGCTAAAACTTGGATATAAACTGTAGATGCTTACTGGGAAAATAATAATTACTTTGGAAAAGAGAAAAGCTGACCAAATAGAAAGCATGGTAATATAGATGTAGTTCATCATCACTGGGTAAATGAGCGGATAACTGACAAAAGAAAGGCACTTGCCACAGAAATTGAGAAAGGAAACGGTAAGTAGCAAAATCAAGCCATGCATCACTTGTATTGTATATGCCTAACATTCACGTCTGGTAAGTAGCAAAATCAAGCTCCCTGCAGCTTCAGAGTGTCAAGCCATGCAACATGTTGAATAACATCAACATCAGCAACCAAAGGGGAAAAAGGAGTAACGCTTAGTAGACATTTATTACTGGAAAGAAAGAGATGAATTGTATGACCACATGGTGTGACAAGACAATGAGTTTTCAAGACTTTTATGAGTGACTTCAAGTCCACCTTATACTGACCAAAAATCAACAACTGGAATTCCAATAAGAAAAGTCTCCGACAAACGAAAAATCGACAAGTGTATTATAATATCTTATTTCTTGATAAACCATGATCTATACCACACACAAGACTTATTTTCTGCACACAATTTATTGTCTTCCTAATATTTCCTCCACGTAACTCGGTTACGGATGTGTGTCTGTGTGTTTGAAAGGAAGGAAAGGGATAATCTCACGTTTTTGCATATTTTCATTAAAACTTGCTAGCTTTTCTCAAGAAATTTGTTATTAGTGATCTACTATTAATCTAAACTAAGACACTGGCATTGAAGAATTTCGCAGCTATACTAATACTAGGAAGTTCAAGCCAAGTACAAGAATAATTGAAATTGATCTCGTGGAAAGAGAATAATTGTTATAAGAAGGTTGTAAGTAGGATGTTGAGCTAATGACAGCTACTATACATTCGATTGGGCAGGAATACATTGTTAAGTAGTATAAATACATACTTTGGTGTACTGTTACATTGATATATATGAATATACACAACTATACACCGTTTCTTTCTATCTCTCACTCTGTATTTTTCTCTTTCTATCCGATTCTTGTTGTAGCTACTCCAAGAGAGTCTCTCTAGGTTCTCTCTCTTCCTCGAGCTACAACAATAATCTTCATTTTTAGAGGTTCCTAGCTTTATTATAAAAAATAAAAAGCAACCCGGTGCACAAAGTGTACCCATAAGTGGGGGCTAGGGAAGGGTCCGATGTTCTCTAGCTTCTTCTACTTAAAAATAAAAACCATTCAAAAAAAATATGTGCAATAGTGGTTTCCATCTGCGAATCTTCAAGTGTATTGAAACAACTCTTTCTGATAATTTAGACTCCACCAAATACAGTCACTAAAATCATCAAAGAAAGAAAGAAGATAGAAAATGCTCATGTATGCCAAATTAATGGACCAAAAATGAATAACCAGAGTCAAGCAGGATGCCTCTTTAATCATTGTGGGTCCCACGAAATAGTGACATAGGAGTGATTGTAGGGGAATTGGCCAATAACAACGTAGAAAATTATATTTTTTTATATTTTCATTTTTTTTATTTACAATCCAGATTTTATTTTAAAATTAAAAAAACCATAAAGTATCACTAATCTTTGACTGTTTTGGACTCTGAATTAAATTATTTTGGTGCAAATAACAATAATTATTTTGGTGGTGCCTATAATAATAATAATAATAATAATAATAATAATAATAATAATAATAATCTATATATTATAATAGAAATCATTCACATTTTAGGAATTTTTCTATTGCTGAATTACATATTTTGTCGGGAAAAATTATCATGATGTTTTCCATGTAACAATTTCATTAATATTTCGTTTTGTTTATTTCGTTCACCGGTCACCGGAGTCGGAGTGAGACTTTGGGAGGCTAGGCTGGGTTGCTGGTGGCACCGGCGCCTTTGGATCGACAATCGAGCCTCGGTCAGAGACTCAGACAGTCGCCAGTCAGAGTGGGACTGTGGAATACAGAGACTCAAGCCTCAGTCAGAAACTCGTCGCCGGAGTTGGAGTCGGTGCCACGGTGGTCGCTGGCGGTGGCGGATGTCGGTGGGGGTGTCAGGCATGGCGGATGCTCGCTGGGGTCGAAGACTCAAAGTGTCGAACGAAAGGTTCTCACTTCTCAGTTCTTGCGGTGCTATTGTGTAAACTGAGAAACAATTGAAGTTATTTTTTGTGATAACCCACCCTAAATCATAAAAATTATAGTAATAAATTTGTTTAATTAGTTAAAATGTGATTATTAAATTCTTATAATTTTTACGGTTAACTAACGGTGACAAATCTCAGAGGAAATGGCTAAGCGGTCAGTTTTACCGATCGAAATTTTTTTTTTCTTTTAATGAATATCATATTTGGACCTCATTTTTTTTTTAGATTTTAGGATCTAATGTTTAATTTAAAATCGGGTTGATTACCGTTTTGATTTTTACGGCCAAACGAATTTAAGTTATTTCACAGATCGTTACCCGTTCTTTTAAACCATATAAATTAAACTCACTTTATAATTGTATTTTTCCTACCATACTTGATTATTTGTTACTCCTAATATTTTCTAATGTTATTATAAGTATTAGATTATTGCTTTTTCTTTAATTATTATATGGTAAAGTGGAAGGAGTGTTATATATGAGTCATGGGGAGGCCAATAGTCATTTTGTTTCAACCTTGTTCAAGTGCAATCTCAGCTCTCATCTCCTTCCTCCTCTCCACGCCGAGACAGCCCCCCTCCCCCTTGACTTCGCCGGTCGCCGGCGACATTTCCGGCAAGATTCCGGCCGGTTTCCTCTCCTCTTTCCTTCCTCTTGTTCAATTTCAAGCCACAATTCAAGAGGTATAATTTTCTCCTATCTATTTCCATGATTTACAATCTGAAATTTTGAGATGTTTAGTGTTAAAATTGTGATTTTCTTTTCTTTTTATCTTCCAGTAAGATGATTTTTAAAGTATAGTTATGTGTGGTTGAGTTTTCTTGATAACCTAAGTGTTTTCTTATGATTATAGTTAACACTTGGTAGAGATTGGGTTTGTTGATGAGGGATTTATGTTTTATGGCTTTGCATGAAGTATTTGATGAAGTTCTAAGGGTTTAGTTTCTGTTTTTGGGAGAGTAATTAAGTAAATGATGTTTTAGTTGGGTGTTTTATGTGAAAATAGTGAAGGAAATCATGAAAGTTATGGTGTAAAATAAGTGCATGTAACTTGATGGTTATGCATATGAATTATGCAAGCTTAGATGATAATTTTAGAGGTTGAAATTCTGGAAAATGGTAGTGATCTGAGTAAATTACATTGGATGCATGATTGGTATAAAAAAAAAAATGGATGAAAATGGAGCATGCATGTGGGCTCAAATACCCCAGTACATTCTGCCCAAAATTCAATTTTTATAGGAGATGGTAAAATTAGTTTTGAGCCCAGATTCTTGTGTAAAAAGGTAGCCAAAAATGTTAGTTGACACCCGGCTTTTGAATTTCGAGATTCCGACTTGTATAGCTCAAGTTGGAGCCAAAACCGTTAAGTCATGCAAGTATATACGATTTTGGAGTCAGTGACATTTTGTATGTTTTTCGTCTGCATGGAGGTTGATTTTGAGAAAGTGTTCAACATAAAAGTTTTAGGAGACCTTGCAAGCTTTCCGAAAATGTATGGTATGCGTCAATTCGATGTCGGGAGAGAATTATAGAGCCCGGAAGCGGCTGCGAATCTGGAAATTCTGGGTATGTTGTAAATTGATTGATTGGATTAAAGGTTATATATTGGTCTTGTGATTGGTTTTAGGAGTGCTTAAATTAATTAATATAACCTTTAGGATGGAGTTTATGATTGAGGACCATGGGACTTGGTTTTGAGGGACCCCGAGGTCTTTTACGCTATTCGATTTTATCGTATTTAATTACCGAAAACATATGAATTTAGAGAAATGAGTTTTGTCTTGCTCTTAAGATTTTAAAGTCTCTTTGATAAAGTAAGATTACATATTTTACAAGTATTCTTCTGTCCATGAAGCTCCTATGATTTTAGAGCAAGTACATAAATTCTATCGTTTCCGCTTAAATGCCAAAACCGCACAAGAAAGCATTTCGGTTTTTTCGCTGTTTCTGTCCAGAGCCTTTTTCGAGCTCTTCCAACCATTTTTAACACCGGACCCAGTGGACAAACTCGTAGATTATATTTTTCCCTTTCCGAAAAGTGCTCGTTCATCGAGGTCCGATTTTCCTAGCCCGAGATATGGCCAAATTACTCTTACCGCAAGAACATGAAAATTATTTCACATGTGCATTCCAAATCTTTTTATATGGGACGTTACGGCCCTATTTGTTCATAGCCTTTACACTGATTTTTAATCTCTATCGTCTTAGCTCAAAGTTCTGCACCGCCCCGCGCCTTTCCCCGAGCCAGATTGTCACCAAGCACACAGTACTTTCAAGGTACGCAAATTGTCCAACTCTTGTATCTATTTAAAGTCAAGTACAGTTTTATTGCATAGATACATTCTAATGATTTTATTGTTTTATAAGTGGTCCCGACACTTAATTCTACAGTAGCTAGAGTGAAGTCTAGCATTATTTTACAGGCTCCTATTGGAGTATTCTTGACCTGGCCAGTGTCGACTGCCTAGCAATCACCCAATCCAAACTTTCGGTCGATTTGGGCATGCGCGTGTGTGAGGTGCTTCGGCATCAATCGTAAGGGATACCACGTCTTATTATATGATATATTTTCAATGTTAAGCACAGCATATGCATAGAATTCTTAAAGTTTAAAGACTTCAATGGTTTAGCATGCTTTATTTCCCCTTCCCCGTTTTCGAAATGTTTTAAAGGCAAGCATGAAAAACCGTTTTCGAAACGGTTTGACATGTTGGAGGTTTGTGTACTGAGTGTTTCCCCCACTCACCTTGCGCTGTTTTACTGTTTTGTTTTAGGTGGTCCGAGCTCCACAGGAAAAGGAAAGGACACTCAGAAGTAGTTTACTCACTAAAGGGGAAGGTAGACTCATACGTCGTGCAAGGTTAATCATAAAGCAAGTGATAGTAGCTTTTGGAGATTTATAATGATTCATAAGCGTATGGTTCAATATGTATATATTTTTTCTTAGGTTAAGCAATTGTGGGTTGTTTGTAAATCACCTTAGCTTTTGGAGATTTATAATGATTTATAATGATTCATAAGCGTATGGTTCAATATATATATATATATATATATATGAATTATGCATAACCATCAAGTTACATGCACTTATTTTACACCATAACTTTCATGATTTCCTTCACTATTTTCACATAAAACACCCAACTAAAACATCATTTACTTAATTACTCTCCAAAAACAGAAACTAAACCCTTAGAACTTCATCAAATACTTCATGCAAAGCTATAAAACATAAATCCCTCATCAACAAACCCAATCTCTACCAAGTGTTAACTATAATCATAAGAAAACACTTAGGTTATCAAGAAAACTCAACCACACATAACTATACTTTAAAAATCATCTTACTGGAAGATAAAAAGAAAAGAAAATCACAATTTTAACACTAAACATCTCAAAATTTCATATTGTAAATCATGGAAATAGATGGGAGACAGTTATACCTCTTGAATTGTGGCTAGAAATTGAACAAGAGGAAGGAAAGAGGAGAGGAAACCGGCCGGAATCTTGCCGAAAATGTCACCAGCGACCGGCGAAGTCATGGGGGAGAGGGGTTGTCTCGGCGTGGAGAGGAGGAAGGAGATGAGAGCTGAGATTGCACTTGAACAAGGTTGAAACAAAATGACTATTGGCCTCCCCATGACTCATATATAACACTCCTTCCACTTGACCATATAATAATTAAAGGAAAAGCAATAATCTAATACTTATAATAACATTAAAAAATATTAGGAGTAACAAATAATCAAGTATGGTAGGAAAAATACAATTATAAAGTGAGTTTAATTTATATGGTTTAAAAGAACGGGTAACGATCTGTGAAATAACTTAAATTCGTTTGGCCGTAAAAATCGAAACGGTAATCAACCCAATTTTAAATTAAACATTAGATCCTAAAATCTAAAAAAAAAATATGAGGTCCAAATATGATATTCATTAAAAGAAAAAAAAAATTCGATCGGTAAAACTGACCGCTTAGCCATTTCCTCCGATAACTGTCACCGTTAGTTAACCGTAAAAATTATAAGAATTTAATAATCACATTTTAACTAATTAAAAAAATTTAATTACTATAATTTTTATGATTTAGGGTGGGTTATCACATCCTCCCCCCCCCCTAAAAGAAGTTTCGTCCTCGAAACTTGCTGTTTATTGAAAATTGCTGTGGAAAATACCTTAGAAGATGTGGGGGGTAGTTTTTCATCATATCCTCTTCAGTCTCCCAGGTGGCTTCCGAGGTTTCTTGGTTTGCCCAAAGGACCTTGACCAGTGGGACTTCTTTGGTACGTAGTCGTTTGACCCTACGATCCAAAATTTGGATCGGTTGCTGTTCGAATGTAAGGTCTTTAGTTAAAAGAGGAGGTTCTTCCTCCAAGATATGCGCTGATCCGTACATACTTTCGTAGCCGAGATATGAAAGACGTCATGGATACGCCCCAAGTTGGAAGGTAACCCTAGATGATAAGCTGATGGATTAACTTTCCCCACAATAGAGTAAGGTCCGATGTATCGAGGGCTTAATTTACCCTTAACATTAAATCTCCTAACTCCCTTTGTAGGGGAAACCTTGAGAAATACTCTATCTCCTATCTGGAATTCGAGTGGTTTCCGTCTTTTGTTGGCGTAACTTTTCTGTCTACTCTGGGCAGCTCGAATATGCTGTTGAATCACTTTGACCTTATCAGTTGTCTCTTGAATTAAATCCGTGCCTATGATTAACGCTTCATCTAGCTCACCCCAACATAGAGGGGTTCTACACTTCCTGCCATACAAAGCCTCAAAAGGCACCATCTGAATAGTGGCTTGATAACTATTGTTGTAAGAGAATTCCACGAGTGGAAGATACTGATCCCAATTCCCTTGAAAATCCAATACACACGCACAAAGCATGTCCTCCACAATTTGGTTTACCCTTTCAGTTTGACCATCGCTCTCTGGATGGTATGAGCTACTGAAACTAAGCTTGGACCCGAAAGCCCTTTGCATAGCGCTCCAGAATCTCGATTGAAACCTTGTATCCCGATCCGATACAATGTCCTTTGGAATCCCATGCAACCGCACTATCTCCCGGATGTAGATATCCGCCAACTTATCTACTTTCCAGCTCTCATGAATAGGTATGAAATGCGCTGATTTAGTACGGCGGTCCACAATTACCCAGATGGCATTTCGTTTAGAAGCTGTGAGGGGTAATCCCATAATGAAATCCATTGAGATTGATTCCCATTTCCAAGTGGGAATATCTAAGGGTCGGAGTTCACCCGAAGGTCACTGATGCTCAGCTTTCACCTTTTGGCATGTCAAACATTTATCCACAAAGTTGGCTATGTCCCTCTTCATGTTAGGCCACCAGAATCGCTCTCTCAAATCTCTATACATCTTTGTACCTCCAGGATGCACGGAGTATATTGACTTGTGGCCTTCTTCCATAACCCTTAACCTTAAATCCCCTCTATTGGGTACACAGAGTCTATTCTGAAACCTTAAAATCCCATCATCATGGATCAGAAATCCAGGCATTGTCTTAGTGGTTAGACTATCCACAATTCTCTTAAAGTCCGGATCATTCATTTGCTCTGTCTTGATTTCATCCATGATATACGGCTTCAAAGAGATAGCAGTCAATCTCTTGTCTGTATCTCCCCTTTTCACCAAGTCGATGTTCTCCTTGCTCAACTCTTGCCATATTCTAGGATGAATCGCTAGACTCGATATAGAACCGTGTTGGGTCTTCCTACTCAAAGCGTCTGCTACTGAATTTGCCTTCCCGGGGTGATACAGGATATCTAGATCGTAATCTTTAATAAGCTCTAACCACCTTCGTTGTCTTAGATTTAACTCCCTCTAGGTAAAAATATACTTGAGGCTCTTGTGGTCGGTGAAAATAGTAGTGGAGACTCCATATAAATAGTGTCTCCAAATCTTGAGAGCAAAGACCACTGCTGCCAACTCCAAATCATGTGTCGGATAATTCTTTTTATAAGGCTTTAACTGTCTGGAGGTATAAGCTATCACCTTATCTCCTTGCATCAACACACAACCTAGCCCCTGATGCGACGCATCACTATACAATATATTCCTTCCCTTCCTCGGGTAAGGACAAAACTGGGGCCGTCGTGAGTTTTTCCTTTAGAGTCTGAAACGCTTCTTCACATTTATCGGTCCATTCAAACCGGGTGATCTTCTTAAGGAGGTTTGTCAAGGGTAATGTTGTACCAGCGGCTTGTAAGACCTCGGTTTTGTCGTTCTCTCTCTGGGAGCTGGCGGCCTTGGTCAAAGGAACTAGGTCAATGGTCGGGTTGAGATTGCTAAGGTAAGGATATTGGTCTGAAAGATCACAAAGCAAGAAATAAAACTAAGGTCGGTCAAGGAATGGAAAAGGTTCGGGGGTTTTGGACACTTAACGAAACTTTTGATCAAGAAGTTTTCATGATTAAAATGCATAAAGTTAGATTCATCTATGGAACAACGTGGGAAAAAGGCCACGATGAATCCCCTCCCTCGAGGAAGATTCAAATTAACTACCCTATGTCCACCATGGACCATCGGGGTTGAAAATCGCGTTAATTCCTAGTTAAGCCTACACTTACCCTCGTAAGTGTGGGCTTAACTATCCCACTCTAGACTTCTCATTGAGTGTATAACGATTCAAAGAGCTCTCGGACCTTGAACCGCCACCCCCAATGAGAAGACACTAGGTGGAAATAGACTCCTCCAACTAAAACACACTTTAATCAATAAACACCTTAGCCAAAATCCATTAAAGCCTTAATCACCCCTCACCTCAAGAAAGATTAGCCTCTAGACATGATGGAGAAATCAACAACCATAGACAAACAAGAACAATGAAATAGCAAGTAAGGAAATTAAGAACAAGCAAAGTAATTACCAAAGTAATTAAATAAAGAGTTAAGGGAAGAGAATACTTATCAAAATGTTGTAGATGAACAATGGAAAGCAATAAAAAGATGATCCAACAATCTCTCAATTGATTGAATCCCCAAATCTTCAATAATAAACTCAAATCTCCAAAACCCTAGATTAATCTCTCACTAATCTCCCTCTAAAATCTACTAATTACAAACTGAAAATAAAATCTAAGTCTAAACCTAGATGCCCTAGCTACTCCTAGATATCTCCCTAGATTAGATAATAGATCACAGATTCATGTCCCAAGACGGGCTATTTAAACAAAAGGGGAAGAAGGGCCAAAACACAGGCGTTTTGGCCTAAAATTATGCTGGAAAAAGGGTCGTCGCGACCGCTACGGGCATCGTAGCGTTCGCTACGACCAAAGACAGGCGAAAACTCTAACTCTCGGCAGCTCCAAGGCGTCCG
Organism: Portulaca oleracea; assembly: GCA_029582165.1. Lineage (NCBI taxonomy): Eukaryota > Viridiplantae > Streptophyta > Magnoliopsida > Caryophyllales > Portulacaceae > Portulaca > Portulaca oleracea. Next base: position 61,039,013 of record CM055868.1, on the reverse strand, counting down.
CTATGCCCAGCGTCGCGACCCATTCAATGATCCGTAGCGAACGCTATGAAGGGCGTAGCGAACGCAATGACCGTCAGCTGGAAAATTGGGAAATCTGGGCTTTATCATAGCGTTCGCTACACCCTTCGTAGCGACCGCTACGGTCTTGGCGTAACCTTCGCTCGGGCTCGTAGCGTTCGCTACGATCGTGGCGTAGCGAACGCTACGGTCAGTAGGGAGAACGCCACGGTCTTCAATTGATCTTCCACCAAGTAAAGGCGTAGCGGTCGCTGCGATCGTTATGTAGCGAACGCTACGAAAATGGATTCCCCCATACTTAGCCTTTTGGCCCGAACTCCCTCTCTTTTAGGCACGATTGGTCTCCCATGCTTCCCGGGTCTTCACCACGGCATCAAATCAGCTCCAAAGGTCTCGGGATGACCGAGTTATCGCCCTTTTTCGCAACTTCGCCCCCCTTTTATTATCCTCCGAACTTAATACCTAAAAATCACAAAACACGTAATAAATAACCATTTTATTAGGGAACGGCAATAGACTTGGGCGTAAACGAGTGGTATTTAGCCCCTAAAATGGGACTAAACAAATGCTATCTTAGAAAAGTTTGGCACGAACCTTCTATAATATCCAGCCATACCTAAGAAACTTCTGACCTCCGTAACTGTAGTGGGTCTCACCTAATCTTTAACGGCTGATACTTTTTGAGGATCAACACGGATACCTTCACTGGTTACAATATGTCCCAAAAAGCCTACTTCCTTGAGCCTGAAATCACACTTTGAAAATTTGGCATACAACTGTTTTTCTCTTAAAAGCTGAAGTACTTGCCTCAAATGATTTTCATGCTCCTCTTGACTCTTTGAGTATACCAAAATATCATCAATAAAAACTACCACAAATTTATCCAAAAAGAGTTTGAACACACGGTTCATCAAATCCATGAACACTGCTGGGGCATTAGTAAGCCCAAAAGGCATCACGGTAAATTCATAGTGCCCATACCTTGTCCTAAAGGCAGTCTTAGGGATGTCCTCTGCTCTTACTCTAAGCTGATGGTATCCTGATCTTAAGTCAATTTTGGAAAATACTACTGCTCCTTGGAGTTGGTCAAACAAGTCATCAATTCTGGGTAGGGGATATTTGTTCTTGATCGTCACCTTGTTCAATTCCCGATAATCAATGCATAACCTTAAACTTCCATCCTTCTTCCTCACAAATAACACTGGGGCTCCCCATGGTGACGAAATGGGTCTGATAAACCCTTTGCTCAAAAGGTCTTCCAACTGTATCTTCAGTTCCTTTAACTCTGCTGGTGCTATCCTATACGGTGCTTTAGATATCGGCCTAGTTCCAGGAACTAGCTCAATTTCAAAGTCAATCTCCCTCCTCAGGGGTAGCTGCGTAACTTCTTCTGGAAAGACGTCCATAAACTCTCGCACAACCGGGATTTCCTCTATCTTAGGCGGACTCTGAGACTCCTCCTTTAGAGAACATAAATAACCTGTGCATCCATGATTCAATATTTTTCGTGCCTTTACATATGTTATGATAGGGCACGGGCTTAATCCTAAATCCCCAACGAAAAGGCACTCTTTCCCTAAGGCATTCTGTAGAACGACTATCCCCTCTCCACATTTAATTTGAGCTTGTGTCAAATTCAACCAATCCATCCCTAAAGTAACATCAAACTCCTCTAAATCTATCTGTATTAGGTTAGCTAGGAAGATTTCTTCATTCAAAACTAGGGGCACTTCCTCGAAACACGTTTTACAAGCTATGGTTTGTCCATTGGGTAAACCAATTAAAAAGTTTACGGCGCGAGCTAACTTTTGTGAACCTAAACTCAATGCAGCTTTAGAGGAGACAAAAGAATGCGTTGCTCCAGAGTCAAATAATGCAATAAGGGGTTGAGCATAAATGTAAACAGTTCCGGTAACAACCATACCAGACTTAGCTGCTTCTTTCTTTCCCATGACGTAGGCCTGGCCCACGCTTCCCTGTTGTGGAGCGGTCCTTACTGGCGGCATCGGTCGTGTCGTGCCCGGCTCAGGCCTTCTAGACTTCTTCGGGCATTCAGCCACTTTGTGGTCAACTCCGCCGCACCAGAAACAATTGTTGGTGCCTACCCGGCACTGGGCGGTGGAGTGATTGGTTCTGCCACACTTCTTGCACGGCTCCCTGTTGGTGGACGGGTTTGGCTGAGTCCTCGGAGCTGGGGGTGCTGGTCTCCTGATTTGATTCACTTGTGCAGGTGGCGAGGTAGATGCCCCACGCTCGTACCACTTTCTTTTAGTGCCCGCTGGACCTCCCTGATTCAACGCCCTTAGCTCCTTACGGACTCGCTCTACTTCTGCAGCCCTCTCATACATCTCCTGCATCGTGGCGAAATGATGCGACGATTGATTGGTCGTATGTAAGGCGCCAGGCCTCCTAAATGTCGAGACATCTTTAGCCCTTCAGTGGCTACATACTCCAGTGCAAACCGGGACAGCTCATGGAACTTGGACGTATACTGTAACACTGAGATGTCCCTATTAACCATTGACCAGTCTAGAAATTCCTTCTCCTTCTGCCTCCTAAGAGATATGGGATAGAACTGAGCCCTAAGCTCCTCTAAGAAGTTACTCCATGTCTTTCCGGTTCCAATGTACTTCTCTCTTATAGTCCTCCACCAAATATCCGCCTCACCTTTCAAGTAGAAAGTCCCTATAGTCATTTTCTTCTCCTCGGGTACTTCAACCACCTCAAAAATCTTTTCCATATCTCGTATCCAATCCTCTAAAACGACAGGGTCATAACTTCCTGAGTAGGTAGTGGGGTTTCTCTTTGCTACCCGGTCAGCGTAATTTTCTTCCTTATTACCCGTTGGTACAGTGGTTGGAGTTGGTATACGCTTAAGCAGCTCATGTATTAACATCCCGAAGTGGTCGGGGTAGACAGGTGGTTTTTGGGGAACGGATCCTAAAGATGTCTCGGGAAGAGATACCAACCCTGGACTAGGGTGGGGTCCTTGAATTTCCAACTGGTTTCCTTCTGTCTCTGGTGCTGGTTCACCATGGGGTGAATTTCCCGACATTTGCGACATACTACAATATCACAATAATAACAATGTTAATAAACCACTTGATTCATAATTACATCTTCTTTAATTTTCCTGCCCAACAATAAGGTCTTTAGTACACACCCCTTAAGGTTTGTAGTACTTCAACATTAATACGCATTCTATAAGTCAAACTTTTACTTGGAACCACAATCAATTTCTCCCTGTACTCATATAAGCATAGATACTTCCATTCTTCCACCTGTACCCTCCAAGTTACATGATAACTTAGAACTCACAACATTCTCATAATCATATAATGGATCATAACATTTCTGGAAATCTTGAGTTCTCCCTAAAAAAAAATTAGGAGATACTCTCGCAATTACATCCACAAAATAATTCAGTACATACGAGTCTAACATTCGAAATAAAAGGACATACAACCATGCTTCCCAAGCCAAAATATAAGGAAGATCAAAAGAATCACACAGTTCGACCAAATACAAGGTTCAATCTTGAACAAAAGACAACTTGGCTAACCAAACTATCACGGTCGACTAGCTTACCCAAAAGAATAGGTTAGCTCCTAGCTACCCTTTACAAAATCACCTAGTAGAACCTCTTCTCAAGTCCCTGTGTTAGACCCTTCTTCAGAGTCTCCATGATCCGCCCGCTTCATCATGTCCTCCAATGCAAGCCGGTACGTCCTGGCCGTAAGGCACCTCTTGCGCTTAGTCCTTATCATTATGGGCCCCGCTCGCACTTTCGTTTTACCCTTCCTAGGGTCTCGAGGCACTATGATACCTATGGGGGTTACCTCATCACTATCATTTTCCCCATTCTTAGGCTCTTGGCCCGACTCACCCTTACCTTGGTCCAAATTAGGACCTTTCTCTTCCTCGGGATCCAACTCCGAGGGCACAGGCTCCTGGCGCGGAGGTGGTACAACGGGGACCGAGCGTCCCGTGATTGGCGTCGCGAAGTGGAGTTCAATTCCCCTTGCCGGGGATGGATAAACAAAAGCGGTGGTGGGGGTAGGCAAGGCTAGCACCTCATGTAAGGATAGTGCCAAATCAGTGGTGTGCAAGTGTAGGGCAAGTGCAGTCTGTGTAAGGATAGCTTCTAGAGCTATCTGATTCCAGGCGCCCAAATACTCAAGGCACCACGTGTGCCGGTCAGGGTCCCCTCTAAGTAACAGCGGTTGGTACCTATCTTTGATCTCCACCCATGGGTTCTCATGGGGCAGAGTTGCCAGTAAGCATCGTGCTCTACAAATGTCATCCCTATATTCGGTGTTTGGGTTCTCCATACTGTGCATGTCAAATGCTTCCTGCAGCTTCTTCAGATGTTCAAACACATTTTCCTTGGGATCCATGAACATGGCGAAAGGGTTGGGTAAAGAACCGCCTGTGGGATCCATCTACAGTATACAAAACAATAAAATAAACTTTAATAAATTATCCCCTTAAGATCTACAAAAGAAAGAATTAAGGTAAGGTCCGAGACTCCACCCACTAAAATTCTTATGAAAGAATCAACTTATTCCCATTTATTTTCAAGCTTGGCTCCAAATTACTTAGTTATACTTTAAGCACATATCTTCAAAATACCGTCATAATTACTTTCAAGCATCCCTCAATTCATAGAAAAAACAACGACACTCTATATACTTTCAACTTCATTTCAATGGAATCCATAATTTGAAAAATTTCTCACTAACTCATCAGTTTCCATTTCTTATGCAACCATTAGTTTACACATAACATGTCTTCTTTTACCTCTACAAGTATTCAATCATTGTCTAGAAGATAGCTCGATTTAATATCCATTATTCACTTAACTCTTCCTATTATTCACTATAAACCCCATAAATTTCCGGGAAAAATTCGGCAGCATTTCCCTTGTAAATAGTACTATTCCTAAATTTACATCCTTATTTTTCACCTGCAAATTACAATTTACATCACATAATCTCAACAAAGAGCTTCATGCTCGAACTTCCATTTCAACAATCCTCTAATTAAGCCCAATTTGCCAAATAAGACACATATACTTTGCACCCATACAAATCCAAGTTTCAGTGTTCTAATAGTTCTCTACATTCCCAAATTCTCTCCTTATAACCTGGCTCTGATACCACAACTGGCTACAAAAAGAAAGAATTAAGGTAATGTCCGAGACACCACCCACTAAAATTCTTATGATTATAGTTAACACTTGGTAGAGATTGGGTTTGTTGATGAGGGATTTATGTTTTATGGCTTTGCATGAAGTATTTGAAGTTCTAAGGGTTTAGTTTCTGTTTTTGGGAGAGTAATTAAGTAAATGATGTTTTAGTTGGGTGTTTTATGTGAAAATAGTGAAGGAAATCATGAAAGTTATGGTGTAAAATAAGTGCATGTAACTTGATGGTTATGCATATGAATTATGCAAGCTTAGATGATAATTTTAGAGGTTGAAATTCTGGAAAATGGTAGTGATGTGAGTAAATTACATTGGGTGCATGATTGGTATAAAAAAAATGGATGAAAATGGAGCATGCATGTGGGCTCAAATACCCCAGTACATTCTGCCCAAAATTCAATTTTTATAGGAGATGGTAAAATTAGTTTTGAGCCCAGATTCTTGTGTAAAAAGGTAGCCAAAAATGTTAGTTGACACCCGGCTTTTGAATTTCGAGATTCTGACTTGTATAGCTCAAGTTGGAGCCAAAACCGTTAAGTCATGCAAGTATATACGATTTTGGAGTCAGTGACATTTTGTATGTTTTTCGTCTGCATGGAGGTTGATTTTGAGAAAGTGTTCAACATAAAAGTTTTAGGAGACCTTGCAAGCTTTCCGAAAATGTATGGTATGCGTCAATTCGATGTCGGGAGAGAGAATTATAGAGCCCGGAAGCGGGGCTGCAAATCTGGAAATTCTGGGTATGTTGTAAATTGATTGATTGGATTAAAGGTTATATATTGGTCTTGTGATTGGTTTTAGGAGTGCTTAAATTAATTAATATAACCTTTAGGATGGAGTTTATGATTGAGGACCATGGGACTTGGTTTTGAGGGACCCCGAGGTCTTTTACGCTATTCGATTTTATCGTATTTAATTACCGAAAACATATGAATTTAGAGAAATGAGTTTTGTCTTGCTCTTAAGATTTTAAAGTCTCTTTGATAAAGTAAGATTACATATTTTACAAGTATTCTTCTGTCCATGAAGCTCCTATGATTTTAGAGCAAGTACATAAATTCTATCGTTTTTAAATGCCAAAACCGCACAAGAAAGCATTTCGGTTTTTTCGCTGTTTCTGTCCAGAGCCTTTTTCGAGCTCTTCCAACCATTTTTAACACCGGACCCAGTGGACAAACTCGTAGATTATATTTTTCCCTTTCCGAAAAGTGCTCGTTCATCGAGGTCCGATTTTCCTAGCCCGAGATATGGCCAAATTACTCTTACCGCAAGAACATGAAAATTATTTCACATGTGCATTCCAAATCTTTTTCTATGGGACGTTACGGCCCTATTTGTTCATAGCCTTTACACTGATTTTTAATCTCTATCGTCTTAGCTCAAAGTTCTGCACCGCCCCACGCCTTTCCCCGAGCCAGATCGTCACCAAGCACACAGTACTTTCAAGGTACGCAAATTGTCCAACTCTTGTATCTATTTAAAGTTAAGTACAGTTTTATTGCATAGATACATTCTAATGATTTTATTGTTTTATAAGTAGTCCCGACACTTAATTCTACAGTAGCTAGAGTGAAGTCTAGCATTATTTTACAGGCTCCTATTGGAGTATTCTTGACCTGGCTAGTGTCGACTGCCTAGCATTATTTTACAGCCGAGCGTTTGGTTCAATATATATATATATATATATATTTTCTTAGGTTAAGCAATTGTGGGATGTTTGTAAATCACCTTATGTATAGGGATGTGTTGATGAATGTGGTTCTATTGTTGGATTTGGTTGTCATTGTTGATGTGCTTGGTCGGTTGGTTGGATCTGCCTTGTCCTTAGTGGGACGGCGGTAACGCCTCAGGCCGCTATCCGCTGCGCTAATCATGTGGTCACTGTTATGTTTGGGTAATTATGTGATTAAGGTTTTGGGGCGTTACAGTTGTGGTATCAGAGCTTCTAAACGAAATGTCATCCCAAGATAAGGATGGCACCAGAAGAGTTAAAATTGTAATGCGTTATCTAAAGCACCGTATAGGATTAGTGATGTGACTAAATTACATTGGGTGCATGATTGGTATAAAAAAAAAAAAATTGGATGAAAATGGAGCATGCATGTGGGCTCAAATACCCCAGTACATTCTGCCCAAAATTCAATTTTTATAGGAGATGGTAAAATTAGTTTTGAGCCCAGATTCTTGTGTAAAAAGGTATCCAAAAATGTTAGTTGACACCCGGCTTTTGAATTTCGAGATTCCGACTTGTATAGCTCAAGTTGGAGCCAAAACCGTTAAGTCATGCAAGTATATACGATTTTGGAGTCAGTGACATTTTGTATGTTTTTCGTCTGCATGGAGGTTGATTTTGAGAAAGTGTTCAACATAAAAGTTTTAGGAGACCTTGCAAGCTTTCCGAAAATGTATGGTATGCGTCAATTCGATGTCGGGAGAGAGAATTATAGAGCCCGGAAGCGGGGCTGCGAATCTGGAAATTCTGGGTATGTTGTAAATTGATTGATTGGATTAAAGGTTATATATTGGTCTTGTGATTGGTTTTAGGAGTGCTTAAATTAATTAATATAACCTTTAGGATGGAGTTTATGATTGAGGACCATGGGACTTGGTTTTGAGGGACCCCGAGGTCTTTTACGCTATTCGATTTTATCGTATTTAATTACCGAAAACATATGAATTTAGAGAAATGAGTTTTGTCTTGCTCTTAAGATTTTAAAGTCTCTTTGATAATGTAAGATTACATATTTTACAAGTATTCTTCTGTCCATGAAGCTCCTATGATTTTAGAGCAAGTACATAAATTCTATCGTTTTCGCTTAAATGCCAAAACCGCACAAGAAAGCATTTCGGTTTTTTCGCTGTTTCTGTCCAGAGCCTTTTTCGAGCTCTTCCAACCATTTTTAACACCGGACCCAGTGGACAAACTCGTAGATTATATTTTTCCCTTTCCGAAAAGTGCTCGTTCATCGAGGTCCGATTTTCCTAGCCCGAGATATGGCCAAATTACTCTTACCGCAAGAACATGAAAATTATTTCACATGTGCATTCCAAATCTTTTTCTATGGGACGTTACGGCCCTATTTGTTCATAGCCTTTACACTGATTTTTAATCTCTATCGTCTTAGCTCAAAGTTCTGCACCGCCCCACGCCTTTCCCCGAGCCAGATCGTCACCAAGCACACAGTACTTTCAAGGTACGCAAATTGTCCAACTCTTGTATCTATTTAAAGTTAAGTACAGTTTTATTGCATAGATACATTCTAATGATTTTATTGTTTTATAAGTAGTCCCGACACTTAATTCTACAGTAGCTAGAGTGAAGTCTAGCATTATTTTACAGGCTCCTATTGGAGTATTCTTGACCTGGCTAGTGTCGACTGCCTAGCATTATTTTACAGCCGAGCGTTTGGTTCAATATATATATATATATATATATATATTTTCTTAGGTTAAGCAATTGTGGGCTGTTTGTAAATCACCTTATGTATAGGGATGTGTTGATGAATGTGGTTCTATTGTTGGATTTGGTTGTCATTGTTGATGTGCTTGGTCGGTTGGTTGGATCTGCCTTGTCCTTAGTGGGACGGCGGTAACGCCTCAGGCCGCTATCCGCTGCGCTAATCATGTGGTCACTGTTATGTTTGGGTAATTATGTGATTAAGGTTTTGGGGCGTTACAGTTGTGGTATCAGAGCTTCTAAACGAAATGTCATCCCAAGATAAGGATGGCACCAGAAGAGTTAAAATTGTAATGCGTTATCTAAAGCACCGTATAGGATTAGTGATGTGACTAAATTACATTGGGTGCATGATTGGTATAAAAAAAATGGATGAAAATGGAGCATGCATGTGGGCTCAAATACCCCAGTACATTCTGCCCAAAATTCAATTTTTATAGGAGATGGTAAAATTAGTTTTGAGCCCAGATTCTTGTGTAAAAAGGTAGCCAAAAATGTTAGTTGACACCCGGCTTTTGAATTTCGAGATTCCGACTTGTATAGCTCAAGTTGGAGCCAAAACCGTTAAGTCATGCAAGTATATACGATTTTGGAGTCAGTGACATTTTGTATGTTTTTCGTCTGCATGGAGGTTGATTTTGAGAAAGTGTTCAACATAAAAGTTTTAGGAGACCTTGCAAGCTTTCCGAAAATGTATGGTATGCGTCAATTCGATGTCGGGAGAGAGAATTATAGAGCCCGGAAGCGGGGCTGCGAATCTGGAAATTCTGGGTATGTTGTAAATTGATTGATTGGATTAAAGGTTATATATTGGTCTTGTGATTGGTTTTAGGAGTGCTTAAATTAATTAATATAACCTTTAGGATGGAGTTTATGATTGAGGACCATGGGACTTGGTTTTGAGGGACCCCGAGGTCTTTTACGCTATTCGATTTTATCGTATTTAATTACCGAAAACATATGAATTTAGAGAAATGAGTTTTGTCTTGCTCTTAAGATTTTAAAGTCTCTTTGATAAAGTAAGATTACATATTTTACAAGTATTCTTCTGTCCATGAAGCTCCTATGATTTTAGAGCAAGTACATAAATTCTATCGTTTTCGCTTAAATGCCAAAACCGCACAAGAAAGCATTTCGGTTTTTTCGCTGTTTCTGTCCAGAGCCTTTTTCGAGCTCTTCCAACCATTTTTAACACCGGACCCAGTGGACAAACTCGTAGATTATATTTTTCCCTTTCCGAAAAGTGCTCGTTCATCGAGGTCCGATTTTCCTAGCCCGAGATATGGCCAAATTACTCTTACCGCAAGAACATGAAAATTATTTCACATGTGCATTCCAAATCTTTTTCTATGGGACGTTACGGCCCTATTTGTTCATAGCCTTTACACTGATTTTTAATCTCTATCGTCTTAGCTCAAAGTTCTGCACCGCCCCACGCCTTTCCCCGAGCCAGATCGTCACCAAGCACACAGTACTTTCAAGGTACGCAAATTGTCCAACTCTTGTATCTATTTAAAGTTAAGTACAGTTTTATTGCATAGATACATTCTAATGATTTTATTGTTTTATAAGTAGTCCCGACACTTAATTCTACAGTAGCTAGAGTGAAGTCTAGCATTATTTTACAGGCTCCTATTGGAGTATTCTTGACCTGGCTAGTGTCGACTGCCTAGCATTATTTTACAGCCGAGCGTTTGGTTCAATATATATATATATATATATATATATATATATTTTCTTAGGTTAAGCAATTGTGGGCTGTTTGTAAATCACCTTATGTATAGGGATGTGTTGATGAATGTGGTTCTATTGTTGGATTTGGTTGTCATTGTTGATGTGCTTGGTCGGTTGGTTGGATCTGCCTTGTCCTTAGTGGGACGGCGGTAACGCCTCAGGCCGCTATCCGCTGCGGTAATCATGTGGTCACTGTTATGTTTGGGTAATTATGTGATTAAGGTTTTGGGGCGTTACAGTTGTGGTATCAGAGCTTCTAAACGAAATGTCATCCCAAGATAAGGATGGCACCAGAAGAGTTAAAATTGTAATGCGTTATCTAAAGCACCGTATAGGATTAGTGATGTGACTAAATTACATTGGGTGCATGATTGGTATAAAAAAAAAAAATTGGATGAAAATGGAGCATGCATGTGGGCTCAAATACCCCAGTACATTCTGCCCAAAATTCAATTTTTATAGGAGATGGTAAAATTAGTTTTGAGCCCAGATTCTTGTGTAAAAAGGTATCCAAAAATGTTAGTTGACACCCGGCTTTTGAATTTCGAGATTCCGACTTGTATAGCTCAGTTGGAGCCAAAACCGTTAAGTCATGCAAGTATATACGATTTTGGAGTCAGTGACATTTTGTATGTTTTTCGTCTGCATGGAGGTTGATTTTGAGAAAGTGTTCAACATAAAAGTTTTAGGAGACCTTGCAAGCTTTCCGAAAATGTATGGTATGCGTCAATTCGATGTCGGAGAGAGAATTATAGAGCCGGAAGCGGGGCTGCGAATCTGGAAATTCTGGGTATGTTGTAAATTGATTGATTGGATTAAAGGTTATATATTGGTCTTGTGATTGGTTTTAGGAGTGCTTAAATTAATTAATATAACCTTTAGGATGGAGTTTATGATTGAGGACCATGGGACTTGGTTTTGAGGACCCGAGGTCTTTACGCTATTCGATTTTATCGTATTTAATTACCGAAAACATATGAATTTAGAGAAATGAGTTTTGTCTTGCTCTTAAGATTTTAAAGTCTCTTTGATAAAGTAAGATTACATATTTTACAAGTATTCTTCTGTCCATGAAGCTCCTATGATTTTAGAGCAAGTACATAAATTCTATCGTTTCCGCTTAAATGCCAAAACCGCACAAGAAAGCATTTCGGTTTTTTCGCTGTTTCTGTCCAGAGCCTTTTTCGAGCTCTTCCAACCATTTTTAACACCGGACCCAGTGGACAAACTCGTAGATTATATTTTTCCCTTTCCGAAAAGTTCTCGTTCATCGAGGTCCGATTTTCCTAGCCCGAGATATGGCCAAATTACTCTTACCGCAAGAACATGAAAATTATTTCACATGTGCATTCCAAATCTTTTTATATGGGACGTTACGGCCCTATTTGTTCATAGCCTTTACATTGATTTTTAATCTCTATCGTCTTAGCTCAAAGTTCTGCACCGCCCCGCGCCTTTCCCCGAGCCAGATCGTCACCAAGCACACAGTACTTTCAAGGTACGCAAATTGTCCAACTCTTGTATCTATTTAAAGTCAAGTACAGTTTTATTGCATAGATACATTCTAATGATTTTATTGTTTTATAAGTGGTCCCGACACTTAATTCTACAGTAGCTAGAGTGAAGTCTAGCATTATTTTACAGGCTCCTATTGGAGTATTCTTGACCTGGCCAGTGTCGACTGCCTAGCAATCACCCAATCCAAACTTTCGGTCGATTTGGGCATGCGCGTGTGTGAGGTGCTTCGGCATCAATCGTAAGGGATACCACGTCTTATTATATGATATATTTTCAATGTTAAGCACGGCATAATTAAAAAAACCTATCCATCTAATTAAATAATACTATTTTTTTTTAATATCAAGATATAAATAGTAAGAGAATGTCAGTAGAATTAGTTTTTATATATTGAAAAAGTAAAAAAAATTGACATAATTATTAAGGTTAAAATAATTAAATAAGGTATTGGAAAATGAAAAATAATAATTATTTTGAATTAAAAAAAATGAGTGTAAGTGTCAATTAATATGGAAGAAGGGAGTAATTCACTTCTTAGGGTAATAAACCCACATAGAGAATGAAGCCCACGACCACACAGGCCCAATAGTGTTCGGCTAATATATTTGATCCAACTATCTAAGTGATTAAGTGAATCTTATGAATAGATAAAAATTTAAAATTAGAAAAATACTCTTTCCATCCCAATAGTGTTTGGCTAATATATTTGATCCAACTATCTAGGTGAACAAGTGAATAAAAGTGAATCTCATGAATAGATAAAAATTTAAAATTAGAAAAATACTCTTTCCATCCCAATTAATTTGTCCAATTTATACTTTCACAATCTTTGAAGCAATATTTTGACCTTTATGTTTTATCTTAACAAGATTAATAATATTGTATCTAGATAAAAATATTTTTCATCACAAATTTAATGGTGGTATACAATAACTCAACATATAATTTGATAAATTATTGACAAAAAATTTCAAATATTTGACCTATTAGTCAAATTTGAATCATTTATTTGGGACGGAGAGAGTACTATATCTACTGTGGAAAAATATTTTTTTATTTATTTTGGTTTTCTATAGGCATTATTTGTGCTATCATTTATTTCCCAAAAAAAAGGGACTGCTATGAGTGAATATGAAAGAATGAAGATGCGTTAATTATAATAAAAAAATACCCAATAATGAATCCATTAACACGAGATTCATATACAATGGCATATATAATATTGCTTTATTCTTTTGATTTGGTTGATCATTATGTACATCAGTACATCTATATAATCTGAAAATTGGCTACAGGGGTATACAGGTTGCAATTACTAACCTTACATATAGCGAAAAATTAATCAAGGAAGAAATAAAAATGAGAATATGTATATTTCTCCTAATTTATATAATAATAATGACATTTTATTATTATCTATTATTATAGAGCAGGATGATATAGTCTTCTGAGAATGAGATTATGGGTTTGTTTCCATAGCTTTTGGGCATAAGATTCATCAGCTGCCAAAGACGAACAATGTGCCTCATTGCAATCTGCAAAGTATTTCCCACTTACACCTATTTTTGGGCTTAGTGCTACATAACATGTTGTGGCTGCTCCCTGCATTTCAACCCAAATTTAAATCTTATTAGTTTTATATTTATAATGATGATGATAATAATAATAACAACAATGACCACAGTCAATCGAGTGTTTCTGATGTCTAATAAGATCTAAACATATATAACATGTTATTATTATTCGTACGTACATTATTGATTTGTGTATCATTATCATAGACATGCAAGTTCTTGTTATAGTGCTTTATAGTTTAGCGATTATTTTAGATGTAAGCCCTAGCTATAATCTTCGATCTTTTGGGGCGGTTGTTTATGTAATGCTGTGTTTGGTGTATTTTGTGAACTTTTCAGCCTTTTCGGCTCTTAATAATTGAGAAAAAAAATATCATTAACATAACATCAAATTTGTAATATTGAGCATTAGTCAACTCGATATTAGTCCAATTCAGATGACAAATTTCCCAAAGGGTTTTTGGCTCAAAATAATCCGAAGTAGGAGGTCATTGGCTGAAAATAATCCAAACTCACTTTTTGGCTGAAAATAATCCAAACTTTAAGCTATGTACTCGGACTAAACCGAAATCGATTTCTGACGTCGGAATAGGGACTGGGCAGCTTGAGCACGTGTTTCTTTAATTGATTTTAGTTTTGAATTTATGCTGACTAAGGTCTACATAAGCTTACCAGTCAGTATTTCGAAGCCGGAAATCGATTTCGGTTTAGTCTGAGCAAATAAGTTAAAAATTTGGATTATTTTCAGCCAAAAAGTGAGTTTAGATTATTTTCAGCCAATGACCTCCTACTTCGGATTATTTTGAGCCAAAAACCCTTTCCCAAATATTAGTAAATGAGATACATTACTTTTAACAAGATACTTAAATATACTTTTAAAAAAAAGAGATATTGGAGAAATTACCTGTGATGTTGACTTGAGCAACTTGCCTGCTAGAAAATACAAAGAATCTGAAAAAAAATAAAAAAGAAAATCATCATGATTAAAAGGTTATAAAAATATTTTAGGAGATAATGGAAGGGTATAAATGAAAGCGAGTGTATTGAAAAAGGAGAAAAAGCAAAGGGAAGGAAGCATGCATGCCTGTGATAAAGCCTTTGTGAGCTCTTATTATTCCTGTCTTCACTATCCCTGGATGCACTGCATTCATTGTTACTCTTCCATTTCTTTCCTGTATTTTTTTCACCATGTATAAGTAACAGTAAACATATTTTTTGAAAACAAAGTACCAAGAAAAGTTGAAAGTGATAGTAGTAGTCGTATAATCATAACTTGTCCCCCTTCATCTATACTCTCATTTATTTTATAATTTTACTTTTTATTAACATATTTAATTTTTCATATATGAGAAGTTATTAATTGTCGCTTAATATATATATTTTATCAAAAAAGTTACAATATTATATTCATATTATCATAATTTTTCAGTACAAATCTAGCACTTTCGTATTATAGACATTGTATTGAAAAATTAATTGAATTCTTTTTTATAGTTTTACTGCAGCATAGCATAAATTAATGTGATAGTTAATATAGAATAGAAGAAGTAAATTATAACAAGTCAATGACAATATCATATATTTATTCTCGAGTAGGCATTTAGGTTTTGGAGTGCATGCATTAACAAACGAATCAATTAAAAACATATTATCATTGTTTTTTTTTCCCATTTTTTTTCTCTAATTTTGTCAAATCCCCAAAAGAATTAACCAAAAAAGACCAATTAAAGTACTAAATTGATGTAAATGCTTACATTAAGTTGCCTGGCAATTTCCTTAGCATGTAAAATATTAGCCAATTTGGATTGTGCATAAGCTCGAGTCCCATTATAACTGCAATTTCAACAACAAAAGCAACACAAATTAATAAACATTATTATCAACATATTTGTTCATAATTCTAATTTCATAAATCCCAAAAATGATACGAAAATAAAGGGCAGAAAAGAGGTGGAAGAGTAAAGTAAAAATAAAGGTAGGTAGGTTATTAGGTAGGTAGAATGCTCACTTGTTAGGATGAGGAGAGAGGATTTTACGAAGGGAGAAAGTATCTTTCTTAACCCAGCTGTGAACTAAAGAGGAGACATTAATTATTCTTCCTTCAATCCCTGTTTTTGATGCTGTCTCCACCATCTTCTCCAACAGTAACTCTGTTACCAGAAAATGCCCTGCTCATTCAGTAAAAACCACAACTACGTAAGATGAAACACATGCATGAATAAGTTACCCTAATATTCTTTATTTTTTATTCATGTCATACGACTTTATTTATGTAATACTCATACAAGAGATGTGATTACTTAAATCATGATTTATATGGTAAGATAGATTAGTTATATATTACCCCAGTAAAGTTTTCCCTGATAATTTTTTTTACGGTATTTGGTTTAGCTGCAAGATGAATCTTAATCATTTTGCATTTCATCTAAATCACTGATAAATTTAAAAGTAAGTAAATTTAAATTATTATAAAGGTATATTTCATTATTTTGAGGGTTATTATAATCTATAAATAATATATATATATATATATATATATATATATATATTTTTTCATAAATATAAAACTATGCATAAAATGTATATTTTCTACTATGATTGATAAAATAGTTATTATTTATATTTTTGACCTAGTAAATAAGTATTATACTCTTATAGTTGATAAATATACATAATTATTAAAGAAAATATTATTAAAAGTTAACAAAATGTGAAATATAGACAATTTAAGATGATTATTAGCCATCTTGAGACAAGATGTGTATCATTGTCCGTTGGTTTATATTTGAAATTATGGATAAATTGGTAGGAAAATTTATTTAAAATGTTTAAATTACCATTAATTATTATATTCATAAAATAATTTTCAGGGATAGTTTAGGAAGCTACAGGCACTATAAGTAGTTTCACTTTCTCATGGGAAAAAAGTTTCTCAATTCTCCCATGAGAAAATTTATCCAATGAATTGTACGAAAATTTTGGACCCTATTCAAAAACTTTTTCAATCTCATTTTGTAACCAAACAAGAAAATTTTTGATAACTTTAAAAAATTGAGAAACTTTCCCAAACAACATTCGTGGGAAAAAAAGTGCCACGACAATAGGAAGAAAAAGTTGGTGGAAGAAAGTGAAGAATGAAGGGGATTACCTAAGTAATTAGTGGCCAATGTCATCTCAAACTTGTCTTCAGAAAACTCCAACTTTTGGGAAAATACTCCTGCATTGTTTCTGCAAATATTTCCAAACAATTTAATTTAATTTCTTCCACCCATTACCACTTCGTACAGTTCTTTAAAGCTACTACTGGTCTATTATACTATCCCCCACCACCTCCAAAATTCCAACATTTCAAACAAAATTTTGTGGCAAAAAAAAAAAAAAAAGAACTCCCACCCTCCAATGCTGATGCAATAATTCGAGGGGGAAAAACAAAATGTACGTAAACTTATTTTCTACCACTTTATATTTATAGACATAAGTGTAAATCTTCAATATATCGATTCTGATTCATTGCATTATATCCAATCAAACGGAAATTTTCAATATAATTTCCAATATATTGGTGGAATTTGAAAGAAAAAAAAAGCTCAAATATATACAGCTTGTATACAATTTTATTCTCAATCATTGTTTCTATCTCTCCTTACAACCAACATGAAAAAAATTTGTATAAATATATTTCAAAATATATACAATTTTATTTGATTCTTAACTACTCTAAATGTATAGCACATATATATAAGATGACCAATACATCATTTCATATTTTCATAAGTGTTTAAGGATATTGTCTAGTAATTAGTATTTCAGTCTCCCTTTGCAACTAACCAACCAATAAAAATAAAAATAAAAAACTATAGAAAGAACAAGGAAGGATTGAAATGATGGACTTACATGAGAATGTTGAGAGGTAAATCAAGGGACAAAAACTCAGAACAAAATCTGGAAACAGAAGCCAAAGAGCTTAAATCAATCTCCAAAATTATGATTTCAGCTTCTGGAGTTTCCTTCAAAATTGCATCTTTTACTTCTGCTGCCTTCTTCATATTTCTTGCTGCAATTACAACCCTAATTCCTCGCTTTGCCAATACTCTTGCTGTCTCTGCCCCAATCCCCGACGTCGCACCTATATTTTTTTTAAAAAAAAAGCACAAAATAAAAATTACGTAAATTAATTTATTGTCAGAAAATAATTGATGAGAATAAAAATACCAAGTTGGGAAAAGATAAGACATTGTAGGGATTTTATACATAGTATAGTCAGAAATGTACAAAAAGTTGATATGGTATGATACTATGATCTAATGAAAGATATGACTACTTCAATCTATCTACTAACCTTATAATAAAGAAGCTGAAAATACTAAAAAAAGTTTGAAGAAAATAAGAAAGCAATCTTAATGACATATTATAATTCATGTAGTCCAATTGGAAGGTTTTTTTGACAATTCAATATTCCTAAAGTTTTGTCATATATTCAAGTGCTTACTTATAATGGCATCACATATAGCAAAATAGAATGCATTTATTAGAGTTGACCAAGTTTAGCAAGTGCAAATTAAAATCATTCATTATTTATGCTCTATGTAACTAACTATACAATTCATGCACTCTCATGCAAGCCTGCCTATATTTGAACCACTTCAGCCCCTATATTAGCGGGCTTATATTAAGATTCGTTGTTATTGTTGGACCTAACTATACAAGTACTATAATAGAATGCATTTATTAGAGTTGACCAAGTTTAGCAAGTGCAAATTAAAATCATTCATTATTTATGCTCTATGTAACTAACTATACAATTCATGCACTCTCATGCAAGCCTGCCTATATTTGAACCACTTCAGCCCCTATATTAGCGGGCTTATATTAAGATTCGTTGTTATTGTTGGACCTAACTATACAAGTACTATAATAGAATGCATTTATTAGAGTTGACCAAGTTTAGCAAGTGCAAATTAAAATCATTCATTATTTATGCTCTATGTAACTAACTATACAATTCATGCACTCTCATGCAAGCCTGCCTATATTTGAACCACTTCAGCCCCTATATTAGCGGGCTTATATTAAGATTCGTTGTTATTGTTGGACCTAACTATACAAGTACTATAAAAGATTCAAAATATGTACACACAAAGAATAAATGTAAAATAAATAATTAATGAACCAGATCGATCACAATCTGCACAGACAAATACAAATGGACGACACGCAACAACAAAAAAATCTGATCCTGTGTCAATATTAGACTCCCACTAAGAATCCTTACAGTATCTCCCATTATCTCCCCCTCCACATTATCACGTAAAAAGAACAACAACGACAACAACAATCAGTATGAATTTAATTATCGAAGAATAACATATAAGAAGAGTAATTAAATAATTACCAGTGACAATAGCAGTAAGATTAGGAGAACAACAGCAATCCTGAGTAACTTGATCAGCAGTAGATTTGGAGCCAAACCCACTTGGCCCAGCTATCCCTGCTAAGTACTTCAATGTTGCCTTCATACTCTCTACAATATTCCCCAGAATATATAATTCACAAAATTAAACTTTGCTAATTAATTAAACTCTTCACTTATTATTTGATCCTCCACTCTCTTTCTCTCTCTAAATATCTGCCTCTTTCTCTATCTAAGTTTTGTGTTTTTAATTTGTGGTTTTGTGTTGCAAAGTTTTCAACAAGTGCATATATATAAAGGAAGATATAGGGGGATTTCTTTTTTAATTTTTATTGTATTTTTTAAAGAAAAAGAAAAAGTATAGCCCAAAAGTTGGACAATTTTTTGGGTGGGTGGGACCCAGGGGGGAATTTAGTGCGCCATAGACCACCAGATGTTGGATGGTCCAACCCCAATCATAGGGCCTTCTCGTGTCAGTTTGTGTTATGTTGGATTCCATGCACTGATTCTGACACGTGTCCTTCCTTGGTTGGGTAGTACCATCATCTCTTTGATCACATCACGCTCATTTGTTTACATGATTTTCTTATCGATTTACTGTTTTCTTTTGCACAAATTTGATTTCTTGTGCTTGTTTTAATGTTACGGGTCGTTTAATTTTTTTTTTAAAATTGAATTTACTAGTTTTTACCTAAATTTATCAAAAATTATAAAAAATTAACAAAGTTAAAAATATAAAAAATGTTGAGTTAATGGCCCAAATTCTTTTAGACTCATTATTTAGCAAGTTTCCTAAACCTGTATAAACTCCAAGTTATTGGTTGCTATTAAGAAATTATTTTATTTCCTAATTATATTTAGGTTATTTTTCTAATTGTAATAGCATTCTAAAAACTAATTGTATTTGAAGTGGAAGTCTAGCCAAATCTATAGGATGTTTATCCCTATTAATAGAGGTTTTTATTCACCTTGTAATATGTGGCAAACGACTAATGTAACAGATGTGAGAGCCTTCAAAACTCCCCATGAGGGATGTATGGTACGTGTTATTTCCACATCTTCACCTTACTCATCCCTAGGTTGCGAGAGTCTATGAGAGTTCATGTATATTTTACATCTTTAATATCTCCTTTTCTACTAGTGGATATTGGTTGTCACCCGTGGGTTTTTCTCCGAGTTCTTCGGTTTCCCACGTAAAAATATTGTCTCCCTTTAATCTTTGTGTTTGCCTCTCTATTATCATCCTCGATTCTATAATCATCCTGTTTTTCCTTCCGCTGCATATATTACTCTATTTTACACTCTAACAAGTAACTAACAACTGGCAACAAATCTAAATTCGATTCCTAACAAAAAATAATTTTGATATAGTAGGTTAAATTTGACAAAAGTTACCAAAAATTATCAAAAATTACTAAAATTTAACTTTTCTGTAATTGCATTTTACCCGCAAAATTTAACTTCTATAAAGTACTCTACTTGAAATGAAAATTTTACTACTCTCTCCTTTTTAATTAATATCTGTCACTTAATAAATACTTTATAGTGTTCGATGTCATTTTTTGACTAATAATTTCTCACTTAATACTTCATCAAATATTATCAAAATTACAACACTATATACTCTTATGGTAATATTTTTAACACGAATTTAATGAAAGTACGCGAATAAAATTATATATAATACATTACATATATTGAGAAATTATATATATTGATCAAAGTTTTCAAAATTTGAGTGATACATAAATCTAGGTGAAAGATAAAATGAGAAGGGAGTATATCTTTCTTAAATTTATACTATATTTGTTTTTTGAGATTATTATTTTTATTCATTCAAAAGGCCAAACCTTATGAAAGAGAACTGAAATTTGTACTATATTTGTTACAAGATATACATGCCTTTGAATAAATGTGTTGAAATTTAGTTGTCTAAGTCTTTCTATGGCGCTGTCCTTTAATTGAATTAGATCTAACCAATCTAACATAACCTAACTTAACTTAACTTATCTAGATGAAGTGCATAATCCAGATCAAATCTTCATGTAAAATAATGTTATTGTCTGTATTCTCTTAGCTTATAAGCTTGTAAAAGTTGTAAATCCCCCCCCCCCCTTTCAAATACAATATCTAATTGTTACTATTCTCTTAGCTTAGCTTGCAATAGAAATTGTAGTCACTATTTACACTTATTAGGTTTCATTTCTTTCATCCATCCCCCTTTTCCTTTTTGGAAGGCAATTGAGATTTCTTGCTACTTTTCACCCTTTTTCTCTTGGGAGTATTCAAGTTGGAGTTTAATGGGGTTTAAAGAATTGAAAATAAATAAATAAATAAATTATGACAAGACATAAAGATGTTTTAATTACTTGGAGGAGTAAAAGTTTGCAATGGAGAGAAAATTGATGGCCTTAATTTATGTTCCACCTCCATCTTATAATTACTCCTTAATTATGATGGAGTTTCACTGTTTCATGTTAATTCTAGAGACCTTTTAGACATAAGTGAATTAGAAGTAATTAATGTCCAAATTCTTACCAATTAATCTTATCATGATCAATGTAAAAAAAAAATAAATTTAATCACTCGGCGCAAGTTTGACCATAAGTTAACCAAAAAAGCTTGAATTGTCTCTTCCTTGGCAGTAATGGGCTTGATCGTCCTTTGGTTTTGTTATGTTAGCAGTGTTTGGTTATAATTTTCTTTTGGCGGTAGTTATTGGTTGTTTTTTACGGTTGCTGTGATTTGTAAAACTCTTTGACCTTTTGGCTATCAATTATCGGAAAAAAAAAAGTTAACCAAAAAAATTGCTTCATGCATAATGTTTTTATGAAAAAAGGCAAAATTTAATGTAATTAATTAAACCAACATCTAGCTTTCTAAAACATAATAGTTCTGTCTAATAATATTTTGCTTTTTCATATATATTTAGCATATGGCCTTCTTGCCACGATGCACTGTGTCACTTTGATTCGTGCGATTGAACAATTGAAAAATATATATATTTAGTATATTCAAATACATACATTCTTATCGCAATAAAACATCACATTAATAATAAGATTTGTTTTTAAAATGCCAATGAAAGCTTTTTGAAAGACCTAGAAATCAACAAACAGTAACACTCCAAATAAACACACAACCAAACTAAAAAACGGATAATTTACATATGTTTTTCTCTAGGTCCATGACATTTAGAAATTCAACTCTGACATTTAAGTTAATATTTTGGATTGGATAAAATGAAGTTTGGATGAATTGGATTGGATTGGATATTTTTTTGGGGAATTGTGTTTTTAGAGAGGAAAATTGTTTGGGGAATTGTGTAAGGTTTGGATTTGATTGGATTAGATTGGATTAGATTGGATTGGAAAGAGTTCCAATCCAAAGAACAAAGCTAGTCTTTTTAGTGAATTCAACAAATTTTCCTTTGAACATGTGACTTGTGATGAAATTTGTTTGCTGAAATTTTAGCAAACAAATCACATATCACACATTCACCGAAAAAAATGCTAAATTTATTGAAAAATAACTATTTAAAATTGATTTAAAAATTTAAAATGGTTAAATATTAACTCAAAAATATCATGATTAAATTATAAACCTCATAAATCTGAAAGTTAGGTACATGCAAATTTTCCCTAAAAACAATAAGGAAAAAAAGAATTGATGCCGACTTGTGACCAAAACCCTAATTCTTTGTCAATAGGAAAAGTCAATCTTCTGTAATGTTATAGAGACAAGGTGAAAATCCAAAGCTATGCTGTCTCCATGCAAAGGTGAAGCTTCTTGGTCAATTAATTAATTAATTCAGTAATTGGTATCAAATTCAAAAGACATGGCACATCATGTTTGGAGAATGGCCGGCTTATTGTTTGTGTTAGATTTTTCTTTTCAAATTTCTTTTCAAAAGGTGTTTATGAGATGGTTGAAATTAAGGGCTAATAATGCACGCTCGTCTACTTTAATTTAAGGATTATTAATCAATTAATTAACTATATATTAATTAAGATTCGATATGGGCATTTTCAAATCAAATAGTAATGGGATCGGTATTTCTAAATTATAAAATTTAGTGGTAGGATTATAATATCAAATTTCTTCATACCTTATCTGAACGAGATTTCAGAGTATTGATTATTCGATATGATCATTTTGTTAAGTAAAATGATAAACACCTTGATAAAAGATGATTCTTAACCAATCTCACTTAAATCACTCATAAAGTTAAATGTAAGTATATTTAAATTTTAAATCTTTATAAAAGTATGTTTTATTACTTTGAGGTTATTATAACCTTAAACAACACAAAAATATTTATGTACTTATATTTTTCATAAATATAAAACTATACATAAAATGTGTATTTTTATTATGATTGATAAAATTAGTTATTATTCATATACTCTAATAATTGATATACATAATTATTAGAGAAAATATTATTAAAAATTAATAAAATGTGAAATATAGACAATTAGATGGTTAATTAAGTCAAGATGTGTATCATTTGTTAATTGGTGAGCAATTTATGAATGTCTTCATAAGTGTTCACTGAACCTAAAGTGTTCGGGAGATCCAAGGGGTGAGTCCACTTCAACCAAGGCCCATGGTACACAAGTTAAGTGAAGTTACATCTTAAAACCAATTGGTGTTAAGAGGAGTAGCCCACTTGACTTATATACCATGTGCTTTCTTTTTACTTTTTCGATGTGGGACACTTACTCATGGGTGAATCCCAACATAAAGGTATGATCTTACTCAAATAGTAATTCTTTGGTATTTATCTAACTTCCCTAAACATTTTTCTAGATATTATATATGATTAAGATAGTTTACACGCACACATTCGATAGAGAGAATTTTAGGCGCACACATTCAGTAATCTCTCTTAATTGTAAGCTTAAGTTGACTTCATGTTATTTTTGGCTTTAATTTGCTTAGTTTGCGAAAATCATAGAAATAATTGTAAAAACTTAATAGATATAATTTAACTTCATGGTGTCAGGATCTTGAACTAAGTAATTCTCACAATAAATTATACCTGATACGGAAGATGCGGAAGACATAGTGTAATTGACTGACCCTTCCAGAAATACTCCTTCACCAAAAGAATGTTCCTTGCACAAATTAGTTTCTCCCCTTAACCATTTTCTCACTTTAGTTACAGAGACATAGATGATTTTTTTTCTCCGTGTGTTTATTGGTAGGGAGAGAATGAATTTATGACATTCAATTTTTAATTTGGTGCGTCCATCATCAAGCAACCAAAATGAACAATTAATATTAACTAGCCATTAAGATTTGTTTTGATTGGATGATCACAATCTTTGTGATTATGCTTGCCAAAATTGATAAGCAATAAAGAGAAAACTGTACATCCATATCTCTTAATATCATATCACAATATATATTATAAGATAGTAATATCTTACAATAATTTCCATTTCTAGTTGTATTTAGGTTTAGGCTTTGTTGTTTAGTTTATAACTATTGTTTTTGAGAAAATTTTCCCACGTATTTTTGTCAGTTAGTCTAGTTTTTGTCAAAGATATGTACAATTTTCAACTGTATTAGTTGCTAGTTGGTACTAACAGTTTTGCGATGGGATGCTTTGCCTACTTAATAGGTAACATATTTCAAGTCTTGAGAGGTACAAAATAATGTACTACATGAACTTCTATGATATATATTGCTGTCAAACCTAACCTAAATAGCTTGATCATCGGAAGTTTGAATCGATAATTTTTTATAGCATATTTTATGAAAAAATTATAATATTATAATTTTATAATATTATTTTTGTTACGAATCTAATGATAGTATGTACTTTTTTACATACTACAATCTTGTTTATGCTAAAAACTATCAAAGTTATGAAAGTTTAACTAACACATCAAACATAGATCAAGCTGACATTTAATATGGAGCGAATGGAATAACTTTATCGAAAGTGTTTCTACATATTGAACTGGTACATATATTTTTTATGAAAAAAATAGTCCCTATGTTTCATATTAATTGTCATAATTTTGACTTTCATGATCTCTGATGTAACTCTTTTATTGATCACTTTTTACATAATATGTTATTAACAATTGCAATATTATATTTTTATGATAATATTTTTCATTCCGAATCTAATGGTCGTAATTTATATGGTAACTCAGTGTATATGTTGAGAAATTTATGGTCAAAATTTTTGAGATTTAACTGCATGATTAATTACAAAGACAACAATTAATATGGAACAAAGGAGTAGTTAATTGCCACATGTTAAGAAAAATAAAAGAAAACATGTCTAGGGTAGGGTGTCTAAATATACTTCATCATAAGAAAAGGTGATTAATTAGCACCTAGCATATACTCCCTCCGTTCCATATTAATTGTCGTCTTTGGAAATTGTGTAGTCATATTTCAAAATTTTTGACCATAAATTTCTCAATATTTACAATGAGTTGCTATATAAAATTACTATCATTAGATTTTTAGTGAAAAATACTATCATAAAAGTATAATATTACAATTGTTAATTTGATATATGAAATTATTAATCAAAGAGTGACATCGGAAACCGTAAAAGTCAAAATTATAACAGTTAATATATATAGAACAGAGGGAGTATATGAGCTTAATTACTGTATCTAGGTAGCCACAAAAAACCACATCATTGACAACTATGGTATGTTGCTCCCTAAGTTGTAGTATGATTGTATGATCCAAGCTACCAAGACAATAAGATGAGCCCTAAAAAATAGTGTATTATTATAGCTTCTGTTCAAAATAATCCCAACAAGCTAGGCAATATCTTTGCTAATCTTTTTGCCTTTCTCAAGCTTAATCATTGAGAATTTTTCTCCCTTAATATTTATTTGGTTACATAAAGTTGTCACACTAGCTAAATATAGGGGATAGTGTACATGATACACTATTATACTAGCTTATTTTCTCCATTAATAATTAGCCATCATATACTAAAATTGGTATAGGATGTTGTTGATTGTCTTAAAAGTGTAGATTATTTTTTATTTG
This sequence comes from Portulaca oleracea, assembly GCA_029582165.1. NCBI lineage: Eukaryota > Viridiplantae > Streptophyta > Magnoliopsida > Caryophyllales > Portulacaceae > Portulaca > Portulaca oleracea. The sequence goes on along the minus strand of CM055868.1, from coordinate 61,013,064 downwards.
TTTTGATGAAAAGTGCAAATAATTTATGCATCTAATTATAGGATATTTTATCTATGTCCTTGGTCACATATTCTAAATTGAGGTCAATTTTCATGAGAGAAAGTCCTATCTAAAGGAGGAGTTCTTGAAAATTAAAGTATTTTAATTTGTTGAATATTTCATCAGTCTCTTTGTATATTACCCTCATCATTATATGCTTGTAAAATTTCTCATATGTTATAAAATTTGTCGGGTTTTTTGCATTTTTAACCCCGAATTTTAGGGGTATTTATATTCTAAACCCTTGGTTTTCAACATTAACTTTTTGGACCTTAAAGTTTGTAGGCTGGAAAAAAATGCAAAATGGATTTAGAATAATCGAAAAAATTACCCATATCATCGTATTTTCTATAAATGTTACCGAGTACTATTTCATAGCAGTTAGATCAATCAACTTTATTACTAAAGACTTAATGTAATAAGATCTCTTAATATTCTTCCCCTAGTCTTTAGTTCAATTCGCAAATTCATTTTGAAAGAAAGAGAGAAAGCTGGGGAATTTACTGGTGGAAATATTTAATTTATAGGAATATAATTGTTTATACAATTAAGTCTTCACATATTTTATATCAATAATTTATAATAAAAAAGTTACCATATTATTTGAGATAACATTAAGAGAAAGGATGAGGATGAACATGTATGTCTATAGACAAACTTAAAGAAGTATGACCACAACAATAAAGAAGCTTCAACAAGAAACACATTCTTCCCAACTTTTCATCATCACCCAAGCAAGCTAGCAAGCATGCAAAAAAAATGAATGAAATTAAAAATGAAGCAACAAAAAAAAAGCCATAAAATTAAAGTGTTTTCATGCATTCATTACATTCCTTCCTCACACGTGTACACACATATAGACACACGAATGAAGAATGAATTTTGTGTAAAATTAGAGAGAGAGATAGACACATAAACAAAACCATGATAATGATAAGAACAAAGAAGATGAAAAATGAATTATAATTATGTATAAGAGAAGCATGAACAAATTGGAGACAAAGGCACTTTTTGGTATTGTGCAACCGTGTAATTTACGTCTACTTTGTCCTTCCTATAACATGCACAAATATTTTCTCTTTTGACAAATTTAGTGTTGGATTTTCATGCTTTGTGTGAGAAAGAAAGGTTGTGGTTGACCCATGACCAACAATGGAAATGCATATAGAGCAAGATTTGGAAAGTCTTGTTGATTGTGGCTTACAACTTGCGTGAAATATCTCAAAGTAAAAACTCATTACTTATAATATGATAGAAAAAAAAACGGATAAACATGTTACATTATATTTAGAGGACCCTTCTATGAGGCATTTCCACACGAATAATTAAAAAAAATGTCAATGAAGGGCTATAAATCCAAAAGTCGGCAGTGCCTAAAAAATGACCAAGATTAGTTATTTAGTTATCCAATCTGCCACTGAATTCACTTCACGATAGATATGAAAAATAGTACAACCTTGCAACTACTTGATGAGGTTTTTGATATCTGACAGCCATATCGATATATCAGGGGGTGTGGACGATCCTGACCCCTAGATAGCCTGAATCAGGATAAGGTTATCTCCTTCTAACTGGATTCTTGAGAAACCTTCTAAGAAAGCTTTTTGAAGACCAAAACAGAGAGTTAAAGCTTCCGTCAACAGGATGGACTGTGAATTAATTACCATGAATTTTGTTTTTCGTAGTTGATTAAGATGATCATGAATAACAAATCCTACAGCTAAACCTTGACGATTTAGGGATATAAACTATCCTAAAACCTAAACACATGCATGCTATAACCTTATTATGTATAAAAATTGTTGAAATTCAACTATACTAAACTAGTACTATTAGAAAAGAAAAGAAAAGAAATAAAGGATAGAAATAAAGACCCCACAACCCACAAAAATAAAGGGGGTAAAAAGGGACCCAAAAGGACAAATTGGTTCCCTAATGTTCAAACAACTTTCATAAGCATGCTTCTATTTTTTGAGGCACTTTTATTTTTACTTCTAGTCTAGTTTCACATGTGAATGTGAATATATGGAATTTGAATTTGATGCTTATATGATCCACCCAATATCTCTTCAGCCCTTCAATAACTTGATTCTTTTTTGCTCTTTGATATCATTCAATTTTGGTGTCATTGTTTGTATGCTATAATGAGAAGAGATTTTTTTTTTATAAAAAAAAATGAGAGAATATTGTGTAGAAATAGATTCGATGATTAAATTTAATATATATATTAGGGTTTTAGACTCAATTCTTTCCTTAAAAATGGTCGATATTATGTGAAAAGATGTAACACACGATGAAAAACTATTTTTTATTATTACTTAAAATAAATTTAGTAAACCCAGCTTAATTTGGTTGGTATTTTATTTGTTGGACAGTTAGAATTATTAGTTACTTTTTTTTAAGCAATAATTAATTCTGGTATAGAAGGCTTAGAGGAAAACAAGAAGGGTAAATACTAAATAAGCCTATATATGGCAAAAAGTAAATATTTTATTAAATTATCACTTTTGAAAAGGGTTCTTTCCTATTAGAAAACGTGAATTTGAAAGACATAATTCAAGAGTATAAATTTCCTACATGAGGATTTCATATATTTATGAGCATGGACTTTAAATAATAATGAAGTTTCAATTTGAAGAAATCAAATGTCATACATAGTTTTCTTGAATGATCATCCATATGAATGTGTTTTCTTAATTGTTTTAGAAGTTAAGAAAATATTATATGTTCATAGACAATTTTCTACATCATTATCTTACTTATATATCTTTATATCATATGAAGATGATTAATACTTAATATGATCATAAACATTCAACAAGATACATAATTAAGGATGGATCATTGTGACATCATTAGTGATGTCATATTGCATTGATGAAATTAAGAATGTTAACACATAGGATTTTTTTATCGCGAGGATTAAATTGTAATATTTGTTCTATTCTACACTATCCGTCATTTTAACCCTTTTCTATTTTCATCATAAATATTGAACTTAATATTTCACTAGAATGTTACAAGCTTACAATAATATACATCTATGAAAGTATTCTTTACAACAAATCTGATGATATATAGTATATTCATATAGTAAATCTAACAATAATAGTTTTATATAATAACTTATTATATACATTAAGAAATTAATACATAAAAGTTTCAAACTTAATTACATGTACACACTATCTCTGTCCTAAAACGTTTGTCATATGACTAAATTTTAAATTACAATGACGGTAATTTTAAATTACAAATTTTTTGTTTGATTCTTTATTTTGTTTGTGATTGTATACTTAATTAGAGAAAATGGTAAAAACAAACGGGGAAAGTAGTATACATTTAACTAACATAATTAAGTAAGGGGACATGAGCTCACAAATTTCAAACCCAGAATTATTTAATTTCCACGCCAAACATGTCTAATACTCTAGTGTCATTTTCATAATATTTTTTGACGCTAAAAAAATTTCATGTTTGTTTATGTTTTGAGTTGACCATTTTATTTTCTAGACACTCTTTCCTAACAACTCCTACTATTTGAACCTCCTAAATATGTCATTTTTCTACCAACTCCTCAAGAATATATATTTTTAATATAATTACATTAATTGCAAATGTGAAAATGTATATATATATATATATATATATATATGTAATTTTTTTCTTTTTTTTTAATGTTTAGTTTGCTCCCAACAACCTTCTAATGAGGTGGATAACGTAAACAATTGGGAAACATTATGGGACTTTAACCACAAGAAAATGTCTCAAAAATAACTTTTTAAGTTTTACCAAATTAAAAGGCCTTAATTAGTGGTGGGAAATTTGTAGATTTTTGTTCCCCACACCAATGGGAAGTTTTCAACCTCAATTGATGGACCTACTATTAAAATAAAATAAAATAAAATAATAAAAAAGAAATAACATTTTTACCGACAAACCCTATATTTTTCTCACCTTAATCATGTTGATATTTAAAACCCATTAACAACCTAACTACTCTCTATGTTTCATATTAATTGTCCAAAATATCTTCTTTGATTGAGAATTTTTTAATAGTATATTTTATCAAAAAATTATAATATTATATTCTTATGATAGTATTTTTCGTTATAAATTTAATGATAGTATTTTCGTATATTAATACATTGTATATATTTAGAAATTAATAATGGTATGGGACAATTAATATGAAACGAAGAAAATAATTACTTTTTTGCATAGTAAAAACCTTGTGTAATGTTTACTTAAGAACAGAAACACCACTAAGCCTAGGTTAATCATTCTCAATTTAATCAATGCTAACCTCACGTGCTATGAACCAATGAGATGGTGCCACGTGGCCTGGAAAGAGGTTGGCCCACATCGCACGAGTCTATGGAGCCAATCACGGGGAGAGTGGGGCTCAACCCCATTATGATTTGTCTATCATTATACCAACTTTGATTATCATAATTGTTGTTATTAGTGGTAGATAATTCATTATTATAACGACTTTTTGTGTGCTAATTAGGGATATGTTCAAGTCGAGTTGACTCACTCGAGTTTAACTCGGTTATGTACAGTTTGACTCAGTAATTTTTATGTCAAACCGTCTCACCTTAAATTTATCGTAGGACGTATAGCGTTGTGGTGATTATTTATAAATTCCAGCGGTGACTAATATAATTTATTTAGGTTGGCTCTAATGAAAGTCATCCCTTGATAGATTATTAGTCACACTCGTATTAAAAAGTGATTTGAATATATATCACATATTAGTCGTCATAGTGAAATATTAAAAAGGCCAGCTTGTAAGAATTATGTTTCACGTAAGTTTATGTGAAACGGCCTTACACTGAAATTTGTGGGTTTGATTTGGGTTAGTATTAGTTTTTAAAGCAGATTTCTAGTTCATAATGCTTAATATGTGTTTGAAATGAATTTATGTTGGATATGTTTTTAACTAAAATTTCCATGCTTTTCGCAAAGTGTAAGTATAATATAATTTTGCTAGAGTTGCCACAAAGGTGTTAGAAAAGTTTCACATGGACTCCTTTGTGGCAACTACCCCATTCGATTCAAGCATTAAGTTGAGTAAAAATGACGGCAGGCCAATTGCCCAAATGGAATATGCCAAAGTTATAGGTAGCTAGCTTAACGTATGCTATGACTTGTACTGGGCCGAATATAGCCTTTGCGGTGGGAAAGCTTAGTAGATATATTAGCAACCCAAGCAAAGAGCATTGGCGAGCCATAAGAAGGGTTTTGGGATACCTCAAATGGACTCAAAATTATAGCCTGCATTTCAAGGGAGTGCCTTCGGTCTTAAAAGGATACTCGGATGCAAGTTGGATAAGTGATAAGGAGGATTATACCTCAACATCCGGTTGGGTGTTCCTACTTGGTGGATGTGCTGTCTCATGGGGTTCTAAGAAACAAGCATGCATTTCAAATTCCACAATGGCTTTCGAGTTTGTAGTGTTGGCCGCCGCTTGTAAAGAGGCAGAATGGCGACGATACTTGTTATTGGAGATTCCTTTATGGGGAAAGCCCATGCCTCCAATAACATTGTATTGTGACAACAATGTCACAATTGCAAGTGTCTATAATCGTATTTACAATGGCAAGTCAAGGCACATTGAGTTACGACACACTTCTTTTCATCAACTCATCAAGAGTGAAATTGTGACGGTAAACTACGTCAATACGGATGAGAACCTAGCCGACCCTTTTACAAATTAAGGGATTGGTCAAGGACTTGGTGGTAAAGTCATAAGGGGGATGTGAGTTGAGCCCACTCATAGAATTGTCATCAACAAAGCTCCAACTCACACTTGATCACAATGGTCAAGCCTTGAGTTCAATGGTCGACGACATTTAAAGACAATTGGAGCATCGATACTCAAGATGTTCATCCCAAGGACAAGGTAATGCTCAAGGACCGTAATGATAAGAATGTTTAAGTCTATAACTCATTAACAGACTTTGAAATCTTTAAGATGGGGAGCTCTATTACGGGAGCGTAAAAGTCTGCCTATGCGAGGACGTGAAGTGGGTCACTTCAGATAGCCTAAGGGTTGGGCTTGATTGTCATCGCAGAAGGTAATGGACACAATGGCCGGTTTGAAATAGTGTCTATTTTAGCAAGGTTTTGAGTTGTATGTGTAATATGTATCCAATTAGTCAAATAAGGATTTAAAGTTCAAAGCTCTGTCTACTTTAAGCATTCAGACTAATGGTAATTATGTACACTAAGTGAAAGTTCAACTCGATAGACACTTTCATGACACATAACAACTCCTCGATTTCTCGGGTGTTTAAGTTCTCTAAGGTGCCATGTATGGCAGTGTATTTTTACCCAAGTGAGGGGTCCCGGGCTATTTCAAGTGGAGCTCTTGATTGGGGGATTGTTGGAGTTTTTCAAGAGTTAAAATGTATAAAGGTGTAAGGTTTAAGCTTGGGATTGACCGGGAGGTCAAAAACCAACTTAAAAAGGAAATCAGGACCAACACGAATTGTGTCTAGTTTGACACAGATCGTATTGGCTTTCAGAGAGCATAGAAATCGTGCACTGAGGCAACACAGACCGTGGCTGATCACCACGACCTGTGGTCAGGTCAACACGGACCATGTTGATCGAACACGGTCCGTATTGAAGCCCAGTCAGATTTTATTCGAAATGCCTTGATTTAAGCCTCGGGATTAATATGATTTGAACATTGATTGGGATGATTATTGACTGAGAATTCAGTCAAGACATATCCTTAATGATTCAAATACACATCCCAAGGATCATGCCTCTTGTTATGGCAAGGTTGTATGGTTTGATTGCTCTATGAATCACTATAAAAGGAGGATGAATTCCTCATTCATCCATACACCTCAATCCTCTTCTATTCTATTTTAGAGAGCTTCAACATACTCTTGAAGTGTTGAACTGCAACAATATTCTAGAGAGTCTTTGAGAGATCTTGTAACTTTGCTTACAAGAGGTTATGTTTTACCCTTAAATATATTCGCGGTACAACGATCAAGTCTTAAGGAGAGGCAGGTTCACCCTTGACTCCTAATCACCCAAGTGATCCCCATCAGACCGCTCTACCCCATCTTTTTTAACACTTGAGAGTTGAGAGTTGAGACCAAGAGGTCAAGAAGACAACAACAAACACTACAAGAAGTCAACACGTACTAATAACTCAAGTAATTAATTAACCATATCAGATTAGTTAGTTTCAACTAATTAATTATAAAGAAGTTAAGATACAATTTAATTAATTTGTTTCTGAAATTGTTTATGTAGATTTTCTTGCATGGTGTTCCAATCTTCCTGCGTAAGAAGATCGATTTTGCAAAAAGTTATATTGTCTTCATCTTCATCGACCATCTCTAACCCTAATATTTAAAATTTTAAATAAATAAGTAGTGGAATACAATGTGGTAGATTATTCTAGTGGGTTATGCTAATAATTATTTATTTTTGTGCAAATTAAATGTTAATTAATGATTAATAATCATGTCAATCTTATGTGGAAGTTTGGCACATAGTTATCTTATTGGCTCCAATTTAAGGGGTTTACCACCTCTACCCCAACACCATGTTATTCATATCTTTCTTAAATAATTCCATCATGTAATTAAATGATTAATTAATGTAATTAAAGTTGAGTTATTTTGTCATTAGTTTGTGTTAGGGCTTCATTGGTGGAGATTAAAGCAACTACTCAATGCAAGGGGCGTGTATGATGTGACTAATAGAATATTACACGAGGTCCTAATTAATCAAAAAAATATTAACCATATAATTAAGAGTTTAATCAATCTTTTGGAATTTGACAAATTCGTAGTTAAGCTATGAAGCTAGCTAGTAAACTAGGAGTACAATCAAAGAATTAAAAGTTAGGGGCCTTTATACCCGAGTCTGATTTTAAATCTCAAAATTAGTCTCTGTGCATGAATTAATTATAATGTGAAATTAAGAAGTAATAATTCTATTTATGGGTTATAAAATTATGAAATTTCATTAAACTATCTCTTATATATATCAATTAAGAAGTAACGGTCTCCAATATCATTCTTTGATTGATATATTTTTATCTACAAATTGCAATACTATATTTTCAGAATAATATTTTTCATTACAAATGTAATGATAAGAATTTTGTATAGAAAATCATTGTTGTATTTATTGAGAAATTTATAATAAATTTTTTTAAATTTGACTGTATAATTTTCAAAAACGATAATTATTATAGAGTGGAGGGAGTAGAAAGAAAACAAATTAAATTAAATTTGATTAGTTATACATTTGTTTTTAGACCATATAGTATAGTGCTAAGAAAACAGTTCAAACATGCTCTCCTTAATTAGTTGTTGATTATTATGGCTCTTCTTTTAGTTGATATGTAAAAGTTGGATAAGTAAAATTGAGCAGGTTTATGTAGGTTTTGGTAGTTAGTGTAGAAGTAGAAGTAGGTAATGAATTATTTTGAATATACTAAAAGAAAATATGTAGGTTTAGGTAGATAAAGTAGAATCGGATAAGATTATGTAGTATTTTTATTTTTATTTTTTTTTCAAATGGAAAGGATACATCATCTTGCTAACTATATATAACTTCATTTTCTTGCCTCATAAAATTAACATATTATGTTATAATAATTATGAAAAAAGAAGAGCTAGATAGCCTAATCCAAGTTTACTTTCTCATAGCATGAATCACATTTACTACTAAATATACAATAGTTAGTATAATTAAAATTATTATTTTAAAAAAAAAGAAAGAAGCATGCACTCTGTAGTGCTTTACGTACCTAACCTAACAATAGGGAAGTAATTAAAGAAATTCAGATATTGTATAAAGAATATACTACTCCATCTCATATTGTTTGTCCATCTATATTTAAAAGTCCAATGGTCATGGGAAATGAGGTAAAAAATGTATAATATATCATAATTGCTCTTACTTTTTTCATGTGAAAAAAAATAAAAAAGAAATAAAAGAGTATTTATTAGGGGTATAATAGGAATTAAAATCAATGGAATTATAAAATGGACAAACATTTTGAGACAAGGGAGTTAGGTAGATGGACAAACAATTTGGGACGGAGGTAGAATATAATTCCTAAATAATTAAATATGTAGCATTAAAAATTCCCGAGTTCAAGGAAGCAGATACAATAATTAAAAAAAGAGTTGGTTGAGATGGAATTTGGTTAGAGGGTAAGCATATACCACCTCCACACCAACATCCTAATCTTGGGTTTAATTAACGAAATCAATCAAATCAACTTTTTAATTAGCATTTTAAAATATGTATTAGCTAGGTATTTAATAATTTTATTAAAATATTAAAAAAGATTAGTGGGGAGGTGAAGAAGATCTTGAGAGATACTATAAACTTAGCATGCACTCTATCTCCTGACGTAGCTACCACCTGCATGGTTCAGGCCCTCCAATTATATTTATGAAAAATGAATATCAATTCTAAATTCTCAATTTTAAACTTCATCTATGGGAAGGTGTTATTTTGGCCAATATAACATTTCAATTTAGGTCCTTATATTTTGTGTACTTAATACCATACCGCACGTACCACAATTTACCACATTAACCACAAATTATCATATATTCCAGATCATACAACATTTTATCACAACAACCATAATTTTCTCTCTTCTCATTTCTCTTTTCTCACTACTTTTCACTTTTCTATCTCCTCATCTACCACATCAAGTCATCAACCATTCTTACCACAAATTTTACCCCAACTTATCACACCGTACCATATTATATCACACGATCCACATTTTTACCATACCATACCATTACTACACTTTACCCACCGCAGAAAAGAACGTGATCTTAATTTGGTTCAAAGAGGGTAGCTGTTGATTCGAGACACCCCCTTTTCAGTCCAATAAAAATTTTCATATGAAGTACATTTGTAGGAATGTTCGACTTCATTTTTATCGATTAGGGCTAACTTGGGCTGCAAAGTCAATTTCGAGTGAGTCTATTTCAATTTTTTTGAGTGAGTCTATATTGTATATGTTCTTAAGTCGCCTTACAGATTTTAGGTCTTTTGTTAGTCTCATTGTGTTTAGGTAAAATGTACATGAATTGAATTTTGATAAATCCAAGTGTTTGGATAAACAAATGTTTTTAAGAGAAAATAGTATAACTAAAGCCATGAGGGAGTTTTAATAAATCCAACGTACTAGCAATATGGTAAGTTGGCTCATTGAGATCTTGGCCTCGTAGTTAACATTGAAGTCATCTTGGCCTCGTGGTTAAGATTGACGTAATCTTGGCAACGTAGTTAAGATTGAAGTCACTCCCCCGCCCTTTTTTTTTTCCTCCACAAGGGGTGGAGATACGCTCAATCAGTCCCTACCCCAGGAACAATTCATAGAGATAAACTTTACTAGTTCAGCTTACCAATATCCGGCCACAATCTCATTCAGAATCTTTTATATGGTAAAGAAGACAAATAATCGGCACATACAAATATCCTATAAATACATTTGTCAAATGAGTCCTAGGAGTACTACCACGACATCCACCAAGAAAATTATGACCCCTAAAATTTGAATCAAGGAAGATAACACAATCATTGGTGTTAAGATCCAGTTAGAGACGGGGTTCTCCGGGTAATCAACTAACTAATCATCAACCAGAAATAAACCCGAACATGATACTTGTATATGTATACAGCAATGGCTACTCCACAATCCAAAACTCTGAAACTAGAGATGCTGTGTCTCAGCATATATATAGCCGGTTTTCCAAGATAAACTTCAGCAACCCTAAACTCGTATGAAAAGTCATGAAAAGACATGTACAAGGCTTAAGTTATTGTCTTCTTCTAGATTTAGCATCCCATCCTAATCCAGCTGTGCCTATGTTTCCAACACCCTGTAAAGGTTCTCTCAACCCTTGTTGAGTTTTCCCAAGTGCTTCACCCTGTTCATAATAGGGTTGTATCATGAGTTTACGAACCCCGAAACAAGCATACAAAGTGAAATATACCACCATCTGATATAACCTGCATAAGCGGGACCCACACTGGAGACGTACCTCTTTCCAGCCCATATTTTTGAGGAGTTTATGCGCGTAACTCCCGGCGCCAAATGTCATTTCCAAGGCTTCGGCCGCTGCTTCTTCTGTTGGTGGTGAAGGTGGATTTGCATCGTCGATGGACCTCTTTTGGCCGGGACCCACGCCGAACCCACCATGTAGTGCTCTTCTTTCAGCAGCTCTGTCCCTATATTCGTGGCCTTTATGCTGGTTTAGATAGAGGGAGGGAAAAAAAACAATAATGTCAGACGACAAAAAAGTGGAACAAGCAGCATGCCATGAGGATAATGCAGCTAGCACTAGTCTCTTGGGTCAACTAGAACTAGTCTCTCTGAATTGCAACATTTAGAGGTAAGACCGTCATATCGGACCCCTCCACAGCTAGCCTGGCGGATGGATTTTGGGTATTGGATTTCGATCTTTGAAAAACAATACTTAGAGCGGGTCCCACCTCCACATTCAGGAACGAGGTTCAAACCCTACTTTCTTCTTCCCTCTTGCATGCCTTTCCTCACATCAGGTACACCCGGTGAGATATGAGTCCTCACAGGCGCTTGCAAACCATTGTTTTTTAAGGAAAAAGATCCTTGAAAACTTTGAGGGAAATCTGGATGTGGATAAGGCTGTGGCTGATGTATATTCAACAATGTTGCCATGTTGGCATTAAAGTCCATGTATTAGTATCAACTCGTCTTTCATTTTGCTGAAACTCTACTTTCAACAACTAAACTTTCCATTAGCCCATGAAGAAGGAAGGTAAGAGGAACTTTAACAAATTGTCCTTATCGAAAATCTAGCATTAGGTTCAGCTTTGAAGTCCTTATTATGGGGTTTTACACTTTACACCTTACTTTCATATGTGATACATCACATTGGTGGAGTTAAGCATAAGATACAAACCCACACATCAGAAAGGAAAACATACCTTCACATCATCACAACTATTGTGAGGCTTGGAATGTGTATTCTGATGACTAGGAACTGGATGTGCCATTTTGGATCCTGAAATTTCATTGATTGTCTCAATATGCAACTCCGGGAAACCCCAGTCTTTGGTTGGGTTCGAAGCATCATAACTTGGCAATGTCGCCAGGTATCCTGCGTTAGGGCTCCTCAGTTTATAAACTTGACCTGCATGAAGAATTATAAGTCACATACTTGAATTGAATGTCATCTCTTTTGTCATGTTTGGCACGATGCAATTCGATGCAACACAAATGTAACAGATATGACCATAAATTCGTTGAATACGCGAAGATTGGTAAATGAAATGAGGTGCTGACAGCAAACCTGATCTAACCTGAACCACATCGAGATGGACCGTGCATATTGGAGCTGTTTTCAAACGATTGGAACCAGACATAGAGGGATGGAGCTTGCATGAAGGCCGAACTAATCTTCCAACTAACCTCAATACTTCGTGGCTTGCTTCCTTTTGGGTCTCTTTAACCAGTGACCAATCCCACAATTCCACAACTGGAATCGCCAAACCCAACCCGGTCTCAGTCTCCTCAGGGACTACTTGGCCATACTGAGCTCGCCAATTCTCTTCATCCCAAGAAGCTCCTGGGCAAAAATGGCAAAAAGAATGAGACAATGATGGCAAACGTGACAGTCCCCGACAGTCATACTTGCAGTCAAAACTTTAGGAATATTTAAGATCAATACATATTACATGCACCAGGAGTTTATACTACAGAATATCTGCAAGTGAACAATCACGGTATTGACAGTGAACAATCATACAATTTGGAGCACAAAATTCAGAAGCACGTAATAAATTACAATTCGAGATAGAAAGGAACATGCAACCATCAAATGACATCATAGATAAGCTAGTTGGAAGTTTTGTAAGATTTCAACTATGATACCAGATACCTCAACTCTCCATCATACACCACCAAGAATATGGCATGGGAGACATTTTGGTCATGAATCCAAGCACTCTAAAACAACGTTTTGGAATATATGATTTTCCTACTCCTTTGTTCATTATTTCATAATGATTTTTTAGTGTTGTACGGTTAGATAAGTGGAAAATTTTAGTTATGAAATACTCGAGGATGAGTAAATTGAAAACATGACTTTCACATGTAAGAAGGGGTTCTCATATTTATGTGCTCAGGTTTTGGAGTGTCCTCATGGCCTAAAGTTTGGGACTTTGAGGAGTTGGACACTTAGATATGTACCACCATCCGAGTCCAGATAACATAGTAACATAGATTATCAGTCAAGTAGGAGGGAAACATATGTTCAAAGAACAATTTCCACCAAACCCATCAAAACAGTCAGTTTGTTTTGGAAAAAGACCCCTGTTTTCTATGAGGTATAAATGAGCTTCTTTTCAAACTGTGACGATTTACGTGGGACGGAGGGAGTTAAATGAACACTAATTAGTGGCAACTGATACAGAATTATATTCAGATAGATTTGATGGCAGACCTTCATCGACACTGGAATCAATTGTAGCCTGACGGTCGGTATTCCACTCATCTCCCGGTCCATGGGATACGCTGTTTCCTACATAAAGAAGCCACTAGACACACTTAAGTTCAGGAGACAGCGGTTTTCCAGTCACCAACATGTACTATACTGTCACGTACCATCAGCCGAGATTAGAGAGGTGTCCCTCTCTTCTGATTCCTCGGTGAACTGCTCAACATCAGCAGCTGCATTTGAGGCTTCACTGGGATAACCGGCCAAATATAGTTCAACCAAGGTATCCTCTAACCTTGGAAATGGAAAAGGTTCGAGTCAGAAGACTACATCAAAATCTAGAGCAACAAGGAAATGGTCAAAGTCACAACCTACCATTCCGAAGGCGGAGGATGGCTTTCTAGTCCCTCATTGCTCACACACTCCTTAACACCTATTATAACAAACCCAAAACAAGGACGGTTTCAAATGCTACGAGATATGCATTAGCAAAAAGATCAATAAGCTGCCCACTTCACAGACAAACTGATGAGAAAATCATAGAAAAATAGCTCTTTGAAACCTAAATGTGAAGCTTCACATTCATTCTCCTGATTGCTTTGACCACATTCATCCAAAACAGCCTCTCCATGGCCTCTGATTTCGGACTGATCGCTCTATAAGCATAATATACACCTTATGAGAACCGCAACCCAACGCACGAACAACGACCAAAAACAAACCAAACTGGAGAACGAACAACAGGCGAAAAGAATAACCAGCAAAAGGTATGAATACCTTATTATAGGAATCTAAGAGCACATAATTTCCATCCTGAAATGTGTAATAAAGTCCATCTCTAGTACTGTAATACCAACCTGCATTTGGGTCATGATAAAACCCACTTCTGCATCACAAAAAACACAAAACCTTACACAAATAAACACAAAACAAGCATCCCACTTTGGAAATCTAAATGCCCACCACCTAATTTTCACTAATAACCAGCTGGGCAGAAGAACAAGGTCTAGATTCATCATTTAAACCCTAATTCTGTTCTTTTTGGGGATCAAAAAACTTGAAATCACTACAAAATCTACACTTAAACAATCAAATGATTACGACCCACCTTGCCATGTCCCAGATAATCAAACTCCCACTTCTTCAATATAGCACCAATTTGACCCAAAAGAAAAGGGTTTCTTTTTTCATCGATTGCGAGAAATAACAATCAACAAAGAATTGGAAGCAGGAAGAAAAGAAGAGGAGGAAAAAAACCTGGCATGGTAGTAAAGGTGCGAACTTTCATCCCAAACAAAGGAATCATCTTGATTTTGCATGGAAGACAACCCAGTTTCTGTGTGTAGTTCTTCGATCGAATTCTCCATTGCCCATTAACAATCCCTCCACAGGCACCACAGATAGCGGCTTTGTTCGATTCAGAAGAGCCCCAAAATGTCGACTTGATCTTCCCCAAGTAGAAAACTATGCACAAAACAAAGCCCAAATAGTGAAAATCTGCCCATAGGGGTGCGTTTGGTTGTAGGAGTTTTTCGTGAAAGTTAGTTTTGTTTAAGCTGACTAAATTTTGTATGTTTAGGTATATACTCCCTTCATCTCAAATTAATTGATACTTCGACTAAATTTTGATCTTTAATTATCACAAATTATAACGAGTTACAGTATGAAATTATCTCAATTGTAGTTTTTAATAAAGTATTTCTCTAATGATAGTAATTTCATATTGTAACCTCATTGTGATGTGTGAGTAATTAACGATCAAAATTTTGTTAAAAGTATTAATTAATTTGGAATGAAAGGAGTATAAGTGTATAACAATTGTGGGAAAGTTACTGAGTAGCTCTAGATTTTTCTTATACAAAAAAATGTGTTTGGTAGTTTATTGGAAATTTTTTTCCTTTAAGGCTATTTATTAAGTTTGTGAGTGACATTGCAGCTCCTATGCCAAAAAAATTTCATCTCAAAGGGACAATGAATCCAGTTTTTTCACAGTTGTTTAAGGGGTTGTGTGAATAAATTCGGTAAAGTGTGGATAGATGAATAAAAATGAAAAATTATTTATATAGAATCGGAAAGTTCAAAATTATATCAATTTATACGACACCGAGGGACTATCGAATAATCAAACATAAGAAAATTCCGCCACTTGAGAAAATAATCAAACGCCCCATTACCGAAAAAGAAGCCCAATTGAGTTCGCTCCACCCAATTCACCATGTCCACCGGCGATCCTCAAAAGCCGGCGCCGTCGGCGCCGCCGTATCTCCACCGGAAAACTCTTTCCGTCCACCGACGCGCCGTCTCCTGCGTGAAGTTCTCCAACGACGGCGAGCTCTTAGCCTCGGCATCCCTCGACAAAACCCTAGCCATCTACTCCGTCAAAACCCTAACCCTAATTTCCCGCCTGGTCGGTCACTCCGAGGGCATCTCCGACCTCGCCTGGTCCTCCGACAGCCACTACATCTGCTCCGCCTCCGATGACAAGACTCTCCGCATCTGGGACGCACGCGCCGGCGAGTGCGTCAAGACTCTCCGGGGTCACACCGACGTCGTTTTCTGCCTCAACTTCAACCAACCTTCGAATCTCATCGTTTCCGGGTCGTTCGACGAGACGATTCGGGTCTGGGATGCGAAAACGGGTCAGACGAACCATGAGATCAAAGGCCACACATTGCCGGTCACATCGGTGTGCTTCAACCCGGATGGGTCCATTTTCGCATCCGGGTCGCATGATGGGACTTGCAAGATTTGGGATACGACATCTGGGAAACTTTTGAAGGTTTTGATTGAAAACAAACCCAGTGTTTCTTTTGTCAAGTTCTCACCCAATGGCAAGTTCATCCTTGTTGCTACCTTGGATAACACCTTGGTAAATTTCTCTCTTCATTGCATGCCATGCATTTATGTCTCTGTAATCTGCTTCTGGGTGTGATCATAATGTCATATATTGGGATAAAAATTGTATGTATTTCCAATGTCTGCTTCAGTGTAGTATGGGTTGATCTTTGATGATGAATTAGAGGTGTTATTGTTAGTGAAAATGAACAATGCTTTATGTTGTTATGGTCTCTTCCCCCAGGAATGGGAAGTTTTGTGACAGGACTGTGTGTTTTGGTTCCTAGCTTGAGGGGTATAACTGTGGAAAATTTTATGCAATTTTGAACTTAATTGGATCGAATTTTCAATGATCTCTATGATGCAGAAGAGGGTTAACACTTTTTGGAACTTACGCCATTGCCTCTGTGGTTCTGTTTCAGCTTTGGTGGTGTGTGTATGTGTCTGTTTGAGAGAAACAATGTGGGGTTTTGGTGCTCATTGATTGTGGCTCTGTGGTGAATTTGAACATTCAATTTTGACAGCTATTCTGCTAGGTTAGTTAATTGAACTATAGTCCATAGTCTACTACATCTGTAATCGTTAGTACGGAGCTTTCACAAGATTCTTGGTAAAGTTTTGCGATGCTCCCGCTGTACTTTTGTGGTCGCAGAGTTTGATAGAACTTTTGATTGGAATTGAGAGCGGTGCTTGATAAAAAGCAGGGAACAGTTACATAGGGCACCTGAACCGTAACATCCTCAGCTTTTCTCCTGTTCTCGGTTTCTAACCTTATTTTCTTTTTCCCTTGTTCCCTTTTCTTTCTGGGAAATGCAGAGACTTTGTGACTACCTGGCAGGGAAGTTCTTGAGAACATACCAAGGTCATACCAACAAGATATATTGTATAACTCCAACATTTTCGGTGACAAGTGAGAAATACATTGTGACTGGATCTGAAGATCATCTAATTTATGTGTGGGATCTAAAAGGGAAGCTTTTTCAGAAACTTGAAGGTCATACCGATACTGTGATATCTGTAACATGCCATCCGAAGCTTAACATGATTGCTTCGGCAGGCCTGGACAATGATAAAACAGTCAGGATCTGGGTCCAGGGTCCATGATTCCGTCTTTTTGCGTGGACAAACTTAACTGAGTTCTAGGGCTCATGCTTCGTGATTCCATGCCAAGGTGTGCAAGGGAGCTGACGAGTTCGTCCTATGTTGGGTTGAAAACTTCAGTGTTGTATTGAGTTGTTTGTACAATTCGATTCTTATGCTCGAGATTATGCCAAGGCTGAGTTGCATAATCCAGTGTCTGTACTTGTGCAAGTTCATCCCTTCTGGACTGATAGTTGGCACTTGGCAGAGACAGCAGGCAGAAATCAACAGTTCTGAACTCCTGATTGTAAGTAATGACAATTTTTTATAAAATATATATATCTTGCTTACGAACTTATGATAATATTGTCATGCATTGGAATAAGTAATGGTTCGTGTAGTTGGAAAGGTACACTTTTGGATCCACCTGAATCAACCTCATTGTTCAAACGTGTGCTTGAGGAAAGTCTGCCTAGGTTTGGATCCCCCTAAACCCTGTATTAGCGGAACTATAGTGGGGATCGTTGTTGTTGGTTAGGTTATTTCCCTAGAAAATTCAACTTTTTCAAGTTGACAAACTTTCCTATGTTTGATTATATTTAATAGATGAGAAAACTTTAGTGAAGAGCTCATTATTGTACACTTAAACTTCAGAAAATTTTTCCCAAGGGGTAGGTCGTTGGGCAAGTTTTTCTCTGACAATTTCTCCCGGGATTCTACAAATGCGCCCTCTTATGGAAATTGGATTACATTTATCCCTACTTTGAACCATTGTCGAGTTGACGCAAAGCAATTCGGTGGTTTGCTGACGTGACATTGGAACAAAATTATTATTGTCCAATAGTTCAAGGCAGTGTCCACCATGCATGCCATAATTTAGCGCCACAAAAAATGGAGTTGCCCACCCTGTTATTTCAACCCACAATGGTAGACAAGATACACTAATGTGTTTCATTCTTTTTGCTCAATTTTCACCCACCTTTGGATTAACCATGCCTACCCTTTTCTTTTTGATTTCTTGGAACTTATCCCGATTCCCGACAATGTCCACCTTGATAAGAAAATCAAAACCTTTTCGTTATGCCCGGATCAATGTCTCTGTAACCTCCTTCCTTCCAGGCTTATCATAGGTTGCCCAAAAGCTTCTAGTGTTCCATCTTTGGCTAAAGCCTTTCTCAGAGATCCTAGGCCGCCGTCAAGAACAAAGTGTGCATACTACTCGATCATCCATCCTTCATGTCATCTACTCATTTTCCAGAGCACCTCTCTCCGTACCTCTTGTCCATGGTGTCTTTACATTTGACCAGCAAAGAATAGGGATTGTCATCACCATCCAATGATCTAAAATAGGGATTATTATGATTCAATTTTTCCAAATAATAGGAAATAATTATTTGTAGAGGAAAATGGAGGGAGATTATCAGTGTTGGTGCGGGGAAGAATCAGAAACAGCTAAGAAAAATAGGGAAGATTATTTGGCAGGCAAGTCTCTTAGGTTTAAGGACTTGGAACTGTGATTTAGAGTCGAAGGAGTGGTTGATTAACTGGATTACATAGTTGATGAATACTGATGAAGATGGAGGTACATGTCTACTGAGTTTTGTGACTACATCATATACTATATATGAAAAATAAGAGAAGTGCCAAAGTGTAGAAGTCAAATTAAATGATCATGAAGAAAAGAAGGTCAACACCTGTGCAAGAAGATAACTTCATGGATACATGACCACGGGCGGATTTTGGACTTCTGGTTAGGGGTGATCAATATATTGTAATTACAAATATAAAATTTATAATTTTTATTCCAAATTATACTAAATTAATATTTGTTTTTTATGTTAATGGTGGTTGTGTCCACTCTTAGCATACCCATAGATCCACCAGCGTAAATGACAAAATACATCGTCTATGCTTGAGAAGTTTTCTGTGGTAAACGGTGCTTGAGCAGCGATAGTGCAGGGACACAGTATAAGGTTAAGGGCCAACAGAGCTATCCATAAACCACCTAGTGATCAAAAAAATTATTAGTATCCTTCATGAATCATGATTAATTGGCATTTTGGGTCATCCTTCATGGTCAATAACCAATTTAAATGTTTTTAAACCCATTTCAAGTAGGGTAGGAGTGAGCCCATATAATGAATAATTAAGGAGGCCCATTTATTTCTTCTTGGATTCTTCTTCCCTTAATTTTTAGCCCAAGGTTGGTATCTTATCTTGGAGGAAATGTATTCATAATTTTAATAACTGAAGAAAGATATAGGCAATCTTCCCTCTTACACAAGAATACATAAAAAGGTTAATTCCGACCAACTCAAAAGAGAAATTTTGAAAACCAAAATGAGACAAGAGAAGAAGAGTGTCATAGACTCAAGAGGAGAGATAAAGATTCAGACATGTGTGCTCCTGGCAGGGTGCAATTGCACAATAAAGTAAGATATTCTAGAAAAACACCTGCAAGGCAAACATAAGAGAATACACAAAAAACCAATTAACGAAGTCTATTCAATAACCTTTCACCGGCTTACTCGACTACCTTAATCCTTGCCCTCCACACACTCATATCTAGTGTCATGTGTTCCACTAAGTCTTGCTACCTCAAGTCACCCCTTGTATTCTCCATCATGGACTTTCTTAGTCTCCGTCGGCCATGAGAATTGACGTAAGTAGAATCATTTCGCATCTCTGAACAGAGCCCCTCACACCTTCTGTACACATAACCGAATAATCTCAATCTATTATCTCGCAACTTATCGACAATGGAGCCTACTCTAACTGTTTGCGAAGCACATCATTCTTAATCCTGTCCAACTTTGTGTACTTGCACATTAATCCAACGGATCATATATCCTCATCTCTACCACACATAATTTCTAACAACACGTCTCTCTAAACTTATTCTATTATTTCTTTTTCATATAGTAAGACCATTATATCAGTTCCACGATTTCTTTTCAACAAACTAAAGTGGTAATTGTGGTGAATGATTTTAAGTCTTGATTCATTTGGAAGCAATTTATATGATTTTTTATTTTTATATTCAAAGATAAGATTATTACATCTAATCCATATATACTTATTCTGTAGCGGAACTTTTACGGTATTAAGGCCCCGTTCTTTTGTGCGTTGCGTTTGCGTTGCGTTAAGTTGCGGTGAAAATAGTTAAAAAGTAATGGTAATTTGCGTTATGTTGCGATAGAATTGCGGTAAGTTGCGTTGCATTTGGGTGCGTTAACGCATAAAAAATCAGGGCCTAAATTTAGGAAATATGGGCATAATAAAAGTGTTGAACTTACAAAGTTAGGAAGCAGCTAAGAAGCCAAGGAAAGTGGGGCAAACTAGGGATGGGAGATTATGTGCATGTAGACGTAGGTACAATGTACCTAGTGATTTGGGTGGATTTTCATATCTACTAAAGATATTTAGGACTAAATCAAGTATCTAACTCAACTATTATAAGGTCTAATTAATCTATAGACATATATATATGGCCAAGAATTCCAACTTAATTTATGGATTTTCATATCTACTAAAGATATGTTCAATAATTTGTAAATGAACCTGTATATTCCATGCATTGCAAAGTGTATGGTTGAGTAAAAGAATGGCAACCATTTTTTTAGTCCCACGAAATGGTGACACGCTTTTAATTGTCTCAATCATTCTATGGGTCTAATAGGAGTTATAAAAGCTAAGTAAAAAAGTAGATGCATGGTGAAAGTGTTTTTTCAATTAAATTAGCTTTTTTTTTTGAGGTAGATATGAATGACACATAAGAAAGGGTCTTACAATGGCTGTTCTTTCGATGATAATTTTATACGGTTCATGATTACATAATTTGTGATGATCATTTTATTAGTAAGTAGTCCAACGTATCCTATTTCTATCTTAGGAGAATATTAACTCGACAGATTTTACAATGGACGGGGGTAGGAAATGCCAATATTCAAAGAAGGATCCAGACCCAAACGACATTCTACAACCAGTAAGAAAGAACACTCCCCTTAGAATTCAAACCCTATAGAGGAAATATGGAATGTTGGTTTGCCTGTGATGATCATAATTGTAAGATAATTATTTATTTCCATTTGTCAAATTATCTAACTTTTATAATTTCAGCAATCACGTATGTAAAAGGGGTGCCTAGTGCCTAACATACATTTTTTGATAGGGTTTCAACTTCTAAAGCCAATATCTCTCCTCTAAAAGAATGGGGTATTATTAGCCAATTAAGGTTAGGAAGTAGCCAAGTAGGGGGAGGTGAGATGATAAGACCCCATTTTAATTTTGATGAAATCAATCAATCAATCATTGAAAAAATATGAATATGAATATTGAATGAGAAAAGAAGGGTGGCCGTATCTCTAATCATTTTTTGAGTCCTCTTTTACATTTTGTTATTATTATTAGTTTGTTAATGTCATTGTTAGTAAATATTCTTTCTCTTTATGAATGAATTAGGTAGGACTTCCAATACGATCACCGCCCACATTTCTTTGTGACGCGTGATTGTAAACACCACTTTCATGCTCAATTCTCCCCCAATCAAAATTCTCGTTATTTTCTGTAGTTGGTAAAGTGTGGTGACGATTAAATAATTGGTAAAGTAGGATTAATATGGTTAAAAAAGATTAACTTTAATAGATAAAAGTGAAAATAAATGGTGTGATATAATAAAATTGTTAAAATATGATTATTGCGATTAAATTTAATATGCCACAAAAAAGAACTCAGGTAGTAAATAATTAAATATGGGAGGATAAATAACTCATAATAAGTTAGGAGGCATAAGAGGAAAATGCAAAAAGCCTTATAACATGCATAAAGGGAGATAAACCTTGCATTAAAGTGGAGTTTCCTCGCACAAATTTATACATGACATTGATAGAATATGATAAGTGATGGCAATCATCTGATAATATCTTTAAATTAGTTATAATCAACTTGCTAGTTTATATTCATAAACCATCCAGTGATAAAGAAAAAAAAATAGTTTCTGAAAACTCAATTTTAGAGATTATTAATTACAATATTCCGAATTTTACATTTTACTCATAGCAGCTCAAACTTTGAGATGATATCTGTCAGTAACTCAACATCAAGTTAATATCAACTAAAATTTGAAATGGTATAGCAGCTCAAAGTTTAGTATATTAGTATCAGAAACATTTAATACATTATTGTTCAATACCCTTAAAATTTAACGTATTACTGTCCACAAATCCTAAAAAAATAAGGGGGGAAAAAAGAATTGCTACTTCATTAGCTTTGGACATAGAACAACCCATAAATGGAAAAGGCACTATGTTGTGTTTAGTAACTAGCAAGGGTCATCCTATTCTTCTAATTAGCAGGCTACCCTATCTAGCTATAATAATGGACATGCCAATAATTTATTCTCCATAAGCCAAATTATTATGGAAATCATATAGGTATTATCTTCTTTGGGATCCTCCACAT
This sequence comes from Portulaca oleracea, assembly GCA_029582165.1. Lineage (NCBI taxonomy): Eukaryota > Viridiplantae > Streptophyta > Magnoliopsida > Caryophyllales > Portulacaceae > Portulaca > Portulaca oleracea. The sequence continues at coordinate 60,990,156 of CM055868.1, read as the reverse complement.
GCCACTTGCCAAATTTATTTTTAAAAATATAGTTTGTTTTGTAGTTCAATTTTCAAAGCTTCTCTTTTAATTGTATTTACAGGAAATATTTTCTACATTTGAATCTTCAAACTGCATTGCTGTAGGTTATTCATTATTTTTTGTTGTTGTTTTGCTGTTCAAAGAACTTATTATATTTAAATTTGATCATCATCAATAATATGAGGATGCTAGTAACTATTGCTCCAAATAATTAACTTTGAAAAAAAAACATTGTATAAAAGGGAAAGGTACAAGTGACTATTGGAGCACCAAGTAAGCAATTAGACCTGGCAATTCTCGACCCGACCCGCAAACCCGACCCAAACCGACCTGCAAAAAACGGGTTCTGAACACGAAATCCCGATCCGGGACCCGAAAATGACCCGACCCAAAGGACCCGGTAAAAAACGGGTCAGGTCGTGTCAGGTTTGGGTCGACCCGTTGGGTTAGACACTTTAATTTTAAGTATTTTGTCTACTTTGGCCTTGTGCAAAAAAATGGGACCATTTCATGAAAATTAAGGTCCAAAAGTAAAATATTGGGTGACTTTTATGCATAGAGAGAGACATACAAATGAAATAATCAAATACCAAATGACCAAAACAAAACCCTAACACTGTCACTTACTCACTCTTTCAGTGAACCCTCAAACTCCTGCAGTCCCGCCGCTCTCCTCTCTTTCAGTAAAATAGTGTATTATTGTCCAAGGTCAAAGTTTAGTGCATTATTATCCAATATCCTAAAAGTTCAGTATATTAGCATCCCAAAACCCTATATATTTCATAAGTACTGCTATTCGTGGATTGCTGACGTAAACCGCATAATACTTGTAGACTTGAAGATTGCCAAATTTTGTCCCTTAGGTGTAATATGTCTATACAACTATGACATATTGTGGTGGTCGAACTTGGAATGGAATGGTACATTACACAAGTGTCTTTGACTAATTATAATCAATTTTATTAGTTGTAAGTGACTGAGAAAAAGGGCGGTCATGACTCGTAAACCCGACCCAAACCGTCCGAAACCGAAATACACCCGACTCGTATTTACCCGAACCCGAAATACACCCGACCCGTATTTACCCGAACCCGATAACGACCGACCCGTAACCCGCCCGCCCGCCCGTATTGACAGGTCTATAAGCAATGCATAGGTGACATGATATCTAGGAATAATTTCCAACATAAAAGTTAGACTGTCGTAAGATCAATTTCACTACAAACTACTTATAAAATTTTATATAAATTTTGGGTTTGAATTTCTCTAATCCATTATGTTTTACTAGACAGATGAGTCTTATTTAACCATATTTAACCTATCGATACCACTTCTCATTTCTTAATAAATGAATTATCTTTTTACTTTAAGAATTACTTTTCTAAGAATATGTTTTCATTTTATTATTAAAAGATGAAAAGATATACTACACTCAAATAACTTCTTTAAGAAAAAAAGTTGGGTACTCCAAGCATTGAAAAACTTGTTAAATTGGGGCCTAAAAAGTTAATTATTTTCATAGAAAAGTCTGTTGTATTATAATTTATTTACATAGATAACTAAGATAAGTGCATGTCTTTTGGCTAAGAAATTCATTTTTTACTTCAAAGTTCAAACTACTACTTTTTTAGAATAATATTTCTCAAAAGTCACAATGAAATAAATGGAAGATACAAAAAAAACCCTTGGGGAAAGTTTGGTAAACTAAAGTGCTTCATTTTATTTTACTTTTTTGTTGACCAACTTTTTGGAAGGAAAAAAAAAGAAAATTGAATAACTAAACGCCTTAAAAGTTAAATATTCTTTTTTTCTTCTTTTTTCCCCCTTCTCTCGTAATATAAAGATAATAAAATTAGGAATTCACTAATGATTACTTGTGGACCTATTGGGATTGATTGGATTTGGGCGGCAGAGAAATTCAAGAAGAGAGAATCTAAATGTTGCAATAATATTCAGTAAGATAGATATATGATGGGCACAATTTTAAGAAAATCAAGAAATTAAAATAAAATTAAAAAAGGTGCACTTTGAAAGTGATTTTTATTGATTGATGTTGAGTTGTTTAATTTATCCCAATGTGGTATTTCTTGTAACCCACCTTGTATTTAAAGAGCTTCTGTTCATCAACAAGATTATTAGCCAAATGTGTCATAGGTTATCTATCCTACCTTAGCCACTCTTTTTCCTATTCAAAATCTTCATATAGATGCCTAGGCCAACAAATTACTTTACTTTTCCTAGCTATATTAGTGTAAATTTGTTTTAGTTATTTTGATAATCTTTTTGTCAACAACTTTTCCTTTTCAATTTTACATTTGCTCCTTATTATTTTCTATGATTTCTTATTACTTAAAAATGTGAAAGAGATCTATTTATCCAATTGTCATGAACGTTAAAGACGCCTAGTAAAACATATTTAAGGACACAGATTCCTATCACAATTACAAAAGAATTCTTCTCTAATACCCCTTATCAAGAGATGAAGTAACCTTCTTTTTGTAAATTAACATCATACCATTTAATCAAAGGGCATATTACTTTTAAAATGCTGATTTATGTTAATTAGTTTCGACTTTTGAGTTGATGGACATTGGGCCATGAACTAGTAATGCTTGTTTGATTCCTCCTTACCATTTGCAAAATTTTGAAATCTATTTGATGTTCTTGTCATTCAAGTTTTTCTTTCTTTCTTTCTTCTCTCTTTTTTTTTTTTTTTGGGTTGGATTTTAGGAGGTTGGAATTTGATGGTTTTAGGGGATGAAGGAGCAAAATAAAGGGAAGATGGTAGGGGATGCATCAAGTCCATGATTATCCTCAATAAGCATGATGATTTGCCCCACCAAGAAAAAGGTACATACCAAGGTTCTCTCCACATCTTTCTTCCTTTCCTTTCTCTTGAATCTTTGAGTGAAGAATGACAAGTTATCAACCCTTAATTCTCGTGATCATTCTCACTTTTTATTAGGAGTTACAGTCTATGAAATTATCACTAAAAAGTAGTCATAAATAAATTTTAAAAAAAAAACAACACACATATATATTAGAACTGTTTCTTTAGCTTGCAAGGAACTTACGTAGATATAATCATAACTTATTGGTGGTTATTCTTTAAATAAATATTTAATAGACTGATCAATTTACCTTTGCAAAAATGTAACAATCTCTATGAGATATATTAGACTTTAGGTTGGCTAGTTTTATTTACTGGGTTTGAGAGAAATGAACATCTTTCTTATATATCTAAGAAATTTATTGTGGCCGTGTGTTTTGATTCACCCTTTTAAATTTCATCATCCTTTTTATTGATATTAATTAGAAGTTATCTTAATACTTCAAATTTTGAAGTGATTCGACCCCAAAAATAAGCCAACAAACACAATTTATTTTTCTTGTGCTTGTGTAATATGAAAATGATGACTTTGTCCTTGACCATGGTAAAATTAGACTCACTCATCTTTATGAAACTTCATATTAGTAGTGTTTTGCCAATATTCAAATAACATAATAACATAAAAAAGTAGGCTTTATTTACGTTACACTTTTGGAGACAATCATGACATTTATAGTTTATAGAGAAAAGATTAATTATAAGCACCTATTTATAGAAAAAAGGTTGATCATGCATATATTAGTTTCGTGAGTGCAACTTTAACATCCCAAAATTATTGAGAGAAATTTGAGTCGAAATTGGCTGTTTACTTCGAAATTCGTTACCTTTAGTTTTGACTAATTTAAAACATTATATTTTAATGGATTAAACCGAACACATTACCCAACCATAATCAAAACATCAATTCCTCCTAGTATCACCCATTCTTTTACAAAATACAAAAAGATTCAAATATAAACAATCTTTCACCATTTCTAAAACAAGTAAAATTATTAATATGTTGGGAAAATTTAATTTTGCTTTGTTTTTATCTTTTCTTTTTAAATTGTGTGGTGTTGGGGACAACAAAATCTTTATAGGGAGGGGAGCAAGAGGAGAAGAATAAGGAGTCCTATAATGAATATAAATGAATGGTACAATAAATAGAAATAATACTCCCTCTTGTTTCATATCTTGGCCCTGTTATTTTCTGTGGTATTTTGTGGTGTGGTGTGGTAGAATTGTGGTGGAAGTGGTGAAATTGTGGTAGGTTATTGGTATGTAGGATAGGTGAGGAGAGAGAATGTAAAAAAGTAGAGGAGAAAAGTGAGGAGAGAGAAAAGTAATGATTTGTGGTAAAGTGTGCATGGTGAGTTATGGCAAACTGCGGCATGCTGTGGTACCGCAGTTTGCCAACCGCAGAAAAGAACGGGGCCTTTGTCTGTCTTCAAGAATGGTGCAGTCAAACTTCAAAACTTTTGATTATAAATTTCTCGATATATATATAGAGTTATTATATAAAATTACCATCATTAAATTCGTAACGAAAAATATTATCATAAAAGTATAATATTGAAATGATCAATAATATATTATATAAAAAAACTATCAATAAAAAAATAACATTGAAGATCATAAAAATAAAAAATTATGACAATTAATATGTTACGGACAGAGTAACAAGGCTGGGAGACATGGTATGGCAGCCACACGTTTCTCCCCATTAGCCTACTTCACTAATTGGGCCCCTCTCTACGGCCCAATCCTCTTCATCTATGATTTTTGCCCATTTCTGGTTATCTAAACCTACCATTTCCCCCAACAAAAGCCTAACCCTATTGGCTATTACCTACATTATTATTATTATTATTTTGATAGACCCTATTACCTATATGATTAGTACAATAACAATAATTTTCTCATTCTTTTTATAAATGAAAAGTGGCTTTTATTAGGTACTTTTTTCATCACAATGATGCAAGATTTACCATTATAGTAAAAATGATTTTCATCTCTTTTGACATCAACTTTTTACTCTTCGCCTTTGCTTTTTAGAAGTTACTTATAGGGTTGTTGAAAAAAGAGTTTGAAACCCTAAGGTCATGTTTGACATGTGGAAAATTTTATGTGGGAAACATAATATGAAGATGAAACAAGCAAATTAAAATTTTATGTTTGATGTAAAAAATGTGAATGGTTTGGTGAGAAGAATAGGGAGTAAATGATCATTTGGGTTCCAAATAGATTGGCATGTGAGGCTAATTATTTTTAAATTCACTTTTACCTAGCTCATTAGTTAGATGTTGTACCATGTTAAACTACATCATTTTTCTTGACTTTTTTTAGCCTATTTATAATGCAGAAAGCAAATTCATACATATTAAAGTATGATCAATATGATTAAACATCACAAAATATAATCTTAACCCTGGATATATGCATCATTTGAACTTTAAAAACTTTGAATATTAATTTGTCAACATTTACATTAATATTGTTCTATTATATAAAGTACTATTCGTGAAGAAAAATCTTATCATAAGAGTTTAATATTGTAATTTTTTATAATAAATATTATGTGTGAAATTCTCAATCACAAAAAGATGTTGAACAAAGTAAAATATTTAATAAATGTCAGATAAAATGAAAAGAAATAAGTACTGATAGAACACCAATAAGGACCTCATAAATTGTTAGAAAATCAACATATTTCAGTGAATGAAAATGCATGTCTTGTGACTATATGAAAATGAACATATTTGTTAAACTTACTCAATCATCCCCAAGAACCTAGCTAGTCTAGCTCATAGGGTTCCAACTTGTTTATTTAAGCTATAGACATAGCTAGAGATTTTATGTTGGTCATTTTATCAACAAATAATCTTGATGACTACATAAGTTTCACCTGCTTTAATTTGTCACACTCTGACCATTTTTTCCGACTATTTTTTCCAACTATTTTTAAATAGAAGGAAAAAGGATGGTATAAAATTTTTTCAACCATTTTAGCAAAAATGGTTGGAATTTCCAACTTTTTTTCCTACATAGAATTTTTAAAAAATAGTTGGAATATGAAATGGTTGCTAAAATAGTTGATTTTTCCAAATATTTTAAATTTGTTGGAAAATATGGTTGGTAATACACATATTTTTAGTCGTGAGCTATTATCATTGATGACAGTCCCTTGATCGCAATTGTGTACAACTATATTTGCAGGTACATATCAATTTTAATTTTTATAAAAAATATGATAATTTGATTTTAATTTAGCTTAAATTCAAATAGTAAATGACATTTTCTTAGTAAATTTTCATCTTATTTGATCTGAAGCTAAGGTAGTATAATTGAAGGGAAGGGGGACAATATATACTAATTGGAGCATTTTGTTGGTTCTTGGAAAATGATCTCACATACTCCGTCATTAATAATATTTATAGTTTGTACACGTTTATGATCATTTTCATTCTCATTGATGCCAAATGGGCAAATAAAAACAATCTTAATGTCTTACATGAATTAATTCATTATTGGCAAAATTTGAAAAATCGAAGTTATATTAATTATTCTTTTATCAATTGGATCAAGTGTGATCGATTGATCGAGATATACTCCTTCCCTTCCATATTAATTGACACTTAAACTAACTTTTTTTTGTCCCAAAATAATTGTCACATTCCATTTTCTAATATCTAATTTAATTATTTTAACTTTAATAATCACGTTCACTTTTTACATTTTCAATTAATAAAAACTATTTCTACTCACATTCTCTCACTACCTACGCATTGATATCCGAAAAAATGCCTTGGAAAATAGTGTTATTTAATTATATGGTTAGTTTTTTTAGTTAAACACTTAAACATTGGTATATGATAATTTTCAAAATATGTCAATTCATATGGGACGGAGGGAGTATATCAGTTGTACACCGTTTTATCCAAAGTTTTTTTTTTAATTTTTTTATTCATAGATGCCATGCATTTAGAAAACCCCACGGGAGAATTTAGATGCATGTAAAATTTTGAACCAATGGGACGACGTTTGGTTGTTCTAGTTTTCTAGGAAAGTTTCAAAGTTACAGACCCAAATTTCCCATATATGTTTAGAAAATTCAAAGGGAAAATGGTTACGGTGACTCGGTGAGACCCAATAGTTTTCCATCTAAAGGGGAAAATAGTTTTCTACAGGGGGGAAGGGGGGTTGAGAAACTATTTCACCCAAGGAAAATGGAATCAATTTTTTTGTATAAATTTCCAAAAATAGTTAGACCTAACTAAGGCCCCGTTATTTTATGCAGTAGATTGCAGTGCGTTACCACACAGTACCACAACTTATTAATTTCTACTACATTTCACCACACTTCACCACCCCACACCACACCGCATTACAATCATTATCAATATATCTCTTCACTTTTCTCCTCTACTTTTCACATTTTCTCTCATCACCTACCTTACTTACCATAATTCTCACCACAATTCACCACAACTAACCACAATTCACCACACATTTTCAAATTTCATCGCACCACACCATTACCACACCGCAACCAATCGTATAAAAGAACAAAGTCTAACTAAACTAAAGAACAGGGCCTAAGTCCTATTCTTTTGGATGGTAAGGTAAAATAATTCCCAGTTAGATAAGGATAATCATACCAAGCTAAAGAACATAGTCATAATTCACTAATTAGAGGAGATTACTTTTAGGCCTTGTTCTTTTCTGTGGTTGGCAAACTGCGGTGCCACATCCTACCGCAGTTTGCCACAACCCACCGCAAAATACCATTCTACCACAATTCACCACAACCCACCACAAATTACTTTTTCACATTTACCAATACAATATTCATATATATATACAAAAACTCACCGCAGCATACCAATAACCTACCACAATTACACCACAACCCACCACAATTTCACCACATTATACCGCATTATACCGCATAAAAGAACAATGCCTAATTAGTTTATATGTATGGTCCTTTGGATTTTTATAATGTACAATGGTCACATCTCTTATCAAGAAATTACTTTTAAAGACTGATTATTGAAAATGATAGATCCTTAATTAAGTGTACTACTGATGGCTTCTGTGCTTGTGCATAGTAAAGATATGCAGTAAAGGGAGTTGTAGATACACCAAACATCCTATTCCCACAATACTTTATTCTTTTTCTCTAATTGGTTACTTTTTTTTTAAATACAACTCTGATTAATGCACACTTCAATTCTAAATATCTTTGGTGAAATTTAGGGTTTTCTCTTTATAGCTTATTACTACAAGTATTATGTAATCTATCTTCTCATTTTATTTGTCATCTAAATTTAATCGTCAGTTGAATTTTGAAAACTTGACTGTTAATTTTCGAATATATGCAATATTTTATTATATAAAAATACTATTATGAGATTTGTGATGGGAAATACTATTATTAAAGTACAATATTATAACTTTTGGATAAAATATTATGTAACAAATTGTCAGTTAAGTGTAGGCATTAAAGACATTGAAACAATTCATGGAAATGAGAGGGCAATTTGTTGCTGCTAACTAAAGTTTAAAATATAGATGATAATAATATATACCATAAAAATTCTAATATATGATCGTCTCACGTGAACTTCTCGTGAGACAAACTCTTTACGAGGTGAACTTTTTAATATTTCACTATGTCTAATATATATAAGTGATATTAGAATGACTTTTTTAATATGAATGTGACTAATGATTTATCAAAGACTGACTTCTATCAGAATCAACCTAAATAAACTATTAGTCACTACTGTATTAATAAATGGTTACCATCCATAATGTTATATGTCTTACGATAAATTTTTGATAAGACGATCTTATGTAAGAATTATAAATAAAGAATAACCAACTAAATATATAACTAAATATGCGGTAATTCTTCACTAGTAAATAACTGTAATTGTATAGTTTGATGTCTGAAGAAATTAATTTATCAATCCAGTTATCTACAAGATATGATTGTAGGCTTCTTTTCCCCTTCTCCTGCCTTATGTTTCAACTATTACAATCATATGAATATGTCATTTTCCAAGTGTCATTTCCCATGTATGGTGGCAATATGTCTGGAAACCCATATAGAGTTTAATTAAAAATCAAATCATTATTTTCCATACATAATACAAACCTAACTTGTATAAGTTACATAACTTGAAAATATTTGAATAACTTAATCAACGCAAATTCTAATATAAGACCGTTTTATATAAATTTTTATATGTAACTGAACTTAAATAACAAAGTGTATAACACTTTATTTTCTTTTCTATTGAAAACTCTGGTCACTCGTATAATACATATCAACAACAACAACAACAACAACCTCCCATATAACACGTTTGAGCGCGGTATGAAGGATCCTAATGTAGGCAGCCTTACCCTCATGACCAAAATCAAATACACATACAATTTGGACTAGTCGTAATTTTATAGCTTATATATGTCTAATCATATATGTAACACAACATTTTAATCGTTTTACTATATATATAACCGAGTTTAACCTAAGTTCTTTTTTCCTTTTTTGATTTATACACTTTGAAGGTTGCATGAGGAGGAGACATGAATCAGAGGACAATGTAGAAGGAAAGAGATGAAGCAACCCCACCCCACCCCACCCCTCACAGACACACTGATATATGATAGTAATATTATTAATTTGCAGGGTCACACTACTACTCAGTCACACTCACAAGTCACAACACCCCCCACCCCCAAAAAAAAAAAATCACCAAAAAAAGCTGAATTTTATTTATTTATTTTTGCAAGATTGTTGCTTCACCCCCATCATTTATTACTTTTTGGCTTCTTCAACTCTCCCCTAGCTTCCTTCCCTTCACTCTCTCCTCCAAAAATGCTCTTTCTCTCTCTAGTTTCTCTCTCTTCTGTGATGAAATTTAGCAGCTAGCACCTAGCTAGGGTTTCTACAGATCATGATTATTATAACTTGAATGAATGAATATATATTATACTGAATGAATGAATCTGTGCAGATAACTTGAGATCAATCAGAAAGCAGGAAATTAACAGTGAGTGGCTGTTGTTTTTGTTCCTTCACATCAACCAACCATAGCTGTATTAGCTCATCTGGGAAGTTTTTAGTATAAAAGCCTTAAACCAAGGAAGAAAGAGAATTCAAAGGTACAACTACTTCCCCCCCCCTCTCTCTCTATCTTTCTCTTTCTCTTTCTCTACTACTACTTCTTTTTTCTTTTATTTTTCTGGGTGTTTTTTTTGATGTTGTGAGATGATGAAACAGGTGAGGGTGTATTTATAGCTGCTCTCATGCTAATTTATCTCCTCTGTGCTTGTTTTTTTAGGCAAAAAAGTCTATAAAAGAAGCTCATCTCATTTTCAAATATTTACACTTATATAAACTATGTGATTTCTAGTCATATAGTGGTATACATAGAGTAGCTTTCTCTCTCTCTCTGATCTATGTCATAGAGCTAGGTTTCTGTGAGATTTATATATGGAAAGAAATCAAATTCCCCAAAAAATAAAAAAGAAAAGGTCAAATGAGGGTTATGTTGTGGTTATATAAATGGAGGTTTTGGGAATTAAGATATCTCAAGAATTTTCAGAGAGAGAGAGAGAGAGAGAGAGAGAGAGAGAGAGAGAAATTGTGAGAGAAAAAGTAAACTTGGGGAAGAAATTGAGTCAAGGGCATGGGTGTTCATACACAAACACAGAGATTCAGAACTCAGAGAGCTAACCCTGTGAATACCCATCATGAGGTTAAACTTTTTTAACCTTCTCTTTTTCCTTTTGTTAGAGGTTTTTTTTTTCTTTTTCTTTTTTGGGGAGGGGGTGATTTAATTTTGCATATAATTTTGTCAAATTATATATTTATTAGTTCAAAATTTATCCTAATTATCTCCTCTAGCCTTCTTCTTTCCTTAAAGAAGTGATTTTTAAGAGGATCCTTGGTACATCTATTACCATGCATACTAGATCTTAATTAATGATCTTGATTATATACATAATTCAACTCCTAACTCCACCATGAAGAAATTAAAGTTACCAAATCATACATGTTTTCCTTGTTCATATGTCACTCAAGCTCTGTCACTCTAGCTAGAGTTAGAGTGAATTAAACCTAGCTCAATATCTAATTGATCTGATTAATTAGCCTAGTGATCAAAGTAAATGATGTTGCTAAGGTGAATTTGTAAATGTTTTCATCCTGAACCTTTTGATCTATCATCTTAATCTGCATTAGGTCTAATTTAATCTAAATGATGCAGATCTAATCCTCCTCCTCTCAATTAAACGTCACAATTAGTATCTTTCCATGCCAACCTTACCACATCAAAAATTCTCAAATGAGACAATCGTGCATAAATGGTACCCCTTGAAGTATATACTTGTGAATTGTGATGAATCTCGTGAAGAATTGAGGATGTTACATAATTTAGGGTTTTTGGATTATAATAATCTCAACTTAATTAGTTGATTTGGATGCTAATCATTTAAATTTAAGAATACATAATAACACTCCGACCTTTGCACCTATTTGATTATAGTATGTTGGGAAATGACCTCGATGATTTGCTAAAATACTTTACCGGGAAGATGGACCAACCGATCAACGAGAAAGTTAGGGACGAGTTAGGGAGAGTGAATTTGGGTGTGTCCTCAATTAGATTTCGTGTTCTAACAAAAAAAAACAACCAAGTTCAATCTAAAATACTTTGCCCAAGCAGCGGGATAGATCTATAAGAAATCTGATCAATCGTCAATAGCATAACTTGGTGAGATATATCATCGAAAAATAGGTGCAAATTAAGTTGGAATCGTTGTGACATACTTTCAAAGTTCGAATTATCAGCAACAAAACCACTTTAGCTACAATTATTGTAATCCAGAAACGCTCACTATCTATGTATCTATCTATCTATCTATCTATCTCCAATGTACAATTTTCAGTTGCAATTACACAAGTTCTTTTTTGTTTTACATAATTTTGTCCATGAAAAACTAATCAACACCAAACCCTTGCATTGATCACCATGTACATGTTCTTACTCAATTCCCCAAAGATCATGAGCATGGCATCATCCAGCGGGACGAGTGGTGGCTCATACAACTCCCCGTGCGCGGCGTGCAAGTTCCTCCGGCGGAAATGCCTCCCCGGGTGCATCTTTGCGCCCTACTTCCCGCCGGAGGAGCCTCAGAAGTTCGCGAATGTCCACAAGATCTTCGGCGCCAGCAACGTCACCAAACTCCTGAACGAGCTCCTCCCCCACCAAAGGGAGGACGCCGTCAACTCCCTCGCCTACGAGGCGGAGGCCCGGGTCCGGGACCCAGTCTACGGCTGCGTCGGGGCCATATCGTACCTCCAGCGCCAGGTCCACCGCCTCCAGAAGGAGCTCGACGCCGCCAATGCCGACCTCCTCCGCTACGCCGCCGCCGGACTCCCCATCCACGCCGTCGGAATCCCCCCGCCGCCGCCGCCACCTTTCACGGCCGGGTATGGCAGCGACCATCATCATCAGCAGCAGGGTCATGGTGGTGGAGGGTTTTCAAATCAGTTATCCAGTGTGGCGTACCCTAGCCTCCTTCCCTGGGGTGATCAGGGCATCGATCATCATCAGAGTTCCAGAGGTGGTTCAGCTGATCATCATCATCATCAAGGTAACATGTGATCTGTGATCTTGTTTCCAAAATTAAGTGAGATGGAGAAAATAAAAAAAGAAAAGAAAAACCCTACGTAGGGTTGGGATGTGGGAAGTGAGAATTGGGGAAGGAAGAAAAAAGAGTTATAATATGTATTATTGAGAGGAAAATTTAAGGGTTTTGTTAAAAAAAAAAGAAAAAGGGGAAAAAAAAGAGTTATAATATATATGTTATTGAGAGGAAAAATTAAGGGTTTAAAAAAAAAAAAAGAGGAAGAAAAAAGAAACCCTATGTAGGGTTTCTGTTTCACCTCTTAATTAAGGGTTTTATGGGGGAGGAAGAGGGGGGGGGGAGGGGTCATATTTTAATATATAGTTTATTATTATTATTTGGTATATATATATATTATATGGGTAAATTAATATTGGAGTTGGGTTTGGGGGTGATTTTTGGCTAGCAAGCTAGCTAGTTGGTGATGTGTGTGATGTTTGCTAGCTTAGCTAGGGTATTTATGGAAGTAATTAGCCTCCTTCAGTTGAACTTAGCTCGTTTTAATTTGGTTGGGATCAATTGGAGTTTTCCAATTAATTAATTAATTTGGGAATAAAAATGGGTTTATGTGTTATTTTTGGGGGTTTTATGAAATAATTTTGAAATTGTTGATGTATTTGGTCTATGTATTCTTTTGATCACTTTGTTGTATTGTTCTTGTATTGTTCATGCGACATTTGGATATATGAGTACTTGAGTTTCTTATTTTACTTGTGAAGGTCTCTTTTTTAGTTCTTTTATTTTGCATTATATATTTGGGTGGTTATGTTTTGGATCATAAGGGTTAGAAGAAGTAGAGCTTCTTAAAGAAACCTAATCTATGTAGAGAAATATATCTTTAGATTAAGATTTACTTAATTAATAGTTAACCTCTTATGAAAATATGATTTAAGATTGTAATTAACAAACATAGGTTACCTATAGGCTATAGTTAGAAAGGATGTGGGACTTGCTCCTATTAATACAACTCTTTGTTACTGAGCTCTGTTCTTTTGTTAGATTGGTTTTAACTCTCTTAACTTATCATAACTTATGCTAACTTATCCCAATCTATCCCAACCTAACACAATTCCTCGGAAAAACATACACTCTCAAAACACAATTCCCAAAAAAAGCATCATAACTTATCTTAACTTAACCAAACTTATCTAAACCTAACTATCCTAATTCGAAAATAGCTCATCCAAAGAACAAGGTCGAATTGATAAGATAAGGGTATTATAACTATACTTTTAGCCATGTTATATTTCATTCATATTTTCCATCTAGAGCTAATTCAACTAGTGTTTGAAATTGTGTTCTTATTGCTAAAGATTAGTGCATAATGTGATAAATTAAGTAGAAGCTAAAATTAGGATCTACATTTCATGATATGTGAAACCTTTATCTTTATAAATATACTAAGCGTGCATGTATAACTCCTTTATTTGATTGCTAATGTTGATTAATTAGCATAAAGAGCATGATTAATTATACATATAATTAAGCAGATGCTAACTAAAGGAAGATATGACTCCCTAGCTAGCTAGAAGATTAAGGCTAAACCTTTTAATGTTTTTTGATAGACTTAAGGCTAAACTTCAATTGGATATGTAATTATTACTTTGCTTGACTAAATTAAACGCACAAAAAAACGGTGCCTAAATTAGGTATTGAGAAACCATATATATAGGATCTTTCTTGGGGTTATATTCTTTCTTTTGTTAGTTTACAGACTTTTTGAATCTTATTTAAATTTGCTCAATTTTATCATGGTTCTCCAAAAATTACCTTAATTATTTTTATGTTCTCATCTTAATTGCAAATTTTATAAAATATTATATTATATATATTCATAGCTTTCTATAGGATCTGATTTTACTTAATTTTACCTTACCAATGAAAAAGAAGATGACCTTAGTTGAATCTTATAGTACTAGTATATAGCCTTAGCTTCTAAAGCTCCTTTGATTGCTTTTTTTATAATTATTTTGGATAGAATCCTTTGGTTGTTTACACTAGAAACATTTTTGGCATCGTATTTATGATAAATAGAGACAAATTATAAGAAGACTCTAGTCAATCTAGCAAGGTAGACTCAACAAACACAAGTTCTTTTACCATTTTCTTTGTTCCTAACCCCAAGTTTTTCCTTTATGTATTCGAAAAGAGTATATATAGGGTTACCTTACTATATAGGCCAGTGTCTACCTAAAAATGATTCTTAATTAGGATAGTTTATACGGCTCAAACTTTTCTACTGTCCTAGTGTCCTATATACCTTATAAATATCTTCTATATTGGTTCCTACATTTGTATTCATCAAATTTTTTTTATATGAAATATTTCTAACTCGATTGGTAATGATTTTCAACTATGTAGTTAATAAGGATTTTGAAACATTCACCTTCACATGAAGACGAGAAGGTACAAGCTATGTTTAACCTGATTCTAACCCTATAACTCTATAAGTCTAAACTTTTGATTAACATAATTTCAAGAGATATATATATGTTTTTAAACAATATATATATCAAACAAAAAACAAAATTATTGCACATGCATTGATGCATATATGTGGAAGGTGAGTTGCTTCGACCACACAATTCACCACTGTAAAAGTAAAAGCTTGTGATGAAGTTGCAGGGTTTTTACGAAGAGAAATTGTAAAGTTCCTAGTTATTACCCACAGTAGATGTTTTTAACCAAAGGTTAGAAAGAAGGGATGACTGACATACACTTATTTAGAAACAAGCAAGAATCTATACACGTCACACGTTACTCTCTATTTTTCTTCAACATATTCATGCATCGTGCAACAACATAATTATGGATGGTCTGAATTTCTGATCTTCCTCCCCTTTCAACTTGTCTTTTTTCCTCTTGTCTTCTTGGAGCTCATGTCCATTCATTATCAATCTAGCTCCTTGGTTGAGTGTTGATTTGGTAAATTAATTTGTTACCTACCTAGGTAGGTTCTAATTGTTCTTTCCGTCGGTACGTAGAAGTTTGATAAAATAAGGTCAGGTGGGTTCAAGTATATTTGCAAACTGGGTTCTAAACCATCTCAACCAAAACAACTTAAGCTGCTGATTGGAGGTTCAATCAGTCAATCAAGATTTTATATACTCTAACACGTCTCTTCGCACGAAGGTCCTATGTGCTTGAAGCGTGAATGTTATAAACCTTGCACCAACACACTTTGGGTTGCTGACATTTAAACGTGAGACCTCTAATTCAGTATGGATCTGATACTATATGAAACCAGATCAACTAAAAAGTTAAGCTGATGGTTATAGACTCTCAATGATGGTTTTATACTGTACTCAAACAAACAAGAATCTTATAATAATGACCATGAAAGTTAAGCTGATGGTTATAGACTCAATGATGAATAAGATAAGGTCAGGTGGGTTCAAGTATTTTCTTATTTCTTGGAAAATTATACCAAACCTTATAATGATTCACAAAATGGAATCTTTTGTAACAAATAAGAACCTCATTAAAATATCAATGCTAATCATTAAAGAAATCATCATTGTGGAAGTTAGTGAATAAAATCATCAATCTAATCAGATGAATATTAACCCATAAACTTTCTTCTACATTCTCCCTCCATTCAATAGTATCAGTCCATGTATATTATATGTGTAGTCAAACTTTAAAAACTTCTATTATAAAACTTTCAAAACATAAAGTTATCTATTTTATAAAATTAATATCATTAGATTCATGATAAAAATTAATTTTGATACAACTATAATGTTATAACTTTTGGTAAACTATAACGACGAAAATTAAGGTCAAAGTAATATATGGAAGACTGTTAACAAGTCAAACTAATATTGTAAAAGGAAGGGATTATATTAGCCACAAAATTATCATAAAAAAATATTAGTTTTTTTCGTAAATATTACTTAATTTAAAGTTCAGTGACCTTCAAATTCAATTTACCATGGGTAGTTAGTTGCTAAATAAATCAGGCTCGATTCATCTCCACCTTTTTCTGAGTAGAGAAACATGCTTTTAAAACCCTAGCTACAAGCAAGCACATTTCCTTATTTTCAAAAAGAACAAAAAAAAAAAGCTCATTTCAATATATTCTTATATATGACCTCAGAATAGGGAGGAAATATTGAATTCCACTTATCTGAACTATAGGAATTTTGAAAGCAAATAGTTCAAATTTTATGAGGTGTTTCGTAAATAATTTATTGGATGACTTATTGAGAAAAATGACATATTCGAATTGATCAAGTTAAATAGGTTAAACAGGTATTTGTTAAACAATCTATTCACTTGGTTGATTCGGTCAATAGGCTGGTTTTCAATAGGTTGAAAGGAGCAAACTATTGGAATGGTTGTCCGTAGAAATTACCAATTAACCCAAAAATTATCAAAATTACACACATGTCATCATAAAAATATTTTTTTAAAAGGTAACTAAAGGCAATGACAGGCTAACGACATATTTTCACAAGAATATCAGCCTGATCTATCCACATCAATAAGATACTGAAAATCCGGATTATTTAATAAAGTTTTGCTCCCTGCTGACCTATTCGTATGACCTTGTTTAGCTAACTAGTCAGCTGCGGCATTTGCTTCTCTGAAAATACGTTTTATGGTAACCTCTTGGTAGGATTGTAAAAGTCCACGAACATTTTGAATAAGTTCTTTAATCTGTCACGGAATCGCATAGTTGCAACGCTTGAATCCTAAAAATAATTGATGACAAAGGTTATAAATATAATTTCTACAAATACGTTATTAAGAAATAACTAATTTTACCAAACACAACACTTTCAGACAACCATAATATTACAAATTAACAATTAATCCAACCAATCCTGGTAAGCAACGTAACCAATACAACTTGCCAACAATCAACTATTTGTCAAGCAGGGTCTAAGAAATTTCTAAAGGTTGACTTATTTGCTTCTAAACCCCTTAAATTTTAAATTATCAAAATCTAATCTTCCTTAAATATATATCCATTATGCTTTCATATGAACCCCCCTCATTTGGCTTGATTTGAGTATTAGTCACAAAAGGAAACTAAATTAAAGTGGTCTTGAAGACATCATAATTATGAGCTCACAAGATCACTCTATCTTCTCATCCTACTTTTTTATTTTCTTGGTGAATAAATAGTTCCAACATGGCCCACCTCTTCATGGAAGATCAATTATATATCATGTTACACAGTGGTTTAGGTAACAGTTGCTATTTCTCTCTTTTTTTTTCCTTTTTCTTTTTAGAAATCCACCCAAAAAAAACCTTAAAAAATTAAAACAAAAAAAGGGATTATTCATTTATTCATTCCCACTTGTCCAAAAGAATTATTTTTGGGTGTCTAGGGTTCAAATTCTGGGGACGACATCTTTCCGTTACCATTTCGAAAAGTGGTGTGGGTTGGAGTGAGGCCCATCTTTGGGTCATTGACATCCTCATACTCTATCCGTTACTGGCCTGTTGGGTTATACCCTTGAAAGAGGGACCCGATATGTTGGACTACTTACATATATTTTTTTTATAAAAAAAAAGCTATCTGTCCCTTTTCAACAGTTTAGGTTGGCCCTCCATCTTCAGTTAACAGTTAAATAGCAGTAGTACTACTACTTTGTAGAATAATGATAGTTGTGGGACATATATATTTACTTGTTTGTATATGTATAAAACCATGCATGTATTTTGATTTTTCAAGCATTTGTAACAGCTCAAAAGCACTATTATATACAGGATATGTTGCCCCCACATATTGTGGAGCCCTTGAATGCTTATGTTTACCTACTAAAAAAGATTGTATCTATGACTATTTGTTCTTCAAAATTTGACCCCAAATCAGCTTGTCTTTTCTATTTAGTTAAGACTTAAGATGTAGATGTAGTGCTATGTACTGTGTTAATATTTGTTAAGAGAAAGTTGTCTATTTTCAGACCTTTCTATATTTTGTGAAAATGATATTTATATTACAAAAAATTGTTGTTATTATAATGATAAATGATCGATAATTGATCATGTTTGATAGTTTTGTTATTATCTATCCCAACACCTATTGAATCAACTTGTACATTAGGACAAATAATTGACAATTACATATCGATACATACTTATTTGTACAGAACATTAATTACTTATCTTTTTAGGAAGATCGGGACACAAAATCAATTATATAAATATCTAATAATAAAGCGCCTTATTTTGTTATAATTTAAATACCATCCTGCTCACCAACACAGTTTACATAATGTTTGCATCTTTCCCATCTTACACATTCTCCTACTATATATCCTATGCTCCAAAGTAACAATGTCCATGTATAATTGTATGGATCAAGGAAGGCATGCAATTTTCAAATGACATTCACATATATTCCCATGGGATTTATACAGGTCATCACATTTTGTTTTTTGGTTGATAAAGTTAGTAATTAATGTCTTAATAAGTATGACAATTCATTATATAGAATTAATATCTTAAGGTTCATAATGAAAAATGTTTTAGAAATTAAAAGTATAAAATTATATTTTTAGGTTAAATATTATGTGAGAAATTACTAATTAAAGACCAATATTATAATATATTACATATATACACCTAGAAAGTGTACTTCATATTAAATAATTTTAATTTTACGAGTGAAAAAATGTACTAAGTTAATGAACCGCCGCTCCTAGAACACAAGTTGAAAGATTGCAATTAAAAATGGACCTTAACATTGGCGGATCCCGACGTAAGCCAAGGACTGCCACGGTCATTGATAAAAGAAAAAAACTTCAGTGATAAAAAAAATTATGGATCTTATGTGTATATGAGGAATATAATAGTACAGTGTAATAGTTGTTGAGATTCACTCATGAGTAAAAATGTCCCGAATCGGAAAAATAAATACAAAGGATATAGTATATAAGTCAAGTGAGCTACTCCTCTTAAACCTAATTGATTTTAAGATAGAACCTCAGTTAACTTGTGTATCATGGGTTTTGGTTGAAGTGAACTCCCATCTTAGGTTTCCCCAACAATGATCACCCCTAATCAAAATACCTAAATTGGCCGCCTTAAAATATAAAAATCAATTATATTTGGGATAGGGAGTAATACATTATACATGCAATGCCATGTGTAGCGATTTGACTAATGATAATACATGGGATGATGTTGAAGATTAACAATGTATGTAAGATGGATGGGTGGATAAAAGGAAGGATGTTAGGAGGAAGGAATAGGGTAATTGCAGAGCAACAACTGTTGGATGAAAAAGAGATGACTTTGAGATTGAGATAGAGAAACAGTAGAATGATGGGGATTTTGTGTACAAATTAAAAATACTACTGTATATTCAGAGAAGTGTTATTCACTTATTCTGGAGACAGACTTTAATTTCAGTGTGATGTGAAGTTAAGCTAGCAGCTGCAACCAAGAAGAAGTTGTCTGTTGTCTGATACATATTCAGATCCAAAGCATTCAAATCCAAAATAAAGGCAAGGTAGCTAGGTTATGTACGTAGCAAATCAATGCACACGAGAGACATAGCTAGCTAGCTGCATGCATCATCTGATCATCATCATCATCATCATCATCATCATCATCATCATCATCATCCAGGCTCTCAAGTCTCAACACATGATCATCTTCATCATTCATCATCTTTTTCTTTTTCTTTTGAACTTGAATTGTTTCTCTCTGATTTGTTTCTTTCTGCATTGCATGCTCATAATGCATGGGTCCATCTGCAAACTCCAGATCATGTCACGTCAATCAACATCCCTTTTTGTCTCCCCAACTCCTTCTCTCTCTCAAATTTTACCCTAATCTCGTACGCCTAAAAACAAAATAATTCAATTTCGATCAAAACACACCCACGATCAAAACAATTGATTTCCATTCCTGTTTATTTGTGTTGTTGTTAAGATGTAAAAATTGTGCAATGTGGTAAAATCGTAGAAAATATGGTGCAACATGGAATGGAATGGTAATTTTGTGAACATTATGGTTGATGTAGTTGGTGGAGGAAAGAAAATATGCAAAGAAGAGAAAAGTGAGTAGATATATTTGATATTAATTGTGATAAAGTGTGGAAGAATATTGGGTGGGATGATGACTATTGGTATGCACATATGATTAGTTAGTTTTTTTATGGAAAATATAATTGGTTAGTTTCGTGCAACTATGCGTGTATGCTATAAAGACCCTTTTATTTTGCGCAAATGAATATGGGCCGGGGGTGCTAAGGTTAGAACCTGAAGTCTCCTGTTTATCACTTCGGTTGTTTGATACCATATGAAACCATTTCAACTAAAAATTTAAACACTAATGGTTGTAGTTTTAGAAATAATTTTATAGTCTAACAAGTTTGAATCAAATAAAAATAAATAAGTCCAATGCACTTATCGAAAATCTGAACCATATCATCTCAGGGTTCTTAACATAAATGCTCTTGAAGTCTTTTTCTCAATGATAATTGACATTAAGACCCCCACCTAATAAATGTCAAGATTTGATATTTCAACGAAATCTTAAAGTATGTTTTGAAATTTTGATAAA
This sequence comes from Portulaca oleracea, assembly GCA_029582165.1. Taxonomy (NCBI): domain Eukaryota; kingdom Viridiplantae; phylum Streptophyta; class Magnoliopsida; order Caryophyllales; family Portulacaceae; genus Portulaca; species Portulaca oleracea. The sequence goes on along the minus strand of CM055868.1, from coordinate 60,969,035 downwards.
TATAACCAGTAACTAAAAATGCAAAATAAATGAGAAAAGAAAACATGATGTCACTAGACTTTGAGAAGTCAACATATGTATTACATACATGCCCCTTCATTCATCGTGTGCATGCCCTATGATTAGTCAAATCGTCAACCTTGTTCCCTTTAAATTCACTGTACTTGACTTTTTATTTTTCTATTTTCAATATTCTATCATAATTTTTTTTTTAAAAAAATCCAGTATGATTATATATTTATGAAATTAAAGTATATCCTACAATTTAATAATGATAGTACTATATTATATTTTACTATATATATGTCAAGAATTGGTACTTAAAGTTTTTAAAAATTAAATATATAAAAGTTGCCGCAACAACGGATAATTTTACCCATTTCCCGCGAATAGATCTGACATATATAGACTATAGTTTAACCCAATTCAAAAACAACTCGAAACAAGTTGAAAATTTAGAATCTTAACCAAGATTTTCAAACTCGAAATCTAATTAAACCATGTGCCAAAACTGATCTATCCACCAAAATTAAGGGTAATTAAAATATCAGGCACCGTTCTTTTGTGCGTTTAATTTGTGTTATATTGCGGTTAGTTGCAGTAGATTGCGGTAAGTTGCGGTGAAAATAGTAAAAAGATAATGGTAATTTGTGTTATGTTGCGATAGGTTACGGTAGTTTGCATTGCGGTTAATTGTGTTAACGCACAAAAGACCGATGCTTTAATAAGGAGGAAAGAGTAGGAAAAAGAAGTGGGGTGTGGTTGTACAGTTAAGTAATTGTTTGGTTGTGTAAACATGAAAATGAGAGAAAGGTCCACCAAAGGAGAATAAGTGATGGTATGGGACTTGCCTCTCTCTCATCTATCTTCTAAGTTCTAAGTATATTTGTTGGCAATGAATAGTGTTTGTCTTAAATTTTTTTTCATGCATTCAGATTATGTCTCTTCATGCAATAGTGTATGTTAAAATGAGAATTTTAATATTTATTTTTTTTTTAGTGTGTAGGGTTCTTAATGTATTATGAAGATGAGATTAATAAAAAAAAATGAAGTAGAATTTCAAGTATGTCTAAAGTTCTTAAACTAAACCATTCAATTTTAGTTTAATCAAGCTTTCGTAATATATTGATTAAATATTATGCAAATTAGTAATTTTTTAATACAAATAATAATTTTATCATACATAATTCTTGATTATATTTTAACTTTATAATAACTAATAATGTGTTGGAGCATTGCACCGTTTGTAATGGGGTAGTTGCAGTTGTAAAGGTTAAAGTTAAAGTCAGCTGGATTTTTAATTAAATCATTTTAAAGTTTTATACAATTTCAACATAAATAAATTATATTTCCATAACTCAAATCTATTAGAGTAGAATATTATTAGGCCTTCAATTATCATTTTAAGTTATTGATTGAGATTTTAGTTTTTCCCACCTGGCTAGAACTAATGAAACACGTTAAAAGTATGACAATTAATCATTAGTTAAATGATATGATAGAATAGTCCTTAGTCAAATGCTCTAAATTAAGAGGAGATGAAGAGGAAAAACATTTAATAAAGATAGAATTATTAATCTAGTTGTTCATAATTACTATATGAGTTTTTTCTCTAAGAAAAATCCATAATTCATTAATTATAAAGTGACATATAAATAAGTTCAAACAATAATTATCGTGAATTGATAGGAATATTTTGCATTGCCTTTCATGCAAAATACGGATCGGATTTTATTTTTCGATCCACTTATTACAAAAGCTCAGTTGAAATATCAAATCACAAACTAATTATTAAGGACTCGTTCTTTCTGCCTTTTATTTTATAATTTCTAAGGATGGATTATAAAATGCAAAGTTGTATGTCTTGATAATAACAACATTCTTTAACAATAATAAAGGTTGCAGGTATTTATAGTTTCTTATAATACTTGATCACTCCTTGATAAAAATTACTTCTATTCTACATAGAAATTTTGTATTTAAATAATCTGAATTTTGAATTGTAAAAGTTTCAATAGTATGAATTTTAAAAATACTGTGAAATAATCTAGATTGGAATGCTCTTGGATTATAGTGATATATATACAGGATTTATAGATTTAAATAATCAGAATTTTGTAGAGTTTTGTTAAAAAAAAAAAACACGGTGGCATACTATTTAAATCTAAAACCCTTGAACTTTATATTATTCCACAATATTTATAAAATTCAAACTATTAAACTTTCACGACCCAAAAAATTCAAATTATTTAAATCCAAAACTTTTCTATACATATTTTATTTTTCTTCCATCTTGTTATTTTGTATATAATATAAGCCTACATATATGGTAGGGTTATTTGTGGTGTTTTAGGGGGTGTTTGGAAATTTATAGGTTGGATTTTCTCGGACATAAAATGGAGTTTTGGAGTTGGATGCCTGAAAAAGCCTGGAAAATTATAGGTTGGATTTCTCTGTTTTGGGATGAAAATCTTGTCTTGTCAATACCAAATTATTGGACCGTCCACCCTCTCTTTTTTTCACTCTGTTTGCCCTTCAATTCCTTCTACTATTTGTGTTTTCTCTTTTTCTCCTTTTCATTTCTCTTAATATTTTCTAATTTTTTTTAAAAAAAAGTAAGCATGATTCACTGTTTCGATGCTTGATAGTATATACTAGAGGTACTTTGGTACGATAAATATCAAAACATAAAATTGATATGATTGAAAGTGTAATAACTACTTACATTTTTTCAATTATTCAAAGTCTTTACAATTTTGAAAAATTTGCATCACAAAAAATTCATATTTCTACAAATAGAAGACGTATACAATTATCAAGACCACAAATTAAAGTAAATCACATGTACTCTATCAGTAAACATTACCTTTCTATGTTAATGTTGACCCTCCATACTCCCCTATTTGATGTAATGTCCTCCGCTAATCCTATGTGTTTTAAGTCTGATATAATCACTTCTTTCATGGACTCTTTAGTTCTCCTACATCCCCGATCCCCCAAGATGTATATGTCCAGCCTAGTATATATAACCGCAAATCATATCTTTTAGTCTCTCTCAACTTATCTTCAATTGGCGGCTTGGCACTACATATAGTTTAGCTCGATATAGGACATTCCTAATCCTATTCAATCTAGTATAACTGCAAATCTATTGAACAATTCTCAATTTCGTCACATTCAACCTCTGATAACGTATCTTCTTAGTCGCCCAACACTCTACAATCTACTCTACTTCCTAACCCTAATTAATTAATATTAACTTTTATATCTTTATTTTATTTGTGACAAAACAATATATTATCATGTATGTTCCATAATACCTCATTATTAATTAATTATTTCTTTAATTGGCATATATGTAATTAGATACACAAACTAAATCTAGGGATGATTTCTTAAGGTATGACAATTAATCATAATTGTCACTTGATCATGGAATGATTAGTTGATCATCATGATCATTGATGAATCATGATCACAATCTCCTTTTTCATGTCAAATACATGGACTCTTGTCAATAATGATGGGTCTTTGAACTAAGCATGCCACATGCATGGTGGCTAACTACCACCATTTTCACCAAATTTTCTCATTAACTATAATATCCCTCCTATTTATATTCTGTTTTTTTTAGTTTGCCCTAGATGATCACAATCATTATACACTAATGATCATGATGTACTAGTACACTAGATACACCAAAACTAGCATTCTATTATAATAATACAAGTTGTGATATGATATATAGTTTGTTATTATGTTTTTGTAACTAAAACAAATTCATGTGTATTCTTACTTGATTTGTAAGGCCTTAAACTATGTCATGGTGAATGAGATAGGATCATGCATAGATATGGTGTATTTAGTCATTCATAATGACATAGTTTTTAAGTCCTATCTCATTCATCTTGGCTATAAAATAGACTATCTCTATTTACATACTATTGATAAAAGTAATATATATAACTCACTTATTCTTTTTGACCTATATATTATAAATATGTATGATATTCTCAAATTTTATTCTTTACGTACTCCACTGCTCAACACTAATAAACAATAACTAGAATTTGTAAGCAATGATTAGTAATTAGTTACGCAATTATTATGACTTAAGAGCTTTCCAGTGTGTTTCCAGTGTGTTTCGTCCTCGCTCACACACTACTTTGAAAAACTTCCCATGTGGTCATTTATACTGAAACTACTCTCACCCAAACATGTTTAACCTTAAAAGATAGGTACACTTTAATGATATAAGTAGTCATTTCAATCTCTTTAAGCAACCCTTTAATTATATATCCAGAATGTTACAATATCATCCAATAAGAACATATCAATATAATAAAACAAATCTTTATTGTTTAATCATATTCTTGATTACATACAATCTTCAATATTCTTTTGTTTTTTGTTTTTTCTTTTTTCTTTTCATGCATGTCCTATGTGTAAAACTTTCATTAGAAATTTAAACCACATGTTAATTTTATATAATAAATACATAAAGTGGAAGGCCGATTAGTGAAAAGTTTATATCATACAATTAAGTTCGTCACTTTTTTATGCCAAAAATATAATATTAATGCTATAATAACTAAATTATTACTCTGTTGCAGATATGGAGAATATATACGTATAATACAATATTCCCATTAGCTTTAATAATAGTAGTAATTTATGTAACTATGTAACTTTATCCCTTTGACCTTATTAGAAAGAGACTGCAGCATACTTTTTCTTTAAAAATTGTTTATTGCCCCGCAGAAAGGTGCTCACTTGGTGAAATATTAAAGTGAATTCAGGAATATTTATTTATTGACATACAAAACTCAAAATGATATCCCCCATTTTTCAGACAAACATGATCGAACAGATTATTTCTTTGATGTTTCTTTCTTAAAAAAGTAACATCTGCCTATTGAGGTTTTGAAACTTGAAAATACTTGACATTGCAAAACAAAAATTAGTTAAATGTATATTAGGCTCCATTCTTTTGTACAGTGCGATTACGGTGCGGTTGATTGCTGTGTGATGTGGTAGAATGTGGAATGTTATGGTGGAAATAATGGAAGGCGGGTTGATATATTTTAATTTGAAAATAATGGTAAGTGGAATAAAGTGAAAGTTTTGGTTTTTTATTTGAAAAGTTTTCACTTTTAATAAAAATTAATAAAAAGGGAAATGGAAAGTTATAGTGAGTTATGGTGGAAAATGAAAATTTGCGGCGTGGTGGAATCCAACCGCATAAAAGAGCAGGGCCTAAAAAGATGGCATGCTTTTGTAGTTATTTAACAACATTTGGTTAAAATTAAGGAGTATAAAAAATTTGGGTTATTGGATTCTAATAATATGAACTTTGGGTCATATAAGACTTAATAATACGAACTTTCGATTTGATTCTTAATAATATGAACTTTGACCCCATGTTGCATACAGTAACACGCCACCGAGTTAGTGATTATTTGACTCGCCGGAAAGATGAGTTGGCAGGCCAGGCCTCTTGTTTGACCTTGCCGCCTCAGCTATTGACCAAAAAAAATGCCATGTCAACCTTTTATTTGCCACGTCAGCCACCCTCTTCTTCTTCCTCCCTCTTTCTCTCTCCTCTCTCTCTCCATTGTATATTTCACTGGGTTGAGATTTTGAAACCCCATCCTCTATCTCTATTCTCTCCAACCCTTCTCAATTCCGCATGAATCGGCGCATGTCCGGTCGGGTCCTTGAGCCCGAGAGTTGGGCTGGACCGTGCCTGAGAGCTCGCCAGAGTGCCCTTTGGAGACGGGGTTCTGGGGCGGGTCGGCCGAGATGGAGACAGAGCCCACCCTAAGAGCCGGGAGGAGCTGCTGGTGGTTGTGGTGGTGGTGGTGGTGGTGGTTGAGGGCCCAGCAGTGGTGGGGCGGGCGGTACGAAGAGGGGAAACGGGGGAACCCAGATCGAGCTCTCTAAAATCTGGCTTGTTGTTGTTAATGGAGGTTCCTCGAGTCGATCAGATAGATTTTGGAGGGATAAATCGGAAATGGGTTTTGATCGAATTTTAGTGGGTTAAATGCTTGAATGAATTGGGGTTTAGAAATTGGGGTTTAGAAATTGAGAAGGGGTTGAATGAATTCTGGGTTGTTTTGTCTGCGTGGTTGAGGTTAAATGCTTGAATGAATTGGGGTTTAGAAATTGGGGGGAAAGAAACGTTGGAGAAAAGGAGAAAGAGACCCAGAATGAAAGAAATATGACATTTTTGTGGCAGCCATTGAAGGGGGGTGGGAGGGGGCTAGCTTGAAATGGCAGATGAAGAAGATGAAGAAGAGGAGAGAGAAAGAGGGAGGAAGATGAAGAAGATGGCTGACATGGCATTTTTTTAGGGTCAAATGATGAGTTGGCAAGGTCAAACAAGGAAGAACACATGCCTTGCCTGCCAACTCATCTTTTCGGCGAGTCAAATAATCACTAACTCGGTGGCGTATTACTGTATCCAACGAGGGGTCAAAGTTCGTATTATTAAGAATTAAATCGAAAGTTCGTATTATTAAGTCTTATATGGCCCAAAGTTCGTATTATTAGAATCCAATAACCCTAAAAAATTTTGCAGTTAAATTGCCTATTATTTCATGAATTGTAAGTATCCCATTAGATTTATATCTAAAGTTAAAGTTCAAATTAAACTTCAAAAGGATAAAGATGGAAGATTAATGCATGCAAAAGATCTGTTCTTTAGAAAGGTAATGTAAAGTCGGATAAAGTAATTAACGTTATGTAACTTTTGATAAAAGCCAAAAATTTAAGTATTGAGGATATGATTAACATTTGAAAAATTTGAGTTGGGCAGGATAAATGAGGTTATTACCTAAATCTTAAGAAATATTATAGTCTTCAACCTTCGTCATTGTTAGAGTAGAAAATCATAATTGAATCTTTAGTAAGTAGCTTAAGTTTTTTGGTTAGAATGATTCCACATGTTATCAAACTTAGGTTTAGCACTCAGAAATTTCATATATGAATCTCAACAATTCTCATGTTTGTTTGCACAAGCTTAACGACGTGTTTTTTGGCATTCACGCTTCAAACCAAAGGACATTCACGTGTCGAGACGTGTTAGAGTTAATGGATTCAATCACCAATTTAAACTTTTGATTGATATGGTTTAATAGTGATTTTGGCGTTTGAACGTTTTAACATTTTTCATCCCCAATCTCAATAATCACTAGTACTCATTATTGGCTATTTATTTTAATGTAGGGATCATGGATAAAAAAAAAGTAACTATGGAATACTAAGGGTGTGTTGAGAATATGAAAGAAAGTGTGGAAAGAAAAATAAATATTTTAGGGATAAAAAGGATTTTTAAAATATATATAAATAATTATATATATATATTCAAGTACTTTCTCATACAAAATGTAACTGTTCCTAATCCAAATACAAGATGTGATTGACTTCAAACACAGGCCTGTGTTAAACAATACTGGCCCATATACGGCCCAATTAATTAAAGCCCAAGAAGTTACAGTTTGACTTTGACCCCGCCAAACCAAAAAAAAATTACAAAAAAAATAAAAACAAAAGAAAAACAAAACACCCGTTTGCATTGGCGCAACTCATCTCTGAGACTCTGACCTTTGTCTCTCCATTTTTTTTCCAACTTCAAAATCAGAGACCATCGCCCTCACCGATCGGAAAACCTACTCCGGCAACCATCGCCGGCGACTCCATATTTTCCGATCATCTACGCTGGCCGCTCTCCAAAGTTTTTCCGGCAAGAAGATCACAAATGTAGAAACCTAAACAAGCTTGATCGTGATCGCAACCATCGATGTCCTAGAGAGAGAAAGGACGAGAAAGATAGAGAGAGAGAGAGAGATAATGGCGGGCGCGGCGTCGGGGTTGTTCTTGCTCGACGTCAAGGGAAGAGTGCTAATATGGCGCGATTACAGAGGTGACGTCACCGCCGTCGAGGCTGAGCGCTTCTTCATGAAGCTTCTTGGCAAAGAGGTTCGGAGTTTCTTGTTCTTGTTCGTCATTTTTAGGGTTTGGATTTGGATTAGGGTTAGGGTTAGGTCTTCGTGAATTGTTGTTGAGGATGGTAATTTGTGCGAAGAATGATGTTGATGGATTGAATGCCTTTGTTTTGCTTGATTTTGGTGGAGAAAACAGGAAGATGTTATATCGCAGGGGCCGGTTGTACACGAGAGAGGTGTAACGTACATGTTTGTGCAACATAATAATCTTTATCTTATGACTGCGTCTCGCCAGAATTGCAATGCTGCTAGTCATCTTCTATTTCTTCATCGTGTTATTCAGGTATTCATCCCCTAATTTTGGTTCTATATTTGAAGTTCAGCAAATAGGATTGCTAAGATTTATATGCATTTGGCATTTGACTTCAAAATGTTGCATTCACATGGATGACATAAATACATACTGGACTTGCTGATTCTGCTGCATTTTGTTGATTGTGCTGCATTTTGTTGACTTCAAAATGTTTCATAATTTGTATTATTCTGCTATTCTGTTTCATATAGAGTAATCATGTGGGTTTCGAGTGTAGAATCTGTAGTTGTATACTTGTAATGAACAGCAGTAAAGATCATACCTTGCGAACTCTATATGAAACAGAATAACCAAAAGCTTAAGCTGACAGTTGAAGGTTCAACGACGGTTTTATACTCAGATAGTCACTCATATGCAATGATTGTGGGGGTAGGGGGTATAGAATCTATAGTTGTAAACTTGCAATGAATGACGGTATGGATCATTCCTTGCGAGTACTCATGTCACTCATATGGAATGGTCATTGGGTTGTGGCATAGCAGTTATAAAATCTACGGTTGTAAACTTGTAATGGATAGCGGTAAAGATCATACCTTGCGCTACCCTTGTCACTCACAGAGACTTTTATCTATATGTTTGCACTTTCTTATACAGGTACTGAAGCATTATTTTGAAGAATTGGAAGAAGAATCACTCAGAGACAACTTTGTTGTGGCGGTAGGTATAGACTGCAATACTACATACTTGAGGAGGGAAACATACGTTCTCTGTGGGTTTATAAGACTTGTTTAAGACTCGTTAGTCATTTGTTGTGCATTGTCCCCTTTTGACAGTATGAGCTACTAGATGAAATGATGGACTTTGGTTACCCCCAGTTTACCGAAGCAAAGATTCTCAGTGAGTTTATTAAAACAGATGCTTATAAGTTGGAACTTTCTCAGCGGCCACCCATGGCTGTCACAAATGCAGTGTCTTGGCGTAGTGAAGGGATACGGTACAATAGGAATGAGGTAATTTCTTTTATCCTTGCCATATTGTTGCTAAAGTTATACCATGGTTATCTGTATGAGTAGGATCTTCTCTTCATATCTTTGATCTCAGGTCTTCTTGGATGTGATAGAAAGTGTTAACATACTTGTCAACAGCAATGGGCAGCTGATTCGTTTGGATGTTAATGGAGCATTGAAGATGCGAACATACTTGAGGTAAACAGGCTAACCGTCTTCCTCCTTTTATTGACACTCAATCTTAATACTAGATAGGGACCAAGATCCCTTCATTCTTAGTTTTTTGGTTTACCATTGAGCTGCTTAACATGAAATAGTCATTTGGAATTGTATGATTTTCACGTTTTAGCATTTTAATGCACTCATTTCACTGGATAAAGTTACCGACACAGAACTTAAAAAGGGTGCCTGTAAATGTGGTTACATGTGGGGGTGGCCTATACTGAGCAAAATTTGAGAATGGGTCTTGTACGGGATGGTTTTACGTTTTGAACTTCTTTCTTTTCATATTGTTGCAATAGTCTACTTTCAAGGCTGACGAAGGTGCTCTTTATATTGTTACTGCAGTGGCATGCCTGAGTGCAAACTCGGCTTAAATGATAGAGTTCTTTTGGAAGCTCAAGGTCAATCTGCAAGAGGAAAGTCTGTTGATCTGGAGGACATTAAATTTCATCAGTAAGTCGCCTTTCCTTCCCGTTTTTTCTTTGTTCCATTGTGCCAACAAACATATGATTTGCTGTAATTTCTGTTTCGTCTCTGTATTCTAAAAGACAATGCGTTCTTCAGGTGTGTGCGTTTGGCACGATTTGAGAATGACAGAACAATATCCTTCATTCCTCCTGATGGTTCGTTCGACTTGATGACCTACAGACTAAGCACTCAGGTTCACTTGTTTTCTGCACTCACTATGTTGGTTCTACGGCTGGTTACACATGTGAATTATGTTACAAGTTTTCTGAAATTTAGTGAGTTTTACGTCCATTCCATTTGCTCAAAAACGGTTGTCTGGTGGCACATTTAGGTGAAACCACTAATTTGGGTTGAAGCTCAAGTAGAAAGGTATTCCAGAAGCCGAGTTGAAATGCTGATAAAGGCTAGAAGCCAATTCAAGGAGCGCAGGTATTCGTATCTCTCTAGATATTTAAAATATGCATCGTAATTTTCAGAAATTGTCCCATGAAATCAGCTTCCACTGACAAATACCCTACCATTCGCGTTCATGGCTATGATAAAAAAGAACATAAATGCAATGAAAAGGCAGAAAATCTGAAAAACTAGTCTTCACAGTTGATACTTGTCCATTGTTGCAGTTACGCTACAAATGTTGAGATTGAATTGCCCGTGCCACCTGATGCTACAAACCCTAGCATCCGTACATCAATGGGCTCTGCAACATATGCTCCTGAGAATGACGCAATCATGTGGAAAATTAGATCGTTTCCTGGGAACAAGGTATGGTTCTTCTCACTTTCATTTACCTGCATTTCTTGATCCAGCTTGTAGGATGCCTTATTATACGAATGAAGCATATTTGCACAGGAGTACTTGTTGAGGGCAGAGTTTCTACTTCCCAGTGTAATTGCTGATGACGGAGTTCCTGAAAGAAAAGCGCCAGTTCGTGTCAAGTTTGAGATACCCTATTTCACAGTCTCTGGGATTCAGGTTCTTTCTTTACAGCATCACTCCTTGTTTCAGTTGGAAATCCCCCCATTTTTCTGTTGTTCGTCCCGAATATGAGTTTGTCCTTTTCAGCAGTATGGGAAGATTGGGTAAAACAAGGAACTGGTAAATTTAGGTAACAGTTGAAAAGTTGAGCGTTGGACATACGAGGGAGAATGTGTAAATTTGATTTCAAAAGATTGGGTACATCATGACTAAGATATGCTTAACATTAACAAGTAACGACTCTCAATGTGGGCCTTGCTTGTACGGGATTCTGGGGAGATAAAATTGTAGAAAATATACACCTATATTGACTCGACCCAGATTCACATATCTTTCCCATACTTTCTTATTCTATATTCAACTTTTCAACTATTACCTGAGCTTACTAATTCTTACCTTACCCAACATTTTCGTACCCTTGAAAAGAACAGACCCTATTGTAATCTATGAGTGAATTGTTGGTTATTTTATTTCCAGGTGAAGTACTTGAAGATCATAGAGAAAAGCGGATATCAGGCGCTGCCATGGGTACGATACATAACAATGTCCGGTGAATATGAGATACGACTGTTCTGAAACGCAGAACAACTATTGCTACTGTCGTGGGTCCCGCTTTCACGGGGTCTGAAATGTCCTAAACACCATCTTCATGTGAATTAGACACCATATACCCTTTTAACATCAGCTGCACCACCAGGAGCTGGATGTTCTGCAAAATTTAAAAAAATTCTCATTCTCACTACATATTAATTATTTGTATTCTTGATTCTTTCCACCATTTTTTCTGCTTTAGCTCTCCATTGTTTTATTAGAGTGAGCTCCTTGTAGGCAATAAACAACTGAACGCGAGGAATTAGTCGACATTTTTGTACGTTTTTTTGGTTCCAGTAAGTACATATCTAATCTGTTCAGTGAAACTACGTAACGCCAGAAACTGTTTCGCTCTCCCCCTTGTTTAGACATTTACCGTGGTTTGAAGCGAAGGCAGGGACCCTTTGCAGGTGCAGCTAGCTAGGCGTTCTGCTTATGAGTATGTGCTTTTTGAATCCGAGGTTTGGTCTTAGTTCAGCATTTACATAGCTTAGTTTCTTTTCTTAGTGAACTTGATTTAGTCTTAGAGGACTTACGGTGTTTAGCTTGTGGTTTTGTTCCCGTGTTTTGGTTTCATGTGAAATGGGATGGTAACCTGATGGCGCATAATATGCCCAAGGTGACCCCAACAAAGAAGAGCAGGTTTAGTTTACAGCTTGTCCAAGTCAAATTGAACCTTATATCTTGACAAATTGTCAATATATTAACAAAGTAAATAAAATAAGTTGAGCAACTATATTTATATCAATATATATTACATGCACATGAAGTTTATGAGTAAACGTCCTAATATATAAAAAAGTATGTAATAAATTGGAAGTTGTTGGTCCCGAATGAGCGAGACTAATATCAAAACCTCAAACTTCAATATGATATAATCCTGCAAGCATTAATATAATCTAAGCACTAACAAATATTCTCTAGAAATATAATACAATGTCAAAGAGGAACAGAACCTATGGCAACATGAACAAAACTCGAAACAGAGAGATCTGAGAAAAGGTGTTCGAGAGGTCAGTTTTGACTACTATACACAATCTAATCTTATAGAGTTTGCTAATGTAACGATCCTTCCTTGGGCCTATCTTGGAAAAATCATTCCTCGTTATAACGCATCCCGAGCAGCCTTTTTATGAACAGATGGTAGTTTGAGTCTCGATCTAGCATACTTATCCTCACATACCGCGGGCTCACCCCAAAATACTTCCCACTCCTTGTCAAGAGCCTATGGCTTCGGAGGAAGTTTTCACAGTCTTCTATCTCCCCCTCGCACTTCAACCATGCAAATGCTGCAAAACCATGAAACAAAATGACGGGCATCGAAAGTTGTGAGTTCTCTTGCTCCAACAAGGGATTAGTATAGTAGATATCCCATAATAGTTAAGACCCAGTGTGGGTCCTGCTTATACGGTGTTTGAGGAGGTCTAAATGTAGACAGTCTTACCTACACTGAACGGAGACCAAGAAAGCCTCCGTTCAATGTGGATTTTGTCAAAGCAAGGTTTGAAGATATAGGTATATCTACACTTGTGTTTGTGTGCGTGTGTCCATATCCTTGCGTGTGACAAATACGGAATAATTCCAATGTGGGTCTCGCTTGTGCAGGGTTTGAAAAGATTCATATACGTGCAACCTTATCTTGGCACATATAACTCCATGTTAAGAGGGGCTATGAATAGAGAAGTTTCTACTATGTGGGTATCACCGGTGCAGGGTTTTGGGAGATTCATATATAGGCAGTCATACCTCAACACACATAACTGCACGTTGAGAGACTAATTCCAAGAAGAAAAGTTGTTTTTAAACATGTCGAGAGACTGATTCTGACAGACTATAAAATGAAAACAAATTTACCTGGTTGGGTCCTAAAACTTCGTTTTGAGTAGTTGCAAAAGGCGGCAGGGAACTCGGGAGTACTGAACAGCCCGGTCTGTTTCACAGCTTCTCTCAAAAGGTTCCACCTCTCCTCAATGAGACGGTAGCTAATCTCGAAAAAGCTCCCGCCCTCTTCGCTGTGCTCGCAGCTGTCTGAGACGGCCTGCAAAATCTTGGCTGCTCGGAGCTGCGAATCTTTTGAGACCCCGATGCTGTTGAGCATTATGAACTTGGTCATTCTTTTAGCCACTTCTTCGTCCTTCACAAGAGCCCAGCTGAGACAACGGGCGGTCAAGTTTAGTCAACAAATTTGTGACAGCTTGGGAAAAGTAGTTTAGGACACATACGTTGTTATCCATATGAATTCGGATTTGACACGGGGATTTTCTACGCTCTCTTTTCTTTCCCCAACAATCAACAATTACTTTCAGTGTCGATCCCGCTTTGGCGGGGCATTGGCAGATTTAGATGTAGCATTCTTACCTCGACAAACAAACATCATTGCTTGCGGGCGATTCATTTTCAAAAAATAAAAGAAAAAGAAAAAAATAAATAAAAATAAAATTATGTTTAACCAAAAGGCATGTGAAAGCTTTAAAAATGGGCGAATCCCATATCTAAACACATACAAATTATTTGATTAATAGTGAAAGTTACAAGGATTCACTATTCAGAAGCAAATCCCATGTTAATCGGACTCTATCATACCCAGGTTAAAGTGTCAAGAGTTTGATACATGCGTTATGTCAAACTTGTCTAAAATAGAGTGTCGAGTGTCGAGTGTCCATACACATGCTATAGTATCGAGTGAGGTATTTGACGCAAAATGAAGAGTCTTTGGAACAAATCTTCCTTTTAAGAAATCTTTCATGATAGGTGTTTCGGTCCTTTCGGACGCAGTATATATATGTGCGCGCGCGCGCGTGTATAACATAAAGTCGAAAACAAAAACTTACCCAATTCGCATTCCAGCATGGCCGGTGCTTTTAGAGACGGTGAACAGCATTATGTCATGGTCAGCCGGGGAAGTAATGGGAGTATACTGTGGCCAGTAATAAGCAAAGTCATGAACCAACATCCCTCCCGTTCGGTTTACAACAGGTTGCCTCATAAACCCATCCGGGTTGTTCGGGGAAGTTATTAGCTCAATGTACGCCTTCTCTTCATTGAACCCGGATGCATCACCAACCCATTTGTACAGCCCCGACTTCATATACTCCACCACTTCCCGGTAAAACTGCAATACATTCGACAAAATTATCATCACATATGCGGTTCAATTCCCGGTCTATCCACCTAGGTCGACCCAAAACATACAAATCTCTATTTTTCTTTTCTTTTTTCCAAAGGGGTATCGACAAAAATCATGCTTTCATGATTGTGTGCACTAACAATCTAGTGAGACTAAGCTAGAAAAATAGAAAAGAAAAAGAACAATTGCAGCCTTCTCCGGGGGCATTTTTAAATATTGGTCAAGGACAATATGATGGTGTTCTGTTGATGGTCATAATCATGTTACATTACAGCAAATTGTCCTCTAAAGCAAAAAAGTCGACTTTAACTATAACTAATCCACACACCACCCACGTTGACCTTGCAGATCTAGAAGCAGATCGAGTTATCGTTTAATATTCAGTCGCTCGAACCGAATTATTCCAGCTTTCCATTCCATGGTGTCAGGATTGCTTACTTTCGGGTTTTAATTTACAAAAGAAAGTGTTTTTCCAAAGGAGGGATGGCTCGAACGTAGCGTAGTATTTTAAATAGACGACTGCTTACATCACATGCTATGCTTAAACTTTTGGAAGTCGACACACCACTACGATAGTGCTCTTTAAAGCACCAAATCAAAGTCAAAAGACTTTACGAAATATTTATGTATAGCACCAAATCCGTCTCTCCAAACACGGTATTATATGACGATACTTGTGACAGTATTATTATGCAAAAAGGCCGATGATAGGGACCGTGAAACATGGAGGGGCAGACAATGGGGAATGACGGTAATGATGAATGATGTACGTATGATTTTATAAGAAGAAATCGGACCACATGCATGATGTTGACTCACCGAGTAGTATGGAGTGGCAGACACTATGCTTATCGGTTCGTCATGTCCGTATGATGATGAGAGGGCGTAAAGTGCCGCCTGGAACAGCTGTGTGGACCCCGTCCCAACCACGATGTGTTGGCCCTCTGTGACGGCGTTCCCGACAATGCTGTGCAGCCGGACAACTTCCTTTGCAAACTCCGGCTCGAGGAACCAACAGATGTTGCTGATATCGGAGAAGTAACTCATGGATTGCCAACCTGAGATCACGACGGTTGTCTTGTCTCCTGCCTGTTGCCAATATTTTTCGTACATTGTCGGGTCACCACTGGTATTTCAAGAGAGCTTAGTCAATGTCAGATCATCACGATGAAACAACGACAACCTTATTGTCTTCAAATATAGCTAGTTTGGTCACCACACAGTATTGTCTTCGGTGAGGCCGATAAATGTCAAATTAGGATGAGTTTCATGCTAAGGATTTGTTCTTTTCAAGGGTATGCGAAGGTTGGGTAAAGTAAGAATTGGTAAATTCAAGTAAAAGCAGAAAACCGAGTGTTGAAAATATGGGGGAAAGAAGGTAAATTCGAGTAGGGTTAGCTAAGGGGCTATTTAAGTATCGACTTTGAAAAGAACAAACCCTAAGAATGCTTCTCTAATCCCTTCAAATAAACAGATTTCGACTTATTGAGTTACCATTTACCACACAAGGTTAGCATAACTTAGGTATCATGTTAATTGGTCTAAGAACACGGATCGCAAAAGTAATGAGCATTTCTAGTAACTGACCATGTGCAAAAATTACACAGATACGTATTCCATAGTGTAAGAAACAAACAGTGAAGCGAAATCCATAGAAGAAAATCCGCAAATATTCTTTCATATGCTCATACAAACAGAAGAGACGTAAAACTAAAACTCGTGCACTAAAGTATATGGGAAATTATATCATTTTTCTGTTGGAAATATATGAAAAATCATATACAACCCAATATGGGTATGGAGCCCAACACCGCAAGATACAATCGAAAAAGCCTGAACGCTAGAACACAAAGAAGACTACAAGAGAAGACACAGGCTTTAGTTTTAGTTTTTTCTAGATGTCCTATACCACCGGCTTGAGTTGATGCGACGGGACCCGAAAGAATTCGATCTAATTCAATGATTGAATAGATGCCAAATTGACTGCTAGATTTGAATTCAGTGGCCCAACGAAGAATTTAACCATGTTTTACACAACCAAATTTGCCTTCCAATTTCCAAGTGTTCATGGTCCGGAAAATTTGAAATATATTAAGCAAAACAACTGTGAAAAGACCTTCATGATTAGATTATCTTAAGGACATGTTGTTCACAAGTTTAAGGCGGCGCGCGCGACTAAGTGCCTAGAATTCTTGTTTTTCAATGAACTAAAAAGGCAAGATCAAGTATTCTCAACTAAAAAATGATGCAAATTATACCCTACTACGTGGAATACTTACGTTCGTACTTGCTCTACTTGATAGTGAGATTTGAATATGAAGTGGGTTGTTTTTAAAATTTTTAAAATTAGTGTTTTTATTCTTCAAAATACCCGAGTACCACATACTAATTGAGAAAAAAACCAGCTTAATCAAGTTACACCCAAAAAGAAGGAAATGAAAAAATGGGGGAAAACTAAGACTTTATATTTTCCCCTTTTTTCTAAGGTAGGGGGTGCTTGGGGAATAGGGGCAAAGTTGGGGTACTTCCTACTTCCCAAAATAATTACAGCTTTGAATATTACGCCCCGGTTAAACTTCGAAATTTTTTATCATTAATTTCTCCGCATAAACAATGATTGACTACATGAAATTACAATCATTACATCCGAAATGAAAAAACACTACCGTAAAAATTAAAATAGAACGCGATAAATTGTCGGTCAAGAAAGGAGAAGCAATTATTTTGGGAAGGACGAGGAAAGTATAGATTATCATTATTACTTTTTTGATATAACCGACAATTGCAATACTCTTATACTGAAAACTGTATTATTTAAAATCATAAAAACACAAATCATAAACAATTCAAGACGATTATTAACCGTTTTGAATCAAGACACGCATCACGGTCCAAAATTAAAATAGAGTTTAGAGAAGTCTGAGGTCCAGTACTGGGTTATGCATATGACTGACACAGTCAAATGGGACAAAGAGGAGGTGCCAAGGCAAGTTCAAAACATGCACCATGGGGAATCCCAAACCCTCAAAACTAAGAGAGAGTTGAGTTGTCCCTGTCTATACTGGCATGCCACAACCTAAAAAGGAACTGGGGAAGTGTACTCCCCTCCACTATCTGGATGCTTGGAATTTGGAAATAATATATATTACTCTCAATTTCCCAATACACCTTCCCATCCCATATGCTTTCACCTTTTCTTTTCTCTTTTCTTAGGGAATATACTAGTATATACTATTCCAATTAGACCTGTCAATTCGGGCGAGGCGGGACGAGGCGGGTTCGGTATTGCCCCGTATTCCGGGTTTGTTATGTTTTAGGTTTGAAAAACCGAGTCGGGTCAGCTTTTGTCAGGCCTAATTCCAATGGTTTATTGAGGGGTAAACCAAGCCACGCTAGCCTACGGACGGGCAAACAATATCAACAATGTCATGATACAATACAACTCACTTGGCTAAGGTCGGTTCGTACCCACATGGGACATATATATATGGACGTGTTTGGCAACCAGTTGTCAGTTGTTTGAATTGATCATTAGTTATAAGTTGTTTGAATTGGATGTTTGCAGCAAAAGTATTTGGTAAATTAGTCATTTGAGAAATTATTCCCAAAAGGCTAGTAGCCTAAAAAAAAGGAAAAAGAGTTTTTCGAGGCCAACAAGGTGTCAACCAAACATGGCCATGATCCCTGAGGTCTCAAGTTCGACACGCTATTACGGTACCATTCCTTGGAATGATTACAGTTGAACGGGGAGTTTTCCATGGGACTCCACGAAGTTGATTCTTGATGGGACCGGCGCACATGTGGAGTATTTTTTTAGGAGAAAGCGAAAAGAGGGAAGGGGGAATTGACACCACACATGAATTGCCACATCCCCAAAATTATTTTATCATGCTTTCAAGGTAGGGTGGCTTTAGTAGTTAGTGCATATTCTTTTGAACTAAAAAAGGCTAGATATTTAGTTCAAAACTGGAAGAAGCTGGAAGAAATGGTAAGAACTAAGAAGCGAGAGAAACGGGATAGTTTAGTTAATTCGGTTGTATAATAAGTCCAAAAGAACAGACCCTTAAAGGCGATGCTTTAAAACGACCTATTTTGAATGATGTGCCAATTTAAAACACCAACACACAAGGGTTGCTCCATTGAGGACGCTCTTCCTAGGATGTTAGAGGAAAGGATTGAGCTACATGACTACGTCTAACGATTTTCTATACCGAAGCAATGTTTCAAGAAGGTAACGAGATAAATTTTTGGTTATTATGAGTCAAAAAATGTCCATGAAGGCGAGCCCCATTGATGACCCTCCATACACTTGCAAGCCCTAGGTTTGGTTATGAAAAGACATCAAAGTTGCATTGATGAACACAATTGACAACACTTTTGGTTGGTAGGCTATATTTAGAGTACTTGAAAATAAGAGTTAAAAGAAGATACGTTGGAAATCTTAATTTCGATCACATCAAATCGAATTGGTGTAATGATGGGTACCAATCCAGTTAGGCACTTCTATTGTATATAATAAACACATAGAGTTGCTTTGAAAGAGGATAAAAACCAATTAATGAACAACATAGGTAAGATCTGGGAACAAGGTCATTCACTAGGTCAGAGAGTCAGCATTAACTGCTAATTAAGATTTTACCTTACTTAAAACTCACTTTAGTCTACACTAATCAATTACTTTCATGATTATGTATTCCCAAATAAAATAAATTTGTTGTCTACAAACCAAAGGGACAAGCGATCAAGGGTCGGTGCCAACGAAACAAAAGAAAACCGTTACTAAATCGAAAACATACCAATAGAAAAGCAAACAAATGAGCATTTCAATTTTCAAGTAAAATTGCTCATGCAACAACACATTAACAAAATAGGAGCATGTCAAATAAGAATTCTCAAGTATATCAACAAAAACAACACTCTTAATGTGGGTCCCGTTTACGCTGGATATAGGCCGTTTTATCTCAACAAACAGAACGATCCCAATAGACTATAAACCATGGTGACAACTTACAAAGGGTTAAGGCCCTCCTCTTTTATATGGTGCGGTACGGTACCACAATTCATCACCAACCGCACAAAAGAACAGGGCCTAAGTATTAATACTTAATAGAATGTATGAGGATTTTGCATGCATGAAAGGATCATTCAAAGAGTTCAATCCCAAGTTTGTGAGCAATCCTATGACCCTTAGACTAGAATTAGCTAATCAAATCACATATCACTTGAATCATTTCACACCAAATGACAAAAATACCCCTTATTATGACCTCTAATCCTAATTAAACCTCCTAATGTCCTTTCAAATCACAGCATCATGCAAATTCAAATGAAGAGCTCAAAACACAATTCTCAATGAACCAAGAAGTAAACTAACATGCAAAAACAGTAAGTGCTTACTGATCAAGATTGATGAGCCTGCCATCATCATAAACCTCCAGAATAGAAGCAAGAGACATAGCTGAAGAAGGGTTGGCTAAGCTCCTGCTGGGCATCTCTGCATTGGCAGCCATGGAAGAAGATGAAGAAAAAACAGGCATTTCTCTATGAGAATGATGATCTTCCTCTGCACAAAATCCATGAAAGATCTGCTCCTCTGCTCCAAAATTTCCTTGTCTCTCACAAACCAGCTTTACCAATAAGCCCACATTCAGAGCTACTGACACCATCAATAAATGCTTTGCTGATAACCCCTCAAAACCCTTCCCCATTTTGTACTGATTCTTGTCAAAGACACAATCTTTAGGTCTTTTTGAAAACACCCTCTAAATGGGAAACTTTAATCCTGGATTTTGAGCAACACCCAGGTAATAAAACTCGAAATTTAAGGATTTTGAGCAACACCCAGATGGTAAAAGGCGGGGTTTTCAGGTATGTGGACGTTGCATAAATAAAAACACAGGAGTGAAAGACACAATCTTTAGGACTTTTTTGAAAACACCCTCCAAATGGGAAACTTAATCCTGGATTTTAAGCAACACCCAGATGAAAAAACTCGCAATTTAAGGATTTTGAGCGACACCCAGATGGTAAAAAGCGGGATTTTCAGATATAAGGACGTTGCATAAATAAACATGAGATATGAGGGGAGAAAAGAAGGAAAGAAAGAGTTTTCACATCCTAGAGCAAACAAAATACAGTAAAGTAAAACTTGCCGCTTCACTCTCACTCCCCAAAAACCCAAAAAAACACAAGAACAAACCAAAAAAAGGGCCGAAAAAACGTGAAGAATGAAATTGAACCAAAGAAAAGATGATTTTCTGTGATCAAGTTTTGTGATTATGATCAACAGAAGCAGGGAGAGATATGCAGTGACAAAAGAGAGATTATGGTTGAATAATCTTGTTTATTTCTGGAATGTTGATGGGCACAAGTGTTGGTTTGTTCAGAGTATAAAAATATGGAGAGAGCCAGAGAGGGAAGTAAACAGGAGTTTAGCAGAGAGAGAGAGTGAATAGAGTAGGAAGGGCTCTATAAATAGCCTCGTGGATAAAGGTCGTTTTCTGTATTTACAATTTTTTTTCTAGGATAATGATACAGGTTTAAGATGGTTATTAGTCATTTTAAATTGTCTATAATTCACATTTTTCGTAATTTTTATTAATATTTTCTAAGATAATTGTATATATTTATAAATTATTAGAGTATAACACTAATGAGGTAAGTCAATAAATATAAATAATAACCTTAAGTTAAATTATGCATAATGTATATTTTATGCATAATTTTATATTTATGAAAAAATATAAATAAATATTTTTATAGTCATAATAACGCTTAAATTAATGAAATATATATTTATTATGATCTAAATATGCTTATAGGTAATTTTGAAGGTGAAGGTAAAGGTGAAGGTGAAGGTGAAGGTAAAGGTGAATGTGGGGGAGATGGGTGAGGAAAAGAAAGAGAAAGAGAGATGAAAGGTAGATTAAGTTAAATTAAAGAGAAAAATAAGGATATTTTTGTCTTTTTCAATATATTTCGTCGGATTTCAGTCAAAATAGCCGGAATGTCACCAATGAGTCATTTAGGCCCTATTCGGCAAAATTAGTGTTTTAGATAGTTGATAGCGGTTTAAGCAGCAGATAGCGTTTTAAGTAGCAGATAACCGATAACTGTTCAAATAAGAATTGTGTTCGGTAAATTTAGCAGTTCAATTAACAGATTAATGTGAATTGACATAAAAGGGTATCAATAATTTCCAAAGATAAATTTACAAAGGGTATTTTTTGACCAAAAAATATGAAACGCTACTCCAAACGCTAAACGTTAACTTTATTAGCGTTTTACAAAACGCTCCTTAAAACGCTAAATGCTCCTCAAAACGCTAGCTTACCGAACACTAATATTTATGCAATTAGAGTTTTGACTTGGTGAAGACGCTAAACGCTACCCCAAACGCTATTGTCGAACACAACCTTAGTTAAATATAATATCACCGAATGCATTATAAAAAAGTGGTGTCTTGATAGTCAGTTTTAAAAAAAATGTGTGCCGCCCCCAACAATTTTTGAGATATATTTAGGACTTTAAACAAGACCTCGTTGAAAAATAACCTAAAATTTAGTAATATATAAGACAATAATTCAAACTTGAGAAATATAAATATAAATTTTAATAAAATATGAATAAATTTTGACATAGACTGTGTGACAACGTCGTGTTTATCAAGAATTTATCAATTATATATCAAACTTGCTAAGGGGTTTGATACCCCCTCGGGGACTTACCAATATTAAAAAAAAAAAATATCAAACCTTTTCTAAACACAAAGCCAACATGCACTAACTAAGCCTTAAAAAATTTTATAAATTATTTTAGTTAAACACACGTATAAATAGTGATGTTAATTTTTCTCTTTTTATGTTGCCATTCATTTAGGGTTTGTGCTTCAAGTTGTAATTAAGGAACTTTTTATCTATTTTTTTGGGGTTTTTGGCTCAAAATAATGCGAAGTCGAAGGTCATTGGTGGAAAATAATCCAAATTTACTTTTTGGCTGAAAATAATCCAAATTTTTAACCTATTTATCCAGACTAAACCGAAATCGATTTCCGGCGTCGGAATGCTGATTGGGCAGCCTGAGCCTGTGTTTCTTTAATTGATTTTGGTTTTTGAATTTTTGTAAAGATTATGTAGACTCCAAATCACTTAAACTAATTATAATGACATGTCAATGGATTAAAAATAAAAACACTTTAACATAATAAATTTAGTCTTCAAACCCTAAAAATTTAAGATTTGACCGAACCCTATTACTGTTTGTCTTTTTTCTAATTCCTCTCAGTATTCTCTCTCCTTC
The DNA here is from genome assembly GCA_029582165.1 of Portulaca oleracea. Taxonomy (NCBI): domain Eukaryota; kingdom Viridiplantae; phylum Streptophyta; class Magnoliopsida; order Caryophyllales; family Portulacaceae; genus Portulaca; species Portulaca oleracea. The sequence goes on along the minus strand of CM055868.1, from coordinate 60,946,088 downwards.
TTCGTTATCTTCTGTAGAACTCAGTCAGCATTCCGAAAGCCGGAAACCGATTTCGGTTTAATTTGAGTAAATAGGTTAAAAGTTAGGATTATTTTAAGTCAGAAAATGAGTTTGAATTATTTTCAGCCAATGACCTCTGACTTCGAATTATTTTGAACCAAAAACTTTTTTTTTTTTGTCACGATTGATATCCTAACATGGGTTTTTGATTTGGATTGAAACTTGTAAAAAGTTCAACAATCATATATACACTGAGTGGAACTTGAGATCCAATAAAAACCAAAATTTGTGAGTTGCCTTCAAATTAATTTAGGTAAGTCAAACATACTACACATCTTCTCTGTCACATATCAACTTTTGGATGTGCATCAGCAGACTTGCAGAATTAATTGTTCATAATCATGATTAACCCACTTAATTGGGCGGTTTAGTGTTTAATGACATTGCCTTTTTTGTTTTTTATATATGTATTTTAAAAAATTATTTTTGTTTACCACAAGACCCTCCTTCCCCTTCAGCTGAAAGGAGTCAAAATATCCCATGCATGTTTCTCCTATTAATTTAAATGCTAATTGTCATTAGTATCTTTAATTATTGTATTTTAGTGCAGTAATGGGCATTAATTGAACTTTAATGATTCTTAGCTTCCACTTTGTTGTGAAAATCCGTCAACGTCAATGAAAGATCAAGATTTCTTTATGTTCGTGGGAAATAACTTGCATAAAAATATCTATCCTAGGAGCCCTTACAAATTTATGGAAAATTAGGTATAATTGTATAAATTAATGATCGAATTTTTGGAATCATTCTATAATTTCTTTTCTTGAATATAAATAGTATAATCTTTATGATTTATGAGTGTTGGGATTCACCCATAAACAAGAAATCTCACATCGGAATATTAAGGTAAAAGGACGTAGCATATAAGTCAAGTGAGCTACTCCTCTAAACATCAATTGATTCTAAGATGAAACCTCATTTATCCTATTACAATATGTCATGGGCAGGAGCATGGACCACATGGCGTGCCTAACTAAAACTTATGAAGTAGAGTGGTGATATGAGACTCGAATGAAGTAGGATGTGAGCTATGTAAAATGTGGCTATAATAGACTTTTGATGTGAACCTGTAATCTTGACAAGAAAAAAACAAAAAGCTTTTGATCAAGAGGAAGCACTTCATCAAAAGGAGTACTTCTTAATATACTCACGTGTGAACGAGGAAATTGTAATCAATAGGAAGGAAGGAGGAGATTGTATCATTCACCCATGACTAAGAAGTCTCATATCGGAAGATTAAAGTGAAATGACATGGTATGTAAGTTAAGTGAACTATTCCTGTGAACAACAATTAGTTTTAAGATCGATAAAATTCCACTTAACTTGTTACCATGATCATTGATTGAAATGACCTTCTACCTTGAATTTCCCCAACAATAAGCATTTCTTTTACAAAATTTTACATATTTTCTTGAACCTTGATTCATTAGAGTATTAGTTGGATGATAGTTTCGACAATTGCTAATCCTCCAACATTCTATTTGATAAGTCCACATTAGCTTTCCGACAAGTCAAACTTCTAAAAAAATAAGAAAATATCTATCAAAACACTCCGATAGATCATATATATACGATTTAAATCCAAGAAAAATATTGGTATATTTTCAACCAATAACTCTACAAATTAAATTATTTATGTCCATATATATATATATTCCCTATATATATATATATATATAAACTCGCATGTACATGTGTAATTTATGGTTGATATGGATTTCTATGGGAGAGAAAGGGGTGTTTAGTTGGAGAAAAATGACATAAATTATAAATGCAAAACACAATAAATAGCTGGGACAGGAAATACGATTAATGTTCTCATATGGATAGCGACATGACTTGTTGGACAAAGAGCATGTTATTAAACACACATACACGTACATTTTCTCTCTCACACATTTTAATGTTTGGGAAATTTTTTAGTCATAAAATTCTACTTCCTCCATGTTTTCTCTCTTATTTTTAATTAACTTTTCATAGGGGATGGATAAAATGAGAAGGGTATTTATGTGAGAAGGATCATTATGTACCCTTAGATTTTTATCCAAGGGTTCTTAATATTTCAAAGTTTTCAATTATTTTTTTGTTGAGAATTAAAGATGGACACATGAATCTAAGTGGAAAAAAATAATAAAACAATTAATTGCTTCTTAGAAAATAGTTGCATTTATTATGTATTCTCTATGTTGATGCATGCTTGTCGACCAAATAGATTTTCATTTGTTATCACTTTGATATTCATGTGTTCACCGTTTGATGTTCATATATTGATTATTTGGTCTTTATTACTTGATATCCATATATTTATCACTAGATGTTTATTTGGTTCGAACATGATGTCCATGTTAATTTGAACACAATATCGATTTGTTTTAACTTGATATTTATTTAGTACACACATGATGTCTATTTCGTTTGAGCATGATGTTTCGTCTGGTCTAAATATGATGTCCATTTCAGTTGATCATAATGTCCATTTGGTTTGAACATGTTCGATCTTAAGATTTAAAAATTTTGATGGTCACCACAACTAATAAACAAATGGACATAAAGTAATCAACATATGAACATTAAGTACTGAACACATGGACATCAAAGTGATGACAAAGGAACATCAGCACGATCTGTGTGTGTGGACAAACATGCATCAACATAGAGAATACATAATGAATTCAACTTTATTTCCTAGGCAATAATTAATTGTTTTATTGTTTTTCTTTTTTCCCCACTTAGATTCATATGTCCCTCATTAATTCATAACCAAAAAAATAATTGAAAACCTTGAAATAATAAGAGCCCTTGAATCAAGATCTAAGGCTCCATAATGACCCTTCTCGCTTTCTCACATAGTTACCCTTCTCATTCTATTCATCCCCCTTTTCACGTTTTATATTATCTATTATTTTTATAATTTCAATAATATATTAATGTTTATTATTTTATTTTACTAATAATACTCATTAAATAAAACATCAAATTTTAACTTTAACTAACTATATTTAAATAATTTTACGATTACAACAACATGTCAAGAAAAATTTAAATAATTTTTCAATTAACCAATCAACATATTTTTGGACACTCAGTTTTAGCAAATTCGCCCGCATTTAATCAACATAATTTTTCAATATTTCTATGATAAGTTTGGAAGTTTCCTTGGAAATAATTTTTGAGAAAAGTGTTTTTTTGAAAAAATTTCCTTAGTTTTCCATGGGCAAAGTTTACCGAACTTGAGGTAAAATAATAGCTCCACATCAAAATTTCCCCCTTTAAGTACATCCAAACATGAAAATTGTTTGATAAAATTTGTCTACTTAAAAAAATTGACCAATTTTTTCGATAAAACTTTCCAGCCGAAAACACCACTAGGCCCTGTTCTTTTCGATAAAAATTGTGTTCAACATGGGCAAAGTTTATTGAACTTAAAGTACCACAACTCACCATACTACTCAATATTCTCTACACTTTACCATACCATACCACATTTTATCACAATAATTATCAATATATCTCCTTAGTTTTCTCCTCTACTTTTCACACTCTACTCTACCCTCCCTTACCATATCAATCAGACTTTCCACAAATTTTACCATATCATTCCACATTGTACCGCACTTTCCTCAATTTTACCATACCACACTATTTCCGCACATATGATAAATGATATTATATGTAAGAGATTTTTATTTCCATTTATATTTGTGTACTGCACAACTGCACAAGTTATGATATGTATGGTTTCATTCAATTTTGGTCCACAAAATCAGTAAAATTTCAAAAGTTGATTAAAATATGAGGTTTTGATCTCCCTATATACATAGGGGGACCAAATTTATTTTGCCATGCTTTTAGTTTGCTATTATTTTTGGGAAGTTTTGAAAGTTCAGTAATATAGGGGTGCAAACAATATAATATATCCAAGGACATTTTGTTTTGAAGTGTAGAAAAGTAAAATAGTTGGTTGATTAAAATTTGATCTCCAATCTATCGTGATAATCAGTTAAAACATTTGTTCTATATGTTTTGATTTATTTTCAATAGTTAATATGAGATTAATCTAAATACCAAATTTTATTTGAGTTGATAGAGGCCTCATAATGTTAGGCTAATTTATTATTTATTATTATTTCAAATCAAATATGTCTCATATTTGATTATGGTATAAATAATTATCTTTTAAATTTTATAGTGGGGGAGTCTCTACAACACCTACACTTCAAACTTGAATGGGGTGCATTGAAGGGTCATTTTTTTACAACAAAATCGTTATTTGACCTTTAATTATCAACTAAAATTCTTAGGTCAAGTCACTTTCTGAGCATGAACTTGTAGTGCATAAACAAACAAAATGTAATACTCCTTTGGACTAATATATTCTCAAAATCTCGAAAAACTCCAATAGGATTACTCATCATTGACAAGTCACACAAACGAAATTGGACAAGAAAATTAGTTTATGGGGCTAGCAAAAACTAGTCCGATTTAAATATTTGATTTCACCCTATTCAAACAAATTAGCTAATTAAATTCATTATTTTTTTCCTCTAAATTTTGACATCGATCACTTTCACTGAAATTCATAAATAAGAGTTTTCATATATTTATTGTTTAAATTTCATTTTTAGCCATTTCAATTCATATGGACCCGAAAAAATCCGAATCCAAATTTTTAACGACGCTCATTTGTTGCATGTATAAATGAGACAGAAGAAAAGTTAAAATTGGAGAAGATGTAGAAAAGATTGTCAAATCTAAAAATTCGATGGAGCAACAAATGGACGTAGGCCTAGATGCATTCAATATGGCTAGTGGTCCAAATGGGACACACCTACATAATAAATTCTATAGGGAAACAATTCCCCCCTTTTTATAGACTTTACTAGCAAAACAATGGCCCTAATATTTTAAATTTTCTTTCTCAACCCAAACAATAATTTATATACTTTTTTTTTCATTTTTTCCTCAATTATTCAGTGAATAAATTGAAAAACTGATACCAATAAGGTATACAATTAAGGGTTATATATAACTAGAAAAATAAATTTTTGGTAAACTACAATAACCAATCACATAACCTGCACTATGAATAGGGTTATTCATGGTCCAGAATGAAAAATGGACTGAACCAAGGATTGGACTGAATGGATTAAGGGAATGTTCGATCTTTGGTCCAGTCCATGCACCGAGCTGAAGGACCGAGATTATTGAAATTTTAGAATTTCTTTATGTATGGTCCAGCGAAGACTAAACCGAACAAGGTTATGTCGGTCTAGTTCAGGACCGAACCTTTTTCGATTATGTCCTTGATCCAACTTAGTCCTCGAATTCAATCCTCATCAGCTCGCCCTGTCGGTCAGTTCGAGATCAATGAATAGCCCTAAGTACAAATAAGAAGTGTCAAACCTTTCAAACCCACCTATATGAGCACTCATATGATTGTAATATTCTAAAGAAGGATGTTATGTGGCATATATCCCTAGTTCTTGTGTGTTTTTATTATGAACAAGTTGCAAAAGTGGTGCCCAATCATATGAAGAAGGCATTAAATTCTGAAAAAATTCTCACTCAAGGCTTAGAAATAATTGAATGAAGCTGACATTCAATATAAGTTAGAGGGAATAATGATCTTGGTCCCCTACTGCTAAGTAGTTGACAGTTGATGACAATGCAAATCTTCCATGTACGTTTCCACAACTGTTTCAATGGCCGTTTGTGTTTGCATGTCTCCATTTGATACTAATATACTAACTTTTGGGAATATTAAAATGTAATATATCAACTTTTAATATTGGACTCTAATAATGTACCAACCATCTGGATATATTTATCGTTATGATGAGTAAAATAAGATGCTGATATACTAGCGACAACGGTATATTAACGTCCACCTTCATCCACCACCTCGAACGTTAGTACATTAATGATAAATAAATCCAATAGCAGCAGCAGAAACATGCAAAAATGAAGAGCGCTGGGCCTCCTATCTCAAGGAAAGCCTATGGAGGATGGGAGAAATCAAGCATGCACGCCTATTGCTGCTCTTAAGAATTAATCTTTAGATTTGTGAAATTCTATAGTGCACTGGATACTGATTGAATTAAGAGCTCATTGATAATTTGTTGACCTACTTAACATTTTCAATTCAATGCAAAATGTTCATGATAATATACTCCTTATTTTGACTTGCAAATGCATGAACAATTTCTCAAAGGATAATATGATTTACATAAGTAAGATTACATCTAATACAAATTACTTTCCAAATTATGTATAAAATAGTGAGTTCAGAGGCCCACAACAACAATGAAAGTGGGCCTGACCCACTATCCGAGTCCGTTTTCTATCCGACCCAAGTCATGAACAGTCTTCTCTCTTATTGTTCAACTGATTTTTACCTCAATTACAACTTACAACGCATATATGGCTTTATTTTTTTTGTTATGGGTATTAATCATGAAGGATGACCTAAAATCCAAATTGACGAAAAAGAATAGACAGACGGAGATTTATGAGAGAGAAGTAGACCCTAACAGTGCTGATGTGAGGAGACATGTTATCATGGATAACGGACAGAAATTTACGATTTCATTTCATTATATGCTTGAAGGCTTAAGATTTATGGATACTTGGGTGAATTAGCAAGTTGTACTACTGGAAGAAGAGTTGAATGAGGCAGCTTAATATTTAAATTAAAATGATTAGGAATAAAAGTGACAAGTTAAAAATTTGCAATTTATAAGGAAAAGATTGTCTGTATTTAAATTCCTAGGATAGTCATACATGCTTAATATGTTGTAAAAAGTCAGAGCTACTACAAAGAACAAGCACAACCAAATAACTCGCTTGAGGGATTGAATATCATACCAACATCATATCATAGAAATATAGAGGGCTATTCCACTTAATTTAAAGAAAAATTAGATTCTAATAATCTCTACTTTCAACTTTTATATGCCAATAGTCCTTTTTTATATTCTAATCCTTAAAAAAGGAAAAATTGTATTATAGTTAGTTTTGACTTGTGTTTACTCCAAAACTTAGCACAAAACTTTCCCACGATTTTTAGTGAATTTACAACGTTTGTCCCTATTTTTTTTCTAAATTTTATGATTTTTCCTCGTTTATTCAATTGAAAAATCATAATAATTGCTAAAATTATCAAAAAGAACAATTTAAAAATTCTTTTAGTAATTACATTTCATAACGTTTCTGTGAACAAGAATGAAAAAAAATAGAAAAATAGGGACATAGTTATTTTTTTTAAAGGAAAATAGAGAGGTGAATTTGATACCACTAAAATAGAATTTTGATTTTTTAAAACCAACAGAACACGCAAAAAAAAAAAGTATCGACAATGACATACAAAAACTGAAAGTAAGAATCACCACGATCGATCCAATAATCCTAATTTTAAACTCAGAAAAGTGACATTACTCGAAGAGGTACAAATGCATGACACCAAACATGACATTGTCCTCCATTATTCATATGCTCAGTGAACATTTTGCAACAAACCACTCTACTAAACTGTTGTGTATATATTGTGCACATATCAACTAGTTCAAGATTTTGAGTGTCATCAATCAAGCTCGACAGCCTGGACAGGTGCGTCTGTCAGCATAGGTGGGGGTGGCGCAAACAAAGGCTTAAGGCTGCGCCGCTTGGGTTCCCACTCAAGATCATCTCCGGCTACGCCCCGGCTCAGCTCCCATCCTTCTCTTGGACCGCCTGATCATGAAAATCAAATGTAAATAAGATCGACACAAGGGTAATCACCAATGAGCATAAGATTTCTTGAGACAAAAGTAAGCAAGATCGACACAAAGGGCAAAACATCTGTGACAAGAAAGTAACTAATAACACCCGGTGTTATGTCTATGAGATACACACAATATCTTCAACGGCTTGACTAGTTTCGACCATTTTTTGGTAGATATTAAAAGACGTGAAAAGCAAAGGCTATTATCTTGGAGTTCTTCTAACAGCAATACTCAGCACTCATTGGTTTACAAAGGTTGATACTTTCGCCCTAAATCCTAAACCCTAAACATAAATGTTGGGTTTTATGGCCCAAAATCTCTTTGATTGAAGGAAGGAGCAGGCGCTACCAGCGCCACTATCAGCGCTACCAACGCGTCACAAAAATGAACCGAGAATCTAGACGCTACCAACGGCACTACCGAGCGCTGCCAGCGCCACACTCAGTGGCTCCTCAATATAAGACGCTGCCAGCGTCCGGGTGTTTTGTTCAGCGGCGGCGGATGTTCGTCTTTTATTTCTAGGTTATATAATATTTAACCTAGTTTCCCTTCCCTTCATTCTACTATAAATAGAGGTCTTTATTCTCCTTGTAATCAAGCAGTAGAAACCAATGTAGTCGATGTGAGAGCCTTTAAACTCCCATGAGGGAGGTACGGTGTTATTTCCACATCTTCACCCTACTCATCCCTAGGTTATTAGAGTCTATGAGAGTTCACACACATATTTTACCTCTTGTAATATCTCCTTTTTCTACTAGTGGATATTGGTTGTCGCCCGTGGGTTTTTCTCCAAATTCTTCGGTTTCCCACGTAAAAAATACTGTTTCACCCTATTTATCCTTGTCTCTCTCTATTATTACCCTTGATTCCATAATCATCCTGTATTTCCTTCCGCTGCATACATTGCTCTATTTCACACCCAAACAAGTGGCTAACAACTGGCAATCAGATCTGAATCCGATCCCTTACAATAAAAGTTAACACTTACGTATAAGGATTCACATCAGCCAGAAGAAGAAAAGTGTACCTTCAGCAGGCGAAAAGACCGGTGCTATGCCTGCCAACAGCAGAACCAAAGCCAACATTGCCACCACCAACATTATTATCAACTTCTGCATCTTCAAATGCAAGGGCAATAAATAAGCTATCCACCAGTTTCGATCAAGGAGTCGTTTGCTTGCTCATAATAATCCCAATTACCCATCAATCGACTATATATAGGCACTGCACTACTACTTTTCTCATCATGACAAGGTAAGACTTTTGAACAAACAAACCCTTCTTTCACTTCAGAGCACCCAGACTTGACTGTGTATTGATCGGATTGGTTTGGGAGACCGTCTCCTCCTCCTCCTCCTACTAGGTCTGTTCCGATAGTGTCAGGTAAACTTTGCGGGTGTGATTTGTTAGAAATATCTGGAGCATATGTTCCAAATACTACGATTATCTGTTCTTGTAGTTGTTATCATGATTGTTTGTTCGCAATATTGTATATTATGTGTTTCAAGTGTATGCAATATATATTGGAAATTGGAATAACAAAGAAACCATGTCAAGGAATAGTTATGTATGAGTCAATTAGCTTGTGTGAGAGATTGTTGCTTTATCTTGTCATCGATCAATATGCTTGTATTTGAGTCATTTGCAGGCATCAGGAGCTCCCCCTGTTTCTTTAGAGCATCTTTACTATTTTAATGGTGGGTAAAATTTGACTAACTCATCCTTTAAAATATAATGAAAATGAGTCATCTCTCACTTATAATTGGGATATTTTTATAATAGTAAATAAATTTGATTTACCCATCCTTTAAAATATAATAAAAGTTAAGTTTTATTCCCCTACGTAAAACACCAAAACCACATGATTTAAATATGGGAGTCACGTCGTTTTTTACCAATTAAAACTCCGGCAACACAAGTGAGAATCGATTTTCCTCATCTACCCATTTAATTCCCTTTGCTAGCCATTAATGTCTCACCAAGTTTACCTAGAGTTTTAGGACTCAGTTCTATGGACCAGTGGCAGATTTAGAATTCCAAATTAGTGGAGTCAACGATAATTTGATAAAAAAAAATTGAAGTTTAACAATACTGAAATGATTAAATGCTACTAAAATAGCAAATTTAATATTGATCCATACTGGAAAAAATTTAAATGCTATTAAAATTAAATGTTACCACTAATCACATTTTTAAAGAAGGCAATTGAGCTTCTAATTGATTCATTCCACTTCTGTGTGTAGAATCATGTTCCGTGTGTGAAGATCTGTAATATCCTATGCGACCATAATCTAACCTTTCAGAGTTTTATGCTTTCATAAACAAAATGTCACACAACATATACATTAAAAGTAATAAAGCAAGAATAAATCTATAACATCTACATAAATTCTTATCTTCAAAAAATTAATGATAACTCTATTGTCGCACATGCACTGTTCTAAACCTATAATATTTTCAAGGCTACTAACCGCGTTCTTCGACATCTTGAAGTCTTTCCAATATTAAAATGAGCTATAACCTAACTTTTTAAAGTCGCAGAAATATATACAACGTGATGAATGATTATATATTGAAAAAAAGACTACCATGATATACCCACTTGAACTAACTCGAACTTATTGTAGGGAGATCGAGCCTTTGACAAAGTCAAGTCTTGGGGTCTTGAGCCTCTTACTAGTCCAAAAAAGTGTGTAGTTGTGATGCAAACTGCCCAACTTGTCATTGATGAGAATTGAAAGATGGTAGTGTCCATGCATATATAGTCCCTAGCTACATTGGCAATTGGGATTATGTCATTACAACCCTGCATCAAACACTCACTCGTTGGCGTGGGTTCTCTTCCTCCTCCTCCTGGTGCTCATCCTCGTCCTCGTCCTCGTCCTCGTCCTCGTCCTCATTCACCTGAGTCTGTGCTGACAGCGATAGGGAGACATTGAGGGAGAGTGCAGCCTGGAATGCCTAATGAGATACTGAGATGTATCATGTATGTGTCTGTCTATGTTCACTGGAGTAACAAAGAAACTAGGCAAGGAGTAGTCTAGTACTCTAGTCTATTCCATGTGTGTCAATTAGCTTCTGAGAGATTGTTGTTGTATCTTGTCATTCGTGTCAATACGTTTGTGTGAACACAAATTTCAAGTCTAAAATTTAATAAAGACAGAAAATTGAGAAACAAATTAATTTGTATTAATATTTGAATGTATGCGGGTACATTATCTGAATTAAATACAATAAAGTAGTCATCTGATTTAATCTCCTGAAACTTGGGTGAGCCAAGAGTGGGGATGCTTGATCTTGAAGTTTAACCGAGGCTTAGAGACTCGATCTTGAGTTTTTTTTTTTATCTCCTGAAGCCTTTGGAGTGCAAAATGCCCGGGGGTTGAAAATGAAAGGGGAGGACCCCTATTTATAGGCTTTGGAGGCCTATGGTTTCGACTAGGCTTTGGGCTTAGGCCCAAATTAATTAATTGTTTCTTTAATTTCAAATAAAGAAATAATTATCATTTTATGTATCATAATTGACACGTGTCACTATGTTATTGGCCAGGATATATTTTCATTTAAAATTTAATACATTGACCGCCATAATTAAATTTACACGTGGCAGATAGTAATTGCCTAAATAAACTTAATTTATTTTTCATGTGTCATTTTTTGATTTGTCGACAAATTTTTACCTCCTACAGCTTGTATTTGAGTCTTTTTTTGTACATCAAGAGCTCCCCCTATTTTTGTAGAGCATTAGGGCAATTTCTCTTGCACTTATTTGTGCGGACCTGCATTTGACGAATATTTCTCCATGTTTATGTGGGATCTACAATTTCCCCAACACACTCAAGAAAATTTTCCCCGATGGGAAAATTTTATGGTTGCGGGTAGGAAATTAGATTGTGAAACATTTATAAAATATCTCTAATTATATTACTCCATGTTCCTTATTAATTGTTATATTTGAAAAATTTTACAGTTGCGGGTGGGAAATTAGATTGTGAAAAATTTACAAAATATCTCTAATTATATTACTCACTCTGTTCCATATTAATTATTATATTAAAAATTGTGTAGTTAAATTTTAAATTTTTAACTGTAAATTTCTTAATATATACAATGATTTGTTATACCAAAATTACTATCATTAAATCTGTAACGAAAAATATTATCCGAAAAGTATAGTATCGGAATTATTAATAAATATTACATGCGAAATTATGAACCAAAAGTGACATTGAACTTGACAGTCAATAAAAATAACTATTGATATGGAATGGAGGAAGTACAAACCTACACAAATGAAAATAAATAATAAGAATGGTTTGTACATTTCAAACATTTTCTTTGGAGAGTTAACTTTAACCAAACACTACAATGATCCATCTATGCTTGTCATAATTGCTCCATCTTCCATTTTTTAAGGTTACGAACTTACGATAAAAATACCAATCATATGATCTGGGAAGATTATATAAACCCAAAATCATATTGCATAGGATTATTATTCATGCAAATTGGTATGCCGAGGGTGCCATTTTATCATTTCAATTTAGAGGCGTAAAGATTAATGAGATAGTCAATAGAGAGCGAAGATTAATCTGCCTCTGAAACATATTTTGATTGACAAGGGATGTACATTCCATTTCGAATGTTATTATCCCACCTCTCCAAATCCCATCAAAATCTTCTCAAAACCCAGCAATTACATGCCACAATCACCAAGATCCATCTCTCCCTTGACCCTTTTTTCGCCGCCAGAATTATCCGATACTACGCTCTCAATGGAGACACTTGTTCTGCACACCAACTGTTCGACGAAACTCCCCAAAGAAGCATCTACCTTTAGAACTCCATCATTCGTGCGCATGCCCAGGATTATGAATTCCGGATTGCATTTGATATTTTCAAGGACTTGCTTTGATCGGATGTACAGCCTGATAACTTCACATTCGCCTGTATTCTACATGCGTGCTCTGACAAGCACGATGTTGAAGGACTGAGACTCGTTCATGGTGGGTTGGTGGTTTTTGGGTATGGAATGGATCCTATTTGTTGCAGTGCTCTTGTCACTGCTTACTCCTGTTGCAAATGAGGTTACAATATGGTAATGGCAACAAGGTTTTTGTCCCACATTGGTAGAGAAATCAAGTTGAAAGTGGTTTATATATCCCACCACACTTAGTAGTATTAAATAAGTGTAAAGGGGTGTTTTATGGAGGAAGGTATGACTTGGGACTCCACACGCGCGCGCGCACTCAATGGCTGCTCCACAAAAATCTCTCACTGAATCCTACAAAGTCGAGCCTCTCGACGGGACTAATTACAAACGTTGGTCTCAAAAATTGTTTCTATGTCTGGAGCAAATGGAGATTGATTATGTACTATCATCTCCACATCTCAACGATCCAAATGCTCCACCGCCGCAGTATGATCCCGAGAGAACGCCTACTGCGCCAACAACTCCACTCATACCTCTCGATGAAATTGCCAAGAGGAAACTGGAGAAAGATAACAAGACGGCTCGAAATTACATTCTCACCAGCATGACAAATCCATTGTTTGATTTGTATGTCACTTTCAGTACAGCCAAAGAAATATGGGAAAATCTGAAGATCAAGTATGGAACTGAAGATGCTGGAAAGAAGAAGTACGTGGTCGACAGGTGGATGGAGTTCAAAATCATCGACGACCAACCAATATTGGAGCAGGTTCACACTTATGAGAACCTATGTGCTGAGGTGCTGAACGAAGGAATGAAAATGTGCGAGATTCTTCAAGCAAATGTGTTGCTTGGAAAATTTCCACCATCCTGGAAGGACTACAGGAACCACCTAAAGCACAAGAAGAAGGACATGTCTCTTCGAGAGCTAATCAGCCACATGAGAACCGAGGAGGCTAATCGTTTAAAAGATAAGATGTCTTCTCCCTCTTTGAATTCTGGTAAAGCTAACCTTGTTGAATCTGTTGGTCCTTCAAACAAAGATAGGTTCAAAGGAAAGAATAAGAGGGATCAGAAATCTAAGCAGTGGAACGGACCTAACAATAAAATCCAGAAGGAGAAGGGGAAGGTCCACTGCTACATCTGCGGAAAACCCGGCCACAAGGCATATCAATGCAACCAGCGCAAGGATCCTCCTGCACAGAATGCCAAAAGGAATCAGGCCAACCTGACTGAAGACTCCGAAGTATTCTGTGCAGTAACTGTGGAAGCAAACCTCGTCACCAATAACACAGAATGGATCCTGGACAATGGAGCGACCAGACATTTCTGCACCAACAAGGAACTGATGCATGACTTCGAGGAAATTCCTGATGGGGAGAAAGTCTTCATGGGCAACGCTACCATTGCGGCGGTATTGGGTAAAGGAAAAGTTCTCCTTAACTTTACTTCTGGAAAATCATTATGTTTACTCAATGTGTTGTATGTACCTTCCTTACGTAGAAACCTAGTTTCTAGTAGCCTCCTTGACATTGCTGGTTTCGAAGTAAACCAAAAGGCTGGCAAAATTGTCATACTTCGTAATGAAGTATTTGTAGGGAAGGGATATCGTAGCAACAGCCTGTATGTTTTAAATGTTGCTCCTGAGAATAATAAGACTGGTTCTACTTCTGCTTATATCGCTGAGTCTGTTGATTTGTGGCATGATAGACTTGGACATGTAAATTATGCTTCCTTAAACAGACTAAAGAACATGCGGCTAATTCCTAGTATTAGCACTGAGAATTGTTCTAAGTGTTATGTCTGTGTTGAAGCAAAATTTGCTAAGAAACCCTTTAAGTCAGTATTGACAAGGTCTACACAGTTGCTTGAACTTATCCATTCAGACTTAGCAGACTTTAAGAACACAATGAGTAAAGGAGGAAAGAAGTGGTATATCACTTTTGTAGATGACTACTCTAGATATACTAAAGTCTATCTCCTTAAGTCTAAAGGTGAGGCTGAAGAAATGTTCTTAAAGTATAAGGCAGAAGTTGAGAATCAGTTAGATAGAAAAATCAAGAGGCTTAGATCTGATAGGGGTGGTGAATATGATTCAAGTTCTTTAGCTGTCTTTTGCGAGAAAAACGGAATCGTACATGAGACCACTGCCCCTTACACACCTCAACAGAATGGCATAGAGGAACGGAAAAACCGTACCCTTAAGGAAATGATGAATGCCATGCTTGTGAGTTCTGGTCTATCTGATAAAATGTGGGGGGAAGCTGTTTTAACTGCTTATTTTATTTTGAATAGAGTTCCCCATAAGAAATTAGATCAAACCCCATATGAACTCTGGAAAGAGTACGCCCCAAACTTGAAATATTTGAAAGTGTGGGGGTGTTTGGCCAAGGTAGCCTTACCCGGTCATAAACGCACAAACATAGGTCCTAAAACCTTTGATGCTGTCTTCATTGGTTATGCTCAAAACAGTGCTGCTTATAGATTTATGTCTTTAAGTGATTACTCCATTTCTGAGTATAGAGATGCTAAGTTTTTTGAGCTTATTTTTCCATTGAAGAAGAATGTGCCTAATGTGGTATCTGATAATGTGCCTAGCTATGTGCCTGAAAATGTTAGTTTGCCTACTTCTAGTTCTGATGATAGAGGTGTGACAGTAGAACCTAGAAGGAGTAAGAGGCAAAGAATTGCAACTGACTTTGGTCCAGACTTTATCACTTCTTGTCTAGTAGAAGTGATTGACAAACATGAAATAGATGTCCTGACTGATGAAGTCATATCTGTATTCTTAATTGAGGAAGATCCAAAAACCTACACTGAGGCAGTTAGGTCTATTGATGCAATCTTTTGGAGAGAAGCCATTAAGTATGAAGTAGATTCCCTTGAGTCTAATAAGACTTGAGAATTAACTGACTTACCCAAAGGTTGTAGACCTATCAGTAGCAAATGGATCTTTAAGAAAAAATTAAAGTCTGACGGCTCAGCTGACAAATATAAGGCTAGACTAGTCATTAGAGGCTTTGATCAAAAGAAGGGAATAGATTACTTTGACACCTATTCTCCAGTAACGAAAATAAGCACCATTAGGACTCTAATTGCCTTGGCTGCCATCTTTGATCTTGTTGTGCATCAGATGGATGTTAAGACAGCTTTCCTCAATGGTGACTTAGAAGAAGAAATTTATATGACACGACCTGAAGGATGTGAGGTTCAGGGTCAGGAGGATAAGGTGTGCAAATTACGAAAATCCCTTTATGGTCTAAAGCAAGCGCCTAAGCAATGGTATGAGAAATTTGACAGTTCCCTTGTAGAAAATGGGTTTACTGCAAATTTGTCTGATTCCTGTGTTTATTCAAAACCGATAGGATCAGATTGTGTGCTCATATGTTTGTATGTTGATGACATGTTTATCTTTGGCACAAACTTGCATGTAGTTAGTGACACTAAGAAGTTGTTGTCTTCTTTATTTGAAATGAAAGATATAGGTGAAGCTGATGTGATCTTGGGAATTAAAATATGCAAAACAAACACTGGTTTTGCCTTATGTCAGTCACATTACATTGAGAAAGTGTTAAAGAAATTTAACCATTTTGATGTGACGCCTGTTAGAACTCCCTATGATCCCAGCCTTTGCTTAAAGAAAAACAACGGCATTAGTGTGTCACAAACAGAGTATGCCAAGATTATAGGAAGTGTAATGTTCTTAATGAACTTTACTCGTCCTGACATTGCTTATGCAGTGAGTAGATTGAGTCGGTATACTTATAACCCCAGTCAAGAACATTGGAATGCACTTTATCGTTTACTTAAGTACCTTAGAGGTACAATGGATTGGTGTTTGCATTTTAACAAATTTCCTGCTGTTGTAGAGGGTTATTGCGATGCAACCGGATTTGATAACGATGAAGTTAGTTCTACTAGTGGTTATGTTTATTTTAGGTGGAGGGGCTATTTCATGGAAGTCCGAAATGCAGACTTGCATAGCCCGCTCCACCATGGAATCTGAATTTATTGCTCTTGAGTTAGGTGTCAAGAAGCGAGTGGCTCGAAGCTTGTTAGTGATGTGCCTCTATGGGAAAAACAAGAGACACTGCTCTATACATCGCGACTCGCAGCAAAGAATTGGCGTGGCACACAAAGGTGTCTACAACGGAAAGAGGAGACATATCCGTATCGTATGAAACAAATTCTTGAAACATGGTGTCATATCCTTGTTGTATGTGAGATCCGAAAAGAATTTGGCGGATCCTTTCACTAAAGGATTGACAAGAAGAGTTGTATTAGAAGCATCGAGGGGGATAGGGCTTAAGCCTATGGCTTGAAGAAGTATGGTGGACACCCGTTTGTGGTCAAACGAAACCATACTAATCTTCGAGATGCACTACATTCCTATCTCTATGGTGCTAGGTAGTGCTTTGAGGTTGAGTTTTACTCTTAATGAATCTACGCCCGTTTTGGGGGGTGCTAGTGATACGCACTGATGGATTCACCGACTGTATGATGTACGGATGAGCTATTTGCTCTTAATAATTCCATAGCCATAATTTTTGGTGGTCTGTATTGAGATAGACTTGATGGAATTACCTATATAAGTGTGAAGGTTTGGCCGCCTTCTATGGGAGATTAAGGCTATCTCTCTAGAGCACTTATGAAACCCAAGGTATACGCATGGCCATAAAAGCGTAATTGTGTTATCGCGGAGTATGAAATTTCTACAGGGTTGATATGTGTTGTGGGGGTCTCGATCAAATCACAATCTTTCAAGTTCAAGGCATAGTCCACTTGTTAGATTATTGATTGTTGCCTTACATCACTAATGTGTCAATTCAATCTTACAATATTGATGCCTAAGTATCTGACCCAATATTGCCCAGATTTCCTTTCTTGTTCTTTCTGCTTTCCTTGTATGCCATTGGTGGGGGATTGTTGCAAATGAGGTTACAATATGGTAATGGCAACAAGGTTTTTGTCCCACATTGGTAGAGAAATCAAGTTGAAAGTGGTTTATATATCCCACCACACTTAGTAGTATTAAATAAGTGTAAAGGGGTGTTTTATGGAGGAAGGTATGACTTGGGACTCCACACGCGCGCGCGCGCCGCCGCCGCCCGCCCGCCGGTCCGGACGCGGGTCGTGGTTCTTTTTGTAGCTAGCCCGGGTGAGAACTAGCCGTTGCCCAACGGCTAAATATCCGTTGGCAACGGTAGGATATGCCCAGGCAACGGTAGGCTTCTAAGCCTATAAATGAAGCTCCTCCATGGCTGTAATGAACACACCAACAATCATCTTCTCCTCTTCATCTTCTACATCCTCTTCCATTAATATTTTCTGGGCAATCAGTTTTTACATACTCCAAGTTCTTAGCCTTGAGTGCACAAGTCTAAGAATTAGCTGAGTTAACCTTGGGGAGTGATCGGCAATATCGATTGTCACCTAGGTCGTGCCGTAATCGCTTTCAAGGCAGTGGTTTATCCACGACTCAGTTTTTTGTGATTCCGAAACCAGCAGCCTTGGTTCTATTATTTCCAACAACTCCAAACTGGGTCCGTTTCATGGGGTGGATTCTCCCGATTTGGGTATGTGGAATTCGCTATTATCTGGTTATGTTCGTTGTGGGTTGTGGTTTAAAGGCCTGGAAATGTTCAGTTTCATGAGAAATATGGGGATTAATCCTGATGGGTATGCTGTGGTTGCTCTACTTTCAGGGTTAGGAGAGCCAAGGTTATTAGAAATTGGACAAGGAATTCATGGATTATGCATACAGAGCGGTTTTCATTCGAATGCTCATGTTGGGAGCTCATTAACCAAGCTAGTTGAAAATTTTGAGTGTCATCAACCAAGCTGGTTAAGTGCGTCTGCCACATTTAGTGGCCCAAGCTAGCTAGGTGGGTCTGCCTCTGCCGGCATAGCTGGGGGTGGCCCAAGCTGGCTAGGTGGGTTTACCACAATCTGGATAGGTGCTTCTGCCAGCATAGGTGGGGTGGCCCATTTGGTGGCCCAAGCCTAAGGCTACGCCGCTTGGTTTCCCAATCAAGATCATCTCTGGCTACGCCCCGGCTCAGCTCCCATCCTTTTCTTGAACCGCCTGATCATGAAAATCAAACGTGAATAAGATTGATACAAGGGTAATCACCAATAAGCATAAGATGTTGGGAGACAACAAAGGGTAGGTGCGTAATGAACAAAAAGTAAACAAGATCGACACAAGGGGTAAAACATCTGTAACAAGAAAGTAACTAATAACACCCGGTGTTCTGTCTATGAGGTACACATAATATCTTCAACGGCTTGACTAGTTGAGAGCATTTCTTGAAAATTATTAAAAGACATGAAAAGCGAAGGCTATTATCTTGGAGTTCTCAATGGTTTCGCTCCTCTGTTTTCTTTCTATGGCATTGTACGATCGAATTACTCTTGGGAACAGTCACAGACAAGTCATTACGAAAGTTGATACTTTCACTTGACATAGAAAAGAACTACATAGTACACAGGATGACTACAACATGCACATCTAAGTTAACACTCAAGTGAATCTTTATTGCACCAACCTTCAAACAGGATCTGAGAGAGCACCCTGTTTGAAGGACCTAGGAATAACAAAGTTTTGGACCAAAATGAGCAAACTAGGTTTTTAGAATGTTAAATTCCCTTGAACTGAGAACAACTTCTGCCCACACGGAGAAGCGATGAGGTAACCCAAAGCTTGTTAGCTTCAAGAGCAAACTCCACCAATTAAAATAAAAGAAGAAAAGTGTACCTTCAGCTGGCGAAAAGACCGGTGATATGCCCGCCAACAGCAGAACCAAAGCCAACAGTGGCACTACCAACAGTATTAGCAACTTCTGCATCTTCAAATGCAAGGGCAATAAATAAGCTATCGACCAGTGGTTTGCTTGCTCACAATAATCCCAATTACCCATCAATGGACGATATATGACTGATCAATGCAAAACAACAAGGCTGTTGGCAGTTTTATGATTGACGGCATGTGATAATAAGGATTCTCACCAGCTAGAATCCATTTATGTAAAAGGATACTATTATCATCCTTTAATCTGTATTTTCCTTCTCATCACAGTGATAGACACTTATTAGTTTGCTGGTTATTGTAATATACGGAGTAGTTGATTAGTTTGTGCGCTTGCTATGAAGCTTGGAAGGGTTAGATATGAACTTGAAGGTGAAGTTTATGCAAGTATGCTGGGAGAATCATAACAACATCCCCACATATTAAAAACATAATTTACCAAAAAGGGGGAAAACACTTCCAAAGTTGGTCCTTCATTCGTTCCCTAATGATTTGTATTTGAAACTTGCTCCAGGATAATAGCCACATTATGTGAAGTTAAAGTTGCACTTATTGATGCCAGTTAAAGCATAGGGCATTCAAATCCAAGGGATCAAAGAAGGCAAGTGACAAATTGATTACAAAAATGCCTGCTAGAAACAGAAAACAGAAGACAGAACCTGAATACTTACATTTAAATGCCCCAACCCCCAAGCATTCAAATCAAGCCAAGTATGAGCTATTTGGTACTTTAAGCTACCCAATTTGTGAGTTGAAACCTTAAGTGCAGCTGCCCCTTTCATGGTCAGTTTCCATGGTAGGATCTAAAAAAAGGCAAGCACAGAGATATGCATTAGACTGATACTGAAAAATCTGTCATTAATAAAGCAAGCATTGGACTTCACCAACTAAGAATTTCAACACAAAGGTATTTATCCCAAAGGCATAAAGAAACACAATCAGAAACAAGAATAGATAAGTGATTAACATACAAAAACAAAAAAGAACATCACCCAATACAGCTGCAAAGATGCTGATCAATGCCAAGGAAGCTGTCACAAATAGCCGAGCTTTTGAGGGTTCTGCACTTCTGCATCCTTGAGAGACTGGAAAACCAATAAACTTGGCATTTCACACGAGCCAAAATTTGGTTCAATGCTTCTTAAAGACAAAGGTATTTCGCACTATAGTTCTCTCGGTCATTTATGTATCCACCTTTCACTTCATGTCTACAATTGTTGTCTCTATGAATGCTGCAGATAAACTGTGCAATGACTTCAAAGTTTACCAAATTATATACCTTCACAACCCATAAGCTAAACCCTCCTGCCTCATATCCAGCTAAGCCCTGGCATCTTCTTTTGTCTACTATCTGTAATACCATCTCTCAACCTCTCAGCATCATCCCACCTTCCATGGTTAGCATACATGTTAGACAACTGAACTGAATAAATGTTCTCTTGCTGTTGATTCTCATATATGTCCTGCAGAATCCTCTCTGCAAGTGCAGTATTTCCATGCATTTCACAGCATGCTAACAGTGCTCCCCATATCCCAGCATCAACCGGCTGAGGTAAGGACCGGATAAGATTATACGCATCGTCAAACCTTCCAGCCATCCCGAGGATCTTAACCATGTGTACATAGTGCTCATTTCTAGGCTCAATCCCAAACTCACTCTTCATTCGGTTGAAAACGTCCTCCCCCGGTCTGACAAGACCAGCTTGGCAGCAAGCATGAAGGAGAGCGGTGAAAGTGGATTCATCGGGGTTAAATCCTTCATCCAGCGCCTCGTTGAACAGTTTGAATGCCTCGTCAGGATTTCCATGGGAACCCAGACCCGAAATAGCAGCATTGTAGCAAACAATGTTTCGTCTTGGAAGAAGGTTCAAAACCCGAATGGCTAAGTCCACAAATCCACACTTCGAGTACATATCTATCAAAGCTGAAGAGACCATGATATCTGCCTCTAACCCGTGTCGGAGAACGTATCCATGTATCTCCGAACCAGGCCCCACATTCACTAGCTGAGCAGAAGCCATCAAGGTGGTAGCAAGTAAAACAGGGTCCGCTTTCAAACCGGACCCCATATTCCTACTTCTAAAGAACAAGAGTGCAGTTTTGACATCCCCGGAATGAATCATTCCTGTGATCAATGCAGACCAGGTGACTAAATCTGGTTGTTCTAAGCTGGAAAACACTCTCTGCGCTGAATCTAAACAGGCACATCTAGAATACATAGTGACTAACGAGCTCCCAACATGAGCATTCGAATGAAACCCACTCTTTATGCATAATCCATGAATTCCTTGGCCAATTTCTAATAACCTTGGCTCTCCTAACCCTGAAAGGAGTGCAACCACAGCATACCCATCAGGATTAATCCCCATATTTCTCATGAAATTGAACATTTCCAGCCCTTTATACCACAACCCACAACGCACATAACCAGATAATAGCGAATTCCACATACCCAAATCGGGAGAATCCACCCCATGAAACACTTTACTCGCATCATCAACAAGACCCAGTTTGGAGTAAGCAGTAACAAGAGCACTGCAACAAATAGGATCCATTCCATACCCAAAAACCACCAACCCACCATGAACGAGTCTCAGTCCTTCAACATCGTGCTTGTCAGAGCACGCACGTAGAATACAAGCGAATGTGAAGTTGTCAGGCTGTACATCCGATCGAAGCAAGTCCTTGAAAATATCAAATGCAATCCCGAATTCATAATCCTGGGCATACGCTCGAATGATGGAGTTCCAAAGGTATATGCTTCTTTGGGGAGTTTCGTCGAACAGTTGGTGTGCAGAATGGGTGTCACCATTGAGAGCGTAGTATCTGATGATTCTGGTGGCGAAAAAAGGGTCGAGGGAGAGATGGGTCTTCGCGATTGTGGCATGTAATTGCTGGGTTTTGAGAAGATTTTGATGGGATTTTGAGAGGTGGGATAATAACATTCGAAATGGAATGTACATTGCTTGTCGATCAAAATATGTTTCAGAGGCAGAATAGTTTTCGCTCTCTATTTGATTATCTCACTAATCCTCTCACTAATCTTCACGTCTCTAGATTGAAATGATAAAATGGGCACCATGGGCATACCAATTTGCATGAACAATCCTACGCAATATGATTTTTGGTTTATATAATCCTCCCAGATCATATGATTGTATTTTATCGTAACCTTCAAAAATGGAAGATGGAGCAATTTTGATGAGCATAGATGGATATTGGATGGTTGTAGTGTTTGGTTGAAGTTTTAACCTTTCTAGGAAAATGTTTAAAATGTCTAAACTGATCTAATTTATTTATTTTTTTTAGTGCCTCCGTTCCATTTTATTTGTTCATTTATCTAATTTGAGAGGTAAAAGTGATAAATGAATTTATTAATTATGGGTAGAAAATAAATAACAGTTGTTGGGATTGTAAATATGACAAATATTTTGGGACAAAGAAGTTAGGTAAAATGACAAATAATTTGGGACGGGTAGTATAAAATTGTATTCCGTCCATGTTAGGAAAGTGTCGTAAAATCACCCAGTTTCTTGATCCCACAATTAGTCGTTTCTTGATTATATTAGGAAATTATTAATAGTGGATTTGATTGAGATTGTATCGTCCGTGGTTTTTCCCGGATTTGGGTTTCCACCTTAAATTATTGTCCCCTTCATTTTTGCATTTATTGTGTTCGATATCCATTAGTCATTTTTTCTCTTATAAAACCCTAATAGTCCATTCCATATTAATCATCGTTTCTTTGATTGTCACGATCTCCAATATCACTTTTTAATTAATAATTTTTGTAATATTGTACTAATAATCGCAATATTATACTTTTTGGACAAAATTTTTTCGTTAGATATCAAATGAAAGTAATTTTGTTTAGCAAATCATTGTATATGTTAAAAAATTTACCATCAAAAATTTTAAAATTTAACGGCACAATTTCTAAGGACGACAATTAATATAGAATGAAGGGAGTAACATAATCGGAGATATCTTATAAATTTTCAACAATCTAATTTTTCACCCTCCTCCATTAAATTTTCCCATCCAAAAAAAGTTCCCTTGAGGGCCTGTTTGGAGAGAAAAATGGAGCGAAATAAGGGTGGTATAGGTATCCAATTTCTTTTTTTGGTGTTTGGTGAAACATTTCTGGAATGGAATTGAGAAATCCCCAGGTTTCTAATCCCCTCAAAAGGGTGGAATTAGAACTCTTCCATATATGGGGTATCAAAAGAGTGGAATTAGAACCCTTGCCTTCTTCCAACAATGGTTGCTGTGGGAATGGGCAGATAGTGGTGGTCGGCTGAATCAGAGGCGGCCGGAAGGTGGTGGTGGTCGGCGGAATCAGAGGCGCCCGGAAGGTGAGTGGTGGTCGTGCCTATTTGGGTTTTACATGGCGTTTTGGGGGTTGCGATTTCTGGGCTTGGTCGTGCGAGTTGGTGTGAAGTGTGAACAGGTGGTGGTCGCGCGAGTGCGAACAGGTGGTGATGGCGAGTGTGAACAGGTGGTGGCGGCGGAAGGAAGGTGGTGGCGTAAGGTGATGTTGTCAGGTGGGTTGCGATTTCTGGGTGCAAATTAGAGTTTGATTCCATTCCCTTCTCTCACCAAACACTTTCTATTTTGGAATCAAATTCCATTCCCAACCCTTATCTAATTCCATACCCATTCCATTTCATTTTGGAATCAAATTGATTGATGACAGTTATAACAATAATCGGTCCAATGCAGGTCAACACAAGTAAGTGCAAGAGAAATTGCCCAAATGCTCTATAGAAACAGGGGGAGCTCCTGATGTCTGCAAAAATACTCAAATACAAGCATATTGATATGGATGACAAGATACAACAACAATCTCTACCAACTCACAAGCTAATTGAAACACACTGAACAGACTATAGACTATTCCTTGGCCTAGTTTCTCTGTTATTCCAGTAAACATAACTGACACATACATGTCAGTATCTTATCAGTCATTACAGCCTGTACTCTCCCTCAATGTCTCCCCGTCGCTGTCGGCGAAGACTCAGGTGGAGGAAGAAGAGGAGGAAGCGGTGGTTTCCATTTCCAATTCCACCTTACGCGTGGCATTGGTGGCGATACTGATACAGGTGGTCTATGTCTCAAAATCCTCCTTGGAGTAGTACTGTTAACATCTTCAAAGGCAAAGTCATGTTGTCCTACGACAAGCACCACAAACAGACCCAACACTGATAGTGATACCACCAACAATATTTGCACTATCCTCTTCTGCATCTTCGTCTTCATCTTCAAAAATCAAAACTAATTAACAATCATTCATTCACCTGTTCAAGAAACCCTGATTCATTTCATGTGGGTGTTTGTTTGGTCCTAGTGACATAAATCCCAATTGCCAATGTAGGGACTATATAATATATATGCATGGGCACTACCACCTTTCAATTCTCATCAATGACAAGTTGGGCAGTTTGCATCACAACTACACACTTTTTGGACTAGTAAGAGGCCCAAGACCCCAGACTTGACTTTGTCAAAGGCTCGATTTCCCTATAATAAGTTTGAGTCAGTTCACGTGGATCTATCATGGTAGTCTTTTTTTTCAATATATAATCATTCATCACGTCGTATACATTTTTACAGCTTTAAAAAGTTACAGTCTGTTTGGTTATTAGAAGGGGAGGGGAAGGAAGGGTATTAGAGGAGAAGGAAGGGGAGGGGAGGGGAGGTAAAGGGAGGGAACTTATTTCTATCTTGTTTGGATTGTAAGTGGAGGGGAATGAAAGACAAGAGGAGTTAATTGTTGTGTCTGGATTAGAAAAGGGAGAAAAGGAGGGGGAGAGAAGAAAAATGAGGTAGTTATTATATTAATAAAGTTATTTTCTTTTTTTTTAAAAATGTAATGAGTTCTCCTCCCCTCCATTAACCCTCATATTGGGGGTTAATGAAAAGGAGGTTAATGGAAGAGAATGGGGGTTAATGGTTCTCTTCCCCTCACCTTCTATTATTTTTGCCAAACAAGATGAACGGGGTTAATGAATATTATTCTTGCTTTATTACTTTCAATGTAAATGTTGTGTGACAATTTGTTAATGAATATTTTTTCTTTTGTAAAAAAAAAAAAAATTAAGTCTCAGCTTTACGTTCCCAACTTTTTTTTTCTTTTTTTTAAGAAGAGTAAGATATATCATTTACATAATCCTTCTCTCAAAGGTAAGATTATTGCCGCACATGATATTAGGGACTCACACACGGAAACATGATTCCACACACAGAAGTGGAATGAATCAATTAGTAGCTCAATTGCCTTCTTTAAAAATGTGATTACTGGTAACATTTAATTTTAATAGCATTTAACTTTTTTCAGTATAGATCAATATTAAATTTGCTATTTTGGTAGCATTTAATCATTTTAGTATTGTTAAACTTTATTTTTTTTATCAAATTATTGTTGACTCCACTGATTTGGAATTCTAAATCCGTCACTGGTCCATAAAACCGAGTCCTAAAGCCCTAGATAAACTTGGTGAGACATTAATGGCTAGCAATGGGAATTAAAAATGGGTAGGTAAGGATAATCAATTCTCACTTGTGTTGCCAGATTTTTAATGGGTAAAAAGGACGTGACTCCCATATTTAAATCATGTGGTTTTGGTGTTTTATATAAGGGGCATTTGGTATGTGGGAGTTGGGAGGTGGGAATGTGAATATATAAATAGGTAATACAACTCCTATGTTTGTTTTTATAAGAATGAAAAAAAAATGGGGAATTGGGAATGGAAATAGAGACCTTCAACTCCCACCAATCTATTACCAAGGAGAGGGATGGTAATTGATACTGGGAATTCATTAATCATCTTAAATACCAATATTATTCTCATATTTAATTAATATTACCAATACTAATACTATTTTAAAGAGTGAGTGAATCAAATTTTACTCACTACTATAAAAGTATCCTAATTGTAAGCGAGTGATGACTCATTTTCACTATATTTAAAAGGGTGTGTTAGTCAAATTTTACCCACCATTATTCATTTGGCATACAAGAGACTGGGATTGGGACTGCATATCAAGTGTCTTTGCTCACCCCTAGTTTGGA
Organism: Portulaca oleracea; assembly: GCA_029582165.1. Taxonomy (NCBI): domain Eukaryota; kingdom Viridiplantae; phylum Streptophyta; class Magnoliopsida; order Caryophyllales; family Portulacaceae; genus Portulaca; species Portulaca oleracea. The sequence continues at coordinate 60,919,455 of CM055868.1, read as the reverse complement.
TGAGGAGACTGTAAATAGGGGTGGGAATTGATACCCATATATTGGGTACTCACCCTTATCTACCCATAATGGATGGGTAAAACCCATTAGGAATGGGTAATGGGCAGGATGGGTATGGGTTACCCATAATTTGGTGTGGGTATCCATTATTCATGGGTATCCATATACCCATTGATGTCTTAACTCTACGCATATCGAGTTGTATTGCGCTTGTGTACTGAAATTTAAGGCAAAATTCAACGTTATCGGTTTGACATGAAACTTTGTAATACGATAGTATTGATTAAAAAAAAAGACCAAATATGAATATTGAGCTCCTAATTCTTTTTCTTCGATAACATTTATCGCGACATATATAAACATTTTTTGCCGCAAAAATTGACTGAAACTTTAAATTAAAATTCAATCTTAACGATTTAAATTGAAACTATATAATATGATAGGATAGATTAAAAAAAGTTCAAATATGAATTTTGAGCTCCAAATATAATTTTATTATCTAAAACGTTAGAATACAAAATAAGAATAGTTAGTTGAATAGTTGAATACCCATGAATACCCATGGGTAATACCCATGGAAGTAATACCCCCCATGTGGATAATATCCATGTGGGTATTAAGAGGCATGGGTAGAGTATGGGTAGGGTCTTATAATATTTGGGTAAAATGTGGGTATGGACCGTGCCCATCCATACCCACCCAATTCCAACCCATAACTGTAAAATGACGAAGATTAAGTATATGTTAGTGCATGTCAGCGCAAGTAAGTGAAAGAGAAATTGCCCAGATGCTCTAAAGAAACAAGAGGAGCTCCTAATGCCTGCAAAAGGACTCAAATACAAGCATATTGATCGATGACAAGATAAAGCAACAATCTCTCACACAAGCTAATCGACTCATACATAACTATTCCTTGACATGGTTTCTTTGTTATTCCAATATATATTACACGCACATGTTCCGAACATGTGATACATGATGTTGCGAGAGAACAAGCATAACAATAAAAGCGAACAAACATAATAACAAGAATGAACAATTATAATATTTGGAACATATGCTTCAGATACTTCTAATAGACCACACCCTCAAGGTCTACTTGGCGCTGTCGGAACATAATGATGATGATGATGAGGACCAGGAGGAGGAGGAGGAGGAGTCGGAACATAATGATGATGATGATGAGGACCAGGAAGAGGAGGAGTCGGAACATAATGATGATGATGATGAGGAGGAGGAGAACGAGGAGGAGGAGGAGGAGGAGAAAACGGTATCAGAGGCGCAGACCAACCCGATGGTAGGTTTCGTAGTGGCGAGGGTATGGATGCGGATACGGGTCTGAGAAACCTCCTTGGAGTAGCGTTAGCATCTTCTAAGGCAAAGCTGTGTCCTCCTACGACAAGCACAAATAGACCCAACACAGATAGTGATACCACCAACATTTGCACTAACTTCTTCTGCATCTTCATAGCTAACGAACGAACGAAGTGTTTGCTGCAGGGTTGTAAACTTGTAATGACATAATCCCAATTGTCAATGTAGGGACTATATATATACACGCAACACTAGTACTTTCTCAAAAATGACAGCTTGGGAAATTTGAATCACGAGTACTTGAAAACTATTATTATTGTCGCTCAACCTTTCAAATTAGTTGAAAATATCACTGAAATCTGTTGTAGCATGTTATAAATTTGTGACATTTTTTATTCATTTAAAAAATTGAATGATAATAATGACATTTTTTAAAAATTTATGACATTTTTTACTAGAATGAAAATCTTAGTAGCATTTTTATTCAAGCACTTGTCTGAATCACAATTACACGATTTTTTGACGTTGTGGGAGTCGGCATATTTAGTTGGCCGGTTTATTTCATTTTCACAATAAAAGTACCCTTATACACGTTTATTTTTTGGAACTCATGCGAGCTCGATCACATATCACAAAACATAATGGGACCACTCTTCTTGCTTCCATCAAAATGTTTCTCCCAGTGCACCCAGGCAAAAGTGTAAAACCAAAGCCTATACTAAGAAAACTAGCCCGAGAAAAGTTCGAATTCGGGTAAATTTGGATCAGAAATTGATATTCAGTGCTGACATTTTTTTCAGATTGGACAATTTGGACGGAGTTAATAATGGGTAAAATTCGGATTCGAACAACAGAAAAAAATATTGTATTTGAATATTCGAGCAATTCGGTCAGTTAAAGACTCAAATCAGACATACCTAACTTTCATCAGGTCAGAAAAAATTTTATCAGCACTAGCCTATAAAATTAATTGGTAAGGTAAAATAAGATAAAATTAATTTTGGGTAAATTTTGGTTGTTTTGGATAGATTTGGGTAAATTTAGGACAGATATAATAAATTAAAAGAATTATAAATTTGGGTAAATTTGAATATTTTTAGGGAAGTATGGAGAATTTTGGATAAATTTGGGTAACAAATATTTACTTATAAATTATCCATGAAATTTACAAACTCTTAAAAAAACATACAAAAGGCTAGATACAAAAGTAAAAAACCAAAAAAAAAAAAAAGTGCTGGTACTTTATCATTAAAAGTGTCACCGGCCCTTCATCCTCTTTCTAAATTGAGCATATATCTTGCCATCTTGTTTCTTCATATGTTCACATCCTTTCATATATAGGTCAAAGTCCCCTAGAATAACAAGCTCAAGTCGGTTCATATGATTTCCCTATAATAGTCTTTCTTTCAAGAATTATTCATAACGTGAGATAAACTTCTACAACTTTAAAAAGTTAGGTTGTAGCTTATCGTAGTTTTAGAAAGACTCTAAAATGTCTACGAAAGCGATTAGTAACCTTAGGAATATCATAGGTTTAAAACAGTGAGATAATAGAATTATCATTAATTTTTTGAAGATACGAATTTAGGTTGATGTTATACATTTATTCTTGTTATATTACTTTCAACGTAGATGTTGTATGACATTTTGTTAATGAATGTTTCTTCTTTTATCAAAAAAACAAAAGTCTGATCAGCTTCTTATTTCCAACTTCATTTCTGTTTTTTAAAGAAGAGTAAGATATATCAATTACATAGTCCTTCTCTCAAAGGTTTTGCTTAGATTTTTGTTGCACAGAATATTAGAGACTTCCACACACGAAACCTGATTCCACACAGAAGTGGAATTAATAGTCAAACCTAGCTTAATGAAACAATCAATCGCCCAATTGCCCTTGTTTAAAATGTGATTAGCGGCAAGAGAATTACATGAAACAATGCAAGTAGCAAAATATGTTTGGTATATTTCTATAGCTTTAGACAGTTTGGTTGTAGCTCGTCCCTGTTTTTGAAAGACTTAAAGATGTAGAAGAACATGATTAGTAGTCTTAAGAATATTATAAGTTTAGAACAATGAGACAATAGAATTATCATTGATTTTTTGAAAATAAGAATTTATGTTGATGTTATAAATTTATTCTTGTTATGTTGCTTTCAGCGTAGTGTATGACATTTTATTAACAAATATTTATTCTTTTATTAAAAAATTAAAAAAAATCTAAGAGTAAGATATATCAGCCACATAATTCTTCTTTTAGAGGTTCTGCTTAGATTCTCGTTGCACGCAATATTAGACTTTGACACGCGGAACCTGATTCCACACAGAAGTGGAATTGATAGCCAAGCCTAGCTTAATGAATCAATTAGTAGCTCAATTACCTTCTTTAAAAATGCAATTAGTAGTAACAGGATTAGCGGTAATAGAATTACATGAAACACTGAAAATGGCAAAATATGTCCAAATATAGTTTTTTTTTTTTTCCAAACTAGTCCAAATATAGTTTATGAAACGAAAGCAAGTTTATCTATGAGGGTTTTGACTTTTGGACCACGGAATTCTAAAAGAGACTAAGATTTCCATTTGCATATATATCCATGGATGTTATCCACAACTACCCATGAATTGTATATGCAGTTATTTGTGGATATAATATAATTAAGAACATCGTAGTCTCTAGATAAAACAGCCTCACACAACATTTCCGAGAGTATAATCCAATTTTCAGCTCACTGCTAAATAAATCAAAAGGAAGGAATAGCTGTCTCACCAATTCCGCCAGAAGTTGTCCAGTTCAATTACTTTCATGAAATAGGTCAATTCTCGATGTTACTAGTATACTAGTAAGATACTCCTTCCTTCCCATATTATCTGTCACTTTAACTAATTTTCTTTTTTCCCATAATATCTGTCATCTTACAATTCCAATAACACATTAATTACTAATTTATCAAATTAACCTTATTAAATACATCTTTTTCTTCAACTTTTCTCTTTTATTCACCATTTTTCTTATTATTCACCATTTTATTCACATTTTTCTCATTTCCAACAATACAAATTTATGTAAATTGGAAGTTTTCTTGGTTTTATAAATTATGTCTTAAGAGACAAATAATATGGGAAGGAGGTAGTATATATTTTTTTCGATCACTAAAAGCCAAAAGGCTTAAAATTCACAAAATACAACACGACCTTAAAATGTTCAACAACCTCAACTGAGTGGGTAATCAAGGATTCACGCGCATATAGCATTACCAATAATCACAGCCCTGTGATCTATCTCAGCGTCAATATCAACAAAGCTATCATCTTTTAAATTGTTCATGCGCCTATTCCTTGTTACTTTTTATTCATCCTCTTGGCCAAGAGGAGCCTTACAATTTGCAACAATCTTATGGATGGAAGGCAAGATGCAACAATCTTCTTCGTCTTTTGTGATTAACATCCTTCCGAAGAAGGTAGGAATACAAGGGACAAAACAGCAAAACAATCGAAAAACAATCCATCTATCTCAATGAATGCCAAAACGGACCAAGCCTAGGCGTAGTCATTGTTCACTGCAACTCCCTGAGATCGACAATCCGTAGTCTGTACACAATGCAACAAGGTTTCCCCCGGTGTTATACCGGGGGAGGAGGGACTGTTTGATGAGTGGTGGGATTTGGCATCGGCGAACGTATGATTGTGAGTGCTCCACTTCTGAGACTCCTCTTAGGGGCACCGGTGTCTCCAAAGCCAGAAGTTTGTTTTCGTTGTGCTCGTACGAGCATCTTTCTGATGTCTGTTTTTGCTGAGAGGTGCCATGTTTCATCCTGCCAGCCAACTTCTGAAATGCAGAAACCAAAAAGAAAAATGACATGTTCAGCAACAGGAATTGGATTGTGCTGTAAATTTCAACCCAAAGGTGAGCTCGTGTGACTGCTTGATGCCTAGAATCATAAGAGTTTGCCAAAAGTATAAATCATAACGGATGCAAGACCTGTCAATTCGGGTGGATCGAGTTCAATGCCCCGTTTTCCGGGTTTTTTATATTTTAGGTTTGGAAATCCCGGTTTGGGTCAGATTCTGCCATGCCTGCATGACTCCCATAGTGGGTCCCACTCACGCGGGCCTGAAGAGATCCATGCGTACACCTTTCTAAAATTGAAGACCAATCAAATTTACCAAAAATGTCCAGAACCTATCAAATTTACAAATGATTGCTTTTTCCTTAAGAGAGTGTTACTTCATTCAAAAATATTAACATTTCTCAATACTTATCAAAATTTACTTTTATTTACCAAAAGTTACAAAATCTTAACTTTTACCATACGATTCATTTACTCGTGGATTTTACATGCAAGGCCTGTTCTAGAGAGGTGAGGGTGAGGTAAGGGTGGGTAAGGTGAGGTTAAAAGTTAAAAAATTCAGCACTAAAGACTAAAGAGTACAAGAAGAATGAGTAAATTTGAGTCAGGTTGGATAAGTTGCGTAGTCGCCACAAGTCGAGTGCTTTTTTTATAGAAAAAAGTATTTATATCATAACATGATACGACAAAAAGATGAGATGCTTAGAAACAAACAAACACAATTATGTAAATCCGAAATGCAAGTTACCCAAAAAATCTACCACATCCACATCCAGAGAAGAACTAAACTTCCCATCAACGGCCCAAAGTTGAGTGTCACAAAGTATAATACAAAGATAAAAGAAGAAACGCGTACCCTTAGCAGGCGATAAGACCCGGGCTACGCCCGCCAACAGCAGAACCAAAGCCAACAATGGCACCAACAATTTTAGCAACCTTTGCATCTTCAAATGCAAAGGAAGTAAACTATCCAACAGTTCCAATCAGCAGTAGTAGTTTTACTAGTTCATAATCCCAATTTCCCATGTATATATGGGCTACATATAGTCACTACTACTTCTGTCATGACAAGGCAAGCATTTTTGAACAACAATCAAATACTTGACTAAGGCCAAAGCCCCCCAGGCTTGACTTTGTCAAAGGATCAACTTGCTGACAAAGGGACACCAATAACAAGCTCAAGTCAATCTTGTAATAATGTCAACTACTACTCCTAGATGACTTGTAACAGTCTCATGAATGCCAAAGTATGTGCATTTATATATGGTTGATGATGCTTGAAGTAAGATGCAAAAACAAGTTTATTTATGAATCCAAAGAAACAGCAGCCTTACATTGACATTACAGTTTCCCCGCAGCTGTCAGGGTGCAGTCATCCGTCATGGGAGAGACGACGGTGGAGGAGGGGGGACGTGACATCCATAACTGCCATAACCGCCCGACGGTGGAGGAGGGACGTGATGTCCATAACCGCCATAACTACCATGTCCATAACCACGATGGGCATTTAGAAGCGGTGAAGGTGGGGACATGTGATCTTTGTGTCTGAGAGTCCTCCTGGGAAAATCAGCATCTTCAATGGCAAAGTGCTGCTTTCGAGTACCTTCCAAAAGCATAATTTTCCTTGTGCTTGTCTTTCCCGAGGGGTGCTGTTTTTCCTGAAAGCCAACTTCTGTAATAAGGACAAAGATGACACGTTAAAGGCATACAAAAACTGGCTTCTATCCAGCACTGGCAAAAATCTGTCCAACCAGAATTAAACCAGGTTCGGTCATCAATTCTTTGTCAAATTTTGAAATTCGGTCATGTCCGATTGCAAAATGGGGTCGGGGTGGGGGTCGGGTTCGAAGTAAAAAAACAGGTTGTCCAAATTTTGTGTCAGATTCAGGTTCGGACACTATCCGAAAGCCTAACCCGAATTTGAAATTCGAACAAAATACTGAAATCGTGTCTAAATTTGGTGTAAATTCGGGTTTGGGCATATTCGGAAAAATTTGGGTTCGGACAATTCAGATCCAGGTTCAGACATCACAATGTGTCTGAATTCGAAATTCGGACAAGGCTCGGGTTAGGGAATTTCGTCCGAATTGTCCAAAACCCGAAATTTTGTCATGGCTAGTAACAAAAGTAAATAAATAAAGACAGGAAAGTGTACCTTTAGCAGGCGAAATGACGAGTGCCATCCCCACCAGCAACAGAAACAAAGCCAGCAGCAGCACTTTTAGCAATCTCTGCATCTTCAACAGGGGGCAAATATCAATTTCAGCAGCTTCAATGCCTGATTTCATGTAAATGTTTGCTAGTTCATAAACTCAATTGGGACTATATATGGGCTACTTATCTCATTAATGCCAAAAATATTTGACATCAACATTTAAGACATTTGTTGTCTCACAGTCGAGTCAGAGCCCCTAAACTTGACCATGTATAAAGATCAACTTGTTGGCGGGCCTGAGGGAGGCCAAATACAGTTGACACTCTCTCAACTTCTCATAGATCATTCATTAAGAAAGAAACAATTTCTGAGCTGAATCTAAACAAGCACATCTAGAAAACAAACTCCTTATGCAAAATCCATGAATTCTTTGCTCAATCTATAATAATCGGGCTCTGCTAAACCCGGAAGCAAAGCAACCACGGCATACCCACCAGGATTAATCCCCATATTTCTCATGACAGCAGAGTTCTACGTTACTACGACTCTTCATTTTCCTTACCGTACCCATGTCAGACCCTCCATACCCGGACAAGGGTACGACACATGACATGTCAAATTACAATGAAAAGACGCATATTTTATTAAAGTTAGTCGAGTCTGACACCCATATACATGTCCATATCAGGCACCCATACCCGAGTCTGAGTAACATAGGCGGAGTTCAACACCTATGACAATATGATAACAAACCCCACATAGCCAAATCTGTATAATCTATCTAGCCCATGGAACACTTGACTTTCATCAGAAAGAACCCAGTTTCGAGTAAGCACTTTAGTGAGGATCAGTCCATAACCAGAAACAAGCAACCCCACTTATCCACCATGAACAAGCCTCACTCGTTCAACTTGTCGAAGAATGCATGTAAAATGCAGACAAATGAAGACTTATCAGGCTCGCTCAGGTCTTAGAAAGATCTCAATTGAAAGCATAGCGATTAGTGACAGTTTCAGACTCCAAACAGTTACGATACAACAGGAGAGGTGGGAATGTAACCTAGGCACTATGCAGCCAGAGACTCGGTCTAAAGCACTAGACCAAGACCTATGTACATAAATACCTGCCTCACCAATTCCATTGGAAGTTGCCTAGGTCAATTACTTTCATGAAATAGTTCAGTTCTTGATGTTTGCAGTAAGATGTATGCATGAGCTAATTGAAGAATGGCAAGATGCAACAATCTTCTTCTTCTCTTATCATTAAAGTCCTTCAAAGAAGGTAGGAGTACAAGGGATGACAAAGCTAAACACCCAAAAAAACAATCCATTTATCTCAACGAAAAGCCAATCATAGTCTAGAAAAACCACTCCTTTGAATCTCAAAACAGACCAAGCTTAGGCCTAGTCACTGTTAACCCCAGCTCCCCAAATCGACAACCCGTACTCCCCAGTACACACTGGAACATATGCTCGCAGTAAGACGCTAAAAACAAGTTTATCTATGAATCCCAAGAAACGGCAGCCTTACACAATTTCCACGTTGTTGTCCGGGCAGAGTTGCAGGCCCATCACGAAGAGTAAAATCATCAGGGGAGAGATGATGGAGGAGAGGGGACAAGACCTCCAAAACTACCACGAGCATTTAGCGTTGGCGGTGGTGGGGATACGCGTTCTTTGTGTCTGAGAGCCCTCCTGGGAAACTCAGCATCTTCAAAGACAAACCTTTGTTTTCCTGTTCCTCCTACAAGCATCTTTTTCCTTATGTTTGTGCTTCTTAAGGAGTGCTGTTTTTCCTGAAACCCAACTTCTGTAATGGGTATAAACATGCAATTTATTAGGTGCTCATAAAATTAAGATTGTTCATTAGCTTGTGCTGTTTTGTTTACTCATAAAACTAAGATTGTTCGCTATGGAGTATATTCTTTGGGTAGTATGTAATATAGATTGGTACAAACAACACATGTTAAAAGGCATAGAGCTAAAGGAACTGGCTCCTATTGTAAAGAAACTAGAAATGGACCTAATCAATTCCAAGAAAATCAAAAGAGCTAAAAATTTTAAATGCTTATAGATGACAGAATCGTGTAAGCAAATTCTCCAAATTTCTCGGGTGGTATCAGGCTACGCATATATGGATTTTCTTTTTTCTTTTCTTTTCTTTTTTTTTTTTTTTTTTTTTTTTTTTTTTTTTTGCAAGGAAGAACGGGTGGACCTCACTAGACCACCCTGGATAAATTAAAATAAAAACAAAATTTAAAAAAAAAAAAAGATCGAAAGTGTACCCTTAGCGAGCACAAGAACTAGCGCCATACCTACCACCACCACCAGCAGTAGCAACTTTAGCAACCTCTGCATCTTCAAATGGGAGCAAAGAACAATTTCAAGGCTGATCTTATTTGCTTCCCAGTTCATAATCTCAATTGCTCATCATGGGACAATATATGGGCAATACTCTTATCACCAATGACATAAATACTTGAAATCGACGTTTAAGACAATTTTTGTCTTACAGTTGAGTCGAAGCCCCCAAACTTGACTTTGCAAAAGGACACCAATTCACACTCTCTCAACTCCATGTACAACATTCATTAAGAAAGAAACAACTGACCTGAGCTACAGCTTAGAAAGCTCAAATGCAACCCCTTATTCATAATTCTGGGAATATGCTGAAATGGTGGAGCTCCAAACGTCGGATACTTGTCTCGGAGTTTTGCTGAACAGTTTGTCTGCAGAAGAAAGATCTCCATTGCAGTGACAGTAATAGTATATTTAGTATCATAGTACTCTACAAAACAATACAACAGGAAAGGAGGGGATCTAACCTAACTTACCCGGGGCCTTGGTCTTAATTGTTAGGTCTCCCCTTAAAAATTTTCAGGCCCAAGAAAGAATTTATCAAAATCTTATACTTAATTCAATAAGATTTTTTCCCTCCTCGCATTTTTATGATGATCCAATCTTGACCCAAAGTTCACCTGTATGATTTGTCCAGCCTCAATTTATGATATTCATACAATCAATTTAAACAACTCAAAGTTTTGCGCCCATAGACCTTAGAACTCAGGGATATAGATGTTTATAGATCGATGGCAAAAGATACAACAACCTTACAAGCTAGTGAACACATACTGAAAGCCCCTGATCAGATTCGTACTTATTTTACCAGACATATACACCCCGGTACACATTACACGCTAAATTAACCCCCATGATTTCTCTGCTGCCGTCCGAACAGTCTCATCAGAAGAAACCAATCATCATAGGAGAGATCATCAGTTGAGGGGGGGCGTCTGGGGTGGGGCGCCACATATCACCTCTGGATTTGCCACTGGTGATGATGGGAATGAGGGATCTCCAGTTCTGAGAGTCCTCCTGGGAAAGTCAGCGTCTTCAAAGACTAAGCTCTGTTTTCCAAGTCCTCTTATAAGCATCTTCCTTGTGTGTATCTTTCTCAAAGGGCCCTGTTTTTCCTGCAAGCCAGCTTCTGCACAGGGGGAGGGGGAGTTAAACGCTAAAAGATCAGATACTTATATAAACAAACTCTCAGGTGGCTATCACACTCTAAATCACAAGTTTTTTTGGGGTTTTGGGCTTATAAGCATCTTCCTTGTGTGTATCTTTCTCAAAGGGCCCTGTTTTTCCTGCAAGCCAGCTTCTGCACAGGGGGAGGGGGAGTTAAACGCTAAAAGGTCAGATACTTATATAAACAAACTCTCAGGTGGCTATCACACTCTAAATCACAAGTTTTTTTTGGGTTTTGGGGGGTGGAACCATCTCAACCAAAAGTTTTTAAGCTAATGGTTGAAGCCCCAAGAATAGTTTTATAGTCTAACACACCCCCTCACGCGAATGTTGTAAAGGCCCCCCTCACCTTGCGCAAATGAATATGAGGAGTGCTAAGGATTCGAACCTGAGACCTCTTGCTCGGGTCCGGCTCTGATACCATGTGGAACCATCTCAACCAAAAGCTTAAGCTGATGGTTGAAGCCCCAGGAATGGCTTTATAGTCTAACCGGGGAAGAGGGTAATGGCAACTCAAGTAGGGTTTTGATCTCTCATGAGGACACCTAGTGGGGATGCCACTGTGCCAAAGAGCAGGGGTAACGGGTACGGAAAGTCTGACTCAAATAGGAGCAGAACCGAACCGAGTACCGACCTCTTTGATAGAAGACGGTGTAAATCCCACTACACTATCGTTTTAGTAGCAAAGATAAAAAGGATTAGGGATGGAGATTGTACCCCTAGCAGGAAAAACGACCGGTACTATGCCCACCAACAGCAGAAGCACAGCTAGAGCTAATGCCACAAACATTTTTAGCAACTTTTGCATCTTCAAAAGCAAGGGTAATAAAGTAATGAACTATTGAGCAGTTTAAATGCTGATTTTATGTAAAGGTTTGCCAGTTCACAATCCCAATTGCTCGTGTAGGGATGATATATGGGCACCAAAGGAAGATCTTCAACAGTGTTTCACTTTCACCCGCCTTGTTGACAAAGCTGAAAGCCCCCAGACTTGACTGTGTCAAGGAGAAATATATCGGAGAGGAGGTCAAAGGAACACCGATAACATGCTCAAATATCAACTTCTTGTAGGCCATTCATATTATTAAGGAATGCAGGAGTGAAATTTCTTCAGCTTGACAAAACCCACGCAAGCAAAATAGAGCACTTCGTTATTCCCAAATCCCAACCTGACATATGCTTCTAAATAAGCAACTTGTATAGAAAATTAAAAAAAAGAGAGAAACAACAAGCAAAAGCAGAATACGAGGCATAAAAACTTACAATTGAGAGATGATGGAGGAGAGGGAGCAAGGGAAAGTCGCCACCTTCAAAGACAAAGCCCTGTTTTCCCACTTCTCCTACAAGCATCTCCTTATGCTTGTTTTTATTGAAGGACCGGTCAATTCGAGGGAGCGGACCGGGTTCAGGTTTGGAAATCGTGTTCAGAACCCTAAAATTACGGGCGGGTTCAGGTGGATTTTCGGGTCGGGTCGGATTCTGTTATAGATCAAACAGGAGAGCTCATCCCAAAAGACTAGTCTGACGGGAGAGAGAGCCCATTTGATCTAAACCCCACACTGATATCCCATTCGATGTGGGACAAGTCCCATATATTGCAATGGCATAAGACCCGTAACAGATTCTACCAGGTCTAGGTGTTGATTTTCCTATGAGCCAACTTCTATATTGGGCATAAACATGACATGTGAAAGACTTGACTTTGTTAAAGGATCAACTTGTACGAAGGCACAGAGTGGGCCTGAGGGGACAACAAATGAAGGAAGAAAGAAAGGGACACATTGTAACAACTATAGTAACTAACATTGTTTCAAAATAATAGAAATGAACTGTGTTTTCTATAAGATATTACCATCATGTCGACCACCGGACAAGTAAAGGTAGCAACTCCAAGGCTATGGGTTTGATTTATCCACACAGGATGGGGAGAAATGAACAAAGAAGAAAGAGGACATTTGGTATTCCATACAGCACAAATAAGGCATATTTTTAAAGAAAATCATCTCATAGACCAATTGCAACAAACTATGTTGCATAATTTGACTAATTTCTATTGCAAAAGAACTACAAAAAAAAAAAAAAAAAAAAAAAAAAAAACAGCTAACTAATGTGTAATCCAATGTACACTCAACAATCGAAACAGATAAGTAAAATGCTCCCCTGGGATTGTTTGTAACAATGTATTTTATATTCACTGCGGAGACAGTAAATCAAACAACCAAATTCAGTGGTATCATTTTCTTGGTAAACAGTGTACACATATCAACAGAGGATCATCCGTGAATTTCACTATGAAATGAATATCCTATTTTACAATCCTAACAAGTCTTAATGCATGCACCCAACCAGTTCAATTCCCAAACAAAGTCTTGAGAATCTTGAGTTGAGCTTTCATGAAATAGATCAAGACAGTAATGATTGCAAATCGCGACGAATTACGCTACTCGAAACTTCCTTAGTTACATCTTCTTCCTAAAACAAGAGATGGAATCATACCAATTACCAAAGGACACTACTCAGTATTCACCAAATGGAGTCCACATATCAACATAACCTCTCAATGGTTTCGGCATCCCCTTCTTCCACGCCTTTGCATCCGGAAAATCCCCGGTAAGAGCAACCGAGCTATCATCCTGCGCATTCCCGAGACTCAACACATGAAGCTGACCAGGGAAAACTTCATACATTGCTTTCAAAGTATCTTCCATAACAACTTTCCCATCCCTCTTTGAATCTTCAGCCTCAACACAACTCCCACCTACATTAACCATAATCCTCCCACCTTTCCTCAACAACTTCTTCAACTTTTCCCATGTAAAAGGGTCCTGAAGCTCAGGAATCAAACTCCCTTCACTAAACAAATCCACCAAAATCCCAGAAAACCCATCTTTCAAATCAGCATTCAGAGCATTCCCAATGTACACAAAGACTCTATCTTTATGCTGCTTTTCTAACCTCTCAAGCTCAAAATACTCCCTACCCACATCAACAACAGAAGGGTCAATCTCCCACCCATGAATCACAACTTCTGGGTACAACTCCAGAATCACTTTCGCAGCAGACCCCGCCCCAAACCCTAAAACCCCAATTGGCCCGGGTGGTAAAATCGGGGGCAAAGTCGCGAAAACATCGAAGTAAGTATTAGTTAGGGTTCGAAACAAGAAATTGATGCTGTGGATGTTTCCAGGAGCGTCTAGAAGGAGCAGCCTGGAACCTCGGAAGGGGTGGTCGGCCCTTCTGGAAACTTCGAGAACCCGGATGTAGTTGTGGCGGGACTTGAATTTGACGAGGATTTTGACGAAATCTACTGGAATTCCATCGTCTTGGGTCTTTGTGGAGGAAGATTGGAGGTGGGTTTGGTTGCGTTTGGAAGAAAGTATGAGAGGGAGAGAAAAGGGTTTTGGAGAGAGAAATGAGAGGTTTAGAGGTGTGAAGGAGGAGGAATTGTAGGGTTTTTGAAGTGGGAAATGAGTGACTTTTGGAGGGAATTGAGTGGGAGAGAAGCTCAGGAGGATTGATTTCATGGAGGTTTGTTTGTCAATGACTGACTGTCGAGGGGCTATCTGCTGTTCTTCGTTCTTCCACCCGCGAGTATTCAACGAGAGTGTGAGTCAACTAGTCAAGTAATCAATCATGGTGTAGATTTTTTTTTTCAATTTAATTTAATTTAATTTTCAGAGCAAGTCAAATACTACTCCCTCCATTCCATATTAACGGTCGTCTTTGGAAATTATGTAGTCAAATTTTAAAAAATTTGACCATAAATTTTTCAACATATACAATGAGTTAGTATATAAAATTACCACCATTAGATTCGTAACGAAAAATACTATCATAGAAGTATAATATTACAATTGTTATTATAGCATATTATGTGAGAAATTATCTATCGAAAATAGATATTGAAAATCGTGAAAGTCAAAATTATGACAATTAATATGAAACGGAGGGAGTAATTGTTTATTTTTGACAATTATATAGTTAAATTTTAAAATTTTTAATCATAAATTTATTAATATATATTATATATAAAAGTATTATTATTAGATTCTTTACGAAAAATAATTTTCTAAAAATATAATATTAAAATTATTAATAAAATATTATATTAAAAATAATTAATAAAAAAATTGACATTGGATACCCTCACAGTCAATAAAGTAACAATCCAAGTAAGACTATGGGGGTGTTTGGTGCCCATCTGTTGATTATTTTTAGCTATTGGCTGTTTTGTTAGCTGTGTTGATTTTTTGTTGTTTTGTTAGCTGTTTTTGTCAGTTATTTGTATTAGTTGTTTGTATAAAAGAGTGTTTGGTAGAGTTAGATGTTTGTAGGATGACTTTTTTTCCTGATTTCCAATTGTACCCTTGGCTTTATTTTTAGTGTTTTTTAACATTATGATTTTTAAAATTTATTTTTGTGTTTTTTGTCCATATTATAATTCATTTTTAGGTTTAACATTATGATTTATATTCATTTTTAGTTTTTTTTATCCCGATGTACTTTTACAATTTAATGTAGATATTTTATAATTTATTTGTAGAAATTACATTATTCTAAACAATAGGTATATATATAATCAATTAATAACTACATTGTCAACATAAACCATAATGACAATATGAGTCTCTTATCCAAATTAATATGAAAACTATAATTACAATTATTCATATTCATATATATCAAATATCAATACAGCAAAGCATGCCTTCACATCACTGAGAATTGCACTGATTCTAGATATATATATATATATATATATATATATATATATATATATATATATATATATATATATATATATATATATATATATATATATCTACATAATTACAATACTCACCAGCATATTTATAAGATTTAAGTATAAGCACATCAATATTTCTATCATACAGTACAATGAAATCTTTGAATATCAGGAGCATGCTGTGGTGTCAAATTGTATGTGAAATACCTGATATTAGCGTGCTTGGGGAAGACAGGCGGTAGAAGATGACAATTAAAAGAACTAAACCTAAATTATTTTGATAACAATTTTTGTAATTTTTGTGAATTAGTTGGTCAATATGGTAATTTAAAATATTAAAAGTCAACAGCTATTTACAAAAAACTACTCATAGTAGGCTTTTTACAAATTGGCTTTTTGGGGGAAAAAGCTAGTTGAATCCGCCAACCTACCAAACACCCCAAATTGGCATATTGACTAGTCAAACAGCCAAAAACCCTCCAAAAGCCATTTCTCAAAAAAGTCGGGCACCTAACTTCCCCTATGTCTTTTTTGTACAACGCACTGTGTTCTATACCACAACTCGCCATACTGTTCAATATTCTTCAGCATTTTACCACATCATAATATATTTTACCACAATCATTATCCATATATATCCTCGCTTTTCTCTCATACTTTTCACATTCCCTCTCATCACCTACCATATCAATCATATTTTATACGAATTTTACCATATTATTCCACATCTTACCGCACTTTCCACAATTTCACCGTATCGTACCATTTCCGCACTATATCAACCACACAAAAGAACAGGGTTTAAGAGCAAATACAATAGCAATCCAAACTTTTGGAGTGTAAGTGGGGGCTCACCCCTTCCACATCACTAATCATTCACACTTTTTGGAACTTCATTCCATTTTAACTACAATAATAGGAACTCATTCCTATTTTTTCACTTTAAAATATTTCTTTTTTTAGAACATATCATACTACTGTCACATGTCAAAATATGATTAGTTGACTCACATGTATTCTAGGAATACAAAAGAGTTACTATAACTCATTCCTTAAAATTTAGTTTCTTGCTGCACTAAAACTCAACTCTTAACACTAATTCCAATGCACAAAGTTTCACCATTGCATTTGCTCTAAGAGTACATCTGGTTGTATAAAAATCGAGAAATTGGTCAACCTTTTCAAATTGACTAATTTTTTTCTTCATATTTGGTTGTTATTTGTAATGGGAAACATTTTATGCAGAACCCAAAGTTTTACATTGATCATTAAGAAGAAAAAAAATTATCTATGGGAGGTAATGAAAAAATCTTCACTGTGGAAAATAATAAGATAAAAAATGTAGAAATTTCCAAAACCCTCCTACCATATATAACAAAACCAATTTTTTTTTGGTGCAAACCGAAAGAGAAAGCCCCCTATTTATTCAAACTGAAACCAAGCAGCTACATAATGAAGAAACCATAAGCTCTCATGATATCGACATGGATCTGGTACAAAACTTCCCTCGGAGGATCATTACAAAACTCTATCACTAGTATCCCCTATAGCAAAGGCTAAATTTGTAAGTTTGTCAGCCACAAAATTTGCTTCACTATAATAGAACCTGCACCTCCCAACCATTCATATCCATCCATTCCTTGCACTTTTTTATGAGGCTCGGGATACCTACATCATAAAGTTTAATGACACCATTCAACAGCTTGGCAACCCCCATAGAATCCATCTTCAATTCCAGCTGGGCTATGCCCATTTTCCTTGCCATACCAAAGCCCACCTTCGTCGCCATAAGTTCTACCACTAGCGGCCTGCTTGCCTCAAAATGGGCCGTGAAGCATTGCACCCAATTCCCAGCGACACCGCGGATCACCCAACCTCCAGTATGACCAATTCATGGGGATCCCCTAGTTGCCCCATCAGTGCTCAGTTGATGCCAACCCAACCTCGGACTAGTCCAGTGGAAAACATGGTTTTCCAGACACAAGACAATGTATCCCCATGCAACATTGTGCTTCTTCTCAGCCATGAATACTTCGTATACTCTGATTATTTCGCCCAATAGATAAGCTCCTTTGTCATGAGGAATGACATGCTCCCGACCAAAGATGCGGTAGTTCCGCCATAGCTAGATGTACTAAAGGACTATGGTGAGCACCACAGACATCTTATCTTCTCGGAACAAAATCAAATAATTATAAATACGAATAATTTGTACATTTCAAATGTTTTTTAAATGAAAATTACAACTTCAACTAGAAACTATATTATAGAATTTTACCCTATAAAATATTTCCCTATAATTTTTTTTTTATTACAAAATTTCACAGAATTTCTACTAGATGCTTCCCCAAGAGTAGACAATTATGTGGATAAACCAATAAATTAATCAAAAAGGAATAGCCGTATCTTACGTGATAACGTGAAACATTCTAATTGGACATTGAGATAAGGTAAATAAACAGTGTACCTTGACCACCAGTTGACCTTTGTTTTCTCATGCGATCAATTAATCCCTACATTTTCTTACATGTGTCCGGCTCTACTCACCACTAATTTTTAATTAATCAAAACACGTACACAACAATCAACTCATTAATCAATCCAACTTAAACACTCCCTCTATTTTTCTAATGTATGTCATTTTAATTAATTTTTTATTTTTTATAATATTTGTCATTTTACAATTTCAATGCATTATTAATGATAATATTTTAAATTTATTATGTTACTTTTATTATTATAATACAATTATATAACCAAAATAAAATCTATCAATTGCTTTTATCATTTCTAATACAATTATCATTCTCAATACTACTCCATCCGTTTCATATGAATTGTTATCTTTGGAAATCATGCAGTCAAATTTCAAAAATTTTGATCATAAATTTCTCAACATAGATAATAAGTTGCTTGATAAAATTATGATCATTAGATTCGTTACGAAAAATACTACCATAAAAATACAATATTCCAATTATTAATAACATATTATATAAGAAATTATCAATAAAAAAATTACATTATAAATCATAAAAATTAAAATTATGACAAGAAATTGAACAAATATTTTATTAAAATCTTCCCAAAAATTTAAAAGTCACAATGATTGATGAGAGGAGGGAGTATCACTACTGCACTTTATTATCGTCGCTCCTCACTCACCATTTTCAACTACTTTTCTCCCATTTCTTCGCGATTGCTTTAATTTGCTCAATCCTTATCCAGATTCAACCATGTCCACTTCTTTCTTCCTCTCTTCTTCCTTTTGACCTCCTCCTTGCCTCAATTCACTGGTAATCTCTGCTCATTTCTATTCTGTATCTGTGTGTGTGTTTTTGTTGCGAATTTGCATGTCCGAGTTCGATTTTGTGTAATTGTGTTGGCTTGTTGAGAATTTGTTTTGGTTGTTGAACGATGCTGAATTATGCGAAATTGTGTTAGAGTTTGCGAAATTGTGTTAGAGATAGTAATTTGGTTGGTTTTGGAATGCTAATCATCTGTTTATTACGTGATGATCCATCTGCTTCCTGATTGGATGGTAGCTGGATCGGATATGGATTATGGAGATTGTATGATGTACGTGGATGGTACTGGTGGTCCTATTGGAGCAAAAGAACAAAAGAAAATAGACAAATAATCAGAATAATAATAAACAAACCCAGCTACAGGAGTTAGATTATTATTTTGAGTAGCTGAGTACAAGTATTTTGTAGGTACCTTCATATTTGCAATTTCTGTTTTGAATTTTTAATCATGGACTGGAATCTTTCTTTTCCACACCAATTTACTTGGACTGTACTTTTTTTTGGTGTTGTATTGAGAGTATTGTGGCTACAGCCTACATGTATAGTACTCGTGGGTGTAAATACTCTTAGGAATTATGTGTTTATGTGGGTTGTTGGAGTATTTAGTGCCCTGTTCTTTTGTGCGGTTGGTAAGACGCGGAAATGGTACGGAGCGGTGAAATTGTGGAAAGTGCGGTGAAGTGGGGAATGATATGGTGAAATTTGTGAAACGTGTGGTTGATATGGTAGATAAAGAGAGATAATGTGAAAAGTAGAGGAGAAAAGTGAGGAGATATATTGGTAATAACCGTGGTAAAGTGCAGTGTGGTATGGTAAAATGTGGAAAAATATTGAGTGGCATGGTGAGTTGTGGTACAACACCATACAAAAAAAAATAGGGCCACTGTAGCATTGGAATTGAGGTATTCCCTTCCTAAAAATCTTTAGTGAGGGGTTGAAATTGAATTATCAAAATAGTTTATTGGTAATTTAAAATGTCTTTCACTTTGGAGTTTGTTGTTGTTGTAATGGTTTATTGGTAATTGGTGAGGTTGAAGATCTCAGTTTGTTCCCAGCTTGAATGATGTCAAGTGTCTTGCATTTTCTGCATTCTTTTCATTTGGTAAGTGGGTATGGTAATATTTTGTTGCCTATATTCTGCAGGTTTTTCTGAAGCTTATTGAAGGTCCTAATTTGCAAGGGACTAGCTGAAAATGGGTTTGTTTAGAGCTGGTTCTGTGGTAGCAAAGCTTGTCGTAAGGAGAACTCTTTCTCAGGGTCGTTCTTATGTGACGAGAGCTCGTGCTGAGTCACAAAGCCGCTGTTTCCATAGTACAGTTTTCAGATCAAACGCTGCTCCTGTTCCCCGCCCTGTGCCCCTATCCAAACTTACTGATAGTTTCTTAGATGGAACAAGCAGTGTGTATCTAGAGGAGCTTCAAAGAGCTTGGGAAGCTGACCCTAACAGCGTTGATGAGTCATGGGACAATTTCTTCAGGAACTTTGTAGGTCAAGCGGCCACGTCTCCTGGGATTTCTGGGCAGACTATTCAGGAGAGCATGCGCCTCCTACTGCTTGTGAGAGCTTACCAAGTGAATGGACACTTTAAGGCCAAGTTAGACCCATTGGGGTTAGAGGAGAGGCCGGTTCCTGATGATTTGAATCTCGAGCTTTATGGGTTTAGCGAAGCTGACCTTGATCGTGAATTCTTCCTTGGAGTGTGGAGTATGGCTGGGTTTTTGTCAGAAAACCGCCCTGTGCAAACCCTGAGAAATATCCTTACTCGTCTTGAGCAGGCTTATTGTGGGAGCATTGGTTATGAGTACATGCACATTGCTGACCGTGAGAAGTGTAACTGGCTGCGTGACAGAATTGAGACTCCAACACCGATGAAATATAACAGGGAACGCCGCAAATTGATGCTGGACCGACTTATATGGAGTACACTTTTTGAAAATTTCTTGGCAACAAAGTGGACCACAGCTAAGAGATTCGGTCTTGAAGGTTGCGAAACCTTGATTCCTGGAATGAAGGAGATGTTTGACAGGTCAGCAGATCTTGGGGTGGAGAGCATAGTTATTGGAATGCCTCACAGGGGTAGGTTAAATGTGTTGGGTAATGTTGTGAGGAAACCGCTTAGACAGATATTCAGTGAATTTAGTGGTGGAACAAAACCTTCAAATGAAGTTGGATACGCAGGTACTGGGGATGTCAAATATCACCTAGGGACTTCTTACGATAGACCTACTAGAAGTGGAAAGCGTATTCATCTGTCTTTGGTTGCAAATCCAAGTCACTTAGAAGCTGTGGATCCAGTTGTGATTGGGAAAACGAGAGCGAAACAGTATTATTCTAATGATCTAGACAGGAGAAAAAATATGGCTGTTCTCCTTCATGGCGATGGTAGTTTTGCTGGACAAGGTGTGGTGTATGAAACACTGCATCTTAGCGCTCTTCCGAACTACACTGTCGGTGGTACCATTCATATTGTAGTGAATAATCAAGTGGCCTTCACCACTGACCCGAGGGAAGGGCGATCTTCACAGTACTGTACTGATGTTGCGAAAGCTCTAAATGCTCCCATTTTCCATGTGAATGGGGATGATTTGGAGGCAGTGGTCCATGTCTGTGAGCTAGCTGCTGAATGGCGTCAAACATTCCAATCAGATGTTGTGGTGGATATAGTCTGCTACCGTAGATTTGGCCACAATGAGATTGATGAGCCATCATTTACACAACCTAAAATGTACAAGGCAAGTGTGCTTTACATCTGTTTCTCTAACTTGTATTCTTGGTTTATCATTCTGCATTTAGGCTGCATTGGTTTGTAGCAATCAGTTGTTGTCACTTGAGACTGAACCAAAAGCAATACTTCGAAATCCCGCCCAGGTCGGTTATGGAGGGGTTGGATGTAGCAGTCTTACTCCTAAATTTTGCAATTTAGAGAGACTGATTCCAATTGACCCAAGATTTAAAAATCGTTCGCTACCTCCTACATGGAGGTGATGACAGGAGGGGTTGGATAGCAGACATTTTACTTAGTCCATCATAATCTAAGTTGACAAAACTATTTTTTTCGACTATCCAGATTACGGACATAAATTGTTGTCACGTGAGACAAGTAGGAAAAAAAGAAGCTTTCTTACATGTTTAACTATTCCATCCTGTAATGGGTGAGGGGGGGAGGCAATCTTCTTAACTTGGGTTGATTGATGATAGGTGATCCGGAATCATCCTTCAGCACTGGAAATTTACAAAAAGAAGGTTCTTGAAGCTGGTGACATGTCTAATGAAGATGTTGACAAGACCCGTAAAAGGGTAATGACAATCCTCAATGAAGAGTTTGAAGCCAGCAAGGATTATGTGCCTCAAAGGAGGGATTGGCTCGCTGCTTACTGGCAAGGATTCAAGTCACCAGAGCAGCTTTCCAGGATCCATAACACTGGGTATCTATACTGAGACCTTCTGCTTTGCTTTGCTTCTCTTTTTGTGGATTTTCTGGTGTATTGAGTTACTGCACTGCGCAGGGTTAAGCCAGAGATCTTGAAGAATGTGGGCAAGGCAATCACTGCACTTCCTGAAAATTTCAAGCCCCACAAAGGAGTTAAAAGGATTTATGAGCAACGCGCTCAGATGATTGAAACTGGGGAGGGCATTGACTGGGCACTTGGGGAAGCACTAGCTTTTGCCACTTTGCTGGTGGAAGGAAATCATGTTCGCTTGAGCGGTCAGGATGTTGAGAGAGGAACCTTTAGTCACAGACATGCTGTTCTCCATGATCAGGAAACTGGGGAGAAGTACTGTCCATTGGATCATATAATGATCAACCAAGAGGATGAGATGTTTACTGTCAGCAACAGGTGAGTGTTTTTCAATTTTTCTGTTGCTGTATAAGTTCTAATTCATCTTGTGAAAAGTAAAAAAAATAAATAAATAAAATTCTAAGTAATTTTAACCACCTCAACATTCAACAACTAATCAACTATGCTGCACTTATGGATTCTAGTTTGCTTCTCTTTTGTCAAGGACTCATGGACATGTATGTGTAATATTTCCCATGCCTACTTAAAGCTTTTGCTACTGTCTCATCCCTTAGTATCATCACTTGTTCAAATAACTCCAGTGCTCTCAATCTATGCATCATTTTGAGATTTTGACCCATGGGAATGGCGGGATGCGCTCAGCTAATTGGTTACATGGAGTGTTCGATACTGCATTCCTGGCATGTTTCCTACTAACAGATGGTTTCCATGTTTGTTGCCCTTCTATTCGGCTGAATGCTATGTCCGCCCCACTACCATCTGATTTCTACTTCCATCTCTCGTACTTGTTTGTTTTATGAGAATGTCTAATGCTGGTTGTTTTTCAACAAAAATTGGATAACCATGCTATTCGAACCATCCCAACTAGGCATTGGAGTCTAGGGATCGGAGCCCAACGCATTAGGTCTGGTTAGCTTATGCCATATTCTTGGAGTAATTTAATCTAATTACGTGTCCGTTTCCATGCAGTTCTCTGTCAGAGTTTGGTGTTCTTGGATTTGAGTTGGGTTATTCAATGGAGAATCCAAATTCTTTGGTACTATGGGAGGCTCAGTTTGGTGATTTTGCCAATGGGGCTCAAGTAATTTTTGACCAGTTCTTGAGTTGCGGTGAGTCAAAATGGTTGCGACAAACAGGTCTTGTTGTTCTGCTTCCTCATGGATATGATGGCCAGGGACCTGAACATTCAAGTGCGCGTCTAGAACGTTTCCTTCAGGTATTGCTTATTTACTTTGCACATGAATACTTCACTTTGGTTACTTGACTTGAATAAGCAGAATATGCATCTTTTGCCTTTCTGATTGCTTGCATTTTCTTGCACTATGTACTTCTACTTGAGCTTATTAGTCATTAGCCTTACCCCAAGGTTTGTGGAGACAAGCATAAAACATGTGCATGATTTTGTAATTGTTATGCTATTACTACAAAATTACATGC
Source organism: Portulaca oleracea (assembly GCA_029582165.1). NCBI lineage: Eukaryota > Viridiplantae > Streptophyta > Magnoliopsida > Caryophyllales > Portulacaceae > Portulaca > Portulaca oleracea. The sequence continues at coordinate 60,895,601 of CM055868.1, read as the reverse complement.
ATTATAAATCCGGTTGGATGCTTTTCGTGGCAGATGAGCGATGACAATCCTTATGTCATACCAGAGATGGAGCCTACACTGAGGAAGCAAATCCAGGAATGCAACTGGCAAGTTGTGAATGTGACGACCCCTGCCAATTATTTCCATGTCTTGCGTCGTCAGGTTGGTGTGATTAGTTGGTCTTTTATTCCCCCTTTTTGTGAATTTTACCTTCTGACTTCTGTTGACTTGTCTGTTTGACTTGCCCTCATCAGATTCACCGGGAGTTCCGCAAACCTCTGGTCGTGATGTCTCCCAAGAATTTGCTTCGTCACAAAGAATGCAAATCAAACCTGTCAGAATTTGATGATGTTAAAGGTCATCCAGGTTTTGACAAACAGGGAACCAGATTCAAGCGTCTCATAAAGGACCAGAATATGCACTCAGATCGTGAGGAGGGTATTAGGCGTCTAGTTTTGTGCTCTGGAAAGGTACTTGGTTGCATTATTCTCCCTTAGGAATTCTATTCCTAGAAAAATTAATATAGAAAATCACCTTCCAACCTTTTCTTCTAATTTACAAACCCTGTGTTGGACTGTTTTTTGGATGAGTATATTCCAAAAAGGGTGATGATATGAGTCCTGTCCCAAGACACTCTTTATGTGTCTTACCCTTTACCAAATTGGTATTATTTATGATTTTTTACACTATTTTTTTTAATAGTAAGTATTAATTATCAATTCTAAGAAGCCTGGGATGCATAGGCTGCGTTAAGGAGCACAAATGGCTAACATTATTGAAATCTGAAGTAGGGGAGCAAGTTTTTCATGTATCTGCTGAGCACTGTTTGGTAGCAATAAAATTGTTGCCATGAGGAACTTAGATTGGCATATTCTGCTGCTTTGGGGGAAATGTCTAATGTGTGAAAATTCTGCAGATTTACTATGAGCTTGATGAAGAAAGGAGAAAGGTCAATGGCTCTGATGTTGCTATCTGTAGAGTGGAGCAGCTTTGTCCTTTCCCATACGATCTTGTCCAGAGGGAATTGAAACGATACCCGAGTAAGTCGACACCTGATTCATATAGGGAACTTGTGACACATACTTTTGTTTATATGGTCGCTTGCATCATACATCTAGGTTTGAAGTGTTAAACTATGGCATCAAATGCATCTATCCACTTGTGTCGGCTGAGATTGATGTTATTGTTGGGGTATCAGAGGGGGGTTTGGTTGCCTGTGGAAGCCATAGTAAGGGTCTGTTATCTTCCCCTTATTTTTAGAAGAACAAGTTAAAGTTCCGAATAAGTTCAGAAAATAAGTTCATTCTAATTTTACTTGGTAAGTTCAGAATAAGCCATGCAAAAAGACGAGGTCTAGGAAAATAAGTTTAGAACAAGTTCAGTCAAGATAAGCTAAACAGAACAGGCCCTAAACTTGGCACAAGGTTTGTCCAGTACAACCTTTTCATGATTAACAAACAACCTTTTGGCATGATTGTGTCATTTAGGTCGGGCTAGGTTCAGGATTATAGCATAATTACTTGGAACGCTTCCCGAGTCGTTAGTCCAAGAACGCGGGTCGGTAATTTTTACACAAATTTAGTCTAGTTTTGACTTCGGAACGCTTGTTCCTGGAACGCCGGTCGCAGGCTTATGTAGCGTTCCCGGTAACTATGGATTATAGCCATTGACATTTTCACTTGTCACCTTAAAACGTCAGTGGCACTCATTACATTCTGCATTTCTGCTACTTGCTGATAAAATTTCCAGTCACCATTTACTTGTCAGAATCCCGATAAACTTTCTGTTCTGAATTCTGACAATCTTCACAAAATCCGCAGATGCTGAAATTGTATGGTGCCAAGAAGAGCCAATGAACATGGGTGCCTACAACTACATTGCCCCTCGCTTAGCCACCGCCATGAAAACCCTAAACCGGGGAACCATTGAAGACATCAAATACGCGGGCCGCCCTCCGTCAGCTGCCACAGCCACCGGGTTCTTGCAGATGCACTTGAAAGAACAGGCCGAGCTCGTTCAGAAGGCACTGCAGCGCGATCCCATCGCGTTCCCATGAGCTCAAACTCGTATTGTAATGTGCAGAAACACATGATAATACTGAATTATTCTTTTGCAATTTACGTACAGCATTGTATGTATTGCAGCTGGTTGTTTTGCTGCATTTTGGCCAAATTAGCGATGGTTTTGGTCGTGCAGAACGTAGTTTTCTGCAATGGACAGAATGAATAATTGAAGACCGGGTCTGGTAGCAGATCGGAGGAGTTACCTTTGCATTTGTAGAATCTTTGTTTTTGCAAGTTTTCTTGGCCATTTTTATGGTCTGGAAGTTTTAGTGAATTACTCATCTGATGTTTTTGTTAAACACAAGTAGTGATGTGTGCATAGGTGAGGTTGCCTATGCTACATATGGATTTGAAGAAATCCACGTAAGTTAGATTTACACTGGAAGTTATTGTATCATTCGTATGTCACTCCATTCTTTCCATATTAATTTTCGTATTTGGAAATTGTTCAGTAACCTAAAAAATATCGACCATAAGTTTTTCAATATATACAGTGACTTATTATATAAAATTACTATCATTAGATTTGTACTTAAAAATACTATCATAAAAGTATAATATTCTAATCGTTAGTATAATATTATATAAGATATTATCAACCAAAGAGTGATATTGGAGAACGTGACAGTCAATCAAATGACCATTAATATGGAACGAAGAGAGTATGTTAAGAACTGAGAGAAAATGTTTTTTTTTAGTTTAATCCACAAATTTCAATGGTGATATCTCCAATTTGTAATATAAGGTGCATCCACTATAGTTTTCAATAGTGATAGAGTTTTGATACTATTGTTCTTTTTATTTTTAAAAAATTACTTAAAAATATAACCTATTAGATTAAATTTTAGTATTTGTAATAACAACTTGTGGCTTATCCCAAATACTAACAATCAAATCCAAATCAACATTTTGAAGTCACAATGCATGTGGGTAGTAGACCAAATTATGTAGCTAAAGATGCAAATTAGGGTTTTTAATGGTGTCAAATCACAAAACCTTCAACATTATCATATAGCTAGGTAGACAAGGATCTTAGCTTTTAGTAGGACCTTACTTTACTAGTAGCATTATGTGATTGGACATGGAAGATTTTTCTAAGGGCACCCTAATTACACCTTTTGACTCAAAAGAGATAATAAAATTTGGAGAGAAAAAAAAAGTAGGGTTAATTGGTGGATTAAATGTCCATTAGGGGACTATTTGTGGAATGTTTTTGGCTAAATCTCCTCACTTAAAGTATGGTGAAATTTATGTGATAAGATGCATAGAATTACATTAATACTTTGATGAGTTAAGAATTAAAGAGAATGCTTTTCATTAAAAGTTTGAATTGACTCAATCAACCCAACTTAAACTTCACAAATATACTATAATAAAGTTGCTCCAAGTCAACTAAAGTTATAGCTTATATTCCATGCCCTAAAAATGGTATTACACTTTAAAGATAAGTAAATATTGATTGCGATACCTTAACGAATTAAAGATGTTTACATTGTTTTATATAGTATGATTGTCATTCGAGTGATATATCTAAATATGTTAATTTTACTTTAGAGAAATTGTGAAATAGCTCTCTTCTTTTTTTAAAAAAAATTGTTTAAAGTGGGAAAAATAAGTTGCAAAGATATATCCAAACTCCAAAAGATTTGATTTTAGATCTCTCCAAAAGAGTTTAGATACACAACTTAACTAGACCTCAAAATATCATCTCTAGAATTTTCAAAAACTTTTTACTTTCGTCTGTTGGACTATTGCTCGTTAACAACATAGAAAAAAAAAACTTGGAAGTTCATTCTTAACTATTGAGCTATGTTGCATACTCAACATAATTATCATAAACATACTTAGTTCTTATTTTAATTTTATCAATTGAATGCTACTAGATAAATCACTTATTAACCCTAAAAAAATTAGTAGCATTTAGTCTTGAACATATGTGTGTGTTCTTTAGGAAATTGGACAAAATGATCAAATCATTCTTTTTTGGGGAATGGATGCAAGAATAGTATGGCATTAAAGCAAAGTGTTCCCAAAAGCAAATTTACTTTCATGATTTATCATCATCACTTGAAAAAGGAAGCAATTTTGTTGGTTAATTCAATTCAAATCATCTAGACAACATTTTTTCATCATTTTCAAAAATTGCCCCATTCCATCAGTAAAATTTATGTAATTGCAAGAGAAATTTACATATATTTACCAAATTTTGATGTGAACAGAATTCCTATGCAAATGTACACCTAGCAAAAGTTCAACCCATCCTCATACTAACAACCTTTTCCTATATTTATGTAGGTAGTCCGACTTACCAATATAAAATAAAAAAATTGCTTACATGCGTGCATATGTGTCGGTTACTTAATTACAACATGTTGTATTATATTGTTATATATAATATTGAACATAACAAATCCACTTTCTCTCCAATCTTTTAATAATCCCCCAGCCCCTCTCATTGGTTGGTTGAATTAATGTTATATATTATATAAAGATCTCCAATCAATTACATATTGACGTCCATTAAAACATCCCCTAAACAATTCTAATAATATTGAATTGACGGTTGCAATAAGTTACTTTGATGAACATATATTAATTCCTGATATTAAAAAGTATAATTACAATAGTTATAATTTTTATATGATAAATAGTTGAAAAAAGATTTAATTACATTAGAATCTTCTTTAGAGAAACACTAAGTTTTATGAAAAAAAATTATATGTCAATTAATTGAATTACTCATTTTAATAGGTCACTTTGATCAATATACGTATATTAAATTTTTATTTTTAAAGGTAAAAGCAAAGCTAATTATATTTTATAACAATGGTAATTAAATTTCAATTATGTTAGAATAGTTGCTACTTACAAGAGTAACATTTTCAACTATTAAACTAAATTATGATATGTTTTATTGACAAGTAATTCAAGTATTAGTTCAAATCGTTTACTGCATGCTCTATGGCCCATTACAATATTCCACAACCTTATAATTAAGCAAAACACGAGGAAGAAAAAAAGTGATTAGCAAGTATTATCAACTAATTAATAACTATCTAAAGACTAACTTGATCAATTAAACAAGCTAATCAATTACTTGACATGATTAGAAAACTTCCTATTAATTACTCACTTTGTTCCATATTACTACCTCTGTCCTAATTTGATTGTCAATTTAACTAATTTGGGGAGTCCAATGCACTTTGGAATTGGGATGAAAATTTTGTGACTTGTCAATATTGCCCCTGCATTAATTGAAAATAATAGTTAGTGGAATTGTAAAGGTGATAAATAAATTCTTTTTATTAGGGGCAAAAGGGGAATGACAGTATTGGAATTGTAAAAATGACAAACAAATTGGGACAATGGAGTTAGTTATGGTGACAAATATTTTGGGACAGAGGTAGTAATTCTCAACATTGAAAATTGTGCAGTCCAATTTTAAAATTTTTGACCATAAATTTCTCAATATATACAATGAGTTGCTATATAAAATTACCACCATTAGATAACGAAAAATACTATCATAAAAATATAATAATATATTATGTAAGAAATTATCAATCAAATAATGATATTGGAGACTACAACAGTCAAAATTAGGACAATTAATACGAGACGAAGGGAGTACAATTGAACACTTTAATCCCTCTATTATTATTTTTTTAATGAAATTAAAATGTGAATAAATAAAGGGATATCTTAGAACCCAATCCAACATTCCATGACCAAAAAGGTGTCCCTAGTTGCTTAAACCCCACTCTCTCTCTCACTCTCTCTATCTATCTCTCAGTAGCTTAGCTTGAATTCTAAGTATATATGACTACATCTTTATCATCTTAGTTGGCTACTTATATATACATATGTTCTCAACTCTTAATCACCTTGTACCTCTAGATTAATTATATATAATTAGTACTATATATTGATCAATATTGGTCATTATTTTTTACTCATATTAACAATCTTTTCCTCACTCAAACAAATCAAACTATACAAACCCACCACCTCAAACAAAAGAAAAAGAAAAAGGTGGGATCATATGGGGAAGCATTCATGTTGTGCAAAAGAGAAACTAAGGAAAGGTTTATGGTCTCCAGAAGAAGATGAGAAGCTCTACAATTACATTACTCACTATGGAGTTGGTTCTTGGAGTTCTGTTCCCAAGCTTGCTGGTATATTAATTTCCTACATTTTCATTACTTCATCGATCTTTGTTTTATTTATCTAGGTTAATTAGAAGGTGATGCTGAAGTAGCGGGATTTACACTGAAAGTTATTATTATTATTGTTGTCGGTTGATGGGATGCATGCATATGCATGACTCATAATGGGAGTTGTTATTATATTCTTAATGTTAATATTTGTTGATGTAAGAAGTGTAATAAGCATGACTTAAACTAAGGGGTGTTCTTATTAAGTGAATTAGTTCATATTATCATCTGAATGAGGATCCACCAGAATCAGCCAATTCATGGGGGGAAGGATGTCTACATCTGGATTCCTCAAACCGTGCTCAATTGTGTGTTCTCTTAAGAATTTGTTGTTGTTGTTGTATCATTTGAATGGAGAAGTTAGTTTGGAAGTTGTTATGATATATATATATATATATATATATCCTTGTGAATTTTGATGAAATGAAAATGTGATGATAATATATGATGAATATGATGAATGTGTAGGGTTACAAAGATGTGGGAAGAGTTGCAGATTAAGATGGATAAACTATTTGAGACCAGATCTTAAGAGAGGAATGTTCTCCCAAGAAGAAGAAAATCTCATCATTCATCTCCACCAACTCCTTGGAAATAGGTACCACACTTATCCTCTTCAATTCTAGATTTTTTTTATAATTTCTAAAGATGTATAAATTTCATTTTATCGTCTGAAATCAGTTTTTGACATTATTTAAAAGAAATTGTTGTTTGCAAAAAAAAAAAAAAAAAGGTTCATTGCTACTTGTGAGAATGATTAAGGACATTTATCGGGAAGAATCCTTGGGGGAAGTGTAAGCTACTAGTGAATTAGTGATACACATTTTGATTTTTTTATCTTAATTTCATTAAAGCGTCTCAACACAAATTTATCGACATATAACTTTTTGGTAAATATATGGGTGACTAATAATTTATTTGGTATCAAAGTCACCCTTGATAAATCATTGATCACATTCATATTAAAAATTCATTATAATTTTACCTATTTTTTAATCAAAATATTATCTATTAGTACAATATTCAAAACGTTACTTTGTTAAGGAGTCGGTCTCACAATTGGTTCATGTAAAATGATCTCATACTAAATTTATGTTCATCTTTTAACTTGGCTAAAATTTCTCATAGAATGATGTTGTGGATTATATTATTTTGTAGGTGGGCACAAATAGCAACGCATTTACCTGGAAGAACTGACAATGAGATCAAAAACTATTGGAATTCATATCTCAAGAAGAAACTAATTAAGCTAGGAATTGACCCACAAACCCACCAAGCCCTCACCACCACTACTACTACTACTACTCAATCACAAGAAGTACCCATTACAAACAACAATCCCCCCTTTGCATACCCATATGAGGCACCACCCATTAGGACAGTCAAAATGGAGCATCCATACCCATTAACCCAATCCGGGTCATCCGAATTCGTTACAGATCATCATACTTACCATGAGAGTTGTCTTGGGCCGGGTTTCGACCCACATCAGTACTTACATTCTCCTTCATTTGTGTCAATGTTGCCCAATTTGGATACCTTGGAAGGAGAAAATTTAGGAGAGGAGGCCTCACTAGGGTTTTTTTCAGACTCAAACCAGCTCGACGAGGGAGGCAACGAGTTTTCAAGTAGCAGCAACAATAGTAATATTGCAGGATGCTCCTGGGAAAATGACTCTAATGCCAAGTTAGAATCTGAGTTTTTTCAGTATTCAAATAATTCTAGAATAATCAAAACAGAAGGGATAATGAGCTATCACGAGATGGATACATGGGAGGCTACTCCTCCAAATTTTGAGGTTTAATTTCATCATAGTTGAGTTATTGTGAATTCAATCATATTCAAAATATTTAAGATGTATGTAACTTTAATTTTATGTCACATTGAAATATCATTTCATTTTTAAACTCAATGTCTCATGCCCCACCCCCTCTCCCATCAAAAAACACATGAAATACATGCCTTGTTTTTGCTTAAAGGTAAGTAGATCAATTCATTAGACCGTGGTCACCAGTAAAATTGTACAAATAGGAGATAAAAGGATAAATATCAAATTGTGTATTACAAGCATGATCCATCTTCCATTAACCCCATAACAGGCTCAATTTTACAATATATCCTCCCTCATCTTATGTACATTATTAATTTATTACTGATAAGTTTACGGTGGATACAAGTGAGTATAGATTGATACAGATAAGTGCAGGTACAAATTGATAAATGAACTAAAAAAAGAAGACTCTAATTACTATCCCATACTATATATAAAGCTAAATAGCAAAAAGGTCGGGCCAAAGGATCCCTTATATGATACTCCCTCTGTTTGGTTTTATTAGTCGTTTTTGGAAATTGTGTCAAAACTTTGACCGTTAATATTTTAATTTATGCAATGATTCATCATACAAAATTGGTGTCATTAGATTCATAATAAAAAATACTATTAAAAAAGTATAATATTATATTTTTTTGCAAACATTTATATTAAAAATTATTGATTAAAAATTGACACTGAAAACCGTAAATGACAGATAAAAAAAAACAGATGGAGTACTTTTGTTATATAAAAAGCTAAAACATTAGCTGGGGTAGTGGGGTTGGATATTGAGGTCATTGCTTAGCTTGCATGAGCATTTTCTATTGTGCCCGTGAATTTGCTGACCTCATTTTTCATTAGTTCCTTTTATTAATTTGCTACCCTCCACGTTATTTTGCTTTTAATTAGTCGTCAAGGAGACTCAAGAAATTTTTTTGTTCCTTTTTTACTAACACTTCTACAAAATTAGCTCGTTTACAATTTATAGAATTTGTGATTAACATTGATCAACACTGTTCAATAGGTTGAAACGAATAAATACTTAGCATCTTGTGTTGAAAAATGATTTGTGGATTGAAAAATGAACCTACTCGAATCTCAACCCGATGAATCTAAGTTGACCAAAGCATGTCAAAGCCAAACCACATCCAAGCTCGTTACCAAACATGTTCTACCTTACAAAATTTTCTATTTTATTTTATTTTATTTTACTTTTTTTTATAGAACCTTACAAAAGTTAATACTAATTCATAATCCAAAAAAGTTTAACTGCTCCATTTGGTATATCAATAGTTCAAATCTATTCTTTTCAGACAAAAAGTCCAAAAGGTAGCCCAATAGTACTAAAAACTTTGCTAAATATTTGCCCAACTATGAAAGTTCCTTGCTATCACTTTCACAGTTTGCAACAGTCACACCAAAATAAGATTTGCAAAGCTAACTATCAAAATTCATGCTAATGCTATATTTTATCATAGCAATAATACCCAACAACAAATAAATAAACACATTAATACCTTATTTATCGCCAAAATTAAACATCACTTTATATACCAACAAAATTAAGATGTTTATTTCTCATCCATCTTATAAACTATTTTCTTAAATCCAACCTTAAAAAAATCTAATTTCCAGCTCCATGTTAGTTGTCACAGCCAAAATTCGCTACGTTCATTTGTATCTCTATGGAAATAGGTTATTTTTCATCCATCTCATTCTGGCTCATCCAGCTCCTCTTTCTCTCTCTTCCTTTTTCTCTCTCATTCAGCCCAAGAAAAATTTGTATATACGTCTATATCTAACAAATAAATAAAAATACAAATACCACTCGAAGATATTTTCCTGAATAATGATTTGCACCTACACCAAACACGCCCTTGAGGGTAGAATGTGGAGGGCAATCCACGTCAGTTTGATGCTGTCGAAAATGATGGGTCCAATAGAAGAGTCATTTTCAGTGAGGGATGCATGGTGATGGTTGTACCTTGTTTCTCACCCTCATGGCTTTAACTTATTAAAAAAAACAGTCATATTCACCATACAGCATATGGTTTTACCTTGTTTTTTCCTGGAAATAGTTCATACCGAAACGACCAAATCATTTCATTTTTTTCAGTCATGCATCATTACTCAATACAGTACATAATGTACGCAGGAAAATTCTTTGAATTTTCCTAAACCAGATCAAATGTCAAATACCATATAACCCACATGTAATAAAAACTCATAAACTCAAGCTTAGCTAAAGAGTTTACCTTATGAAATCCATTTGATCCTTCCCATTTACCATGCTTTTGAGGGGTGAGCTAAGGAGATCTATGGCGATATGCCGATATTGTTTAGGTGTGTACGGTGAAGTTGGGTGAAATAAGATTGAGCTAATTGGGGTAAAAAGAGGTAAATTTTGAAGAAAATTGCAAAATTTGAGGACTTTTACCTCTTTTACAATTTTCTCAAAAAAATAATCTATCTTTACCCTATTTTATCCAATCTTATTTCACCAAACATTCTAGTAGCACTGGCAAAAATTCGGGTCCATGTAAATTCGGATCGGTCATGTCAAAACTCAGACGTAAAATCGATGCACAAACCCGATCTATTTCGGGTCAGACAATTCGAATGGAGATAAATCAAGTTTTGACAATAGAAAAATGAGATATTGTATTCAAATATTCAGTCAATTAGGTCAATGTCAAAATCGGGTTCGAACCAAACCGAGGTTTTTCCAAGTCAGACAAATTCGGGTATTTAGAGTGGACAAAATTCGCTACATCCTAGCTTGTGGGGAAACTGATTTCAAGGGGCCCACATCAAAATTAGGACCCTGTCATCAAAAGAAATCATAAATGAGTATCAGAGTATGGCATATTAAGACTTTGCTTCTAAAGGGAAGTTAAGTAAGCAAGCTATGATTTAAAGCTAAGCAATCCATTTTAGGCAATCATTGAGCTCCCAATAATAAGCCTCAGCTAAAACTCCCATGATAGTAATAAGACAATTTTGGAAATAGATCTTCAACTCCTGAGACATATTTGGAGATCAAAATAAAACATTTAGGGCCTCACAATACCTAGAGTTAGTTTTGAGCAACAATTATTGATCACAAGCTGACACAATGCAAGCGAAATCGGACAGATGGAGACAAAGAAGGCTTGAGAAAGCGCGATAATAGAACAAGGCAGCTGAGTCAAGTTGTTACCATCTTCAGCTACAAGTTCCCAGTACTTGATTATAGCTTCCTACTAAAGACAAGTTTACCACCACATGCAGGAAGTTTGTACATTTGACATTAATCGCATCCAAGGAACACACCGAGTGTGACAAACTGGAAATCAACCAGAAAGAGAGCTCCTATTTCATGCAAAAGGACGTGAATCAAGTGCGTGATCAATTGGCATGCACGAAATGAAAAGATGTGAGTTCTCAATAATTTGGGAAAGACTGAAAAATATAGATATTTGATTATTTAAGAGGAAAAAGCAAGGATTCCTAAGAGTGAAGAGTTAAGTTATTTGATTACATTAGGTTCCGATATTGTGTTCTCATGCAAATGATTATTTGGCCCGAATCAAGCAAGGATGGTTGCCATGTTTCAGGAGGAAGAAAGAAGGAAGAAACTAACTACAAGTACAGTGAGTTTACAAGTAGTTTCAACATATTATAGACAGATAACAAAGATATACAAAGCGGAAAGTAAAGAGGCGGCATAGGATCAAAGTATCAAACCTCCAATTGTCCCGTTGCTTCAGTGGCGGCATACTCAAGAGTCGAGACGCCCGACACACTGTTGCCTCAGACAGTCACTCTGGAATGATGAATGATCTCTTGCTGAGTACGTCATAAATCTGAATCCAAGTTGAAACACAAAAAGTATTGTGTTTGTACATCAGACAAAGATACCAAGGAACATATGTTGCACATTTGTAAGTCACAATAAGAATAATATGATTATCAAAGATGTTTCACTAGGAATGATATTTGCATTAGATTTCAGGCCCAATATTAGCACAAATCTCTCATGTTTAACAAGTGTAACAACTTCGGATGTGAGTTGTGACATTAGGGTTTGTAAGCACACTTTCGCCAACCAGAGGAAAACCCATCATTCATGCCTGGTAGAAAGCTCAAGCAATCTTGACTGATGACACAGAGGATGCTTGTTCTGGAAAAATGGAAATGACAGACTATGTAGAAAATCATGAGCAATAGACATGAAATCTAAGGGATACACATTAAGAAAAGCATAAATGAGATAGTTGTCCAAGGATTATGATCCAAGGGGGATGTTGTGATCATCATAAGTGCTTTGTTTCCAAGAAGCAGCCGAACGACAAATTTCCCTGCCGTTTTGTAGTTATTGCACTCCCAGAGGGGCTTCCACAATGGTAAGACAATTTACAAGGACTAATCATATTAGCAACTTTCAACAAAATGATAAAATAATGCAATGGCTCAAACAAACCATGGAACCATAGAAAGGTAGGATCATACCATTTTGTCTTAGCTTTTCCTCTTTCACACATCAATGGGAGAGGTATAACTTCTTTTTCGATGTCCTCAGCTTTTGTGCATTTCTCCCATAAAAGCAGAACCAGGGGCAACTCGAAGGGATGCGGCCAAATTTGAGGTAGGACATCCAAGAAAACCACAAAACATGGATGGAATCCAATTGGCTGATGTCGCAGAGCAACCACTGCAAGGTACCGCTTAAAAGAAAAATAACGAAAAAAACAAAAAAAGATGCAAAGGAGAACTCCAAGGAAAATGCTGCTGTCAATCAGCAACTAATAGACATGCAAAACTTCCCATTGATTTTTGGCAATTGCAAACTTACAGATTACATTTGGGCGTGTTGAAGACAAACCTGGTATCTAAAAAGAAGAAAACACTAATCTACAATTATGCCCCCAACGGCATATCAAACAAGAGATCTAGAGATTCGCAATCGTTTCTACCACACAACAATGATACAAATTCATCAAGTTCAACAGTTTCTTACAACTATGATGTACAAACCAAGGCCCCTCTCAACTTGAGACAAGAAACTCGGAATCAATCATTCACCCATCAAACAATGGCATACGAGTGACTATGTGGATGATCACCGTCTTGGTACAACATAAGCTGGTGCACAGCCCTAGAAAATATCTCCTTCAACTCAGGGGTTTGGGCAATCCCGGATCGAATTGCACTCTCAAGGGTTCTCAAAGCTCTAACTTCTGCAAGAGCCTTGCTGTTCCCGACATGCATGGACAGGTAGCAGAGCAAAACAAGCCCACCCATCTTAGCACGGTCACTAGCACTCAACATTTTCATCAAAAGCGGAACCCCATTACACTCAATTATCGTCTTCGAATGGGCAGCACAATTATGATTCTCAGGGCGGGTAAATTTCCCCAAGGCAATAGCAGCTTCGGAGGCCACATCGATATTCCTACTCCCAAGATGAGCAACCAACGCACCAATTATCCCCGTCTCCTTAGCCGAGAAAATCCGAGATAAACACCCAATGGCCTTAATAGCCGGGATTTGAATACACGGGTCACTCTCCTCCTTAATCACCCTCAAAAGCTGGTCTAGAACTGCCTTAGCAGGGGGCGAACTCGGCTTCCAAGCCACTTTCCTAAGCTCGGCATTATCCTCAGCAACTTCAGCAACCTCCACAAGGGTCATCAGACAATTATACTGCAAATCCCCTTTCTCAGTCTCAATGATTTTCGACAAGCAAAACAACCCTTTAGGCTCGGCGATCTTCTGACTATTTCGAAGACTCCCTTTACATAATCTCCACAATGCTAAAGCACAATTAGTCTTAAGCTTAAGTTTAGTCTCAGGGGAAGCATTCTCTCTCTCCTTCCTACTATTATGCCCACCACCCCTTCCATCCAAGGAAGAAAAGGATGAACTTGGTTGCACCTTATGATAACTATTATTACTATTAATACTACCATAAACATGATTATGATGATTCTTAGCAGCTAATTCCTTCTGAACAATTGAGTGAATGCTAGTCTTACCTCCGCTGCTATGAACACGCTTGTAATCCTCCAAATCAAGATCCATGATCAAGCAAGAAATCAACGGCTTCAGCACGTTCTCTCGCCCAAACTCCTCCCTAGCCGTCGGATCAACCTCCGCAATTTTCGCCACCAAATTCGCAACCGAAATCTGCACCTTCATCGGAGAATCTCCGAGAACTTGAACAATCGTACCGATTCCAACCTCTGCAGACATAATTCTCGTCCTTTCAACATCATCCGACAAACAAATCAACGCATTTGAAGCTGCAATTTGTCCATCCGCAGAACCTCCTCCATCCTTGAGAAGCCTCAACAATGGCGGAACTGCTCCTTCCTCGACTATAACCTTCCGATACCGCTGATTATCCCTAGCGAGCGTCGCGAGATAGTTCGCCGAGTCAACTCGGTCCTTCACCAACCGATTCGTCTGAAGCGAAGCTATCGACGACCACACCCACGCCAAAATCGGATCATTGCTCGCAATCGGCGGAATAGTCAGCTTCGCGCCATCTTCATCACTGTCGTAGATGGAGAGCATCCACCGGAGGTCAGCAATGGAAGATTCCAGAAGGTTCGAGACCTTCTTGAAGTCCGCAGCAGACGAAGTGATCGTGAGAAACACATGACGAAGAATTCCGGTGTGCTTGCACTTCCGGACTAGGGTTAGGGCACGCTCGAGGTTCTTCGAGACGTCGCCGGCAATCCGGCGAATCGGACGGTCGTAGATCGCCGGTGAAGTAGAGGCGGTCAATCGGACGGCGGAGCGGAGCATCTGAGAGATCTTTTCGACCTGGCGAGCGATGTCGTTGCACTCGGAGCGGTTCGACTCGGCCTCCTCGGCCGATTTGAGGACTCGGTCGGTGAGTAGAATCGGAAGAGCGAGTTCTTCCTGGAGAGTCTTGTCTCTTTCCATGGCTGCCGCAGCAGCCACTGCAGCAGCAGCAGCTGCCATTGTTGGGATTTCAGAGCTCAGAAGAGAGAGAGAGAAAGAAGAGAGAGAACAGTGGAGTGTTTGGAATTGGAAGAATTGGATTCTCTTCACAGTGGGAATGTTTTTTCTTCGTTAATTGGGAGTAGCAATTAGTGTTAAAATATTTTGCCCCAAATGGATAGAAATTGTTTGATAAATATAGCAATGTTTTATATTTTTGTCGCTATAGTTTTTATACATATTTTTTATGCATATGGTATTTTTTTTGTATATAAAATATTAAAATTATAGGAGTAAGCTTGGGAAAACATAATAAAAATTTCTGACTATTTGATGTCGTAACGGTGTGAGTGTATGATTATAATAAATAATTACATTTGTGACTTTAAAAACAAGAAAAAAAAGACTAGTTCAAAATATGTATATGGGCTAATTCAACTCCCTATTATAAGTAAACAATTCTTTCTATTGGTGTGTTTAGTATTTTAATGAAAATGATTTTTTAAAAGACTTTTTTTTTTAAATTTCTAGTTTATTCATGAGAAAATATTTATTCAATTTGAGAATAAAATGATGATTTTTTAAAAGATTTTGGCATGTCTACCAAAAATAGATAATTATTTTCAACTCTTAGTTCCTTTAATAAATATAAATATATTATATAAACGTAAGATTCTCATGAGGGATTAACCCATTAATAAACTCAAATTTTAATATCACAATATTGTTGTGAATTTTACATCAAAATCCATATATTTTTCTCTCATTGGTTAATCAATTGGGAGGGAACAATTGAACGAGTCTTGTCATTAGTCAATCACTCCATTACTAACAAGTCCAATCAAGCCCCAATTAATTACATATGAAATGTTGATGTGTGAAATATATCATTTTCAAAGAATACAACGTATAAACACAATAATGTGGTCATACTTTTTTTTTTTTTTTTGAAACAAAATCTAGTCATATTTTGAAAGTAAACGATGCTCTAAGCCTATTTCGTTTTAAGTTTTGAGGTATGAAGGTCAGTTAATAAAATTATTACATAAATTAATATTATCAAAATTACATAAGGAATGGAATGATAAAATATATTTGATAAGGTTAAACTTGCTAAGCTATTTATTAAGAAATTTATTAAATTATAGTACAACAACAACAATGTGAATGTTATTTATCTAAGATGTGAAAAAGAAAATGTCAAATCCTGGTATTTTGTGTGGTACCATTAAACAAGTTGGTTATCGGTTGTTACTAGTTTCCTTTTGAGTGTTTGTTATTAGCTGTTTGAATTGGTTGTTTGACTAACTGTTTTGGTAAAGTTAGTTGTTTAAGAAAAAATATTTGTGAAATTTGGTCTATACCTTTTATATTTTTAAGATGACATTTATATAATTTAAAACAACTTTTGGATTAAAATGTTTTTTCACAATAAATCATTTTTAATAGGGCGCGTAACCAGCCTATTGAAAATTGGCTGATTGGGTTGAAACAGTTAACCAAATAAATTGTTTACCAAGCACATAAATAATTTATTTGACACTCAAATAAGCCAACTTTTGTAATAAGTTGTTTGATCAACAGTTTACAAGACATGGTCTATATATATGTGTGTATAAAAAAAGAAGAAAACAAATTAGGGCCTCTAAATCTCATTGGTAATTTATAGCTAGATATTAACTACCCAAATTTTCTCATACTTCTCCAAAAATACCCAAATTTATAATTCTCTCAAATTATTATATCTTTCCTAAATTTACCCAAATCAACTTAAAATTACCAAAATTTACCCAAAATGAAATTTACCATACACTACCTTACCAATTAATTTTACAAAGCTCTTAGTCTTTTCCAATTTCCAATTTGAATTTTTCTTGTGTTTCCTTTGCCTTTCATGACTGATAATTTGTAACTTTTCAAACTTTGTTTTTTTCTTTGTTTTTCAAAGGTGGGATACCTAACAAAAACAAACTACCAAGAAGCTTCTAGTAGAAAACACTGGCTAATCAATATGGGCCAGATAGTTGCTAAACTATAGGAATATATATATATATCAATTATTAGCCTCTACTTAAAAAATAGAATATATTGCATACTATCAGGACATAACCTTAGATTTGGATTTAGATTTTATGGTGCTTAGATGGGTAGCACTAGCACCACATAATTGGTTTTAATATTTTATTATTATTTCATCCTATATTTTTGTGTCTAATATGTTGTCCATTTGTAGATAATTGTTTTTTGAGATCAAATTTTGTAAATTATGATCACCAATTTATCCAAATATTTATATGTATTTATGATATGAAACATTCATAATAATTGTTTTAAAAAACACTTTCGTAAAGATATAGTTCTGTAAATAACAATAACAATGTAATACCAAATATTACTATTTGGATTGTTATTTATTAACATCAGTCGGGGTTATGTGAGACTATCTCGCTATGAATTCAGCGTGAGACATGTGACTCTGATTAAAGTCATTCGTATTGCAAAGCCATAGTAAAATAATCAGTCATCCTAGAAGAACTCATTCGAGTTTTTGGTCGTATCCTAAAAAACTTCATTTTGCAATAATTTTAAGTGAGACTATCTCACCCAAAAATTTATAACAAGAAGAAGCTCACGAGTGCACGAAGAGGATGAAAACCCCAAAATTTACATAATAATAATAATATTAAATATTATTATTATGGTCCAAAAGTTGAACTTCTTGCTACTTTTTTTCTTGTCCTACTAGTACCACGGCAATAGGTCTTCTCATACGCAAAAAAGTCCTCAAATGGTACCATACCAAATTGGAAAATGCCCAAGTTAAATGTTTCCATCTTATTGACTCTTACTGACCATTATCACATACCATATGTAATAGAAGTTGTATTCATAGAGATAAAACTGTCTAATATAGCACCTACTAATTGTTTGCATCCATTGCTGTCCATTGTCAGTTTATACCATATGTACAGTTAGACAATCAGGTGCATCGGTTCGGGTTTGGACCGTTGAAGATTGGTTCGGGCTGGCATCGGGTGAAGTTCTTTCCAATTGAATTTTGGTTTAATTCGTGATCATTTGAGTTAATTGAGTGTGGACCTTAACCATATCACTTTTCGAGTTACAATTCATATCATTCATCCGCATGTCGGTTTGGATTCGGTTTTTCCATTTCAGGTCTCGGGTTTATTTAGCCAGGTCAACATACAATGTGTATCTTTGATACCAATTTCAGATTTTCTCACAAGAATTCGTGAATTTTACCGGGACCGTATGCAAAGACAAAACAATAGGAAAGGAAGACAAGATAGTGTTTGAAATGAAATGGCACACAGATATAGCATAGGGCATGTTTCATATGTATCTTTGGTCCCATTTGTTGAATCACGTAGAAGAAAATGACCCAACTACTTGTTTACTTGGTATCGCATTCAAAACAACTGTGTTATGCCCTTCTTCTTGGGGCAAAAAACCTTGACTTTGTCACATTCACACTCTAAACTTTCCTTTCACCAAAAAGACACCCACCGATATTAAACCAATTCATACTCCTGCATTTCCACAGTTTCAACAGACCTTACTGTAGACGGCCAATATGCATCAGCATCACTGTCTTTATACACAGTTAATACTGTGATTAAAATACAAACTTCAATCAAAATTCAACATTGATTTATCGAGCCCCGAGAAAAATACCATTCAATTTAGATGGCAATATATGAGGCTCCCACACCAATAGGATGGCAATATCATTCAATTTTGATTGAAAATGAAGGTCCAAAACAAGTACAAGTGCATTCTATTAGGCTCCTAAATCAACTAGATGACCCAGACAGAGTATCGTAAGCGATAAATTGACCTTAATCTTAACCCTAAAGCAATTGACTTGACTTGCTTTTTCTTCTTTTTTGGGTTCTTCTGACTAAAGCATATACTATGACTACACATACGACGACATTTGTCCTACATTCCTACCGCCATCAATCATTAAGGCGGTTTTCTTTGACTGGACCTTCCGTGATCTTGCACCATAGGTATTTTCAGAACATAGCCAACAACGGAGTATGCGCAGTACTGCAATTGGTGCTTAAGAGTGGAGGTCACAGTGAAAAGGTACCTGTGAATGAAATGAACCGTGATGATGTAATGGTCTCCGGCAAAACACTTGGATTTCGATGGTTATCTGCCAACTGGCCATCATCTACCACGGCCTTCTGCCTACAGGAATAGCATTTGAACCAGACATCTGGGACCTGTTCCCAAAGCCCCCTCCCCGACCTCTTGACCGGAAATTTCCAGATCCTGAGAGCAAGACATCAGAAAAGTCAACGATACACGTAATCGTATTGATAGGTTAAACATACAGTAAGTTCGCATCACAACTAGATAGATGCAAAGCTCTGCCAAGTAGCAACAAACAAAAGAACAGCAAAAACCATCGATGCACGTAGCCCAATAGGAAACTTTCAGCAAATACTAAAGCACTTATGATTAAAGCCTACGAAGCACCTCCCACAGCACAGCACCAGTTGCACATCTAAGCTTATTATACTCATATTATTAGGTAGATAGTGTTCTTGGTGTTGTGTACTTATGATTGTAGTTTTCATTATTTCATTGTCATCTTCATGAAATGGGACGGAAAAAAAAGGGCAACATGATAACAGCATACTTTATGAAGCATAGCACACCCGCGTTAGATTTCTAGACCCACTAAAAAGACCTGAGAGCAAGCACCCTGTATGCGGGATCAAAACATTCTCTAGCCCCAACTGAACTGGCCCAGTGTCCCCTCACCCTGGATCAACTGTCACCAACAATAGGGCCTTGATTCTCCGTATTTCTTCCTCCCAAACAAAATAACTACCAATAAAAAAGATCAAACCCATCTCAGGGTTAGAGTGGACACCATTGGTGAAGACTGAGGAGTTGTCCACGGAAAGGGAAATGCAAATAACATCACCCCACAAAAGAGTTACAAAACAGGTACTTTCCGGACAGCACTATAAAAACGAAATGAAGAGTTGTGTGCAAATGGTTGGCCGTCTATCTTTAAAATCAGCAAGACGATCTAATGAGTAAAGACATATTTGTATTTTAGCTTATCACAATAATCGAAGGTGGCAAAACTATCCCGAAAATGAAACTTTGAGCTGACTGGGAAAGGCAAAGTGGTTACCTCCAGAGCCGAATCCAGCCGAGTGTGCCATGGCAGAGAGTGCAGGCGGGATCACTTGCCCAGCTTCTCTAAGGATCTTAATGAGTTCCCTAGTGAACTTTGCATTGGATTGAGTGAAAAAAGTGTAAGCAGTTCCTCTGGCCCCTGCACGACCAGTGCGTCCGATCCTGTGGATGTAATCTTCGAGACTCGATGGGAAATCATAGTTAATCACACATTTTATATCCTTCACATCTACATCACCAACAAAGAAAGAAAGAAAATGTTAGGTCAACTTAACCTAATACTTAAAGGAGGAAATTGCCCCTTATCCCTGGCACCTATCCAATTTCAGACACCACAATTAAGATCATTGCATTCATCATAAAAGTGTGCCCACCTTGACCTAACAGGGATAAGGAGCAGCAGCATCAAATACGTCCCCTCAAATCCAATCAACGAATAAGCTTTATCTCTGTGAGCCGGGCTACAACAACGACCAGCTCCATAAACGTGGATGGGCGTCAATGTCTCCAACTATGTTATTTTTAGACACTTTGGTGAGAGGAGCAAAGCCATAGCAGGCACATATGTTAAATATGTTTCCTAGGTAAAACTGAAAAGACTTTGCAACACTCCTTACTCACACACTGGCCCACGTGACACACTGGGACAGAGACAAACACAGAAAGATTATCTGAAATCAGACACATCTGATAATTGATTGCCCAATAATCAGATACAATGAGCAACCCTGAAGAATAGATCAACAGAGCTCGCTACATAGGGCTCTCAACTCCCACCCAAACCACAAACATTTGACAGGAACTGGACAGTAGCCGGCCACATGCCTAAATTTCCAAGGATAAGAACCCCCCAAGACCCCGATAAAACGACAAAGACCCCTAACACACAATCATCCTACCAAGACCACGGGCAGCAACATCAGTGGCGATCATTATTGGACTTCTGCCACATTTAAACTCTGACAGAACCCAATCCCTTTCAGACTGGTCTTTATCACCATGAATGGCTAAAGCAGGCCATCCATCCATTCTCAACTGTCTTGTAACCTGGTCACATCCCTTTTTGGTTTCAACAAATATAAGGATCCGGCTGCCATCCATTATTTCTTTCAGGAGTCCGATCAACCTAAACAAGCAAGTTGGAGTTAGAGGAGGAAACAACACCTTCACAGATCTAGTTTAGAAAGTTAGATCCGACAGAAAAGACAAACCTGTTGTACTTCTCCAAATCAGTCATCACTTCTATAATTTGGCATATAGAATGATTAGCTTTAAGATCTGGAGACCCAATAGTGACCTGAATATTATAAAACAACATTTAGGCCAGAGTAACATACAATATCAGACTATGCAAGCATTATTGCTGGAGAACTACATAAGCCCTAACAACTCAACTAACAGTAAGAAAGCAACTAATTCAAAATGAGAGTCATGTAGAGACCTTATAGGCATTGCGTAAGAATTGTCTTGCCAGTGACTCCACTTCCTTTGGCCATGTGGCACTCCAGTATAGAGTCTGTCTGTCAGGTCGGATCTACAAGTTACACAAAGCTCACATAAGGTGTCAGCGTGTTACATGAGCACTATACGGCACAAATCAATAATGACTAGGATCAATGAAAAAATCTCAACGGCAGCATCACCCACATCAAGTATTAAACGGCACCCAACTCACAACTCAAGTAGCTAATGTTTTGCTCACATCAGTAGTCTCATATAGCAATAAAAACCATGCAACCAAGAACTCATAGGACAAAGGAAACTTTCACCAAAAAAAAAAAAAAAAAACAAACAAACAAGTACGTGCAGATGATTGGCTTAATAGCTTACAAGGCAAACATGTCAATTCGGGCGGGCGGCGCAAATTTCGGTCGGCTTCGGTACGGGTCTGGAATTATTTAGGTTTTGGGTTTAGAAATTGTGTTCAAAACTCTAAATTTCCGGGCGGATTCAAGTCACTTTTTAGGAGGGTCAAGTTCTGCCAAATCTACTTACGAGTTATGAGATTAACAAGTGACAAGCACAGAAGCCTATCACCCACATAGAGTATGTATGTATCAAGCACAATCATTAACAAGGCCAGAAGCAGCAGACTGCAAAAGTTTGACAACAGAAAGTACCTGTGATACAATATTTCTGATTTGGGGTTCAAATCCCATATCTAGCATCCGGTCAGCCTCATCCAACACTAAATATGTTACCCTTCTCAAGTTTGTATGCTGAGCTTCCAACATATCTATCAGTCGACCAGGAGTAGCAATCACAATCTCAACACCTGCAACATTCAAGTTATAAACACATAAGCTCCGTGATGTGATTCTCCCTCCAAAATCTGAAAGGCTCAGTCAGAAGCCCCAATCTACCTCGTTTGAGATCACGAATTTGTGGTCCTTTAGGTGCACCTCCGTAAATACACGTAGTCCTAACATTAGCGCGTGATCCAAACTTCAGAGCCTCTCCTTGTATTTGCACAGCTAACTCTCGGGTGGGAGCTAGTATTAAGACGATTGGACCTTCCCCTTGTTCTAAACATCCAAACATTCAGCCACTTCTCAGTCAACACATACAAATGGAGGCAAAATACCAAAATCTTTGGAAATATTACAGAGTACAAGTACTGACCCAATTTTGGCTGAGCACTAACATGCACTAGAGCAGGCAGCAAATAAGCCAAAGTTTTTCCAGAACCAGTTTCAGCAATGCCAATCATGTCTCTCCCCTTTAGAGCCATTGGCCAACCTTGAGCCTGAATCGGTGTCGGCTCAGCAAAACCCAACTTATTGATCACTTCAAGGCAATAAGCTACACAAAGTACAATCAAACAAGAGCCATTCAAAAACCAATCCTAATCTAAGGGCATGTTTTGTAGAGCAGAAAACATTTTCCCAACATGTTATGAAAAATTAATTATTGGGTATCATACCGAGGTTTGTCTAGATTTCACGCCAAAGACTTTACCAATGCCTACTTGCCCAAAACCTTTTAAATCACTAACTAATAGTTCGGGGACCAAATCATTCAGTTTCAAAGATGTACCAAATAATTCAACCGCCAAACCTCGAGTACCCAACAGTTAATTTTTCACATTTTTCGTACCAAACAGCAGAAAAGTGCTCTTCCAAACAAACCCTGAAAAGAAAAACCATACTAATCCAGACCACGCCAAAGTTACCAACAGGCATAATACCTGGAAACCCGACTTCATGAAACATCCGAACAGGCTTCGGAACATCGTGCCCTTCAACCGTAATCTCACGGCGAGCACGATACATTGCCACCTCATGATCGGACATAGCCTGAACAGATGCACACTCTACATAGAAATCCTTCTTAAAGGGCACCAAGTTCCTAAACTCTTGCTTCGGAAGCGAAAGCCCATCCAAGTCATCACTTTTCCGGCCACCCCTACCACCACCGCTGCCACCGCCAAACCCTCCCCTGCCACCACTAAACCCCCTTCCGCCGCCGCGTGCTCCGCCCATCCTGCCGCCTCTCCGAGCATCAAAACCACCCCTACCACCGCGATCAAATTCGCCCCTCCTACTCCCTAACCCTAAATCGCCATTCCTAACCCCACCACCACCTCTACCGACATCAAACCCCCGGTTAACCGGAGGCTCAAAAGGCGGGTAGCCGTTACTATACGGCGCAGATCCTGGCATGTGTGGCGGACCACCGCGACTACCACCGGCATAGTGTCCGTACGGAGGGGCCGCGCCGCCCATTGGAGGCGGAGGACCAATTAGGTCACTGAAATTGAATCAAATTAGGTCGAAAAATGACCGATCAAATCACGAAATTCGAACAAACACTACAATCGATCACAAAATAAAGCACGAAGATCTAGAGGAAGTAAGATTGGTGTTACCTGCGGCGTTCGCGGTAGGAGGAAGCGTCCGCGTAGCGATTGTCGTAATGGTGATTGCTCATGTTGACTGAAGAAATTTTCTAGGGTTTTTGAGCAGAAATTACGATTAATCTCAAAGGGAAAGGGAAGAAAACAAGGAATTAAAATTTTCTGAGATACCAAATTGAATTTGCAGAGAGAGAAGGCGGTAGAAAAAGAACACAAACATCTGGGAAGAAGTAGATGAACATTCGCCTTTTATATTTTGCCAAAAAATCTTCTCGGTTAGATATTGCTGTCGAGCTAAAACGGCGTCGTTTGCGCGCTTTTTGCCGACGATTATGGGCCATTCACTTGAAGGACGGTTATGGGCCACATGATGAGGAGCTAATCAGCCCAGACAAAGAAAAGGCCCACAAAAATTAATTTCGGTTTTCCTTTTCCGTTTTCTTTTATAGCCTGTGTAGTTTGTCACTTTGTCTGGCTATGAAAAACAAGCATCATCTGTGGTTAAGCCGTGTCCAAAGTTACAGGGGCCATTATTCGAGGCAAGAGAAGCTTTGCATAGTGACAAGTTAAGAGCAAATTTTCCCACTAAGATCGGCACCATACTCATTGTCATCGACCTCGCTTTCGTTGTAAAAATATTGTCCATTTGTCCATGTAGGGTGAAAATAATCTCGCTATAATTGGATGAAATTAAACTTCGATGGTTCCCTAAATCGTCAATGTTCAGCTGTAGGATTTGTCATTATAGACCATCTTGATCATCTGCAAAAAGCTGGGCCCATTATAATTAGTTCACAATCAATTTTCTTGAGTCAAGAAGCCTTGGTTCTCCATTTTAGTGTTCAACAAGCTATCTTGGAAGGTTTTTCAAGAATTCAGATTGAAGGAGATAGGTTTATCTGATCCTTATCCAAACTATCCAAGGAGTTGGCCACGTCCGTTGTTGGGATTCACTCATGAGTAAAAATGTCTCACATCGAATAAGTATAGAGAAAGCACATGGTATATAAGTCAAATGGGCTACTCCTTTTAACATCAATTGGTTTTAAGATGGAACATCACTTAACTTGTGTACTATGGGTCTTGGTTGAAGTGAGCTCCCCCTTGGATCTCCCCAACATCCGTGACATATCGATATGATTGTTAAAAATATTAAAAACCTAATCATGCAATTGGAAGATTCTACTACTTTTTACATATATCGAACAACAAACTCAACCACAAATTGGATGGCTAATTTAGGTTATTAAAGAGTCATTGCTGGTCTTTGGATATGTAGCCCTTTAATGGCCATTTCTTTTATTATTCATGTTCATAACTTAAGGAGATAGGGTCCCCTAAGTATTTGATGTATCTTGTTTTTTCGATTTTTTTTTTAGTAAATATCATCTTCCAAAAACACAAGGGCATTGCTTAACATCGCCCCCATTTTTACTAATGTCGCCCCACAAATGACTATTTTACCCTTATCTTTTTTCACTCCTCTCTCACTCCTCTCTCCTCTCTAATTTCTAATAATAATAATAATAATAATAATATATTTACAAAAAAAAATTTTAAAAAAATCTGAAAATACGGTTGCGGCACGAAACGTGCGGCGGCACCACGGTGCCGCAACCGTATTTTCAGGTTTTTTTTTTAAATTTTGTAAATATTAATTTTTTTTAAAAAAAATAATCCGAAAATACGGTTGCGGCACAAAACGTGAGCGGCACCGCGGTGGTGCCGCACGTCGATCGCGGCATCGACCGTGGCTTTGCCGCGATCGACGTGCGACACTACCGCGGTGCCGCCGCACGTTTTGTGCCGCAACCGTATTTTCGGATTTTTTTTAAAATTTTGTAAATATACTACTATTATTATTATTATTATTATTAAATTGCAATGTTATTAGTAATAAATTAACAATTTTTGAAATTCAACCTAAATTTAATAATAACATTGCAATTTAGGTTGAATTTCAAAAACCGTTAATTTATTAATAATAACATTGCAATTTAATATTGATAATGATAATAATAATAATAATAACAATAATAACAATAATAATAATAATAACAATTACAATTTTTTTAAAAAAAGTTGTAAATATTATTATTATAGGAGAGAGAAACTAGAGAGAAGTTAGAGAGTGAAGGGTCAAGGGCGATATTGAAATTTGGAAATTATTATGAAAAAGTGGGCGACATTAGTAAAAAGGGGGCGACGAATAGGTTAGATTTTACAATTTAGAGAAATTGGTTATAGTTGATTTAAAAATTATTATTCAAATTTAACGAGACAATTTAATTTAATTAATTCATTACAACCTGAGTTCAAAAAAATGAATTTCTTTCAGCTACCAAGATTATGGACTAAAAATAATAAAGAAAAAGGTATCATCTTATTGAAGATAAATCCATTGCTATATAATTGGAAATTTATGGAACATACAATTCCATAAACTTCTTCTAAAACGGTGAATATTGCCTTTTTGTTGTTATTGTTTTTAAACATTTTTAGAAATTGTCGAAATTGTAAGTAATAATATTGATTTCAAATTTATGACATTTTTTAGAAAGCTGGCCTTAGAAAGAGTTACATTATGACACAACTATTGAAGGAACACTTTAATTTTTCGAGGAATATTAAGTTTTTATAACCATCTAAATTTCCACTTAATACAACTACCAATATTATTTTGGTGAGCCTTCCACATAGTGAACTTTGTAGAAACTAATATGAGCTAGAAAGACCTAAATCAACAAAAAGAACATTAACTGTGAACATGGATAGGAACCGTACACATAATTGCCACACAATGTTGTGGGAATACACACTCAAAATTTTAACTTGATCCATGTTATAAATAAATTCATTTTAACAAGGCATTGTCATGATTTATAATGGGGTATTATACAAACTAGTGTCCATTGATCAACAATAACTATTGTGTCTATTTTCGCCTTGTAGATGATAACATTGGAAATTGGAACAGTCATACAAGGCCATCTCCATTCATTCTTTTAGAAAGGGTGAACAATTCACATAAAGTTCTCATGTATATAGTCAATATATATAAAACATAATATTCTCAATAAAAATTATATGGATTTTATATAGTTGTTTCACTTGTTTGAATTCTCTATATCCAAAGTTGTAATATATGTTAAAAGTTAAATATCTATCTACGTACATTCTTCTACATGCTTATATGATATGGAAAAAAAAAACTATACTAAATTAACTTGGAGAAAACGTTAAATGCATCTTCAAAATCTAACTGGAAAACATCTGCATTGTGTGAAATCTTTATCATACTTTGCCCGAGTGATTTCATGCCTTTTGGAGGTTGAAAAGATTGATAATATTGGAGCTGTAGATGTAGGCGTCATCGTTTTGTTCTCCAAAGACTTCTTTCCAAGATTAACAAGCGTTACTTTACAATAATCTGGTGCACTCCTTTGCACTTGTGTTCCTTTTCCCACTCCTCTCATCAACCTCCTAAAAAACACGTTAATAATAATAAAATTAAGTCAAGAAACGGGAAGAAAATGTTCAATCCTTAAATTTTATAGCATATGCAGTGACTTATGTACTTGTATTTGTGTATATCATTTAAGCAATGATTATAGTGTATTCTCAATATGGCAAACTTCAGGATGCATTTCGATCTTTTGCCTAAGGACCCAAATACGTTTGAGAAATGTATGAAGCAAAGATCAAAAGAAGAAAAAAGAGGAAGCACTGAATGAACCTTGAGGTATGCTTGATACCCATGACAAGGGAAGTCATATTGAGAACGGGAATAAGATCCAAAATCGCTTTCGTTGTTTCAGTAGATTCAATCAATATTGTGTCCACCTCAACCTGAAATATATAATTGATCAGAAATTTATAATCGACCGCTAAAATAATAATCACTTCTACAAAACATCACAAAATAAGTATGATATTGTGTATCTTAAATCACTTAAAAACTTGAAGTGAGATATCAACACGAGGAGTACGAACTTATCATTATGTGCTAGATTGATTTGTAACTAATGACCAAATTGTTTTTGATGGAACTAATCACCCAATTAATCAAGTATATCCATATGCAAATTTTATGTGTCAATCACAACATGTAATGTCATCGTGGTCAATCAACATCCATTTAAATTTTGGTTCGAACATTGAGTAAATTTATACAGATTCTATGTTAGTTATAAAAATAATATTAAAAAAATACCAGTATTCATATTATGCAAAAGTAATGGATTGTAAAACTTGGTTATCAAAACTCATGGAATATCGTATAGAAAAAGTACAAAGTAGTGTAGTGTAGTAAAATCAGCTCACAAGATAGCAAAACAAATCATCGCAAAATATTTGTAACATTATACTATTTTATTTGAAATGAAATAATACGGATTCTGCTGATAAAAAAAAATTGAGAGAATTATTTTGAACAAAAAACTTTCAATGCATGTCAAAGATGATTAGTTGAGTTCTAACTAATTTTAATTGTCATATTTGAACGATTAATGATGTACCTTGGTGTCAATACAAAGTCTAATATACTTGTGCAACATGCTTTTCCTCTTAGTATTCTCTTCATTTGCGTAAACTTTAACTTGTTCAGGACCAAGTTGGCTCACCCACAACCTTCCAACTGGAAAAAAAATTGTAACTCAAAATCATATTCTACAAAATTAGTCAGAAAATTTACATTCTTATATCCAAATATTCGCACTTACACAAACTTACATCTTCATGCAATTTACCCCATTTTCCTATTTTTCAACAATAGGGAACTGTGTTTTTGTGATGTATAACACTTTTTTAGTTGAATAAAATTGGTTTAGTGACTGCTAATTATTAAAAAAGCTTTGATATGAAATCATTTAGAGCTTGAACTAAATAAATAACACTATTGAATTCAAAACTTTGATAGATTTTGACCTTAACAAAATTAACTTGGGTTTGGAGTAATATACATCAACCCATTTTTGACGTCATGCCATTTTTGAAATTTCCAATTACCCATAAATTAATACACATATCACAATTACCTTCAATTTACATTGTTTTATAAATTCAAACTAAAAAGTAAGCAATTACAATATTCCATCAAAAATTAGAACAAAATAACTTATGATAATTTAATTACTCCCTTCGTCACTTAAAAAAATGAAAAACAAAATTAGGCTATGTCCTTTAAGATGACAAAGTAAAATTTTATTTATTTACATTTTACCTTAGCTTAATTTAGCTTACCTTACTTACCATATTCAACATATTTTTATATAATTTATATTTAGGCTATGTTTTTCTCCATGATACCATATTGTACTTACCGCAATTTACCATACAATGTACAAATTACCGTATCTTACCATATTATACCATACCGTACTTTACTATAACAACCATGATTTTCTCTCTTATCACTTTTTGTTTTTCACTCCCTCACCCACCACACCAATAATTTTTACCTACCAATAATTTTTGCATCAAGATATCGAATACCAAGTTTTCTCCTATCCCCCTGGATTCCTAGTTGATGTATTACTTGAGGATTCTTTGAATATTGAATGAATTTTGGTCCGGGGACCGGTTTGCAAACAAAAATAAAATAATTTTTACCACAAATTTTACCACAATCTAACACACGGTACACAACATACCATATTTTCAACAATTTACCATATTATAGTACTATTTCAACACTTTACCCACCTCAGAAACGAATAAAACCTTAAAATTCATTATTTTAGTTACTTTTCTTTACTTAACCTTACTTGCATTATTACCATAAAATTCACTTTTCTCTCTCCTCACCTATCACATCAATCATTTTCACCACAAATTTTACTACAATCTACCATATTTTAAACAATTTACCGTATCACATCATTCTACACTTTACCCACCACAGAAAAAATAAAGCCTTAAAATTCATTATTTCAGTTACTTTTCTTTACTTAACCTTGTATTATACTCCCTCCGTCCCATATTAATTGACACTTAAACTAACTTTTTTTGTCCCAAAATAATTGTCACGTTCCATTTTCCAATACCTAATTTAATTATTTTAACTTTAATAATCATGTTAACCTTTTACTTTTTCAATTAATAAAAATTACTTTTACTCACATTCTCTCACTACCTACGCCTTGGTATCCAAAAAAATACATTAGAAAATAGTGTTATTTAATTATATGAGTAGTTTTTTTAGTTAAATATTGGTATGCGAAAATTTTCAAAATATGTCAATTAATTAATGGAACGGAGGGAGTATTACTTTAATTTATTTTACCTCACCTTATCCTATTGTTTATTTACCATCCCAAAAAATCGACCTAAATGTCAAAAATGCAATGAAAAAAATGAAAGTTGAAAACTGACCAGGAGTAGAAACAGTGGAAAGAGGAGGAAAAACATGGATAAGATTCACACGGCCTCCGGGCAAAACAGCATGTTCAAGAGCCCATCTAAGCACTTCCACGTCATCTTTTCCGACCGCCACGTACACATCCCTCACCGCCGCCGGACCACCGCTGGAGCCACCGTGCTCGCCGCCCTCTTCTTCGCCGGAAACCTCCTCTATCTCCGGCGTTCCGACGGGTTCATGGTGGTGGGTATATGTGGGCTGAGTTTGTAGCATAATATTATCATCATTATTATATGCTACTTCATCTTCCATTTTTGTTGGTGGTCACTTTGAAGTGCTTGGTTTCTTCGATTGGTTGGTAGGTTTTTATATGGAGAGAGTAAGAGTAAGAAATACTTCCTCCCATTCTCTATTTTTCGATCGTTATCTTTGTCAATTGTGCAGTTTAATTTTAAAAGTTTTATTGATAAATTTTCAATATATATATAATATGTCGTTTATTTATGGTTTGCTGTATTTTATGAATATATATAATATGTCGTTTATTTGTGGTTTGCTGTATTTTATGAAGCGTTAAGCCTTTTGCCTATCAATAATCGAAAAAAATATATATATAATATGTCATTATTTAAAATTACTATTGTTAGATTTATAACGAAAAAATACAATGATAAAATATAATATTATACTCTTATTAATAAAATATTATATAATAAATTATCAATAAAAGAGTGATATTGAAGACGGTAATAATTAATTAGATAACAGTTAATAGGAGTTGAATATGATTGAAAAGTTGGGGTTGCTAATACGTCTCATTTTGGACCGACCCCACTTTTGTTTTATTATTTGCCTTTTTCTTAGTTGGTTTTATTAATTATAGGTGTTTTTAGAGGAAGGCCTTTGAAAAAGGAAATGGGGAAAAAGGGTAGAAGTTGTGTTAAAAAGGACCACCACATAAAATAGTATCGAGTGGTCTATCATTAGGGTTAATCATCACTAATAAAAAGGGTCATCTTAATTTGTAATTATTTTCTCTGTTATATATTAATCATTTTATTGTTTTTGAAAATTATGTAGTTAATTTTAAAAATTTTAATTATTAATTTCTCAATATATATACAATGACTTGTTATATAAGATTATTATCAATAGATTCATAATGAAAAATATTATCCTAAAAATATAATATTGCAATTGTTAAGAAATATTATGTAATAAATTATCAATCAAAGATTAATGTTGGAAACCATGACAATCAACACAATGACAGTTAAAATGGAACAGTGGGAGTATAAAAATTGTGTTAAAAAGGACCACCACATAAAATGGTATTCAAGTGGTCTATCATTAGGGTTAATAATCCCTATGAAAAAAGAGTAAGGTTTGTAATTATATACAATAATTTTTGTCCATACAATGTGAAAAATTTAAAGTGGTGTTATATTCAATTGCTTTCTTTCATGGTCAATAATCTAATTGATATCATAACTATATATATATATATGCCAATAATTTTTGTGATGTAAAGATAAAGTTTAAAATTACAAGATCAACTTCTTATATGATCGATCACCTAGTCAATATAGAATATTTATTTGGACGGCCAGTGATGTGACAAAATTTGCTTAGAACATTTGTTGTAATTTGTGTATATAATTTATCTCTTATTAGTCGTTAAATTAAAGGATCTCTTTTTTTTTTTTTTTGTTCCATTATATATAGAGTCAATTTCATGCATGTGATGTCGAGGACCATGCTTACCTCATGGAGCAACTTTGGCTAATGTTTTGGGATGGCAAGTAGTAATGACAATTTTTTTCTCAATTTTTTTGGAAAATTGAATTTAAATAATATGAACTATGGGCCCCTTTGATTATAGTAGCACGCCACTGAGTTAAGTTCAAATTCAAATTAATAAGTCTACTATGGTTCAAAACTCAGATTATTTTAATCCAATTTCTTTTTTTTTTCCTACCTTTCTCTTTTGATCATATATGTATATCATGAATGAATTTTCTTTCCATTTTAGGTGGTCCATTTGCCTGTCCAATTTCTTGAGAAGAGGGCCTTTAATTTGTCATCTCACTTTCTAAAATCTAAATAATATCTTTGTGCATCATCCACATAATTCATTGGAAAATGAACACATCAAACAAGAATATTACATGACCCTCCAAGGATCTTGGCCCTCTATAGTGGGATGCAAAAGTTCATAGCTTGAGTGCAACAATTTTTATGGGAAGATAAGCTCAAAAATGTCCATTATATTTTGATCATAGTTACATGAACCAAGTTGAAAAGAGATATATATACCCACATATAAAAAAAATATGTTAGTTTTAGTATGTGAAAAGTAAAAGAGACTCATAAGAACTGTATTTTCAATTTAAAGTTGGATGCATAACCTAAATTTATCAATTAAAAAATGTGATAAAAACAAATACTCTGTTACGTCTATTGACCGTCGATAGACCATACATATCATATTGTTCAAATAACCCTAAACAATTGGTTAATTGCATACTAGTTCGAAAGTAATGATATATTAGTCTTCAAGTGTTCTGATGCTACTCTATATCAACTTGTCAATCAATATTGATAAAATTTTATATTTGGAAATATGAAAACGACATGAATTGATAGAATGATACCCATAAGCTCGATATTATATTTGTGACAAAATAATATAATGACTTTTTTCTTGAAGAAAAAGTGAATTTGTATACTTCATTAATTAAATGGCATATGACATCCATAAGAAGCAATATATATAGTGAAATGATCGAATTCAAGACTAAAATGCAAATAAAATTAACCTTTGTGTCAAAATAAAAAAAATTTAACTAAAACGTTTACAAGTAATCCCATTCCTTGAGATTAATAAATCTTGTGCAATCTTTGTGTAGAATAAATCTATCCGTAGTTGAAGTTCGAATTTGAAGAATGAATGTCATGAAAATTTATCTCGACAACATTAACAAGTTCCATATAAATGTTACTAATCATGTATAATTTTTTTCTTTGTTTCGATTATTAAGAGCAAAAAATGGCAGAAAAGTTTGCAAAATACAGCAACACAACATTACAAAAAAGCAAAAACAATCGACTTCAAAGATCAAAGGGCTATATCCAAACCATAATGCACTACAAAGACTTGCACGCCTATGTCAATCAATATGTATTCTCTTTTCTTTTGTGCCCCTTTTATAATGTTCAACAACTTCAATTGGGTCGTCAAGGACTTCCACATAGCTATATCATTGCCAATAATCACAGTCATGCGAGCTATCTCGGTATCAATATCATCAACACTATCACCTTTAAAGTTGTTCCCGCATTTTTTGCCTTCCGTCCTCAAGGACCTCAATTGACATGTGTTGTTGATCATTTTGATTTTGTTATCATTTATGGGAACTCCTTTTTTTGTTTATTTGTTCTTTGATTTATTCTTTCGATATGTTTCTCTAATCAAATGTCACTTTGTCTTCAACAAAGCTTTCTCATTCATCTTCCTCATATTTTGAGCCTTACTAACTTTAAAGATAGAGTCCTCCCAACGATGATAAAAAAAAAGGGTTTTTGGGCACAAATAATCCGTATCGCGGGGCTTGTGATTAAGAATAATCCAAAGTGATTTTTCGATCATTGACAATCTGTATTTTTTCACTATTTTCTCATAGCAGTCTTGAATCAATTTCCGGCACCAGAAAGCTGACGTGGCAACCAGAAATAGAAGAGTTGAGCTTCCTTGAGCTCAGTTCGGCTCGCTTATGTTATGTGACAAGCTCGAGTTTATTTCAAATGATAAGCTTCCTGACGAGCTAACTCACAAAGGCCCGCCAGACTTTTTTGAGCTCGATTTGGCTCGTTTATGTTATGTGACAAGCTCGAACTTATTTCAAATGATAAGCTTCCCGACGAGCTAACTTGCGAAGGCCCGCAGGACTTTCTTGAGCTCGGTTTTGGCTCGCTTATGTCATGTGACGAGCTCGAGCTTATTTCAAATGATAAACTTCGTGGTGAGCTAACTCGCGAAGGCCCGCAAGACTTTTCTTGAGCTCGGTTTGACTCCCTTATGTTATGTGATGAGCTCGAGCTTATTTCAAATGATAAGCTTCCCAAGGTAACTCACGAAGGTCCACAAGGCTTTCTTGAACTCAGTTTGGCTCGCTGATGTGACGACTTTGAGCTTATTTCAAATGATAAGCTTTCTGACAAGCTAACTCGCGAATGCTTGCGACCCAACTTGGCTCTTTCTCGGTGTATTTGAATGTTCTTTCTTTAAGCAAATTGCCCATCTTAGATCTTCCTTTCCCGAGTTTGTCCTGTCTATGAGTTTGCTACTTGTCTGTGTAGGCAGATTCAGCTATGCACTCCATGTGTTCGATGAAATGCCCAAGTGGAGAATATGTGATTCAATGCTTCACTGATAAACATGGGTACATGCGTATATCCTCGTCGATCCTAATTGTAAGGGTTGAGAATGCAGGATTGGAAAATGTATACCTATTTGCATTCAAAGTGCTTCCTATTTGCTGTTTTATAAGGGCTTGTATAGCATGATTAGCATCACTAGTTACCCTTGAACATCCATGTCTGACATGTTATCTGAGTTGATGTATTCCTTACTGCAATAAGCTTCTGGGTATTCAACAAAGTGCCAAAATAGTCTCTTTCAATAGTATGTACTATGGATACACTTGGGTGGCTTGTGTTCTTCTTTCACATATGGTCCATTCTATCCTCTATTCCTCTGATATTTGTGTTGAGTCTTGGAAGAAGCATATTGGGATGACTGTATTGTACTATTGTGCATGGTGGTATTCAGATTAGGCATCCAATTGACATGTAGATGGATGAAGGACAGTAATATGCACATTTCTCAACCACCAATCTCAGTCTTTAACTGACTTTGATTTGCTTTATTTAGGGCTATTAAGCCTAGTAAGTGTACTATACACTTTTGTGTTGGGATTCAAGGAAGGTGGATATGTGTCAAAAGTCAGTGCTTTAATTTGCTTTAATTAAGGCTCCTACCGAGTGGAGTCTCTAGGGAGAGGAGTAGAACTGTCAATTCGAGGGGTGTTAAATACGGGTCAAGTTCATGTTTATTTATGTTTCGGGTTTAGAAATTGTGTTCAGAACCCTAAACTTTCGGGCAGATCGGGTGAGGTCAAGTTTTGTCAGGTCTAGAGAGTAGATGTATGCAACCTTATCCTTGCTTTCACAAAGATGTTATGTCAAGTAACATATGTTTGTTAGAGATTTTTAGAGACACCATAGCATTTCAATGGTTTGAATTGAGCAAATGATGCTGTTGTAGTAAATTTCACAAATGGAAATTATGTGTAGGTCTCCAATTTGATAGACAAGTAGCTCATAGCATAAATATATCGGAATTATATTTGGTTAATAGATCGTATTGGAGGTAAAAATCATGGGTTATGTAGGTTGTGCCTATAGCTATCGACACATTATGAAGTTTATTTACCTAAACGCGTGCACATCTCATCTCATGAATTCTTTCCTCTTGCTAAGAACTGTGTGCTTGCATCTTGTTGCCATCTTCATTGATTTAATTGTTGCTATGAAATCTAATCAATGCCGTAATCCATTCATCCCTGATCAGGCATGGGTGGACTGACACGTCTCGTTTTGGATAAAGGATGAGATTCAAGCTCATGGCTAACTCACATACCGAAACTACAGCAATATATTATCCGGTTCAGGCATAGGTACTAATCTGGAATATATCTTTTCTTTTATAAACAAGCTTATCTCTCTTGGTTAATCTTTACTAAAGCTGCCTCAATACTAGTATAGGCAAGATGTCCTGAATTTCATATCTTTGTAGTCTTTGTTTATGTCCATTGGTTGCAAATTTTCTCCTTGGGGAATGAAAAGCTAGATAGAAATGACAGAAGCATATAGATTAACAATCAGTAGGAAAAGCCCTTGAAACCGTTTTTGGGTGGATTACATATTACTTGATGACCTATTTTGTTCTGCATAAACTAATTTGAAAGATTACTTATTTAAGGGTTACCAATGACCCGACCCAGTAATATGCTTAAACAGGTTGGTCCACTACAGACACCCCCGCATCAATGACCCAACTCTTTACTGACCCATTATTCGGTCCAACTCACTTGACCCTTTGGGGACCCGACCCATTACTCACCCTAGTTTTAAAATGAAATCGTAGATGGTACATAGACAAAGAGGGTTGACCCTAGTATTGTCCACATTCTTTACAGTAGTGACAAACAATAACAATGACCATGCGTGACCCTTTTTCCTGCAAAATTTGGGCTATTCCTAGTACCAGTATGCTTTTAATGTCAATGATTACATCATTCATACATATGGTTTGTTTTCTACTTAATTATATATGTTTCCATCACCATACAACAGTCTGTTATAATTGCATGTAAGTATGGTTACTTGTATGAATGGCCCACTCACCACTTGTAGTAGGAATGGCAAAAATGGTGCACCTACCAATGCCACCATGCCACCTATTAATCCACCCACATTCAGCTTGTGCCTTGATTTGCTGGAGCTTACAACCACTTTTGCAAAGTGTAAATCTATGTGACCTAAAGAAATAGGCATGAGATCCTACCATCTGTTCTCTCAGAAGCAGTGTCTTAGTTTGTGCATTTTGTGCCCTAGAATTCTACAAGTCTTTGTGTTGTGATATCCCATTTGACTTGAGGAGAAAAAATGGCCAAGATCATGTCCCTGGTTCTTCTTCTTAGGACAATCATGATTCTGTCATTTTCTGCATGGATTGTCCTGTGGTTTCTAAAACCAACCCGTAGCTGGACGAGGAAATGGAAGGAGGCCGAGGGTCATATGCAAAGTACAATTTTCAAATATAACGGTATGATCGATGCTGTCAACTTTTCCTGGTTGAAGTACAATTTGTCGACAAAAGAATCTTGGCCTAAGAAAAGTGTTCTGTTGTCTGATTTACAGGTGCTGATTTTATGGTATACACGTTTCCGATGATCGCTCTTGCTATGTTTGGATTAGTATACTCGAATCTGCAGCCCTGGAAATCAAATCTAAGGTGAACTGTCATATGTCTACAATTGCTTGCTAGTATCACTATATTTTTCTTCTAGGCTCTAGTTTTCTTTATTGATCATTCTAAAGCCGGTATATTTTGTTAATGGTGATTGGTGAATGTTAGAAGGATTGTTAATTAGTTACTTATCTTGATCTCGGGTTTGAAATTGCAGGAGATCGAGGAGATACATGACAGCTCTGTGTAATCCTCTGATTATTCGGACACCGATTGGTATTTTGTCCGGGATTGAAGCTCTAGGAGTGTGCTTACTTCTAATCCTTCTAGTTTGGACTTTCTACACAAGAATATCCAATGACTACAGAAAGTTGGCATCATCCAAGCCAATGAAAAATGTGAGTGTCCCCTGTAATCCAAACCCTTTCAAATGTAGGGTCCATTAGAATTTTTTTTTCAAAAGTAAAAATAAAAATAAATACTCGAATACCCTGCCCTCCTAGGTACAACAACAACAACACCTAGTGTGGGTTCCCCCTAATGTAGTAGGGTATGGGAGATCCAGATGTATGCAAGCCCAAAAAATAAATTATTTTTTCAAGTTATATTGTAATGGACCAAAGTAAAATGTGGATAAACCTCTACTATTTCTTTTGCATGGGGTAGTAAGAAGTGAATGAATTTATAATCTTGGTTCAATCGGAACTAGTCGTCCAAGAGGTTTTTGT
This sequence comes from Portulaca oleracea, assembly GCA_029582165.1. NCBI lineage: Eukaryota > Viridiplantae > Streptophyta > Magnoliopsida > Caryophyllales > Portulacaceae > Portulaca > Portulaca oleracea. The sequence continues at coordinate 60,857,401 of CM055868.1, read as the reverse complement.
TAAGGGTTGCAGCGGGTTTTTTTTTGGGTGTACTTGGTGGATTTGAACACCTTAACATTCAGAGGATCTGATTGCATCAGTAATTACATGCATTTCAGATGGCAGCTTAAGTTCTTGAAGATTGCAACTAGATGTGGCCTACTGTCAGAAATTTGCCTTGCCCTTCTTCTTTTCCCCGTCCTAAGAACCCTACCCATACTAAAACTACTCGGCATCCAACTCGAAGCTTCTATATGTGGCTCGGGACATTGGTTTTCTTCCTCGCCGCTCTGCATGGTGCAGGAATCCTCTTCATTTGGGGCGCCAACAATCGTATTCAAAACGAGGTCCTAAATCTAACCCTAAAGCCACCATTTTATCTAAGGCGAGAACCGTGGTTTTGACTTCAGTTTAATGATCACAGATGTGGAAGTCACAGAAAGAAAGGCAGACATACTTCACCGGGGTGATCACTCTAATTACGGGGCTCGTTATCTGGGCATCGTCACTTCCTATTGTAAGGAGGAAAAGGTTTGATGTGTTCTACTACATGCACCATTTGTACATTGTCTTTTTGGTGCTGTTCTTGTTTCATGCTGGAGACCGGCATTTCTATATGGTGTTTTCGGGGGTTTTCCTGTTTGGATTGGACAAGTTGCTCCGGTTAATCCAATCAAGGCCGTTAACTCAGATTCTCTGCACGAGGATGTATCCTGGCAAGGTCATTGAGCTCATTCTTCCCAAAGACTCAAGTAAGTGTCTAAACTTGAAACATCGCATGAAAATAGACCTGACAATTGGGTCATCTGGGTCGGGTTTGAGTTGGGTCAGTTCTTGTTTGGGTGAGTCAGGTTGATTTTGGGTCGCTTTATTTTTTAGTTAGATAAACTTGTCTTGCCAAAATGAACATTGATGAAAGACAAATTCGTGTAAACCAAGGTTTGGTCGGGTTGGACCATTTCAGGCTCTTTGGCATTTTCTGGTCGGGTTGGGTCAGGTCAATAGGGTTTGTTTGAGTTGGGTCATTTTCGGTTCCGGTTGATGTGGGTCACTTTATTTTTCAGTCAGATAAGATTGTCTTGTGAAATGAACATTGATGACAGATAAATTTGGGTCAAGTAAGGCTGGGTTGGGTCATTTCGAGCTTTGGCATTTTCGGGTCGGGTTTAGGTGGATCATCTGGACCGACCCTGGTGTGCTAGGTCTACATGAAAGCATGTCTCAAATTGATTAGAATCAGAAAAACGACAGTCGAAACTAATTTCTCTATGCCCTTTTCTTTGTTTGTATTTTTATGTAGGGTTGGAATATACACCAACCAGCACACTATTCATCAAGATACCTTCCATCTCCAAATTTCACTGGCACCCTTTCAGCATTACCTCTAGCTCTAGTGCCAATGATGGGTCTATTTCAGTTATGATCAAATGTGAAGGGCAGTGGACAAACTCAGTATACAACTTATTGCACCAGGAGATTGATTCACATTCACCCAACCGAACAAAATGCATTGATGTTGCAGTAGAAGGCCCTTACGGACCTGCTTCATTCGACTTCATTAGGTTTTGATCGATCATTCCCTCGTACTGAACCTTTCCCAGGTTTATTTTTGTTTATCTTTTGCATGATTTATCAATGAATCCCTTAAACTTTTGGTGCTTCAGATACGACGGTTTGCTGTTAATAGGAGGAGGAATTGGGATAACCCCAATTCTCAGCATACTGCAGGAAATTACATCTGTTACTAAAACCGGTCTCAAAACGAGACTCCCCTCAGAAATACAGCTCGTTTTTGTCACGAAAAAGTCTCAAGACATTTCTCTGTTGAGCCCAGTGTCGAACCTAGTCCTGAATCAACCCTCTAGGCTCTGTAACTTCAAGCTGAGGGCGTTCGTGACCCAAGAAACAACGGGTGTTTCAGATGTAAAACAGCTGCTGAACGAGTTCTCAGCACTTCGAAGTATTGTGTTCGAACTGAAGAGACCTGGTTGTGTCCTGGGACCCGCGAACCCACTCTGGATGGCAGCCATGACAGGGTTTGGCTCTGTGGTTTTCCTTCTCTGTCAGTCTCTCTTCAACCATTTTCTTTTTCCACCCGGGAAGAAAACTTCCAGAGATAGTGTGCCCTCGATGAGCATTGACCTCCTTCTTTTGTGCTCGTTCCTGATAGCTTTGGGATTTGTTGCTGTTATCGTGATTGTGGTGAGACAGAGAAGTTCGAGAGAAGCAATGACATCGATCATGGACAGACGAGAGCAGGAGAAGGAATTGGGATCATTGGAGCGGACAAGTACCCCCGAAGAACATGAAATATGTTATGGTGCTAGGCCGAACTTCCAAGGTACTAGAACAACTCTCTATTATGAAACATTGTTCGTGTATTTCTTTCTAAATCTTTTTGAGATTGCTCGGAATCAGTCAGTGTTCAGCATGTAAGCCGTAGACGAAAACTAGACCTAGACGACGGTGTGTTGGAGGCATGTAGAACAAGATTGCACACCCAAACACACTCATTCCCTAACGTAGATTAGATGAACATCGAATGGTTCAACAACTTCCATTGTGGGTCCCAGTGGAAATAGTTGTTGTTTGCCGAGAGATGAAAGTATCTAACTGCGTGCTGAGCATACACAAGTAACTAACTTGCTGAGAGACGGGTTTCAAGGAACCCACAAACAACGTACGCCAAATGGTTATTGTTGTGTTTGCTTATGCATTTTTTGTCTCTTAGGGTCCGTTTGGTTCTTAATAAGTAAAATGGAAAGAAAAATATGAAAATGAGTTACTTTTAGAAACATGTCCATTCCCTCCACACTTTTTTGGATATATAAAAGTGAAAATAGGGGGAGTTAAGAATTAAAAAAGGAAAAAAATTATAGTTGTTGGGACTACCTTGCTAGATAAATCAGGAACTACCTAATAATTAACCAACACAACATTGACGATATGCTAAATCTTTTTGATCGAATGATCCAACAGATCTACTATCGCAAATGGAAAGAGAATTCGGAGGATCGAATGTGGGGGTTGTGGTGTGTGGACCCGAATCGATGAAGGAATCAGTGGCTATGGCTTGCCAACAAAAATGTCAAGCTCTCAAGTTGGCTGCAAAGAAGCAACATCCGTATTTCGTTTTCCGGACTCTCAACTTCACTCTCTAGCTAGGACATCAACTCTCAACCGTAGAAGCTTAACCTTCACAGGTTTCAGCTAGACATGAATTCGATGTCGAAAAATTTGCTCCTTTTTTCTACCTAGTCTTAGTGTCTATTGTGAATGTTTTGTAAGAGTATGAGCATGTAATTCGGATCAATAATGTTCAGATTGTGTCGGGTCAGGTTACTAGGCCTCACAATGCCTCAAAGTATGTGCGTAATACTCTGTCGTCTTTTTCGTCCATCGTTGTGTACTTACAAATGCTTATGAACGAGTTTAAGTACGCAAAGTTTAGTATAAGAACGTCTCACATAAATTTATTATGAGATGAACTTCTCATAAGGTGACATTTTAATATTTTACTATGACTAGTTAATACAATGTAATCGACACCAAGGCGGAGGAGCTTGCGATTGAGAATATCCCGGTAGTGCGGGATATCCTGATGTGTTTCCAGAGGAGATTCCGGTTTGCCTCCAATCAGAGAGGTAGATTTCTGCATCGATTTGGAGCCCGGGGCCGCACCTGTTTCAAAAGCCCCATATCGCATGGCGCCCGCAGAGCTTAAGGAGTTGAAGACTCGAATGACGTTTCTAGAAAAGGGATATATACGACCCAGCACGTCACCATGGGGAGCACCTGTACTGTTCGTGAAGAAGAAGGATGGTAGCATGAGGTTGTGCATCGATTACCGGAGTTGAACAAGATTACCGTCAAAAATCGTTATCCTCTACCTCGTATTGATGATCTTTTTGACCAGTTGCGAGGAGCAACAACGTTTTCTAAGATAGACCTGAGGTCAGGTTATCACCAGTTGAGAATTCGCGAGGAAGATATCTCTAAAACCGCTTTCCGAACTCGGTATGGTCATTATGAGTTCGTGGTAATGCCTTACAAACGCCTGGCCGCCTTCATGGATTTGATGAGCAGAGTGTTGAGCGTTCTGGATAAGTTTGTAGTGGTGTTCATCGACGACATACTGGTATACTCAGGAACACGAGAGGAGCATGCGAATCATCTGAGAGAAGTATTGACGACTCTACGGAGCAACAAGTTTTATGCGAAGCTCAAGAAGTGTGAGTTTTGGTTGGAACAAGTGGCGTTCTTAGGACATGTGGTGTCTAAGGAAGGAGTGGCAGTAGACCCTCAAAAGGTGGAGGCCATCACCAGTGGCCGACAGAAGAATGCCACGGAGGTTAGGAGTTTTACGGGTTTGGCGGTATTATAGGAAGTTCGTGCGAGACTTCTCAAAATCGCCACCGTTGACCAATTTGACTCGGAAGTCAATAAAGTTCGCATGGTCGGAAAAATGCGAGCAAGCATTCCAGGAGTGAAGAAGAGGCTTACCTCGGCCTATTCTTACCTTACCACAAGGGAGCGAAGGTTTTGTTATCTGATGACGCATCACATGGTGGATTAGGTTGTGTGCTCATGCAGGATGGGAAGGTAATTGCATATGCATCCGGACAACCAAGACGCATTAAGAATTACCCCACTCATGATGCAGGTTAGCGGATGGTTTTGCACTAAAGATTTGGAGGCATTATCGTATGGAGTGCCTGCGAGATATTCCAGACCATCGAGTTTGAAGTACCTTTTCACGCAAAGAGCCGAACCTTAGCGACAAGATGGTTAGAGTTCTAAAGGATTACGATGTGAATTTCCAATATCATTCGGAAAAGCAAATGTAGTGGTGATGCCTGAGTAGAAGACCGTATCCTGCTATAAACCACTTGATGGCGATACCGCATTTGAGTTGCGAGGAGTTTAGGAGATTGGAGATTAATGTGGTAACACCTGGGAAGAAAGCTGTATTGAATGCCATGGAATTACAACCTACACTAATGGAGGAAATCAAGAGAACTCAAGAGCTGGACTAACAGATTGTCAAGATACGGAAGAAGTGTCGCGAGAAAGCCCCGGTTTTGTGATTCACGAAGGCGGTACATTACGGTTTCATAACCGCATCTGTACCCAATATGGAGGAGTGAAAAGGAGGATTCTAGAAGAGGGACACAATCGCCATATTGATGCATCAGGGGAAATAAGTTGTCTGACAAGGATCTTAGCGGATGTTACGGTGGAGTAATATGAAACAAGAAGTGGCGGACTTTGTGGCGAAGTGTCTTACTTGCCGAGTCAAGGCGAGCATCAACGACGATCGGACTTCTGGCCGTTAGATGTCCCCGAATGGAAATGGGATTCGATATCAATGGATTTTGTGATAGGTCTACCAAGGACCGGCGGAAACACAATGCGATATGGGTGATTGTAGATCGTTTAACCAAGTCACCTCATTTCCTAGCCATCGCCAACAATTGGTCCCTAGATCGGCTAGCTCAAGCCTATGTAAGGAGATTGTAAGGTTACACGAGTACCAGTTCTATAGTCTCGCAGCAGACACCAGATTTCATGGTTTTGGAAAAGTTACAAGAGGCGTTGGCACAAAGCTCAAGTTCAGACCGCTTTTCACCCAACTACAGATGGACAGACAGAGAGGACCATCCAGACCCTCGAAGATATGCTGCGAGCATGCGCTTTAGATTTCAAAGACTCGTGGGATGACGAGTTGACTCTCATTGAGTTCTCATACAACAACAGTTACCATGCTAGCATAGGGATGTCACCCTTCGAAGCTTTGTATGGAAGGAGATGTAGAACTCCCCTATGTTGGCAGGACATCGACGAAGCTCTAACGATTGGACCGGACCTAATACAGGCCACTACTCAGAAGGTTCGAATCATTCAAGACATGATGAAGGCAGCACAAAGTCGACAAAAGAGTTATGCTGACAAAAGGAGAAGACCTCTAGAGTTTGAAGTGGGGGAATACGTGTTTTTGCGAGTCTCACCTACAAAGGGAGTTATGAGATTCGGCCAGTCGGGGAAGTTGACACCAAGATTTATCGGGCCATACCCAATTTTGGAACGCATCGGGGAAGTCGCATACAAGTTACAGCTGCCGGGAGAACTCCCCAGAGTGCATAATGTCTTCCATGTGTCACAACTCAGGAAATATGTTCCGGACCCGACCCATGTGATTGACCCCGAGCCGCTTCAGCTGCAAGAAGATCTGAGCTATGAAGAGCAGCCACTAGAAATATTGGACCGTAGAGAAAAGCAGCTTAGGAGGAAAGTAGTTCCCTTGGTAAAAGTACGATGGGCGAATCATACCACAACGGAAGCAACCTGGGAAACAGAAGACGAAATGAGGAAGAAATACCCTCACTTGTTCCAAGACTAAGGCGCGTCAAGTTTCGGGGACGAAACTTCTTTTAAGAAGGTAATGTTGTAAAACCTCAAGTTTTAGGAGAAAAGAAACCGTTAGTTTCCTTACCGGACCGTTAGGGTTAAGTTTAAGTTTAAGTTTCGAGGACGAAACTTCTTTTAAGAAGGTAATGATGTAAAACCCCGAAAAATCCAACGATGTTGACCGTGATGTCGTTAATAGAATAGGTTTGACTTCGTTATTTACTGTTATTCGTAATGTGTTTATTTATGCTAACGCTTGAGCTCGTAGGACCGTTGAGGGGCTAACAAGGGTAGAATAGTAATTTTCCGCTGGTTAATATTATTATGTAAATAATTACGTGAATATTATTTGTTATGTGATTATATGATTATTAAAATTAATATTATTATTACTATTATTAGAATTATTAGGTTTTTAGAAAAATCAGTTTTTATTTGTTAATTGGGTTGGATTAGGATTAGTTTTGGGCCTAAATTGGGTATTAGTATATAAACCCCTAAACCCTCCTCTCAAAACCCTAAACTATCAAACCCCAAACCCTAGCTCCAATCTCTCTCCCTCTCGTCTCGCCCACCTTGACCACTGACCAGCCCGCGACTCACGCCGGGAGCACCGGAAACCACCGCAACCGACCCCCCTCTCTTCCTTTTCTCCTTCCTCTCCCTCCCTCTATTCGTTTTCTCTTTCTCCTTCCTCTGCCTCGCCCAGCCGCCATCACCGGGAACCACCACCGCCAGCATCGCCTCCCGACCACCGACGCCACCAAAGACTGTCGCCACCCTCGCCGAATCACGGTCTTTTTTCTTCTTCTCTTCTTTCTCTTTCTCTCCTTGCGCTAACTCACCCACGGCGACCCTCGCCTGCGCCCGACGTCGCCGGAACCATCGATCGAAGAAACGACCTCGAGATCGCTGCCGCTGTTGCTCGGAAAATCGGCGTCACCGAACCCTCAAGCGATCCCGACGACTCCCGACGACGCCACCTCGACTCCGACGACTCCTCCCGCCGCCGACGCCGCCCGCAGCCCGTAACCGCCCCGCCCTAACCTCGTAAACCCTAAAACCCTAACCCTAACTATCCGATGTTTTTATCCTTCTTGTTTTCTTTTCTTTTCCTTTTTCTTTCTTGTTTTTATTATTATTAATCTGAGTTTATTTTGTAATTATTATTGTTATTAATATTCTGTTTTTATAATTATTGTATTGTTAGTGTTGTAATTAGGGAAATTATTTGTAATCTTTTTCTTGTTGTAATTATGTGTAAATTTTTCCTAATTGTATGTGTAATTTGTTTACTTGATATATGTAATCTTATGTTATTATTTGTAATTAGAATTAGGTTGTAATAGTTAATTATTAGGGTTGAAAGTGATTCTTTAATATTCGTTATATTCTTTACATGAATCGTTAAACCACGATATTATTGTATGTACGAATTTGAAAATCTATTCACCTAGGTTAATTCTTGATAGTTTAGTTATAAAAATCGTTATGTTCTTTATTGTTCTTTAAGAATTAATCTTGTTAAGTTTGTTACATGAATTAGGTTGTTTTCTTGTTATTAAAACCTTAGGTTCTTGATTAGTAGTTTAATGTTGCTAAGTTCTTTATGGTTCTTGTACATGAAAACCTAAGTCTTCTTGAATTCTTGAAAATTAATTAGATTTCTTGTTTCATTAAGTTAAATATTGTATGTTCTTTTTTTTTTAGGAATCACTCATGTTAGGGTTTAGATAACATTATTATTGTATGCACGAATCTTTGAAGTATAATTATCTAGATTAATTCTTGAATCGTTAGTTAAATATTCATATGTTCTTTAAATTCTCTTAGGGTTCATTCATGTTAATTTCATGTGTAATCTTGATTAAATGAGTGAGTTGGTTAAATTCACTAAAAAGGAATTCGATTCTTGTTATTAATTCTTGATTCTTGATTGTTATAACTTATTTGTAAATAATCCATGTTTTTAATCTTTAAAATCTTGGTCAAGTAATTTATGTGTTAAGTAAATTTTTTATTTCTTTTATGACCTTAGGTTTTATTAAAGTTATTAAAGGGTCTTTTATGTTTTCTAAATTAAGTTTACTTCTACAAGTTTAATTTTTGGACCTAAGTTGAGTTGGACTTCCTATCTTAGACCCTAGCTACTGTTTCGAGTCCAAATTAGAACCCCGAGACCGTTTGGTAAAAGTTAGAACCGAAATAACAAATTAATTGATTACTGTTAGCGGGACAGTTTTGTTAGTGCCTAAAGATCGGGTTGCCACGGCTAGTGTAGTTATCTTTTGACCAAACCCTTTGGACTGGAGGTTCCCTTAGATGTTAGGAACCATAGGAATTTTACGGATCGAACGTTTGATTTGTATAACCCGAGTTATAGTCTTTTTACCGGAACCTGTCAGATCTGGACCAATTGGGAAGATGGGTATTTTTAGAGTCCTTCGGGACTGAGTTGGGCTTAACCATCAACATAGAAGTTTTAGTAGACATCCTGAGGTTTCCGAAAAATCCAGAACCAGACCCATAGGATGTCAGGAAGTCGAGTTGTGACCCGTTTTATGTGAATGTTATAATCTGCCCTCTGTTCGCTTTTATTTATAAAGAATTGTTGAGTGAAATTAATGTGTGATCATGTTATGTGTTATCTTAGAGATGTTAAGTGTAATTTCGTAAATGTTAGGAACCTAAGTGTTCCTAGGGGATGGGTTATGTAGTTAATAGATAATTCTAACTTCGTTAGAACGCGTTTTGATTAGATAATTACTTTTATTCTAGGCCCGAGTTAGTGCGAGACGTTAGTGAGCTCAAGTGTGTTCTTCTAATTCTTTGTCTTTGTGAAGTATATCAGGTAATTGTCTATGCTCTAATCCCCACCGGGATGCTCTTTAAATGTGTTTTGATGTTTTATAATTTATTTTGAGAATTGCATCCCGAAAGGGGACTTTTGTGGAAATACGACCATCTGTTTTGATAAGCTTTTTGATTCGATTGTGATCTTGGTTTATTTGAGTTGAGAAATTGGATGGTCTTTTATTCAAAGTTTTGTTAATGGTTTTGATAACTTGGGATGGGTTGACTTGAGAGTCGTGAGTTGAGTTTGAACATTGTATAAATAATTCAAGTGGAAACGTTAAGCGGGTTTCGGGGGATAACCTGTTGTGCAGGTGTAACAACCTGCAGGGTTATGGACCAGGAGATCAGGGCTTCCTTCCCTGATATAGGATAGTTTTTGATGCCTTTGGTAGGCGATATTATTGATGCCTTTGGTAGGCGATGTTCTTGATGCCTTTGGTAGGCGATGTTGTTTATGCCTTTGGTAGGCGATGTTCTTGATGCCTTTGGTAGGCGATGTTACTTTAAGGGATTTGGTATCGGTAATGTTCGCGGTCCGGGAGGGGGGCGGGGCGTTACAATATTAGATTGACTTTTTAATACGAATATTACTAATAATTTGTCAAGAGATGACTTTTATGAGAGTCAACCAAATAAATTATTAGTTACTCCTATGTTAATAAATAGTCACCACAACATTATACGTCTTACGATAAGTTTATGATGAGATGATCTTACATAAGAAATACTGTTTTAAATAATTTTTTGTTTTTGCCCCTCCAAAAGTGCTTTTGTGGACCATACTTAACCCTGTTATTTTATGCGGCTGGCTGGTTGCGGTGCCACAACACACCGCACTTTGTCACAACCCACCATAACATACCAATCCACCACAGTTTATCACAACCCAGTAAAATCATTACAATTATTAAAAACAAAACCCACAACAACTTACCACAACCCACCACACCACATTGCACCATACCGCAGCCAGCCGTATAAAAAAATAGGGCTCAATGCATATCATATAATGTAATGCTCTAATCAATAAAGTTGGATATAGACATGTATAAGTTGAATACATTGGATGGCAATTTTGAATCAAAATTTTCACATGTATCTTTATCCATGATCCGTGTTAGCTTGTTGCGTTGATTGTGCTACCAATTCACTTCTCTATCATGTATTTAATGGGTTTAAGTTATAAGAGTAACAACTCTTTGATCAGTCAATGCCACTTCAGAATATACCACATAGTACCTATCCTAGAGGTAAGGCAAATAAGACTAAAATAGGGATTTGACCATTCATAACAATTCTTACTCTTACAAATTCAACAACTAAATAAATTCAACTTATCAAGATATATGTAGTCAACTTAATTTGAGAAACAGGGAACTGTCATTAGGGTAGCAAAAATTTGGGTCCGGGTCTTATCAGGTTCGGTTAATTTGGGTATTCGGTCAAAAACCTCAAACCCGAACCCTGACCAAATTTCAGTTATGACAAAATAACCAGACCCGAACTCGAACCCAAATGATCGAAAATTAACCGAATGCTAGATTTTTTGACCGAGTTTGACCAAATGATCGAATTTGAAATTTGAGCCTCTTTACATGAGTTATTAACACTATCCTCATAATCGGGTTCGATCAACTGAAACCCGAATCGTCTGAATCTAAATTTTAACCAAAATTCGGTCAACCCGAATCCGAATACCAAAACTCGAGCCCGACCCGAATTTAAATTCGATCATGATCGAATGACCGAATTTTAAAGTGATCAGAAAACCATGTGCGAAACCCGATATTTCGGATCGGTCAAATTTTTGCCAACCCTAATTGTCATTGCTTTTAAAATGTGATTTATAAAGCCATCTTAAAATTAGGAACTTTACCCTTAATCCTTATTCGTTATGATAGATTTCTAAATTTGAAGAGTCATACCCTTATCCTAATGGTGTACAATATTAGAATAAGTACTTTTACGGATATAATTATTTATTAAAATAAAATTGTTTATATCTGAATTTTTTTTTTATATTTATATAAAGAAAGCATGCAGACATGTATTTTGTCATTTGTCAATATTAATAATTGAAGATATAAAGTAGGGTAGGAAGCCTCCAAATGGAGCATGAAGTAGCAACATAGAACTCACCCAGGTGTTGGGAATAATGCATGCCCTTGGAGTCTTTGTAAGTTATTATAACCTCACATTGTCACATGCAAATAGAATCAAGCTGCCCTTCCCATGGACCCTCCTGCCCTACATTTGCCTGCCCATCTGTTGGATGTCCTACATATTCTGTTAACTAACATATAACCATATAGTTAGGTTTCTAAGGGACAACATGTTCAATAACTAGTAGCTCAAATGGTACTAGGGTTCAAATTTTGATGGTCATAATTTTATGGTGAAAATTGTTGGAGATTTTGGAGACTGATTGGGGGGTCACTTTTGAAGTTATAGGTTTCCGTTGGACCTAATGTGATGTTTGTAATATATGGGGCCTGTTTGGCAAATAACCGTTAGTTGTTGGTTGTTTGTTTGCATTGGTGGTTTATTATTAGTTGTTTCGATTGACTGTTTGTATTAGTTGTTTGGATAATTGTTGAAATTCCATTTATACTCTCTATCACACCAATATTGAAATAATATATATCAATTACATTTATGACGACTTTAGTAAATTTTGGTTTAAATGGTAAATTTCTACAAACAACCAATCCAATAAACTACTTATGTCGACCTATTGAAAATCAGCTTATTGGACCCAATTAGTCAAGTAAATAAGTTAATTATCACTGTTCAGAACCCATTTTGCTTTCTTATTTGATATGTAAAACTTTTATGACGACATGTATTTAATTTAGTAAATTTTGGTTAATAATCAATCCAAGAGGCTGTTTATGTCAGCCTATTGAAAACCAATATATATTGGACCCAATCAATCAAGTAAATAAGTTCTTTATCATTGTTTGCAACCCATTTTACTTTCTTATTTGATATGTAAAGCTGTTAAATTAATATGACTTGCAAGAACACATACTCGTAAGAATATAATATCGACATCGGTTGTCTATTTGACAAGAACTAAACCTAGTGGAAACAACACCACAAATGGGGAGGTTGGCAAGGGGTAGACCCCGCGTAGCATGTGTGTAAATAGACCTTTCATCAAAGTTAATCGAACCCCCTAAACTCATGTGGCTTTGTTAAGCTTTTGTTAGGTTATTTGGGATGGAATAACACTATAACCATCTACCTTGTCTATGGATATTCCTTCTGTGCATGCTTACCCTTTTCAATCAATCGAGTTATACATACAAGGGTCAATTTTTTGTCTACTCTTTTGAATGCAATCTTTAGATTGGTGCAAATGGGTTAGTGTCATTAACTGTATGAGGGAATGTTACCTTTGGTGGTGATATTTGAATACATTTGAATGTCAACACAACATATTGTTACGTTTTGCTTGTCTAGAATTTTCTCTTAAGATTAAGACTGTTTCAATGAGGTGTGTACGTAGTTTTAGTGGGTTAAAATTACAAGCTTGTTTTTTTTATGTCGGTAAGTTGGATATGATAAGTATAAAATTAGTTAATTTTATGTAAGTTTGGCTATGTTTTTATAAGTTTTGGAAATTTTGGATTAGTGACATGTAAAAATAACATTTTTTTATGAAGGATAAGTGGGCCCTTCCAATAGGCGCCTATTTTAGAGGTAACTATTATTAAGTTTTATAAGTAAAAATAAGTAAGGTAAATAAAGATATGAATTAATTAACTAATCAAAAACTTAAATGTACATCATAAACCTATTTGACTCGATACATTTACCACACGCTAACACAAGACTATCGGCTCCATTCTTTAATATTTTTCATTTTTGACTTTTTACCTTCTCTAATACAAGAATTTTACTATTATTTTCTAACAATATATTTTTGATAAGATTATGAAATTATATTTTTATGAGATCATTTTCATTATGAACATGATGATAATAATGTCACTTGTATACTAGGAATGGAAAGATTAACTAATTATAGGGTGTAAACGATCATACTCCCTCCTTTCCATATTATTTGTCTCTCAGGACATAATTTACAAAACCAAGAAAACTTCCAATTTACATTGATTTGCATTGTTGGAAATGAGAAAAATGTGAATAAAATGGTGAATAATAAAGAAAAATGGTGAATAAAAGAGAAAAATTGAAGAAAAAGATGTGTTTAATAAGGTTAATTTGATAAATTAGTAATTAATGTGTTATTGAAATTGTAAGATGACAGATATTATGAGAAAAAAGAAAATTAGTTAAAGTGACAGATAATATGAGAAGGAGGGAGTACTGTTTGAGCTAATAGTTCCCTAATCAATCCAAATAGAATCTATCAAGTAACAGCGTATCTTTTTTCCTCCCTATTAATTCGCCTCTTTTTCCCCAAAACTTCCCTCTCTCTTCCAAAAAATAAAAAGGGAAAACAAATTTACTCATTACCTGGCGCGTGGGTCAAGCCAGTCAATCCCCGTGTCTATAAATACACCAGGCTATCTCGTTTTGTAGCAAACCAGTGAGACTCCTCACAACAAAAACTTCTCCTCGTCTTTCTCTCTCTATAACAGAACAACGGCAATAATGGTGAAAACCCTAACTTCCTCGGTACCTTCGAACAACACCGTCAAGTTTCTCTGCAGCTACGGCGGAAAGATCCTCCTCCGTCGCTCCGACGGCCGTCTCCGGTACACCGGCGGCGTCACTCGCGTCGTCTCCGTCCCCGGAACCATCTCCTTTTCCGGTAAGTCTCCGGCCTCGAACTTTTTCTCTCTCGTAATTTCCGTTTTTCCGAACCGAAGTTTCTAGAAGCGACGGTAATTCGGTGGTGGAACCCTAGAATTTGGTGGGCTGAATTTTTTTCCGGTGTTTTTCGCAGACCTAATGGCGAAACTCAGCGAACTCTGCGGATACTCCGACGTCAAGCTTCGTTGCCAGTTGCCGAGCGAGGATTTGGACGTTCTTGTTTCGATCAAATCCGACGAAGATTTGTCGAATGTGATCGAAGAGTACAGCAAAGCGTCGTCGATCGCAGGGAAAGAGTTGAAAATCAGAGCGATTCTCTCTTCTCCGACGTCTCCTTCTTCATCGTCGCCGTACTCTTCCGCTACTTCATCCGCTTCTTCCAGCGCCGATCTTCCTCCGGCGAGAACCGACCGGTGTAAACCACTGGCGACGGCGGCGATCCGTAAGTTTCCGGCGAAAACTGCTCAACTCAACGCCGTTCCTTACTTCTACAATCAGAACTACTACTACGCAGCTTGCCGTGCACAGGCAAGTAGTGTTCATCGTCATGCTCCGTCATCGTCGTACTTCTATAACAATCCCTACTACTGGCATTGATTGACATTGAATCATCTCCTTCAATTCAATCCCGTGAGAACATGATTTTGTTCTTCGAATATAGAGGCATGCAATTATGTGGTTTGCAATTGAAATACGGATTAAGATTAGGCAAAAATTAGGGATAGAAAATTACAGCCTCTCTTTGTAATTTTCTCTGAGGCTTTGTAATTAGTAGTGATTTGTTGCATACTGGAATTTTGATTGATCAGTTCTTCTTCTCCTTCTTCTTCTTCTTCTTCTTCTTCCTTCTGTTTTCATTGTTGAACTTCTGATCATCTCTGACTAGATCCTTTTGATCAATTACGTAACAATCATCTGTTCAGATATCGTATCCATGAGATGATAAATCTCTTCACGTATTGAGTGTTGACAATTCACAAAAACTTTCCAAAAATATTGAAAAAAAATTACTTGTTTGTTGTAATCCTTTTTGAGTTCATTCAATCGTTTTGTATTTTTATCTTACATGTTCAAATATCATCACCAAAAGTTTTACAGTATATGGGAACAAATATTTACACTGTACGGATAATGGATTTTGCACAAGCGCATATGACAGTTACGAAAGTTCTTATTTTGCAAGTTTGCTGGGTAAAAAAAGGTTGGCATATTTATTGCTCCCTTCAAAACTCTGCAATAAATTTGACAAAATATACAATGACTTGTTAAATAAAAGTATGATATTACAATTAATAATAAAATATTATATAAGAAATTATCGATCAAAGAGTGATATTGGAGATTGTAATAATTAACTAAGACACAAACAATTTGGAATATGGAATAGAGGGAGCAATAAACTTTCAGAAAAGAAAGACAAAGGTGACTGGTGTAGATGTAGGTGGACTATACAATATCCAAATTTTTCAAAAAATATTTGTTTTTGTCTCCCTGTTGTCTTTCTTTCCCTCTTGTTTTTAAAATTTTTCTTTTCTTAATGGAGTTGGATTGAAAGCAACATTTTAAAATTGATTATCGAAAATAAAAGCTTGAATGGAAATAGATTTAATAATTGGACAAAACTAAAAGGAAAGAGAATTTAAAGAAAAGAGGTAGTTGGACAAGTGGGTTGGGCCGACCCGTGTGTGGACCGTAACCCTTATAGATAAGGAGGGCATGATCTCCAATCAAGTGCAAACAAATTCTGAGGTGACCTTTTTATTATGATAAACTAAAGGGCTTTTTTTAGTAAGATTGAGGGGGGTGTCTACTCTATAATGCTCGACAACTTTTAGGAACTATCCTAGTTCCTAACAATATACAAATATCCTGTTTTTATAAAATTTGTGAAGAATAAAATATAAGCAAATTTTATTATGTTATAATCAAGGGGTTTTTTTACAAAAATTGAAAGGATTAAGTCTTTCGAATTTCAATGTAATGTTTAATAAAAATCATAACAAGCAACGTTTGGACATTTTTTTAATTCGACGCAACAACATACCAGTATTTGCTAGTTCTTAATAATATACTTGAACCTTAATTGAAAGCATGAAAATTGAAGATTACTATCACTTAGCTACTACCTCTTTCATAAATGTTTCTAATAATATATGGATATCCTATTTTTATACAATTTGTGACCAATACAACATAAACAACTTTGACCATGTTCTTTGGATGAGTTATTTTCAAATTAGGATATTAGATTAAGATAAGTTATGATTTTTTTTGAGGGAATTGTGTTTTTAGAGTTGATTTTTTTTTTAGGAATTGTGTTAAGTTAGGATAGTTAGGTTTAACCTGACAAAAGAACATAGTTTGTCTAAAAAATATAGAAATGTCATATTGATAAATGTAGAAACTTATATAGTTTTATCCTTTTATAATCATATTGATAAATGTAGAAACTTATATAGAAATGTCATGGCTTTAATTTCATGAAATTTGACAGATATCAATTAACTTCAAACATGATTCTACGAATTTTAAATCATTTGTCGACATAATTTGTCTAAAAAATAAAAATTAAATAAAGTGCACAAAACACTTATCCAAAATATACACCTTTAATAACAGGAACCTAGGTAGATTAAAACATAGTAGTTCCCAATATCATCAGCAAATGAGCCCCCAAGTTGTAGGGTTCTCTTCAATTGTGGGCCTTGGCCCTTTCAAGATTGATAGAGGCAAGATTAATGTTAATAGATTTGAAATAGTGACCAAATTTGATGGGACAATTATCTCATAAAGATGGATGTTCATGTCATAAAAAAATATGATGTATCACTTGATTAAGTTCTTACTTGTTAGGTTGGCTTACATTTCAGAAGAGGAATACTTGTAGAAGGAATTTAAGGTGGAGAAGTGGAATCATAGTATGTGCACTCTTCTCATATCTATGTAACTAAATTAGTAAAATACAAGTGTACTAATCAAGTGGTACTAACATTATAAAATTTATGGTAAAGAATTAAAGAAAGGATAAGATACCCTGATGACATCTACAAGGACAGATGTAGAGTGAGACAAGAAAGTTTTTTAAAAAGAATTTTTTTTTATGCTCAAATGATAATAATTTTGTCTGATATCACATCCAGATATGTTTCAGTTCTCTTATGAAAATAATAATAATAATTGTCTAATATCCAACAATTATCTAATCCCATGAAAGATTTTTCAACTCCAAGTTTGTGTATCTCTCAAATTTCAAAGTTAATAGAAGATTTCATTGGCAAGAAATCATTCCATATCTGTAAAGAAATGTAACAAACAACAATAAATCTAAGAGTATCATCCTATGATGCTAACCTTCATGTTTAATCCATCTTTTTTATGTAAGTTCAATCCTTGTTCTTTCTTTGTTACTCAGCCTTACCCCATTTGACCACAAGTTACATTTATTCACAACCGGGTTATAACTTTTTACAAAATATTACATATATTTACAACTTTCTACAACATTTTATTTTACCCAACCTTCCCTTACCAACTGGAAGAACATAGTCTGCCCTTTTTCATCCGGGATCTCCTAAAATTATATCAATGGGCACTCAAAGAAAAAGATAACAATTAATAGAATTTCAATCACAAGGTTGATAATAAAATTAAGCACACGAGTGTCTGAAGGAAAATTACACAGGCAAACCGACCACATAATAGGAATCCCACATTCCCACAGAGGATAGTGCACATATAAGCCTACAAGTACACAAACAGCTAAGTCCCTAATTGTGAGGAGGAGAGATCATTTCTTACAAGGAAAAAGAAGAGACCAAGTTCAGATTATTGTCAAGTCATAGCAGCCATTAGGTCAAGATAGTTTTTTGTTCTTTCTCATTCATGTCGTTTTCGATTTTTCATTTTGGCCAGCTATATTGGCTAACTGACAAGAGACAAGAACTATCACCACATCATAAGGCAAGGGGGTACTTGGCATGTAGACGTCGAGGATCAATTCACCTACCAGAATTTTGTACCAATAAGTAACTAAGCAGTTTCCTGTTCAAATTCACCTTCGGATTCTTCAGCATTGTCGGCATCATCCTCGTCCTCTGCCTCGTTGTCTATGTCTTCTTTGTCATTGTCCGCTTTAGCTTTCCCGATCACAGTTATGTTGCTGTTGAGATTTTTGATTTCGTTAAGCTGCAAAATGGAAGAAAATTGGAAGAAATTGCATCAGGAATCAAACTTTGCAGCGAACATGCTCATATATGTCTGAAACATAAGCAGCCTATGACAAAACGTAAATCATGTAAGAACAACAACATCAAGTGTGGCTCCCGATAGTTTCCCAATGATTTTCCTTGCCCTAGATTGATAAAGCTGAGACAGCCTCATGGCATGTTGTGACTAGGGTCAAACGGTGACCCTTTCTAAGGATGTCCATAGCAAACACAGTGAATCTCTAGTGTGAATTATGCAGGAAAAAAATGGAAGCCTCTTGCTTTCAAAATAACATATAGAGTCCCAATATACATGTATGCCTTCTTGTTAATATCATAGTATATACTTCAATTCTCATTACAATACGTTTCCTAACAATCGTCAAATCATGTAAATGGAAGCTATCTCAATCCTTATGAGTGAACAACTGAACAATCATAATCATGGGGCATTTCAGAATTTGAAGTGAATCAATCATCCAAACTTTGAGAAGAATCTACAACAATTACAATCAATTCTTAGTACCGTTTGTTTCCTAACTATCGCCAAATCATGTAAATAGAAGCTATCTCAATCCTTGAGAATGAACAAGTGAACAATCATAATCATGGGGCATTCCAGAATTTGAAGTGAACAAATCATCCAAACTTTGAGAAGAATCTACAACAATTACAATCACATAAAGTGAGAAACTAGAATCCAGAAAATGCTAGATGATTAACAAGACAAAAACTGCAGCATTCTCAAAAGTATCCATGTGTACGCAGTCCATCTCATTGAAAGAATTAATCAAAAAGATCAGATAAAGAGAGACAAGCAGCATGACATAACTTTTGAAACAACATTTATGCTCTAATCACCAAAATTCGCATTACATGAATGATACCCAATCAAGACAATACACATGTAGTCCACCATCTATTCATCCCCATGGGACTGGGATACTGATGTTTCGGACATTTTCTCTCATATCTCAAGAGAAGGTAGATTTCTCATAAGGTGTCAGTTGTCATTATTCCACAATATTTTTTACCATGAAGTACAAAAGACCATCACCCTCCCATCCCCCATGGGCGGTGTTGCGGAAATCCAAATGTAGGTAGGTAAGCAACCGATTTTGTGATCTACCATAATATGTCCATTGTCATTATCCTACAATATTGTTGGGCATGAATTACAAAACACCACAACCACCACCACCCCCCCCCCCCAGGTCTTGTGGAGATCTGAATGTAGGCAACTTTACCCAGTGGCGAATCTAGATTTTTAAATTAGGAGTGTCCAATATATTATTACACTTATTTTTGTAAATATACAATCCATTTTTTCATCCAAAACTATACTAAATTGGGAAAAAATTGAGGGGTGGCACCCCTACCATCAATGGGGATACGCCCATGACTTTACCCCCGACGAACAACCAATTTTGAGACTCTTAAGCATGGATTACCATACTATATCCACAAAGCAAGTTCATCACTATCAGATGTATTAATTACAAAGGAAACCTTGACCACATAATACACACAAACTTATCTGCATCACATGAAAACTTTAATTGCTTTCCCTTCAGAAGACCCACCAGTTTTTTATTCCAATTTGCTATGATAATTCCTTACAAATACTATTCCTCTTATTTAGCATTCCGCCATGCTAATTACCAAACAAAGCAATTAGTACAATGCAATAACACTGCAAAATCACAAGATGTTTACATCGTTGGAAAAATTCACTGAGAAACCATATGAATAGGGTTTCCATTCATTCAAATCCAAGCAACTCATAATAGTAAAACCCTAATATGTTCTATCAACAAATGCACCATCAAACCAAATTGAGGTGTTTCCAGCAGACTAATTCAAAGAAGCACGCGCCATATACAACCAAAAATCAATACAAACGAGCAAGAAATCGCGCAAATTAAGATTCAATTTCGCGCAAAGAAGAAATCAAACGATCGAAATTCTAAGAGAAGTTACCTTTTGTAAGAAGTCGGATTCTTCAACGGCGAGGAGTTCTTCATCGTTCTGAGCAGTAGCAAGCTGGTGTTGGAGCATGAGAGTCGCCGGAATCGTCTTCTCCGACGACGGAAACTGCGGCATGAACGTCGGAAACTGCAACATCCTCGTTTTCTCCGGTCGATTGATCGATTTGGGGTTTGGTTTGAAGAGTGTGGAAACTTCACAGTTCACAGTGTGGAGGGAAATGGGGAAGAATCGTAGATCAAAAATTGTTGGAGTTAATCTCTTGTTCGATAATGGACAACCCACGATTTCAAGCCCAACATCAAGGTATGGTTAATTAGGCCCAAATAAAACTTTCAAAAGCCCAATGCATAGTCAATAAGAGCTTCTTTTACTTCTCTTGTAAGAATCTTGCTGGCACTGGCAAAAATTCGGGGTCAGATAAATTTGAATCAGTCAATGTCAAAATTCTGATGAAAAATTGAAGTTTAAATCCAGTTTTGTTTTGGGTAGACATTCGGAAGAAACTAAACTTTTGTCAAATCAGGTTTGGACAATAGAAAAAAGAGGAATATTATGTCCGAATATTCGGTCAATGTCAAAATCGAGTTCGGACGGAACCTGTTTTTTACCGAGTTGGAGAAATTTGGGTATTCGGGTCAGAAAAAATTTTATTAGTACTAAATCTTGCATTCATGATATTCGTAAAGATTTAAATGTAAGCAATCTCGCCTTAATAAATTATATTGTTTGCGGTTTAGATATACTATTCGACGAATAGGTCATATTTGTTTTGGTTTGGGGTCAAGAGTTATGTTATTTTCATTTCAGATATTCTAGATTGATGATACATTGGTTTGATAAATTTGCTTCGTCTGATAAAAAGAAAATGACTTAATAGAAATTCGATTTTATTCGGGTCAATTATCGTATCAAATATATTTTAAATCAACTGCTCTATATCTAATCTTTGGTCTCGATAATACACATGAAGCAGAAACACATTTATTAACAAAGAGGAATAGGTAGGAGAAATCATATCACCATGCCCTGAGATTCTTGGAGGAGCGACAAAACCTTTCGGAACATTAAAAATTAGGAAGAAGAAAGACATCGGCTCCTCAAATCCCACAAGTCACAACCACATTGAACCAAGATTGTGAAAACCTCAGTTTGAGCAAAGCGCTCTGAAGAAAGTTCTAGTTTACTTTGTCATAAGGCATTATATCAACTTTAACATCTATGTATCTGTCTGGACTATAGTTATTAAACATAGAGGGAAACATTTCATAAGAGACAAACATGATCCACTAACAAATTTACCTGGCATAAAAACACTTTGGATTTCTCAAATAGTCTAGTTAACAAGTGGTTAGCCATGTATTGGCTAACTTGTATATAACATTGCACACACTAATTGGTCTGAACTACTAAATAAAGATATGTTGTGTAGTTTTCATCAATAGCAAGGGAAGCCAACCACTGAGCATTTGAACAGAGTGGGAAGGAATGACAATAGGTTTGATTTTATTAAATTCAAATCAAAAGATGCAGGTTTCAATATTGTTAAAGCCCTCAATGGTAAGGTTTTCAGTAGGGTTATTCTGGTTGCCTCTTAGGAAAAATTTAGCCAAAAACAGAGTGCAAAACCCTCTTTCAAGAGAATCTCATTTAAAAAATTTGGGTTTCGAAAGCATCGCAAGATTTGTGTGTGTGGAGGGGAGGGGGGGGGGTTGAATCCTCCTTTGATAAGAATGCTAAGCCTGTTGAGATGGTGATTGATAACCTTGCACACTCCCAGTGCCACTTGAATGCTATTCCATCTACTATCCCTTCTAATGGTGACTCTTTTAATTTTTCGGACTCTAATTTGATCATCTCAAACTCTATCTGTGTTTCTCATTGTTTTAGTTCCCGTCGCGCTGGAACGCGTCAACATTTTCTTCAAATGTTGACCAGGAAGATAGTGAGGACATTGTTTCTTTACCTGTTCACTCTAAATATGATTTTTCCGTTTGAGAAACTTTGTTGGAAAGTTCCAAAGCATATACCATAAGAAAGAGGAAAGCGAAGACCTTGTTACAATTTAAGTGTATTGATTTTGAATGCAACGTGAAGGGCTAAATTTATTCCCAATGAACTCTCGAGAGGAGTCCAAGATATTAAAGACATTAGTCCAGTGATTTCTCATAAGGCCGTCGTAATTGTCGATTGTGGTGGATTGTTAATTATTGGCGATCGCAATGTAGTTGTGGAACATTTCAGTATAATTGAGATAAAGAAAAAGAGAGGTTAGTTTTGATATACTTTTAAGCAGTCGATCGTGTTGTAATTTTATTTCTAATACTATGTTGGGTATTTGGTTGTATCTCTATGAATGGTAATGTATCTTGTTCTATTTGTATACTTTAACTGTTGTCTTTCACTGCTTACTGTTTTGGTGAAGTTTTACAACATCTCTGAGCAAACTTTTAGCAAACGACTTCCAATTATCAAAAAACTAATTAATTCAATAGATTTTTTTGTTGAATCCATGATTCAATAATGAATGAATCAATAGATATTGAAATGACTTTAGATTTTAAATAATAAATGAATATGTAAACTTTTAAAAAAACATGCAAACCTAAAATGATAATAACAATGATAAGTTCATGTTCTTTTGTGCGGTTAGTAAGATGCAGAAATGGTAAGGTGTGGTGAAGTTATGAAAAATGTGAAGATGTGGAATGATACGGTGAAATGAAAAGTGTGATTAATTTGGTAAGTGAAAACAAAGAATGTGAAGGTCAGAGAAGAAAAATGAGGAGATAGATTGATAATGATTATGGAAGAATATTGAGTGGTATAGTAAGACCTTGTTCTTTTATGCAGTTCACAAACTGCGGTACCACAACATACCGCAGTTTGCCACAACTCACCACACTTTACCACAAATCATTATTTTTCTCTCTTCTCACTTTTCTCTTATACTTTTTATATTATCTCTCTTCATCTACCCCACAGACCAATAACCTACCACAATTTCACCACACCTCACCACACCATACCCAAAATACCGCAGAAAAGAACAGAGTCTAAGTTGTGGTGCCACACCGGACCGTATAAAGAATATGCAAAAATTTAATATTCATATAAATGCTACTTAAATTTTAATTAATATTCTTTTAGGAGGATCTTTTTTAATTTTAAAATATTCCTTTCCTTTATCCACAAATTTGTCCCTGCTACCGCCATTTTCTGACACCCTTGGAGTTTTCATTTCCTTTGTCGATCTCCAAGTAGCAGTCAACAATTTTCATACACAAGCAAAGCGGATAAACTCTGATTTTTCGATGCCCTCTTCCCAGATTTTCCAACCGCCTTGATTCCCCTCCACAAAAAGGAGCAACAACAAATCAATACTATAATACTCAAACAACACTCTGTCTGGATTCGAAGCAAACCCAGAAGAAATTCTCTGAAAAAAACTCTTTTTTTGAATATTTTTTCATATTTTCACGCCCTCCTAATTAAACCCCACATACAATTTCGTGTCGCTTTGCTTCTCCCTCCACGTTTTCTCATGGCGTCTCCTTCAAATCTGTCTCTCTCCTCTCCCTCCGTACAAAACCCACCTCCCTCTCACCGCAAATTCAAATACCCATGTCTTCATTTCACTCAAAATCGCACCAAAAGACCCGATTTCCTCTGAGAAACCCTAGCGAATACTATGAGATTGTATGTGTATGTGTTAGAAGCGAAGGATTTGCCAGTGAAAAACAGCAGTTATGTGAAGCTTCAGGTGGGAAAATCCAAGTCCAAAACGATGGTCAGAAACGGGTCGGACCCTGTTTGGAATGAGGAGTTCGTTTTCAGGGTCTATGATGAGGAAGATGAACTCGTTGTATCCATATATGACCATGATGATGACTCCGGGTTGTTTAATGTTTCGGGTTATTTGGTGGGTCGGGTTCGAGTCCCGGTCTGGACAGTTGCTGGGGAGGAGAATCATTGTTTGCCTCCATCTTGGTTTTCACTTGTCAAGCCTAAGACTGGCAGATATTCCAAGAGAAATTCCGGTTTGTGTTTTCTTCTTCTTCTTCATATTCTTTTTTGGGCATTTTTTTGAGTTTTCATTTCGTGTTTTGGGTGACATATAGTGATATATTGTAAATGGTTCTTGCTAATTTCATGTAGTGGTTGTTTCTGGTTGATTTTCTGCCATTTTTTGAAGTTACTTGGTGTTTGTATGGGTGATCATTTTGGTTTGGTATGTGGTTTTTGGGGGTTTCTTTTAGCTTGTTTATTTTGTGTGAACTTATTAGAACTTTTCGTGAAGGCGTTTTTGCACCAAATAACATTTTGTGAGAGGTTTTTGAAGACTTTGTCGATTTTTTGTAGGAATGTGGATCATTTTGATGTTTAATTTGTGAAATGTGGCTGTATGCATCATATTTGAAGCATGTTCATTTTGAGCTGCATTTGAATTTTACTTTGTATGGTAGACTAGTATAAAAGTGTTGGATATGGGTATGTCCCAATGTGTTAAGGCTGAAGTGTTGAGTGTCATATGTTTTCAGAAAAGTTTGTGTGATTTTGTTCTTAACTTAGATATCAAGTGTCTGTATACATGTCGAAGTGACGAAATATCCATCTTCGAGGGTCAAGTGTCAAGCAAGTACAATGTAGGTTGAAAGGAGGGTTTTTTCGTTTGCTTTGGATTCGGGATTATAGATAAAAAAACATAAAAGACATTGTGATCAAGTCCCTTTGGCGCCTATCCGCTTGTTGGTTACATTTATGGAGCGTTTGGTAGGCACTTTTTCGTTGGAAGATTGGTCAACTTGGAAAAGTTGACCAATTTCCCCGTGTTCACCAAATTCCCAAGGTACTCCATAGGCATTGAAAATCCAAGGGTAGTTTGAACATTCCAAAGTTTTTCCCAGGAGTTTAGGATGTAAACTAAATTCTGTAAAATTCACTTTCCTAGGAAGATTCTTTCCAGTAAAATCTTCTCACCTGGGAATTTTTTTTCCTAGGATTCTAGCAAACACGCCATTTTAGCGACATATAGCTACATTGCCAAGTAGTTTAGCAAGCTTGTGTGAGGTGCAGCTCTTGTATGTTGTTTCTGAGATAGGTATGTTTTTACCCTGATAATTTCACTCAACACCTGCAGGCAAAATTCTTTTAACTCTGTCTCTGCATGGAAGGCGAGATGATGATGATGCTATAGACGAGTCTTTGCCTTCTCTTCCAAGCATCAAGACCGGTGACAGTGAACATAAAAAGAGCCCAGACCATGCATCCATGAACACTTCTTCACCAAAAGCTTCTTCGAAGAAGATCCCTCAAGGGAAAAAGATAATCAAGGCCGTCGCTAATCGTTTGGAAAAGCTTTTACACAAGGGCGGAGCTGGAGACGCCTCAAAAAGTGATGAATCCTCGGACTTGAGTGTCTCTCCATCTGAGTATGAGGACTGCATGGAGGCTGCCTCACCTTCATCTTGTAACTTTGAAGATGCTATGGATCTGATACAATCTAGAGAAGTAGACCAAGAAATGCCCGAGAATCTACAAGGTGGGGTCCTCATTGACCAGATATATGAGGTCACCTCAAAAGACCTCAATGTCTTTCTTTTTGCCCCCGATTCACAGTTTAGGAAAGATCTCGCAGAGATGCAGGGGATCAATGATTTGAGCGAGGGCCCTTGGATGTGGAGAGGGGACCCACCACGGCTAACACGGGTCGTCACCTACACAAAACCAGCAAGCAAGTTAGTTAAGGCGGTTAAAGCTACCGAGGAACAGACCTATTTGAAGGCAGACAGTGGTGAATTCGCCATCTTAGTGAGTGTAGATACACCCGACGTGCCTTATGGAAGCGTGTTCAAGGTTGAGTTGATGTACAAGATAACACCGGGCCCCGAATTATCTTCGGGTGAAGAATCATCCCGGCTAGTAATTTCTTGGGGGTTGAACTTTTCTCAGAGTACCATGATGAGGGGCATGATTGAGGGGGGAGCGAGACAAGGTTTGAAGGATAGTTTTGACCAATTCGGGAATTTACTCGCTCAGAGATTTAAAGTGTTGGATACTTCAGCCTCAATGGGGAAGGACCATGTCTTGGAAGCTCTTCAAAGGGAACACCAATCGGATTGGGAGTTGGCTACCGAGTATTTTGGGAACCTCACAGTAGTTTCTGCCGTCTTTCTTACTTTATATGTAATAGCACATATACTGGTCTCTGAACCCCACGAGCCTCGGGGTCTAGAGATTAACGGTCTTGCTTTGCCCGACAGTTTTGGAGAGCTTTTTACCTGTGGGATTTTGGTACTTTTGTTAGAGCGTGTGTATAACATGGCTTTGCACTTTGTACAGGCTAGAATACAAATGGGTAATCCTCTATCACATGCCTTGATACTCTTTAATGTGCAAAATTCATGGGTTACCGTAACTTATATTATGTGTGCAGGAAGTGATCATGGGATTAAATCTCAAGGTGATGGTTGGGTGGTTACTGTAGCTTTAGTTGAAGCAGTCAATTTACCGTCATTGGATACAACAGGGGTTTCAGATCCCTTTGTTGTTTTAACGTGTAATGGCAAAACAAGGACCAGTTCGGTGCAGCTTCAAACGTGTGATCCGCAGTGGAATGGTTCGGTCTCCATTTTTCTCCTGATGTGCTCAATGCATGTGTTTTCTTTTTTTCCGTGTCACCCATTTGTTGACGTGCTGACTGGTGAAATATGCAGAGGTACTTGAGTTTGACACTTCAGAAGAGCTACCGTCAGTCCTTGATGTAGAAGTGTATGATTTTGACGGCCCTTTTGATCAGGCAGCCTCGCTTGGGCATGCTGAGATAAATTTTCTGAAGCGCAGTGCCGCTGAGTTGGCTGATATGTGGGTCCCTCTCGAAGGAAAACACGCCATTGCTTCTCAAGCGAAAGTGCATCTCAGAATCTTTGTGGAGAACAGAAAGGGAGTGGAAACAATCAAAGGGTACTTGAACAAAATGGAGAAGGAAGTTGGGAAGAAGGTACGTATATAACATGATGACATACGGCTATTGTGCTGTTTGTTTTTGTTGTTTTTGATTCTTGCTGCCATAAAGTTTAACCGTGTTGAACTTGAGGATGTAATTTGGTTAACTTGTGTGTCTCACAGTTGAATCTTCGGTCTCCACACAAAAACTCTACGTTTCAGAAGCTATTTGGATTGCCGCCCGAGGAATTTCTGATCAAAGATTATTCATGCTCTCTAAGAAGAAAACTGCACTTGCAGGTGTGTACAAAACTCCAAATGTAGATTACACTAACAGGGCTCTTAGTGAGATCGCATGCAGAGGGGTAGAACGACTTGTATCTGGAACATTAGTCTTGATATTTACTTGCACAATTCTTTCGTGTTCAATGAAAATTGTGTGTGATCTCCAATTTTGTTTTGTGGGTCTCTCAGAATCAGTCTCTCAGCATGCAGTGACAGTAACTGTGACTGCATGCTGAGGTAAGGCTGCCTACGATGGGATCTCCCCCGACCTGTTTAAGTGGGATCCATGTTAGAATTGTTGTAATGAAAATTGCGTTTGACTCTTGGGCAGGGTCGGCTCTTCCTATCAGCAAGAATAGTCGGATTCTATGCTAGTTTGTTCGGGCATAAAACCAAGTTCTTCTTCTTATGGGAAGACATTGAAGACATCGAGGTACTTCCCCCGTCCTTTGCGTCATTTGGAAGCCCAACCCTCGTCATAATTTTGAGGAAAGGCAGAGGGGTCGATGCAAGGCACGGTGCTAAGACAATGGATGAAGAGGGCAGGCTTCGGTTTTACTTCCAGTCATTCATTCCATTTGAGGATGCCAGCAGGTGGGAAAATGTGTCTCCTTACACGGGTTATTACCCACTTTACCAAACCCTACGGAAATTTACCTATCTCTTCCATATTTTTAACTCTCGACTTCTCAACGTTTATCTAAACTTGCTAATTTTTACTTTACACAATGTTACTTTACCACTAAAGAACAAGAGGGTCTTTAATTACCTGTGTTCACGAGGGAATCGGTGTGCTCATCATTCTGGTATTTTGGCAGGACAATTATGGCATTGTGGAGAGCAAGGACCCTTACCCTCGAGAAGAATTCCCTGATAACAGAAGAGGCACTGGATCAAGAAAACCAGGTGGTTCCTCATGATAGTGGCTCTTCTTTCCATATTGAAGATGCAAACATGTCCAAGATGTATTCTGCTAACCTGCCAGTTGATGTGAGTGCTTGATACTTTATTTGTTGTAGTTTGCATTTTGCTCGGTTGCTTTAGCCCAAGAAAATACATTGTCATCGATAAATATGTCCATCTAGAATGTGCATGATGAACGTAGGTGAAACATGTGCAAGTTCGAACTTGCTTATTATGGACACTATCAATTCCTATTATGTATGTTTGAATGAGGAATGAGAATGTAGGTTGGCACTTGTGCAGATCAACTCGGTGATGAAGATGTTCGAAGGGGGATACCTAGAACACAAAGTGATGGCCAAATCTGGCTGTCTCAGCTTCATAACTTCACAATGGGAAGAACTGAAGCCCGAGGTATACGAGAGACAACTTTCGTATAAGTTCAACCACGACGTATCCATCTTCGGAGGAGAAGTCAAGTCCACACAGAGAAAATCTCCCCTCGAGGATGGACAAGGATGGGTTGTGAACGAAGTCATGGCCCTCCAAGACATTCCATTTAGCGACCACTTTCGTGTAAGCTCCCTTGAAGAACTTTCACAGTATTTGTTTTGGTGGGTTTTATGGTATCGCCGCTCGGTAACGGGTGGTGGTGTAAGACTGCTTACTTGGGGATATCTCCGGACCTCGTGTAAGTAGGACCCACATAAAAAAATTCGGTGGCTTTTATGGAATCAACCTCTCCATGAATAGTAATGTGAGACTGCTTATATTTGGATTTCCCAAACCCCACGTAAATGGGATCCACATTGGGCTGGAGGTTGTCCCGTGTACGCTTCATTTTGGCCTTTTTGGTCACCTTGAATCCTAATCATGTCAAGCACTTAGATCCTGCTTAAGCGGGATCCATTTTGGGGTTTTGATTCACAGAGTTACTTGTTCTTATCGTGTTTCGTTAACCTATAACCATATTGATGCAAATGCAAATCTAAATACAGGTACATTTGAGATACCGTCTCCAAAGACAACCCGGTGAGGCATGTAAATGTGATGTTTACTTAGGAATATTATGGCTGAAAGACTGCAAATTCCAGCAGCGAATCACGAAGAACATAAACGAGAAGTTTGCCCATCGATTGAAGAACATGTTTGAACTCGCAAAGAAAGAGATGGCGTTGGAGAACAACGATCAATGATCATTCTTTTCAGTAAATGTTCTTTGGTTGAATTTCTCTGTAATCTTAAGATGTATATTTTGCTGATGTAAATGTTGTTAATTGGTAATGTTTTGTTTATTCTTTTTTCAAATCGTGATTGTTGCTGTCATTGTCACATTGCATAGCTAGTTCTTCACATGGCTGAGACTCTGAGAGGCAAGCATGTTGTGGGCTTAATTTGGATCTGATAACCCCCACCAAAAAGAAAAGGAAAAAGAAAAGAAAACACTTTAGATCTGATTGATTGTTAATTTCTCCCTTTTTCTACTCCCTCTGCTCCATATTAATTGTCGTCTTTGGAAATTGTGTAATCAAACTTTAAAAATTTTGACCATAAATTTCTCAATATATACAATGAATTGATATATAAAATTACCATCATTAGATTCGTAACGAAAAATACTATCATACGAGTGTAATATTGCAATTGTTAATAACATATTATGCAAAAAATTATCAATTAAAGAATGATATTGGGGATCGTGATAGTCAAAATTATGACAATTAATATGAAACGGAGGGAGCATGACATGCCACCATGACTTATTGATGCGTTGTAATTGTAATTGAAGACGTCTGTTCGTTTTGGAATTGAGAAGTGCTTTGAGGAACCGGTCAACTTTGTTCTATCACTAATGGTAACATTGGATTAAGTGAAGACATGCATTCTTCAATCCATATGCAATACTTATATCTAAAAGGAATAAAAGTAAAAAGATCATTAAAAAAAGGAATAAAAGCAAAAAAATTGTGGAAAATCATTAAAAAAAGGGGGGGATTAAAAGAAATGTCGTAAATTTATTAAAAATTGTGATAAAATGTTATATTAAGTTTTAAATCAAATCTTTCGACGACGTTCAATAGGAATCCAATTTTATTTTTTTGGCCACCAAAATCTAAAATGAGTAAAAATTATTGTTATACAATTTGTGAAAGTAGAAATTGTTAAAATTTAATTTCTTTTATATATAATTATAAATTGGGATCGGGACTAAAATGAGGTTAAGTTCAACCTCTATTACCGGTGTTAGACTAGGAATTTGCTTTTAGTTTCACCCTTGGGCCTTGGTCCCACCGAGAACGAGATTTTGTGACCAGAAGCGCGGCACCGAATGGTCCCAAACATTTGCTCTCCCTGGTAGGAAACTTGGAATAGCAAATAAATCAGCCTAATATACCCAAAGTCTATAGCAGGCAAAATTTTATCTAACCTGAAAAATCTAAATTCGGTAGCCCAAAAAAAATTTGGTTCACAAGTAGATTTTTGTCCAAAATTTTATATTAATCAAATTGACCGAATATTCAAATATATATTCTTTTATAATTTGAATATGATTTTGACCCAAATAGCTTTATCCGAATTATCTTATTCGGTCTGACCCAAATAAAAATTAACATAAATATTTCATCCAAATTTTAATATTAAAAAATTTTAACTTATCCGAATTCACCGGAACTCTATTTTTTTTATTTTTTATTTTACAGCGTTGAGTATACCCCATAAAATTTGTGCAGTAATTCGAGTAGAACTGTAGAAGTGAAATGGACTTGGTGGAAGAAGATTCGACTTGATTTCTGCAGAATTTAGCTCCCCAAACCAATATTTGCGCTGTTGTTGAACAGTCTCTTTTATCGTCGTCACTGTCGCATCCCATTCTCTTCATCTCCTACCATTCTCACGTCAGATTCTCTCTGAGCAGAGCAGCCATGGACGCCAACCTCAAGAACTTCCCCGTCCTCTCCTACGTCATGTCTCGCCTCCCCTCCATCGGCCCTCTCCGCCCCTCGCCGCCGTCCACCTCCGCCGACGACCTCGAAAATCCGTCACCACCACCGCCACCTCCGCCGGCGGACCCCGCCTTCACCGACACCCTAATCGAGCGCATGCCGCACCTCAAGGACCCCAAGGTCATGGCCACCATGTCCGCTGCGGTCGCCGAGATCTCCAAAACCAGGTCCATCCTCCAAACCCTAGGCGAGCGTCCCGATCATGAGACGATCGACTTCGCTAGGGCTAAATTGAATGAAATCGAGCATGAGTTGGCGCATCGACTTGATGAGATTTCGCTGGAGCCTGGATCGTCGTCGGAGGATCAGAGGAAGCGGGAGGATGTGGAGAGGGAGAAGGCGATGTTCAAGGCCATAATTCGGCTGGATGAGATGCATGATGCGTATGAGAAGCTGTTGAGAGGTGCGGAGGAGAAGTTGATGAGGATTTATGATTCTGCTGTCGTTGAGAAGGAGGAGGTGGAGGAAGCGGTGGTAGAGATGAATGAGGAGGTGGCGGAGGTTTTGAAGATGGAGAATGTTGAGAAGGTGGATTTGTCTGGGAAGAAGCTGAGGATTCTTCCGGATGCGTTTGGGAAGATGAGATCGCTTGTTTCTGTCAATTTGTCAAGTAATCAGCTTCAGGTTTGACTCTTTGTCTTTGGTTTGACTTGTTTTGAGTAGGTAGGTTGTTGATCATGATTGATGAATTGCTGATCCATGATGGTTATCAATGGTCATGATGCTCAATTGATCAAGATTCAAGACCTTTGATGATATAATGATTTTAACTATTTTATTCTATCTGGATAGAATTTGGCCATAGACTGCTGTGAGATTTGACCTGAAAGTTAAAATTTTGGGTAGATTTTGGTGGTTTTGGACTCCAATTAGCTGATCAGTTGTTGACTGTGCAGCTGAATCTTAGCTGTTTTTGGATATTGGAATGCTTGGTAGGATAATCTTAGTATTCATAGATGAGTTATGATTTTGACATCAGATTTCTGGAAGTAACATAGTGAAAGGATGGATGTTGGGTGGAGTTTTGTATGTGCTTCGTCTGAACGGTATATTGAACTATAATCAATGGTAATCTTGATTCTTGATGAAGCTGAATTATGCTCTATGGAGTTAGATATTGCCTGCATCAAGTCCTTTTAGCTTTTTGGTATCCTTTACAGACCTGAAGATTGGGTTTCCACTTTCCAGTGACTGTAGTTTTAATGTTTGCCACTTTGTCTTTGGATCGATAGATCAATATTTGGTAGTTCGCAGCACCCAAAAGCTGAAGCTCCCTTCTTTTTGTTTGTTTGTTTTTTTTGTTGGTTGTTTTTTTTTTTTGGGGGGGGGGGGTGTTCAAAGGGTTAACTAAAATTTAAGTCTTCTAGTGTGGATGAGAGTCCAAATCCAAATCTGAATTTTTGGGGGTGCATATGATGAATATATTTGTCATGCCTTTTGATGTTTGAACTTTGAAGGCTACACCAGTGAGGAAACTTTAGGATGACTTTGGTAGAAACTTGACTTGGCAAACGGGTGAATTGGTTTGGGTTGACGTCGAGCAAACCAATTCCAGTTTGGTTCAGGCCGACTTTGGGCGAGTCTTATTCGGGTTGGTTTGGGTGAGGTTCTTTCAAATTAGGCTCTGGTTTGATTTGGGGGTTGCGGTCCGTTCGGATTGTTTTTCGGGTCGGATTTTCTTCGGGCTCGGGTTAAGATCTTCATCCCTTGGAACATCGGTTGGGGTTCAGCTTTTTCGTTTCGGGTTTAGGGTTTGTTTTGCCAGGTCCAGTAAAAACTAACTACATTGATTTTGGAACCTTTTTCAGTACATCAATCCATTATTTCCTTGAATTCATTTGTTTATATCCAATTGGATATTCTTGAAAGAGAAGTTGATTTCATCTGGCATTGGTGGGACAGGAATATTGATTTCCTGGTTCCTGCCCTTGTAGCTTTCGTTCTTGCTTTACTATCTATCCTCAACTTCTATTGCATTAATCGTGAAAATTAAACAAGGACTGCTATCGCCCATTTTTGCAGACTCTTCCTGATTCCATCGCCGGCTTGGAAAATCTTGAAGAGTTAAATCTATCGTCCAACTCGTTGATTTCACTGCCAGACTCCATCGGTCTCTTGCTTAAACTGAAGATCCTCAATGTTTCTGGAAACAAGTTAACTGCCCTTCCAGACAGTATCTGCCACTGCAGGTAATTTCTCCATATTCCACACACAAAGCCCAAATTTCCCGGCATTTTTCTCAGGAATTAAGGAACTTTAACCTTGCAGGTCATTGGTAGAGCTGGATGCAAGTTTCAATAGCCTTGGGTATTTACCAACCAACATAGGCTTTGAGTTGGTGAACTTGAAAAAGCTTCTTGTTCATTACAACAAGATCCGCTCCCTTCCCACATCGATTGGAGAGATGGTATCTCTGCAGCATCTAGACGTGCACTTCAACGAGCTTCACGGACTTCCCTACACAATCGGGCAGTGCACAAATCTCTTGACCCTCAATCTGAGCGGCAACTTTAGTGACCTGAAGGAACTCCCCGAGACAATGGGTGACCTGGTAAATCTCGAAGAGCTAGACCTGAGCAACAACCAGATTCACGCACTTCCAAACTCATTCGGTAGGCTTGAGAAGTTGAAGAAACTCAACTTGGACCAAAACCCTATCGTCATCCCTCCCCTCGAAGTCGTGAAACAGGGGGTCGAAGCCGTGAATCTGTACATGGCTAAGAGATGGGTTGATCTCCTTGTGGAGGAAGAAGAAAAGAGCAGGCAAGCAGCACAAGCAGAGCAAGAGACCGGGTGGTTGAAGAGAAGCGTTTCTAAGCTTGGGGGAGTTGTTTCGAGCGTGTCTGAATATCTGGGATCCCCGAAAGCTCCCCATGACCCTTGCCTCGACCAGCAACTATAATCAGAGATGTTCTCAGAGTATGTATCCACTGACATAAACTTTGCTTCCCTTTTTTCAGTTCGATGAGAATTTTCTCACAAATGTTTCTATATCTGGTCCTTCTAAATATCCGATTTCAGCTTGTGGGATGTGTCGGTTATGTTTGTCCATCGATTGTATTCCAAAAATAACTAGGGTTTTGGATTGGTTAACTTGAGTCTTCATACACCTAGATGGAAATTGCGGGTAGAATTCGGACCATAATGGCCGATATTCATATCATCATTTGGTTTTGCTCAAGTTTCATGACACTGTAGGGTTTTACAGTGTTGATACTTTCATTTTCCGAGTATTATGGCAGACATTGGGATACAAGATACGATGTCCAAGAACTTTGCAATTTTTTCGATGACAAATTATTGACAATTGACAATCAAGTTCAAATAGGTGTCCTGTAATCCTAGAGTTGAAGATTGAAGGAACCAATCAGCAAAGTCATGTAAACTCTCCAGAGATGTTGGAGTCAGTTACTGGCTACTCATTTTCTCGACGGTTGTTCATTCCATTTTTGTATGTTACTCTAGTTTGTAAACACAATTTGATCAGAATTGCGTGCTTATAAACAACAGAAGAAATAAATATTTTGGCTGTGGTTTCATGGGTGATGAACTGATGATGATTGTTGATATTTCTTTTGTTATTCCTTCTTTTTGTACTCTAGTATAAAGCTAGGCTAGCTAGCTAGACCTGGCAATTTCTGACCCGACCCGATAATTCGATCCGAACCCGCCCGAAATTTCTGGGTTTTGAACACGATTTTTTCAACTAAACCCGAAGTATACCGAAAATTAGCCTACTGTCAAACTTGATCTAAAATTTAACTTTTTAAGTTAAACTTTATTAAAATTTGTGACTTTGTATTCAAATTTTTAACTATTAAACTATAAGCGCAACTTATTTATTTGTTATTTCTCTTATTTAAGTTAAAATAGTTATAATAATCTATCGTTGCTAGAAGATAATCATATTTTATTATGTATATTGTACAAAAAGTAGTATTTAGAGACCATTTTTTGAAAAAGAAAGAGCGAAAAAAGGTTGCAATCATAACCGTTGAGTTGACCCGAAACCGAAATATACCGCCGGTATTTTCCCGAACCCGAAATACACCCGATCCGTATTTACTCGAACCCGAAATACGACCGACCCGAAACCGCCCGCCTGACCGAATTGACAGGTCTATAGCTAGCACATTGAGGTGTGTCGATTTTTTTGGAAGCTATTAGCTTTTCAAAAAAAACTTCCCCCAAACAACTAAGGCCCTGTTCTTTTCTACGGTTGACAAACTGCGGTATCACAGCATATCGCAGTGGCCAGAACACACCACACTTTACCACAAATCATTACTTTTCTCTCTCTTCACTTTTCTCTTTCCTCATTTTTCTCCTCTACTTTTTACATTCTCTCTTCTCACCTACCCCACATACCAATAACCGACCACAATTCCACCACACCCACCACAATTCCACCACATCTCACCACACCACACCGCAAAATACCGCAGAAAAGAACAGGGCCTAATTTTACTACTTATATTTATATATTTTTTTTACAAATAGTTAATTCAAACAATTAATAAAAACAGTTAACAATTGGTTTTCGTCCGATCATAATAAGTCTTCAAACACATGCTAAAGCATAAGATCCTATACTTATTGTCTCAAATTCACTGATTACATGTCAATAATTCAAGTTAATATGATACAATTTTTAAGTTCGACTTACTATTATCCAAATTCTAATAATTCGACTTATTGCAATTTTTCGCACACATACTACAGGAGTGCGTGTGTAACATTCGAGATATTAATCTGATTGGACAAAAAAGTTTTACATTTGAAAGATGCCACCGATAACATGGTTAAGGAGATGATTCAAGCCAAAATAACATGATGCTTGATTATACTGCTATGATATTTGTTCTTTGAATTGGTAACTTTTTTCAATCCAATCTAATCCAATCTAAATTTTACATAATTCCCCAAAAAAGTATCTCTCTAAAATATAATTTCCCAAACAAAGCATCACAACTTATCCAATCCAATCCATCCAAAAGTGATTCCAACCAATCCAAAGAACAAGCATGCCTAACAAGCCTATAAAAGATCTTTGACTACCAAATTTTGGAACGGTAGACATCAGCTCTTCAACAAGATACATCTATTGATGCCAAAAAAATGACGGGGTGTGAGTTGTGACCAATGAAATAATAGAGTGCACCCAACATGTGCTATTTAATCATTCTTCTTATTTTCTTTTAATCAGTATTTATACATTGAAACTTGAATAACAACAACTGAGTTTGATAATTAATTTGAAAGGCGTGAATGTGATGGATATTGAAAAATATAATTAATTGAACTAACGTTAAACATTTGTGCTATTTCCTCTGCCTCTTAATTTTGTACTTTAACCAACATCTTAATATTTGTAAGTATTTTATAGTAGTTATTTTTATACATTTTAGTACTATTCTAGCTCAAATTTCACCTACCCCCTTTGTAGATATCATTTTAGCATTGGTGTACCGTCCTGGTGGCAACAATTAGTGCTTTTAGATTTCCATATTTATTTTTTTGGTATTTTTCTAAATTTTGTAACTTTGTATTTTATTTTCCAAATTTATAATTTTTCAAATTATATTTTTCCAATATTTTGCATTTTTTAAAGTTTCAACTTTTTAAATAGCCATAGCATACTACTATACTAGCACATGGATTATAGGGTGATGTATGCATTGCTCAACATAAAAATAAATCCTACTCTTTTCGTTCTATATTAACTGACACTTTAACTAACTTATTTTGTTTTAAAATAATTGTCACTTTCCTATTTTCAATACTTAATTTAATTATTTTACATTATTTATCAGGGAGAGAAAAGGCAAATGGAATTGAAGTTTGGTAGTTATTATAGTTATATATTGGTACGTGTGAAAATTCTTATTCCGTAAATTAATTTGGAACGGAGGGAGTATAGTAATATTGAAATAAATTTTACTTCCCTGTTTCATATTAATTGTCATTTAGTTGAATGTCTCGGTCTATCAACTTTTAATTAATAATTTCTTACATACTAGTATTTTATTAACAATTACAATATTATATTTTTAGTATAATATTTTTCGTTATGAATTTAATAGTACTATTTTTAAATAATAAGTTATTATGACTCTGTTCTTTGGTTAGTTTATTTTCAAGTTTGAATGAATAAGCTATGATAAGTTATAATAAATTGTGATAAATTATGATGCTTTTTTTGGGTTGTGAATTTTTTTCGTTATGATAAGTTTATTTTCGTTATGAATTTTTTTTTGGAAGAGTTATATCTGACCTAACCAAAGAACATGATCTATATATTTAAAAAAAAATTATGGTCAAACTCTTAAAAATTGCACAGAAAAGTTCCAAATTTAACAAAATTAATAAAGATGGGCCAGTATTTACTATTTAGTTTGAAATTTATTTCTTTCCTTAGCCTAGTGGTTTTTCTTGTGAAAGAAGATAAAGAAAGAAAAACTTAATGAAGATGAGTATGACTAGGTGATTAGCCGGTGGTAACTGCTAAGCTATAAATGCCAAGTCCCAAACAGAGATAGAGAAGTGAGAATCCTCAGGTATTCGGCATCGAGGAGGAGAGAGAAAGTCGCGGCTTACGGTACGCGTGGGTTTCTCTCTGTCAAATATCTCTTCCGATTTCGCTAAATTAGGGTTTCGATTTCGTTCTTTTCATCATCAATCGATCGTTCTTCGTTCGTTATCAAGCGGCTCACTGGTACGCTTTTGTATTTCTGAGAATCGTTGCTGGCAGTCATGAATCGCCCGTCGGTTGTCATCAAGGTTCGATTTCTGTTCCGAATTTGTTGAATTTCTTTGTCGGAATTGTTGTTTAGCTTTGTTTGAGTTGCATGATTCGTGGTTTTTTGTGGCTTTGATCGGTTGAATGCTGAAGATCATGTTTGAAGTGACATTACTCCATCGAAATTTTGTTGAATTTCTTTGTTTTTGTGGAATTTTCATTTGGTTTTGTTTGTGCTGTGTGAATCTATGAATGCATGGTTCTCTGTGGGATTTTTTTTGTGGATTTTTCTGTGTGAATAAGTCTTATGCTTTGATCGATTGGATGCTAGAGATCACGGATTGAATTGTCAATACTGGACCCTATGAAGCTTTATGAATAGAAAGTTTCTGCCCTATTTTCTCCTGTTGTTCCTAATTTCGTTTCAGTGATTGTCTGTGAGTTAATTTTGATGCTGTGGTCTGGTAACTGGTAAGTAATATAGGTCATAGCTTGGGTGAGAATACTCGTCAAGTAGTTTCGAGTAGATACTGTGGAGTATATCCTGAAGTGACAGTGATCAATTAGGTTATCAAATTTTGTTTCATCATCCCTTAGTCAGATACAGAATTTCTTTGTTAATGGTTGTGAGAATTGTTCTAGGTTTTTATTGTGGATTTGTTCTTTGTTAATTCTAAGTTTATCTTGAATTTACGCTTGATCATCATGTATTGATTGGTTGATTGTTGTTTGATAGTTGATACTGCTTTAGGTGATGTTGGTTTTGCTTAGTCGTGACAAGTTCATATTTTTAACTCTCAGGGCTTTAGTTCTGCAAGAATTGGAAAATTCTTTTTCTTCCTCTTTTCTTCGAATTTGCTTGGTGTTTTGGGTATTAACATATGACTTTTGCATTGTTTGCCGCTGAAAATTACTTGTTGTACTGTTAACTGTTAGGCCAGACTTGAATTGTTCCCCCCGTCCCCTTATAGACAAACTAGGACCTGAACTTCAGGTTAATATGTTGGTTTTGCCTTGCTGTTGATAATTGTAGTTAGTGACAGTAGGAGTTATTTTAAATATTGTTTAAAACCTTGAATGTGGTAGATTTTTTGGATGATTTGGAAAAAAAGGTAACCAAAGGGTTTTTGATGGAGTTGAAACTCCTCTTCACCAAGTCTCTCTTCTTTTGGTCATGGAAAGTCCAACAGTCCAGCTCCTCTTTTGATGTAGTGATTCTGGTAACTGTGGTGTTGCGAGAAAGTCCTGCTGTGTGGGTTGAAATTTCTGCAAGTCCCAACCCCTATGTTGAGGACCAACCTGACCTTATGACTGGGATTCCCTTGTTGAATGTAGTGTACGGAACACTCTGTTTGTCTTGTATTGTGGAGAGGGTTTCATGTCACGCAATCATGATTTATTTTCTTCCTTTATTTATTAGCCTTTTTAATTGGTGACTGCCATTGGCTCCATCTGTGGTAAGTCATAATCTGTTCTGTTAATATTGTTTTATAATAACGAGTCTGTTACACTGCTTTAGGTTAAACATGGGAAGACGCTGAGGCGCTTCAGTGCTTTTGTCAATGAAGATCAGCATTTGGATCTTGATATGGGGCGATTGAGAACAAAGATTTGCTCGCTTTTTAACTTTGGCCCTGATGCTGATTTCACCCTAACATATGTAGATGAGGATGATGATCAGGTGACCCTTGCTGATGATGAAGATTTGCATGATGTTATGAGGCAAGGTTTAAATCCTGTCAGGATTACTGTTCATTTGAATGCAGAAAAGGGTGCTCAATCCTCTTCCACCAAGTCGACTGAAAGTCCATCCCCTACTGTGTCATCCTCTCAAAATTCACAAGGCAAAAACCCTAATGTTATTGTCAATGAGATCTTAAACTCAGTTCCAGTGCATCTTTCTGATGCCTTGTCCAAGTTGTCTCACGAATTGGCATCTAAAGCTGCAATTACTTCTCCTGTTCTTGGTGAGGTCATTAGTAGCCTATCAAAAGTAGGGGAATCTCTTTTGAATGCATCTCATTCACCTTCTGGTACTGCAACTGCAAGCACAAATGAGGTGCATGGTGACCAGCAGAACACCTCTGCTACTGAGAAGCAGAGTGCTTCCACTGGTGTTGGAGAAAAGTCTGGCGGTGTTGAAGGATCTACCTCTGGGCCGTCAAATTCAACTACTACTGAAGGTGCAAAGCAAGCGGAACCTGTTAAACCTCCCCAGCAGCCTCCCTTTGTACTCCATAAAGGCAAAAATGCAAATCATGGTTATTGTCATTATATGCCTATGGGTGATGTTAATAATAAGGACAAGGGGGTCGCTACAGATCCTGCTTGGAAATGTTTCGGTGACAGTAGGAAGAAAGACAAGGAAATTAAAGGAGATTCTGCTGAAGGAGCTCGTTGCAATGTATTTGATTCAGTTAGAGCCCAAATGGAGAAGAACCTTAAGTTGGGCAAGGAAACAAGTTCTGGTGAAAACAAAGGGTTTAATTGGGGCGGAACCTCCAGTAAATCAGCTGTGAACCCGTTTGTTATGGATACATGCCCCTTTTCAGGGCTCCCTATGCAATCTCCTGTTGGCAATGCACCTTATATGCCACCTCCTATCCAGCATTTCAAAAGGAGCTTCAATGATTCTGCTGATGGCGTAGGCTCTATATTCCACAAAGGAGTTCGCTGTGATGGCTGTGGGGTCCTCCCCATCACTGGTCCACGGTTCAAGTCTAAAGTGTAAGACTCCTTATAATTTTCATATCGTAGTTTGTACTATACTTTGTGCAGAGTCAACTTATGATGGACCACCTTACATCTTTCTTGCAGAAAACATAACTATGACTTGTGCAGCATCTGCTTTTCACGAATGGGGAATGCTTCAGATTATGCTAGGATTGATTTTCCTTTGCCTTACAGGCATCCGTGGACATTCAAGGGCTTTTATGATCCCTATGAACCTGTATGTATCTCTAACCTAACATCTTCCCTGGTGCATATTCTTCATACTAACATGTTTTTCCCCATACTTCCACAGACTGGTCTCCCGCAAGTCCCACCCCTGCTGAGACCTTTTGGATCAAAACATCATCGCTCTAGACTTGATAGTCGCTTCATCATGGATGTGAATGTCATGGACGGTACATTGATGCCCCCATCAACCCCTTTTACAAAGATCTGGCGCATGCGCAACAATGGAACGCTTCCTTGGACTCGTGGATTGCAGCTTCTCTGGATTGGTGGAGACCGGTTTAGTTCTTCTGATTCATTTGAAATAGAGGTACATTAGCGAGATCTGTTTACTCCATTGTGCATTAATGCTTATTATTGGGACACACTATTCTAATGTTGCTTTTTCCGCTTTACTCTGGGAACTTTAGATTCCTGTGGGAGGCGTGAATGTGGGTAATGAAATCGATGTAGCTGTTGATTTCATCGCTCCTGAATTGCCCGGGCGTTACATTTCATACTGGAGAATGGCAGACGCAACAGGCCATAAGTTTGGGCAGCGTGTATGGGTTCTAATACAGGTTAGTTCTACTTCCCACATCACTTGCTTTGTAACATACGGAACACATTTTTATTACGGCTGGCAAAATTTTGGGTTCGGGCCAAATTCTTGGTCAATCGGTCAGTATCAAAAATCGTTGGAGAAATGTTTTGTGTGAATTTTTGGTCAGTGCAGCCAATGTTGAAATTTGGACTTGGACGAAAATTTTAAAATGTATTGCCGTGCATGTTTTTTCTGGGTCGAGCAAGTTTGGGTATTCAGGTTGTTCAAAACTTTGCCAGACCTAGTTTTCTTTATGTTAATATGCTCCTAATTGTTTGCACGATCAGGTTGATGCTTCCCTAAGAGACACAGAAACTGAAAGCTCACCGGTCTTGAAGTCGGGCGAACCATCTGAAAACCCCGATGCCTCTGCTCATGAAAGCTCTCCCGTTGTGGACTTGAATCTTCCCCCAGAGAACACAACAGGCTTCTCGGTTCAGGAAAACCCTAGTGCAGAGAACTTGAATCTGAATGAGAATGTTGACCCGGTTGGAGATCTCGAAGCTGGTAACCTCAATTCTGCTCCAGAGGAAGGTAAGTCATCACCCTCAGTGACTGAGCAACAGACAAGGAAAGTTGAGATACTTGACATGAATTTTCCAATAAACGACGACTTACTAATCAACAATGATGGATCATCATCATCATCATCATCTTCACCACATCCACCTCATGTCAAGGCTGGTAACCCTCCATCTCTTGCAGTTGCAAGTGCTCCATTATATCCCGAACTGGGTATTCCCACCATCATCCAACAGAAACTACCCAGTGAAGCATCGTCCCTGAACACTCCCGCTTCGTCATCCTCGGTACAGTATCCTGACAGTGCTGTTGATGCTTCTGCTCTTCCTATGCCATTCCGATTCTTCTACCCGGGCGACAATGTCAGTGCTCGTTCCCCCCCAGTAAGCCCTTCACCATCAACAATCTCATACCCGACCGTCGACATGCCCCAGCCAACACCACCAACAATTTCATACCCGATCATCGACATGTCTGAAAAATCGTCCATCCCCTCATCCAGTGCTGCTGCCAGGGGCGACGACAGTGACAAGAAAGCCGATGATCAGGTCAATGGGGTGGTGAACGAGGTGGAGGAGAATCTGCTCAAGGAGCTCGCAGAGATGGGTTTTAAGCAAGTCGAGCTGAACAAGGAGGTTCTGAGACAGAATGAGTACGACTTGCAGCGGTCTGTGGATGAGCTCTGTGGTGTTCATGAGTGGGATCCCATCCTCGAGGAGCTCAAGGAGATGGTAAGATAGTGTTGCATTAGGTCTTTTTTGTTCTTGATTGTTCGCAGCCCAAAACCGGGATACAGAGATCAACAAAGTTCAAAACAACAGCGCATCAACAATCAGATTAGCCTTTCAACTTTTGCCGTCTCTTTTTCAAGCCAGTCCTCCCTCAAAGAAGGCGTTGAATCTAACTCACCGGCAAAGCTATCAGAGGGGTAATACCCCATCTTTTACCGAACCCAGCTCAAATTTGCCTATATTTTTCTTCACCCATGTTTTCAACACTTACGCTTCACCTTTTACCTAAACTTGTCCGACTTCAATTCACCCAATCTTACCTTACCAGGAACATAGAATCTTCAATTGACGTCTTTTGCTCTAACTTTTCTTCTTTTGTGGTTGCAGGGCTTTCAGGACAAGGAGACCAACAGGAGACTCCTGGTGAAGAACAACGGCAGTATCATGCGTGTTGTCATGGATTTGATTGCTGGGGAGAAGGCTTAATTTAATGTAGTCGTCACTCGTCATCTTCTGCTACTACCTAAAGTATATACAAAAATAACTATCTGGTAGACTTTCTAGTATATATATGCGATAAATAAGTACAATTTCGGATTAGGTGTAAACTCGAAATATGGTTTGCCTTAGCAGTTGGGATTGTGTTGTTGGATGTTGTGTGCTGTGTTTTGGCGATCTTATCTGTAATGGTTTAAACTGGATTTTGAACGATTGGTAATGTGGTATATATTTTAAGCACTACTTCTAGTTGTATTAGTACAGTGTGGTTGATTATTTTGGATTATGAAATATATATTTTATTTTTTTGGAAATTCAAAAGGTTTCAGAAAGATATCACGGTGTTCTTGATGTTTTCTTATTAATTAAATTGTTTTAATGGGCATGAATTTTTAATATGAATGGAATTATTAATTTGTCAATGATGGCTTTCGTTGGAGTTACTCCAAATAAAGTTTATCATGGTTATTCCTGGATAGCTTGTTTTTTGGATTGGATAAAATTGAGTTTAGATGGATTGAATAGGATAAGTTATGATACTGTTTTTTGAGAATTGTGTTTTTAGATAGGGTTTTTTTTGGAAGAATTGTGTAAGGTTTGGATTAGATTGGATTAGAAAGAGTTATCAATTTAAAAAACATGGTAGGTTTGCAAAAGGATTTTGGTGACAACAGTTTATGGTTTGAAAGTTATATCTGTCAGGAAGAAGTGAAGCCTTTACTTTGTTTTTTCTTTTTTCCTTTAGGTTGGTTTCAGGGCTGTTCTTTAGTGCTGTGTATTTTTGTGATTTTTTGGTAGTTCTCCTTGGTGGTTTTGTCTTGTTCTAAATCTTTGATGCATTTTTGCCTTTATTGGTTTCAATTTTCAAAAAAAAAAAAAAAAAAGAGGTGTGGCTTTGCACACCTACCATATCTCATAATAACACCCTCGCCCGAAAAAGCTGATGCTGCATCTTTGTATTCCTGTCATGTGCAGACATTCCCCCGACGAGAGGGTTCTTTTTCCTTTTTTTTTTTATGGTATTCCTCGTAAAAGCACAGAACTTGCTTACAGACGAATAATAGTTACATAGCAAAGGATCAAACTGCACCATATCTTTATACAGGAAAAAAAAGAAGTCATATGGAATGTAAAGGATATAATGATAACTCTCATAGTCATAGATAGAACATATAAGCTATCAGCAGAAGGTCCACAGATTTGCCAAGGACTAATTATCCTAAGCTGAGAATATGAGACAATAACCCGCTAGTCCGCTACATTAAACTGCGGTCTT
This sequence comes from Portulaca oleracea, assembly GCA_029582165.1. Classification (NCBI taxonomy): domain Eukaryota; kingdom Viridiplantae; phylum Streptophyta; class Magnoliopsida; order Caryophyllales; family Portulacaceae; genus Portulaca; species Portulaca oleracea. Next base: position 60,812,737 of record CM055868.1, on the reverse strand, counting down.
GGGGAAGTTAGTACTGTACTTTGCACAAACTGTGTATATTATACACAAATGAGACCCCGAATCATCCACAGAGTCGCAGAAGCTCTCGTTCAACTAACGGTCATGGGGGACCCGCGCTTTGAGAATCCCGGGGAGTGGAGGAGATGTCGGACTTGTCATCCTCAATGCATTTGCTGCTGAATTATTGGAGCAAGGCAGCATTGGAACGGGAAATTGGTGTCCGGTTTGATGTGGTGGAGGCTGAGAATTTTGAGGGGGATCGTATGAATTAGGCATCCCTTCAAGTGGGGGATATGGTTCAGAGAGTTGCATTTGTTTCAGAACATAGTTGTCGTCGTGCAACTCAAATGGTGTGCTGCATAGAAGAGCAGGAAAAGATGTTTGTCAGAAACCGGATAGCTGGGAAAGTAAGTTTGGAGCACCGAGTCAGTCACTCACCTGCTGAAATCGAAGTGCACAAGCTGCATGTCTTCCGATATTTCTACTTCGACCGTTGCATTTGGTCTAGTCTGTAGTTAAACAAAGATGGAAACCAACCCAACAGCAAAAATGGTTAATTTTCATGTTCTTAGAGCCACATATATGAACCTCTTACCAGTATAGACCCTGCTCAATAATGTGTAATCTGTCGAAACTAAAAACCGACAAGGGAACAAGATGGTTTCTCATAATAACTTATCCTGAATTAGAATGACAATTTCGCAAAGTGGGCTTTCAATAGACACTGGAGACCATGGAACGAGGAAGTACTGATGAAATATTAGGGTTCTATTCATAACTTGACTACGGCTGTCAAAAATTCATTTTGGCCTTTCAGGTCATCTTGGGTCCGGAGGAATAACCGGACATTGTATGAATAAGATCTAACACCTAGTTTTTCGGGTTCGTTTCAGGTCATAAAACCTAAATTCGGCTCAAAGTCAGGTCAAACAGCACAAATAAGAGAAAAATCGATGCCAAATTTTTAGCCAAATTGATTGATGTCAACCGTACCTGGTTCTTTTCAGGTCATAATTTTTTTGACAGCCCTCAATTCTTGACCTTACCACGAAAGAAGGGGAAACGGGGAAGAAAAAAGGGATTGCACTGAAGCAATAATACTCTATATATCCTGTCCAATATTATAGATTTCCTCGGCAACAAGTTTCAAATAGTTGTCCTTGCTTTAAATCCAACAGTCACAGAGATGAACAAAATGAATTCAATTTGCAAAACCTAGTCCTACACCTCCCCCTTAAGAACTTTCAAATTTTCATCTTAGTTATCAGTAATCCATCACGAACATTTGGCAGTAATGACTAAAACATGATCAGTAAGTACTGCTAAAAAGAGAATTATAACGAGCAATTCAAAAGTACAGTGTTACCTGAACAAGAATAAATGGTAAAGCAACACCGCCACTCGGAGTGTCTCCATTTCCATATAACTGTTGATTCCGCTGTGTAAGGTTTTGATATCCTACAAACTTCGAGGACGCCAAAAGAATATCAGAAAAAGTATTGTAATTTCTAAGTCAATGTAGATAGAAACACAAAGAGAGTGGGAGGTTCCAAACTCCTCAAATGTCAGCAAGACATTCAAATTCAAATCAACAAAACCAAAACCAATACTCCGAAATCCCACTAGACGAGGTATGGAGGGGTCAAATGTAGCAGTCTTACCCCTAAATTTTGCAATTTAGAGAGATTGGTTCCAATTGACCCAAAATTTAGAAATTTTTTGTTGCCTACTACTCCATGAAAAAGAAGCAGAGGAAGATTAATGAGGCATTTTTCAAATGTCAGAAAGACAAATTCAAATCATTAGTGAGGTACAAAACAAAGAAACTTACTTGCTCTTCTAGCTCCTTCAGGTATGCAGCCTTTTTCTCTACGCGGTTTCTCAGTCCTATCCGTTCTGTCTGCAATTTATTTTGAAACAATCAAAAACCTGCGAAGACTTTATGTTGCATCGCCTTCAAAAACACTATTCATACCATGTGTGTTTATAACTGCATTACTTCTTAAATGGTAGTATTGTAGGTACTACTGACCCTATTCTGTTGGGTTTTCCCAGAGATTTGTAAAAGAATCGACATTATGGAAAATTCATGACTATATATTTTGACGTTTTGAACATTGAAATGATTGGTACATGAAACAGGTATGACCATTAGTATTGTAACGAAATTCAAAAGCCAAGACATATGAAAATTCATACCTTTAACTCTTCAATATCATTCAAGGTAGTTCGAGGCAAACCTCTCCATTGAATTTCCTTTTTGTCCTTGGATATAATGTCCATTGCCATTAGAACATTCAAGGCATCATACACTCTTCGTCGTATGTTTTTCTCATCATACCCTGGTCCTTGCTGAGAAAAAGTAATAACTAGCACATTATTTTAAAAAAAAATCACCTAAGATAGAACAGTATTATTAAGAAGGGCAAAATGCATACGTGCTCATTAGATCCGGCTGCATTACTTAACTCAGCATATTCAGCTACCAGCTCATCTGAAACCTGGAAATTACAGTAATAATCAGTTATTGAAGAAAAGCTTGTGATAGAAGAGCATTCAACATGAGTACAGAGCAGAGTTGCTAAAATTAAAAGCACGGGAAATCTACAGCAGAACTATTGAGTTCGCAAAAAAGCACTAGACGAATATTGCCCTAGACCAGAAAGAGCTAACTTTCACAAGCTTAGACACTCCTAAGACGGGCCCTTTTGTAAACGAGACAAATAATCAGTCTAAAACGGATAATCCAGCATTAGCAATACTCCCTCTCTTTTCAACAGGTTTCCTCCTAGGGCTTTTCCAGCTCTCATCGGGATCCTAACTCGAATCCATGGGGTGGTTAGGATCGGAATTAACCCACATAGGATCGTGGATTGGAATGGAGATAGTAGAATAGCATCGAAGGTTTTGGACCATAAAATCGTAGGATCGTAGATCAGGATCAGGATTTTAATAACTATGATCAGAAGGCTCCTAAACCCAGGACTAGTGGAAGAAAAGATGTTGCCATCAAAAAAGCACCTGACGAAGATAGTTCTTTGTCTACTTCAATCACAGTAGAACTAAGACAATAACGACTAGATGCCTTACAGAAATAGGAACCAAAAGAAACTCAGAAAAAGCAAGAGCTGAAACTAAGAAAAAGAAATAAACACATAGTGCGGTGCATAACTTCTAAGAAACCATCTGACCTCATTATACGTTGTCCTCCCCTTGCTTTCCACCTTGTCGCAGACTACAGATGTTGATCAAATAGCCAACAGTGAGAACAATAGATACACGATACGCAAACAGGTGAAACCCCAATAGAAGTATGGCAATCACCTTTCCTACTAAACTGGCGAAGTCCATGGCCACTTTTATCAGCTCCTGCTGCATTTTGACCTCTTTTTTTCTTCTTGCTGCAGGATACAGGTTCATAACAAGTGATTAAGTTATGGAAAGCAGAATTATTATATTTAGGAATAGTAACATTTAGTAGATTTATGATTTTATTGTATAGAGTTTCCTATTCTTGTCAGGAATATTATAGTTTTCTAGTTTGATTAGCAATATTATGCTAGTTTCTTGTTTCTTGTTTCTATTAGGTTGAGCATTAGGAAAGTTGTTTACCTATAGATAAGGGCTTTTCTAGCCTTTATGAAAGACACTAAATTGATTATTGATTATTGAATATATGATTTATTATGCACAAGGATCCTAATCTTTTCTTTAATCCAGCACGGTGATGTTGAATACTTCTCTTGAATCCAACACGGGGATGTTGAAATCGTATCTTTAATCTTTTGTTATTCCTAGTTCTCTATCATTAAGTCTTAGTAAGAGCAAACAGGACAAGCAATAAGGACAGCCGAGCTGAACAATTCATTACAACAAGCAAAAGCACAATAGGAAACACTGATACACGCCAAAAAAAAAAAAGGAACCATTCATTTTTGTTTACAGCAACTTCTTGACAAGAAAAGGGGCAAAATTGCGACAAAGAACGAATCAAATATAACAACCTAAGCATCATACAAACAAGTAAAGACTAAAATAAAAGATAACCCAGGATGGAAGTATTAAAACTTACGGGACGGCACCCTGGGACCCGGCATCATCACCTTGAATTTCGAGGTGGCGTAGTTTAAGAACCGCGTTTTCACCAGGCGGCATTGTCATGCCTGTTTCACTATGGCTGGATGGAGAACCCAAACTGCCACTAGTTGATACTGATTGAGAGTTCTCCATCACCATTCTGCGGCTTATGAAATGAATGTATAGCATATGTTAATAATTGGGCTCATTACTACCAGAATTCAATGCAAACGTAGTGCTTGAAGCGGCCAAAACACATATAGGAGGAGACCCACCTTGATCATAAAATGTGTGGATGGATTAAAACCCCATGGAACTCGACTCTTATACAGCTAAACACGGCAATGAAAACATGATTACAAATTTGTTTGGTCTAAAGGCTTGATCTATATCATCCAACTTTACTTTAGTCAAGGAGAGCACCTATTCTTCTTGTGCTAAGGCGGGTTATCATCATTCATCCATAGTGCTCCACTTCATCAAATTTATTTCCTCGAGCATCCAAGGGAAAGGAATCCAAATTGATATTTTTGTCTCAAAATTGATTCATTTCCTACTTATATAATGAAGCTTTAAATAAATGCACATTAGTGAAACTAACTGCATGAATAACATCTTGGTGATTTTGTTGCAATCTCACCCCTTAGCATGGAACCAAAATGAACTAATCTGTATCAACTGATCTAGATTCAAATTCAATAATCAATAACCCCCTGGGTAAACCAAAAAAAAAGGAACAAAAACCCCAATTACATCCAAACCCAAATCATAAATCATCAAAACTTGATAATTAAACAACAGAAAATCAGCAGAACAAATTCACAAAATTGCAAGTACCCAAATCACATAAGCTAATCCCTAAACAAAAAAAAAAAAACAAACAATCAACTCCAGATCCTACAGTTATTCACAACAAAATTCATAACTTCGTCTCACATCGAAACAGTTCAATCGACGCAAATTCACAACAAGATTCAATTTCTACACCGATAACAACAAGATCAGAGAAACAGGAATCACTAACCCTATAAGATTAATATCCGAATTACGACTTGGGTTGCTGCTGGTTGAATTCGAACTGGGGCAAAAAGAAAAAATTGACGCCAGGAATCGATCTTTCGGATTAGGGTTTGTGATGTGTGAAATCAAGCAGTAAAAGGGTATTGTAGTGAATCGATTCTATGCTTGGAATCGAAAAGGAACACATGGAATAGAAGAGATAAAAAGGAAGAATGAGAGGGAATTGACGTTATCATTGTGGGATTTTCTCGTTCTTTTTCGACTGTTTTTTGTTTTGTTTTTTTATTTTTATTTTTCTTTAAATACTATTTTGGCGCCTATCTTTACTCCCGAAGAACATGTTCTTGTGTAGTTGTGTGGCTTCACCGCCTCATCCTTGAAAGTTGACTCCATTACTTGCATTAAGTTGGGTGAGGAAAAGTCCGATTAGATTCGGGTCGGATCGACAATTTTATTTTATTTTCTTTGTACGATTGGGGTGAGCGACTCCAAAACCGGCACCTATCAATGGATGAGATAAGATTTTTAAATTTATGAACCTATCTTAACGTGTAAGGTTTATATAAAGTGACCCTAAATCGGAATTTGTAACCTGTCAGACAAGTTCAAGTTCTTACTATTTGAAACTATAACGGATGAATACACGGAACATGAAACCAAATTTTAATATAAATAAACAAACAAAACCATTAAAACGATACTTTATTCTTCAGTTTTCATTGTTAGTGTTAAAATTAGGTATGATATTGTGTTCATGATTATTGGACCATGTGGTGTCTTCAATGCTAAAGTAAAAATTAGTATTCTTTTGAAAAAATTATATGTCATAAATAAAATTTTCACAATTGGCAGGTATCATGAAACCGGATCTTATCGTAACGGCCAACCGTGAAATTTCTAGTTTTAGAGTATGGCATCCGGAAACGCTCACCCCTGACCAATAAAAGGTTAAAATTCGCATCAAAGATGCAACAAATATCATCAAAACGGCAATACAACAAAAAAATGAAAAATACAACAAGATAGAAATCAACAGCTAACAAAACAAAACAAGTATACCTCAAAACACCCACCTAATCTACAAACCACTTCAAGACAAAATCAAATATTTGTCTCCTTTCTTTTTAGCATCCCTTTTGAAGCGATTTTCTACTGCATGTTGGTCACCAATGACTTTCGTACCATAAACCTTACTCGCAATTATTCTCCAACACGTAAGCTTCGTGTCAATATCTTTAATATCTTTAAGCTTTATATAAATATCATTTGATGTAAACTTAACCTAGCGAGATGCTTCCATTACCCTTCTTCACTTATTTTTCACCGGGATTTTCTCTTTCCTATTCCTTCTAATTTGAATTATGGGTGTTTGGATGCTAACTCCCCCCTCCCCCCTTTTTCTTTTGGAAAAATGGCTTTTTGAGATTAGTTCAAAAATCATTTTGAAATGTTTGGCGCGATGAATTTCTGGATTAGTTTTTCTTTTAAAAATCCAATTTGTAAAAAATTACCTTGAATTTTTGGACTATTTTTTAGTTATTTGGCAGGATTAAATTACCGTATTTGTCCAAAGTTTTGATAAAATTACTTTACATGCCATTTGATTTGATTTTGCAATTCACATTTTAACGATGTTGGTTAAAGCACTTTGACAATGAGAGTGTCTAGTAACAAGTTTTTTGATATAATTTGTAGCTTTTTGGACACTGTTAAAATTTTGACCAAATTTTTAAAACTAAAGTGTTTAGTAAGTAGTTTTTCATATTAGTTTTTTAGACTCAATAAGCGAGTTTTCAAAAAGTTGTTTGAATAAGAGTTTTGAGGTAGCTTTTCACAAACAACTACTTTACCTAGATCTGTCAACTCGGACAGGCGGGCGAGTTATAGGTCAGTTGTATATTGAATTCGGGTAAATACGGGTTTGGTGTATTTCGAGTTCGGGTAAATGCGGACATTGTATTTCAATTTTGGGTCAACCCAATGGGTTATGACGACGACTTTTTTCCGTTTTTTCTTTAAAAAAATTGTCTCTAAATACTTTTTTTCTACAAATATACATAATAAAATACGATTATTTTATACTAACGATAGTTTTTTTTAAAAATATTTCAACTTAAATTAGAGAAATAACAACTGAATGAGTTGCAGTTATTTGTTAGTAGTAGTGTCATTATCGATAGCATCACATATAAAAACTCCCCTCCTAAGGTGGTGATATGGCCTAAAACATGATAGGTCTTCCGCAAATGCACGGGTGCAATGTAGTATATCAAGGTCGTTCTCTCTCAAGGACTTGTGTTCAACTACGCATTAAAGTAGTTCACTACAAAGGATGTTGCGCCGGTCAAATAGTTGTGTGAATAATAAATTTAAGGAAATAAACAAGAAAGATAAAATCTTTATGGGTTCTACTAGATAATTAGGGGAGCTTAGGGGAGTCAACTCTAATAAATCAATCAATCAAGAGGCGATTCCAGTTCAAGGTAGTATTGGTAGTGTCGGGGTCTATAATCTTTCTAGGGCCTATCACAACAATCTTTCGATCTGAGGTGAGTTGGAGTGATTAAACTAAACACCTATTCTTATGGCTATTTAATTCAATCAAAGATAAGAACTAATTATAACACGACTCTAAGTATGAACCCATTATTTCTAACTGTTTTCTATGCCTATTCAATCTTCATCTTTCCAATTCAAAATACAATCTTTCAATCTGATATTAAGAATCTAGACCAAGTAAGAGGTAGCTAATCAATTACTATGATATAAGAAACACGAAGATTAAACAATTGTATTGAAACATAAACCTGAAACCACATCAATAATCAATCAAGAAACATCGAGTTTATCTCCTAACGAGGGATTTAGCTACTGATGATAATAAAAACTAGAAAAACAAATACGAAAACTAAATTACGAAATATAATAAAAATAGAGAATAAACCAAATATCCGAGTCATCGAATCCTATCTCTTCATGCACCCGATTCGATCTTCTTCTCCCCTTCAATCGCTCTTACAAAAGTCTAAACTAAATATTACTCTCTAAAACTAAGAAAAATGTAAAAGAACATGGAAGAAAACTTAATATTTCTCTCGGTACTTCGATATATCTTGAACGGCTGGGCGAACGCCCTTTTATAATTTTGGTTTAGGGCACCAGACGCTGGTAGCGTCCCATGAGGCGTTGGCTGCGTCTGGCCCTTTCTTCCTTTCTTTCTGTGCTTGCACGCTGATAGCGTGTGATTTAACTTTGGCAGCGTCTAGAGTTTTTTCAGCATGTAAAGTCTCTGCAAGAGACACTGGCAGCGTGTGAGTCGTTCGCCCAATATTTGGGTCGGGCCACGTAGTTCGGCCACTTCTTCTCTTTATTTCTTCTTCCTTCAATTCTCTTTCTAATTTCTTCTCATTTTTCTCCCTTTTCCTCCAATTCTTTATGCTTTTAAGTGAACTTTCAATGATCCCTACAAAATGCACCAATCTCGCAACCAAGTGAAGAAATCACAGAATTTGGCATAAAAACGTGGGATTTAATGTAATAAAAGCACGGAATATACATGTTTGAGCCCTAAAAAATACTATAAAATAATCACTTATCAGGTGACTATTTAAAAATGTAATTCGGTACAAGAAATACATCTTTAATGCGGAAGCGGATCGGCTTGCCGATATAGCGTTTCACAAATTGGAGTCCTTCACGTTTGATATCACGTAATTGCCAGTGGCTACACCAAATGGACTAATGGAGTCACTAGAGATTCACACCCCAAATCCTCTCAAGGTTGATGTTAGATCACATGGGATAGAAGAAAAAGATTGTGATTAGAATTTTTTGTCATCATTCTGGAATGTCTTGCACAAAGACATATATATAGGTTGATATTTCTTCCCACACTAAAATGGAACAACCGTTCCAGATAGAAATGAACAAACCTATCCATTTTCAACCCTTTTATACTATGTGGCTGTATTTTCTAACAAAAAACAAAGGAAAATTGAAGTACTACAGTAGTACAACAAGATGATTAACATTAAGACAACAACTCATAATAATTGCAATCCTAAATATGATGATGATGAAGGTACTCGAACACATACTTATAATCTTGTATTTTTTTGTCTATTTTTGGACGTGTACCCATTAATTAATTAGGCTAATCTATGGATTATCTAATAATTAACAAAACATTGCAAGGTTATATGGCAGATAGTAGTACTATTTTGTATAAAATAATAGAAAAACTTATGGATCAAAGTGCATGTATTAATGAGATGGAGATAATGTAGAAAACAAAATCTCTCCAACTAGACCAAGGGCCAACATTCACAGATAACTAAGCTGATACATCAACCAATCATATATTAGCATTTGCATAATTAATTTTTGTTGTTATTTTCGATATAGTCAATATTTTTAAGTGATGTACCATTAGCATTATTTATATGCAATTGGCATGTATTAGTTTTATATACTAGCTAGTTATATTGTTTGAAATATAAGCACAAAGATTTTGGTTGGTAAACTGAAACAAAAGTATAGGCCTTTATTTTTGTTTCAATTGCAATGACATATTTTTTTATTTCAATTATATGATATACAACTATTTTTCATGATACAATAAAAAAGATCCTATTTTATTAAAGGTAATAACAATATTGTGATAATATGTTTAAAAACGTACCTATTGTCTCGAAGAAAATATATATTTTTTATTTAGTATATCTAATATTCTTCTTTAAAATTATTAAACACAATTTGATTTTGTCAAATCCCTCCGTGTACATGGCACAAAATATCATGCACCTAAATAAAAGAAAATTTTGCAAACATAAACTGACAGAACTAAGATTATACTCCCAGGAATACAATACTCTTGTGCTTCCGAAATAGATTTTATGAGCATATATATATATATATGATTTTATGAGCACACACGTATATATTTATGAATATGCTCATAAAGTTAACAAGTATACACATGTTCATAAAATGAAAATTGTGAACTTATAAATTTATAAATGTATGGTGATATATAAATTATGAACTTAAATTACAAAAATATATATATATATATATATATATATATATATATATATATATATGGTCAGAGAACAAAAATTGTATGTTCATAATTTATACATATATGCTCATAAAAGTATACACATACGATTCCACATAATCATAGAATTCATTTCAAAAGTATGCGAGTATGGTACTCCTAGAAATATAATCCTAATTTTATAGAACTAAACTTTTAACATTGTAATTTTATTGTATTTTGTTGTAACAAGGGAAACAATACGAGTAAAATTCAACCCATAATTACAATAAGAATGCATAAAAAGTTGGTATGATAAATATTACATCCGTCCCAAAATATTTGTTCTTTTACCTAATTTATTTGTTCCAAAATATTTGTCTCATTCATAATTCCAACAATTGTAATTCCTTTTCTACCCTTAATTAATAAATTCATTTATCATTTCTTACAATTCCAATAACTATTATTTTCAGTTAAAACATGAATAATTTGGGTAAATTACAAACTTTTTACCTCAATTCTCAATACACATTGGTTTCTCAAACTAGGTAGATGGACAAATAAAATGTGAGAGAGGTATTACATCGATAATCCGCTAATCTAATTGATCTAGAAGCAATCAACCTTACATAAAGTAACTCCAAACTACTTGGCTATAATTCCTAACCAATCAATTTTAGTCAAAAACTAGTTTCTGAAGTCAAATTATTTTCCAAACGCGGTGCAACATGAAATTGACTACGTTGTAAACTACGCAAATTCCTCTTCAATTCTTAGATTTAAGTAACATAATTTTGTTGAACTGTAAAACTATATAGCACAAACAAAAGTTTTAAACACCTAATTTTGCGTAAAATATAGCAATAAGCCAATAGGAAACCAATTTATTTCAATTGACATGATCACAAGTGTAATAGTAAGAATGTAATGGAACCTACATTTTGACTAAAGTCAAATTTAGGTGATAATTTTGCCTACTTATCATGAGCATTTAAAACTTTCTTTCAATCAATTTTTTTTGAAATCATTTTCTTTCAATCAATTGACAATATCTATATGTGTAAAGTTTAACTCAACAACAAAGGATTTATAAAGAGTATGTGTTTTTATTAGACCTGTCAATTTGGTCGGGCGGGCGGTTTCGGGTCGGTCGTATATCGGGTTCGGGTAAATACGGGTCGGGTGTATTTCGGGTTCGGGAAAATACGGGCGGTGTATTTCGGTTTCGGGTCAACCCAACGGGTTATGATTGCGACCTTTTTCCGCTTTTTCTTTTAAAAAAATGGTCTCTAAATACTACTTTTTATACAATATACATAATAAAATATGATTATCTTCTAATAACGATAGATTATTGTAACTATTTTAACTTAAATTAGAGAAAATAACAAATAAATAAGTTGCGCTTATAGTTTAACGTTAAAAATTACAAAGAAAAATCACAAATTCTAATAAAGTTGAACTTAAAAAATTAATTTTTAGTCGACGGGAGTCGGGTTTGACCATTAATTTTCAGTTCGGTATATTTCGGGTTTAGTTGAAAAAATCGTGTTCAAAACCCAGAAATTTCGGGCGAGTTCGGGTCGGGTCAGAAACTGCCAGGTCTAGTTTTTATATACATGTTGAACAATAAATAACTATAAAGTGGAAAAGCAAAACATATATATGATGGAAAATCTCATTTTTCCAAAATACAACGACTTATTTTTGTACTAATCTGGTGACTTTAATTGAAAAAGGAAACCAAAAAAATAATCACCGTCATTCCTAAATACTTGCATTTAATCTTATTTCAACAAATATACTCATCCGTTCCATATTAATTGTCATAATTTTGACTTTTACGATCTCCAATATCACTCTTTGATTGATAATTTCTTGCATAATATGTTATTAACAATTGCAATATTATACTTGTATGATAGTATTTTTCGTTACGAATATAATGATAGTAATTTTATATAACAATTCATTGTATAAATTAAGAAATTTATGGTCAAATTTTTTGGAGTTTGACTGCACAATTTTCAAAAACGACAGTTAATATGGAACAGAGGGAGTAAAACAAAAAATTGGATGATCTTTTAAGATTTCATACTTTTATACATACATGATACATCATCAAAAGATGATTATATATACTTCCATTATATCATTGATGTTTTTTGAAGTTTATAATTAATCAATAATTTTTCACACAACTTTTTCTAAAAAGTATAATATCATATTATTTTTAATCTTATTATGAATTTAATAATATCAATTTTATATATTTAAGTATTATACAAATTATGATATTAACAATCAATTTTTTACACGAAAACTTAAACGACCAATAAAAAAAAGTAAGTAAGCTCTTTCCATCTAAATTTTTCAACCCTCTTTCTAAACAAATTCAAACAAACTATCACCCTCATCTAAATTTCAACAAATTCATACAAAGAAATGAAAGAATCCTACTTTTGAAAAGCAACCTCACTTAGCTTAATTAATACCCCTAATCAATGGGCTAAGATCTAGGACATACTAGGTGAAGGCTTATTTCATTTCATATGACTAAACAACATCCCAATCAAATCAAATCAAATCAAATTAAATGTAGGGAAAAAACAAAGGCTACAAGTTAGGAACTATGTCTCTCACAATCGATCCCATTTGGTCACATAGTTTTCTGTAGTAAAAAAAGCTTTTAAAGGCTAATTAGCTTCTTTGAGTTAGCAATTTGAACTCAAAAAACTATCCTTCAAGAAATTTATTTCAAATAATTTTTTAATATAAATATTAAAATAAAACAACTAATATAACAATTAATTCAAACAGTTACCGAATAATTACAAAACAGTCTCTTTTAAGTCTTTGCATGTAGGCTGGTGAGGCTAACCCCCATGTTTCAAAGATCGGTTTCCATGTGCATCTTTCATTATTTTATGTTACCTTCTCCACCAATCTTTATTACTACTACACACACTCTCTCTAGACTTTCTCTCTCTAAACTTCCATAGATCCGCGAGTGAGTGAGGTTCTGTACCATCATGTCCTTATACCCATAACAATTATTTTTCTAATCATCCATCACCCAATTACCCAGTACAGATTAACGTACACTCTTCTCTTGTGTGTTTTGGGGAACTGGGTTTCTCTCTTTTTTCTTTTTTTTTTTCTGCTGAATTCAATATAAAGTTTTCATATTTCCTCAGTTTTTCTTTTTGGGTTTTCCTTTTTCTCTGGTGGGTGTGATTGGATTTTGGGTTAAAATATTAGGGTTGATTGTGTGATTGGTTTGGTTCTTGTTCTTCTCCTCACCCTCTTTTGTCCCCCAAACTGGGGGATTTGGCATTTGGGGCTCTTATTCCAATGATTTTTCAAGAACCCTTTTTCTTGGGTATTGTGTTTTGTAGCTTCTCCCTTAAAATGACATTGATGGCATCAATTTTGTTACTTTTTGGTGTTTGATATGTGGGTTGTTTTTGTTGGGAAGCTGCACCAAGTATACTACTAGAGCTGAATTAACCAGGGGGGCATCATTCATCAGAGTATGTCTTATTTTCTGGGTTCTTGTTTCATTGCTTCTGCATAAAGAAAAAGAAAGAAGAAGAAGAGTTGCTCAATTTTGGGGGTGGATTGAGTAGTAGATGATAAAGTTGGTAAAATTTGAGGGAAGATGGAATCTGGGAATAGGTTTCACTCAGTTGATGAGTTCCAGTTGGATTCTAAATGGTTGGTTGATCCAAATCAGCTCTTTGTTGGTCCAAAGATTGGGGAAGGAGCTCATGCTAAAGTCTATGAAGGAAAGTAAGTCAACTACCTCAATCTTCTTTTCCCTTTGTGATGATAATCTTTTCATATCTTTCTGTGGTTTGAGGCTTGTTCTTGATGGATTTGTGAAATCTTGCAACTTTTCTTGCCCTAATTGATCCATCCAATGTGTGATATATTCAGTCTAATCTTTCTTGTTCTTGATGCTCCTTGTGAATTTGCTCATGGTTGTGGAACTATGCCCAATCCAAATCCAATACCCTCAAATGTGAGATGTATTATGAAAGATTGGTTCTGAACAATTTAGACCTGTCAATTTGGTGTGTGTGTGTGTGTGTGGAGGGGGGGGGGGGGGGTACGGTATGCCCCCTTTTCCGGGTTTGTTATATTTTAGGTTTGAAAAACCGGGTCGGGTCAGTTTTTGCCAGGCCTAGTTTTGATTGACCCATAATTTTGAAATGGTTCACAGCCTACCACTACATGTTTGTGGAACTTTGGAGTGTCATAATTCCACACTTGATTGGAATGCTAAGTTTACGTGGTAAGATTGCTACATTTGACCCCTCCATACCTTGCTTGGGCGAGATTTCGGAGTATCCGTTTTGGTTTTGTAAGCTTTTTTGGGCACGTAATTGATAGATTGAGGTCCTTAGTCACCCGCCTTTAAATTAACCCTTGTTTTGTTGGGTTAATTTCAGGTATAAGAACCAAAATGTTGCAATTAAGATTGTCCACAGAGGAGACACTCCAGAGGAGATTGCCAAGAGACAAGGGCGGTTCGCGAGGGAAGTAGCCATGTTGTCTAGAGTTCAGCATAAAAACTTGGTCAAGGTAATTCTTTTTGTTTAGGGCACCCCTACTCATTGTTTGTCAATAGTTAATTTATGTGCCCGTCTTTGGAATTGTTATTATGGCTTGTGAAATTCTGCTTATGACTGTTATTTAGCATTCTGTTTGAACAGTTTATTGGTGCCTGCAAAGAGCCTATCATGGTGATTGTCACTGAGCTTCTGTCGGGGGGTACTTTGCGTAAATATCTGCTTAATATGCGGCCGAGGTGTTTGGATAAGCGAATAGCTATTGGATTTGCTCTTGATATTGCCCGTGCAATGGAATGTTTACATGCCCATGGGATCATACACCGGGATTTAAAGCCAGGTATTCATATGGTTTGCTATTAACTTTAGTTTTGTTATGGTCATTAATGTCAACATAATTTTGCAAGTGTTGGTAATAGTTGAATTGGTAAAGAAGCTCAAGATGTCATATCTTGTGGGATTCCTAGTACCTTTCCATTGGGACATTCATATCCGGTTCGGGTTCGGGTTCGGGTCAACAAGGTTTGGGTTGGGTTAATTTCGGGTCAATTTATTTTTTGTTGGATAAGATTGTCGTTAAAAACGAACTTTGGTAAATGATATATTCGAGTCAGGTCGGGTCGAGTTGGGTCTCATCGGGTTTGAGTTAATGAGTTTTGGCATTTTCAGGCCTGGGTTTGGTCCGGTTTGGTAGGTCATTTGGGTCAAGTTAGTTTTGCCAAGTCTATAGTAATCCTAGATATCTTGTTATTGTATATATGAGCAATCAAGCACCTAGCCGTCTTTGTTTCTGGTTCATAGATGAAGTTGGTTCAGGCTCAACTTACTTATGATGCCAATGTCAACTACAAAGGGTACGACATGGGTGTACGTCTAGGCACTAGACCTGTCATCCTCTGAAAATGTGGTAAATTTTTCAGCCGCGTTTGTTCTTTTCAGGGGCATGGGAAAGTTGGGTATAGTGATCAGTAAATTTGGGTAATGTTGAAAAGTCAAGTGCTAATAATTTGGGAAGAATGAGTAAATTTGGGATTTGGATCTGGTAAAAGAAACAGATCCAGCTAGAGGTACAACTTATAGTAGATGATATGTTTGCTTTATGGACCGATTTTATTACTCATAGCACTTCATTCTCTCTATTGCAGAGAATTTACTGTTGACCGTGGACCACAAAACGGTAAAACTTGCAGACTTTGGTTTAGCAAGGGAAGAGTCACTGACAGAGATGATGACAGCAGAAACAGGAACATACCGGTGGATGGCCCCCGAGGTACTTCACTAGGACATAATTCAATAATCAATACTTAATACACATCCCGAATTACAATTGTTTTCATTGGTAAAAAAAAGACAGAAAATAAGTTGAGGGTAAGACCTTAAGTTTTGATCAGTGTACACGAGTTCTGATTCCTGAACCGATATACTATGTTTCTAATTGTTTCTTCTTCTTTTTTTTTACTTGGCAGTTGTACAGTACTGTTACATTGAGGCAAGGCGAGAAAAAGCATTACAATCACAAGGTTGATGCGTATAGTTTTGCAATTGTCTTATGGGAGCTCCTTCACAACAAGTTGCCATTTGAAGGCATGTCGAACTTACAGGCGGCTTATGCAGCTGCCTTCAAGGTAAAAGTCGCTCAACTTCCTCGTACCTTTTCATTGATCGGCGACATTGAGAAGCACGACGAGACTAGTGTCTTTAACACAAAGTAGAACATTTTAGAAGACGGGATTTCCAATTCCATACTTTCATGTCATTTTAACCTGTTAGGAAATTGAATGAAATCTTTGATTCCCCCCCCCCCCCAAGTGAGTGGGCCATCGTGCCAATCTTCACTGCATTTTGAGTCAGTTGATGTCTTGATGAGTATCTATGGGCATCTTTATTAAACACCACCTACCCACCTCTATGCATAAAAACCTCCCATGCCTGTATGTGTTTGGATGCTTTTTCTTGCCTTTTTCAGCGACTTTGTCAGAAAAGAACATTCATCTACTGTTGCAATAAATCACCTCACTGTCATTGGTGCAGCGTTGAAAACCGTAAATCTACCCAATAATCACCGTTTAAGTTTGAGCTAATCCGCACGCAAAGATTGATGGAAAGATAGAAAGAGGGGGGGGGGGGGATTTTGATGCCACAATAACCAAAGGGATTTGAGGATAATTTCTTACCGTTCCTTGTTATGTTAAGAAACACTCTGATACATTTCCTTCCTTTCACTTGCCTTGAAGCAAACGCACCGTTCACTCGTTCCTTCACCAGTCACCACCTTGACTCTACTCTTTCCCAATCCGAACCAGAGTCAAACCCAGATCAACATCCACATCCAAATCCAACCCCGGCTTTCAACACTTATGCCCAACCCTACCCAAATTGACCTATTTTACCCAGACTTTCAACACTCATGCCCTTTACATGCGTAACCTAGAGTTGGCCTAATTGGTCAAATTAGAAACTTGGGTGATGTGGAATTTGTGTATTTTTTTTATCATTTTTTTATTTTTACGCCAATAACACAACCTCATTTCACCCAACCTCAACTTACCCCCCATGTAAAGAACACCCAACCTTACCCTGCCCCTCTAAAGAACAAACCTCTGACCGATTCCATGAAAAAGAAGCAGAAGACGCATAGAGAGGCATTTATTTGAAGTTTACTTCATTTTCGACATTTGTTATCGCTACCCACAATGAAAATGACGTGGTAATTGCTGTGTTCTACTCTCCTCCCTCATTCCCAGAATGTCAGGCCAAGTGCAGACGACGTCCCTGAAGAGCTCTCCCAAATTCTAACCTCATGTTGGAGCGAGGAGCCAAACGCTCGGCCCAACTTCACTCAGATAATCCAGATGCTTCTCCACTACCTCTCCACCATCGCTCCTCCAGAACCAGCCATTCCTTCGCGGATATTCACCCGAGAAAACTCGATCCTGCCCCCGGAATCCCCGGGCACGAGTTCTCTGATGGCCAAGCGGGACAGCACCGGGGAAACCCCGAGGGCGGCCACAGAAGACAAGCCAAGAAGCTTCTTCTGTTGCTTTGAGTAATGTCAAATTTGTTAATGGTGGTTGTTTTTAGCCCTAGATTTGGTAGATGATGACAAGTTCAACCCCACTTTGGAAACCCTCTTGAAGGAGTTTTTTCTGTTGAGAAAGTGGTGAAATATGTGTAGTAGTGTAAGCAGTAATGTAGTAGTATAGCTCAGGAGGGAAAACACTCTCTGCTGTAACTTCATAGAGATCATTTTGATGATATGGTAAAAAAAATATGTCCAAATTTCTATCTTCCTGTTTTTTATGATGTTTGTATTTGATTATTATGGCATGATTTACTCAGAGAGTCTGACAACTGTTTCCTGACAATGCTCAGAAAAGTGGCTATGTTTGGAAACATTTGCTGATTATGTTCCACATTTTTTGGCAGGGATCACTTAAAAAAGTAACTAGTGGATAGTAATCAATGCTTAAAGATTGGAACATAATGTGTAGTGTTCTGATATGAATATTTAGAGAGACTGATTTCGAGTCACTAAAGATTTTGGAGTAATTGGATGGTAATCAATGTTAAAAAAACGATTAGCATTTACTTGGTCATTGGGACCATCTTACCTAAAACAAATAACTCTAAATTTGAGGTAGATTTACGTAAAATCAATTGACAATGTGAACGTCCTATGGCCTATGGGTACATTATGACATGGAATCGACTCGTTACGAAAAGAACTTATATTTATATCATGACATGATATAGTTTTTATATGTAAAATTGATTGGAAAGAGGAAAACTTGTCTTCTAAAATTGTATTCCCCCCCCCCCCATAAAAACTCCTTTTCTATTGCATAAATGCCTGTGACATGAACTGGTATTATTTCATCTCTTTTAAACTCTTGCTATAACGGACAAGAGATGGAGGTCAGGCATTGAGAACCGTTCGATTCACTGATAAATAGATCCTATCCCTCGATTATATCTCTAGGTCAAGCAAAAAAACGACTAAACGGTCCTCATATTTTGATGTAATTATTTTAAGAGTCCTGTATTTTGATAAATAATTATAGGGTGACATTATATTTGTTGTAATTATTTTTGGGGGACATTCCGATTTATTTTCTGGCGAACAAAGTATTAATTGCAGTATTTATTGTTGATTAGGGTTATGTATCTTTGACCAACCTTAAATATTAAGGCCTAAAATGATAGTTGACTTCAATTAAAACAACCTTAAATACAAAAATCATTGTTTTGCATATACGAGAGCACGGGGATTTAAATATAGACAACATTCACCCCCATATACGAGAATAAATGAGGGGGCTAATTCTAACAAACTCATATTAAAATAGTGTATTAAAGACCATAAAAAATTAAAATGACAAAATACTATAGAAAAGTGAATTATTTTTATAATTTTTCTAATTTTCTCCATCATTAAACCTCTATTTTACCAAAATTAAAGTGATATTGACAAATAAAAGAGTAGAAATTTTATTTTCAGTGAATATCTCCTTTATTTTAAAAAAAAACCGTTATTAGTTGTGGTCTATGGACATGTTGAGATAATGACGGATTTAAGATTTTTTATTAGGGGTGTACAATATTCTATTATATTCATATAATTAACATAAAATCTATATTTTTGATCTCAAATTACACTAAATTATTTTTTTTTATTAACATTAACAATGGTCGCCGCCACCCTTAGCATAACAGGAGATCCACCAGTGTGTTGAGAGGACCTTGAATGAATGAGCCAAAAATGTACCAATTAATCGTTGGATATTTTCCTGCTAAAATACGGCCGTAATGGGTGTTTGTATCCCTCATAAATAAATATGCTTCTCATAAATTTTGTGATCACAAGTCTGAACTAACTAATGGTCCAATAGTATTCTATATTCTTGAGTGGTACAAGTTTCTCTCATTCTCCTTTAATATTTGGCAACATAAAAGAGCCGTGAAAAAGACCAACTTATGTGACGTGTGGTAAGAATTTATGAGAAATTTTTTCTATGAAAATAATTTTTTAGGGAAAATTTCTTTGGTTTTCTATAAATGTGGGAAATTATGATTTTCACGTAAAAAAATTTAAGGTCAACATATAATTAAACATGAAAAATATTGGTCAATTTGAGAAATTCATCAATTTTTCTAAAATTTTTGAACCAATTAAGATTTTGAACCAACCAAATGCTCCCATTAAAATAGAATTACATCTCATTGAAAGTGGCATTTGTAATTATGAATGTTTGAAATTGGAATATTCCTGCCATAATCAAACATTCAAAAATTACTTAGAGGTACCCTCACTTTTCGAAGAAACAATTTTTTGGTACCCTAACTTTTCAAAACTAATTTTGGGGTACCCTTACTTTTAGGATTAGAAATTACTAGGTAAATTTTCGGCGAAACTCTGATTGATTCAAATCATTTTCGTCCACAAAAACACTTAATTAATTTCCCGCCTAAAACTCAGCGGTGAATTCAAATCATTGGCCGGAAATTCACCTAATTATTTCTAATTCTAAAAGTTAGGGTACCTCAAAATTAGTTTTTAAAAGTTGGGGTACCAGAAAAACATTTCACCAAAAGTTAGGGTACCCCTTAATAATTTTTTGATAAAAGTCACATGAAGTTATCCCATACTAAAAAAGTGATAGATACATGTTAAAATTTGTAAAATCGGATTAACAAAACAGAGAAAAAGTATGAATAACATACCATTTAAATCGTACATACTTTCATCGTATATGATATGAACCTCTGAAATTTCTATACAACTCTTAAACCCTCAAATCACGAATTCCCCTATGAAGAATTCCATCTTCACTCAACCTCCTAGACCTAATAGGCACCATACTAAACAATTTCCTAAGACTATTCTTACTCTCTCTTCTTTTCCACATCCTCTTATACACATCCCCGACTCTCTTGACATCCTCCAACATATAATCAAACATCAGCCCTGTTTCCAACCTCTTGGACACGGCCACAATCTCATAGGAGTCCCAGAGCGAGTGGTAAAATTCCAATTTTGCCCTCTCGGCCTCCTCATTTGCCTTGACCTTGTTCATGGCCTCGAGCTTGAACCTCGAGGGCTTGGTTTGGAAATTCATCTTTAGAGCGTCGAATTCACTTGTTGCCACCTTGGCTTTGTAGAGATGGTTATGCCAAGCTTGGGCCGCAGCCTTTTGGAGCTCGAGTTTCGAGTCAGCTTTTTGATCGAGGGTGCAAATTTTACCATTTTCTTGGGTAACTTTTTGCAAGTTCTTTGGCTTCATGTTTTTGTGAATATGTGTTTGGAAATATGGGAGAGTTTTGATTGGTTTTTTAGATTATTAAAGAGGGGACATGGGTTATAAGTACTTATCATGTTGGAACCAATTAGAGCCTCTCAAGGGTTGGACAATGAGTGATGGAGAATTTTGTTTGTGTTGTTTGTCAAGGTATGAATGAGTTTTGTTTGGTAGTTTTGATCAAGAGTTAGACAATGAGTGATTGAGAATTTTCTTTGTGTTTGTCAAGATATGGATGAGTTTTGTTTGGTAGTTGTGGTTGTAGGGGTGAGCATCACAAGAGGGGCCATGGATGAGATTTTTGAGATGTTGATGTTTGGCATGTATATGTGTAGATTTCTCAAACATAAAATTAGGAAAATAATAACATATGGTCTTTTTTTTATTTATTTATGTTTCTTTTGTGGGGAATGAAGTAAATGTAGAGAAAATGACCATGTATCTACATAAGAATTTTGAAGATATTATTCTACCAATCTTAGTATTAGAAATTTTATGTCGACAAGAAGTGCAATTTATGTTAAACATACAACTTGTAGACACTTAATATGGTACTTTTATTGATCTTAGTATTATAATTTTTTTTTTAATCAAGAAAGTGATAAACAGACTACTATATGACAATCTAGTTACGATCAGTTTCGATAAGTTGACAAATTAAATAAAATGAAGGTATTATAGTTCACTGTTTACGATCCAAATAAAAAAAGATTCAAAGAATTGATATAGTGGGAACCCAAAAAAAAAGTGTGTCATATTTGAATAATAAGAGTTCATTATTATAGTTTTACTAAATTATCAACGTTAAAGACACCGTTACAAAAATAATTCATCTTTTAACAATGTAATTATTTGTTTAGATGTTTATTTGTTAAGCATTTATTTTATTTCATCAATTAATATTTGACATTTGATATTTTAAACAAATGATCTCCAGTAAATCAACAATATTTTTCTTTTGGTCCAAGAAATTATTATACTCGTATCCATTATATTTTATATACTTTCCGGGTCTTATCTAATGCCTCAATTCTTTAAAAAATTGACATTTTGGATGATTAAGGGAAAATATAGGTTGTAAAAAATATAAGATTTTTGGATGTTGATATACTGTTTTTTTTTTATATTGGACAATAATGCACTAATTTGACCTTGGACAATAATACATTGTACTTTGAGGGGTGTTAAGCAAGAATGCACCCGGAAGGATTGCAATGATGACAATCCTAGGTGGCTGGTGGAGGAGATGAATTGAGTAGAAAATATTTAAATATATTACATGTTAGCTAATATCATGGGCAAACAACAAATAAAGTTAAAAATACTTTAATATCCGTCAAGAATTGAACTTGTGACTGTAGCTAATAAAAATCACAATGTAACCACTTGAACTACTATCATTTATTATTACCAAATGCACTAACTAATATACTTGTTTTTTTTTTCTATATTTATGTATTCTAAATAATTTTTTGCTATCAAATACATTTGTTTTGTTAAAGCAAAACCTCAAATTATTTGGTATATAAGCCCTTAAAAATCAAACTGCCACAAGATAACAAGAAGTAACAGCGACAGGGGAATTCCCGCCCAATTTCAAAGCAAAAACCCCCAAATCGTATTTCTAGGGATTCTTCTTCTTCTTCTTCAATCTCATTTTTCCCCAATTCACACTTGCTGAACAAAATGAGCACTCCAATGGAGATTTCGATTCCAAACCCTGAATCCACGGAGCCCAGTACCAACCACGAAAACGGTGTCGCATTGGAGAGTGCTCCTCCTCCTTCACCACTTCCAAAACCAGCTTCTGCTTCTCCCATTGCTCCCCAATCCGCTGCTTCTCCGATCATCTTCGACGACAAATTCTGTGTCTCAGGTAAAACCCTAATTTGCCGGCTTTGATTAGCCCCAAACTTGCGTTTAATTGGAGTGATTTTGGCTTGATTCTAGGTTTTTGTTGTTACTGCAGTTGAAGTGTGCTTGAAACCCTCCAGTACTGCTCCGATTGAAGATGTCCGTGGATCTGTTGAGAGGTTTGATTCTAAGTTTTTAAAGTTCATTTATACTGTGACATGTTTATGCTATGGTATGATTCATTGACATCATTGTGAAAGGGAATTTGAAGTAGCATTGTTCTGGGTATAGTGTTGATACTTGGATATAGTTAGGAGAAGAAGCTTTGTTCAGTTTCTCATGTAGTTGTGTGTAGCTACACTTTTTCACTTACACTTAAAGCTATCATGAACCTAATAGTCATTTCCCCTACCTTAAAATGGTAGAAAACTGCTCCAGTTTTGTAATTATCATGTATTAGGGAACACAATTTTCCACCTCCAATTTGTCTACTTTACATATCTTGGCAAATAGGAGAGTTATTAACCAAAAAGAAACTACTACCTCCATCCCAAAATGTTTGTCTTTTGACTAAATTTCGACCATTGATTACTCACAAATTACAATGAGTTACGATATGAAATTACCGGCATTAGAAAGATACATTGGTAAAAGTTACAATGACGGTAATTTCATATCGTAACTCTGTAATTGAGAATAATCAACGGTCAAAATTTAGTCAAATGACAAACATTTTGGGACGGAGGTAGTAGATAGTAAGCTAGACTCAGTTTTCTTTAAAGTCGGCATCTTGGAACCTAGATAGTAGGACAACTCATGAGGACAATTGTCTTATCTTGGAAAATACTGCTGAATAGAATATCAATCTATATGGCCTTGGGGTCTTGGAACAACCATGACTCCATGAGTTCAATAGGGGAGAAAAGTTTTGTTGCTAGGAATTGAATGTTGATCTTCAATTTTTGGTAAATGGGTGAGCTGTTTAGGTTTGTAAGCTTATTTATTGCTGGTACATTTGCCAGAATGCTTGAGAAGAGAAGTTTGAGCTACTCGAATGGAAATGTGCCAATCCCTGACGATGATCAATATCTAGTGGAAAATGTGCAGAGGATCTGTATCTGTGATACAGGTGCACTTCTTCATATCTGCATCTGGTTTCTACTTGGTTGCCAAACTTGACATCACTTTTGACTCATGAGACATTAATGCTACTAATTTCTATGCAGATGAATGGGTGAAAGATGGTGAAGTTCTTTTGTTTTGGCAGGTCAAACCAGTAGTACATGTGTATCAGGTATTTTTGCGTTGTAGTGTTACTTTCATGATCATATGATTCATATCTCTTCCCTTTGTAAACAGCAACTCTTGTCTCCGTTTTGGGTTATGACTTGTACATTCTTCTGAACATTGGTTAATATTAGAAGTCAGTAAACAGAAGCAACACTTTATTACCTGTAACTTGAGTAAAATTTGGGAACCTTTATTTTTGGCAATAACAATCAGCTCCTGTAGTGACTTTCTCCTTTCAGGAAAATGCCTGTATTTATACGTAGATTATAAGTAAGAAAATTTTCCTTCAAAATATTCTCATTTGATACGACTACTTGTGGCCTTTGCTAGCTTAGTGAGGAAGGACCATGTGAAGAGTTAGGAGGAGATGGCCAGCCATCCAGTTTTAACGAATGGGTTCTTCCAGCAAAAGAGTTTGATGGGATGTGGGAAAGGTATGGATTGCATATTTGTACTGTTTTCTTGTCGTGTGGGTCCTTAGGTATTATCAATATTATAATATCAGTTATGCATCTGTAGCTTGATCTATGAATCTGGGCTGAAGCAAAGATTGTTGCGGTATGCAGCAAGTGCATTGCTGTTCAGTGAAAAGGGTGTTGATCCTTTCCTTGTATCCTGGAATCGGTAATGGATTGTTCTTCCCATCAATGTCGTTTCTCTATCCATAACTTAAAAAATACAGCTTTGAAAGTTCAATCCTAGAATTAATTTGTTTTCTATGGTTGATTTTATCTCAGAATCATTCTTCTACATGGACCCCCAGGCACTGGAAAGACATCTTTGTGTAAAGCATTAGCTCAGAAACTCTCCATACGGTTCCGCTCCAGGTTTTTTCCTTACCTCACTAACCTCAAGTTGTGGACTCTATTACTTTGGGATATATATCAGGAATCCTGTTTGTTGAATGATTAATTCTTGTACTTGTCAAATCAGATATCCACAATGTCAGTTGATTGAAGTTAATGCTCATTCTTTGTTCAGCAAATGGTTCTCTGAAAGTGGCAAGCTGGTACGTGCCTTGTAGAAACTCGCACCTGGCCCCATTTTGTCTTATCTTACAGTCCACTACCATAAGGCCCCTAAATCCGAAATTATGTGAGATTTGTTAAGTTGGAACTCAAATTCAAAATTCAAAGACAAACTAAAGGTGCAAAATTCAAAGATTTGTTAAGTTGGATGTCATGCCATACCTTTTGCCAATGCATAGGAGTTAGTGACCCATATATTCTTATTGGTTGTTATCCAACAATTTCAGAGCCATATGCAATTGCTTATGGTTGAATCAGATGAGGTACAGATATGTGGGGGGAAACGCAACTTCGTGTAGGTTTCCCTCATTCTTAAGGTTCTAGTCTAAGTGCTGAAAGCATTGGGTTTCGGCTTTCCATTCTAAAGGGAGATGCCAAAAAAGCAGCTTAAATAGATAATGCTGCACTCCTGGTGGTCCATTGGCTAACTTGTTTGCCTATGATAGGTTGCTAAACTTTTCCAAAACATTCAAGAAATGGTTGAAGATGAAAGCAATCTGGTCTTTGTTTTAATAGGTGAGTTATGTTTTGCAAAAGGCTATTATTGTAGCCCTTTTCATTTCGTGTTCAGAAGTTAACTTTATATTTCGCTGTGCTCTTGCAGATGAAGTTGAAAGCCTTGCAGCTGCCAGAAAAGCGGCTTTATCTGGTTCTGAGCCTTCTGATTCTATTAGGGTATGAATCAATAACTTCAGTCATAATTCTCTGCAGTAGTCTTATTTTCTGCGACATTTTCAATGTTAATATAAAAAAGGCCAGCCTGATGTCCATGAGTAATATTGATTTGGATGGCTTTTCAGGTGGTAAATGCTCTGCTTACCCAGTTGGACAAACTGAAATCCTCTCCAAATGTGATTATCATGACCACATCCAACATAACCGCTGCCATAGGTATACATATAATGTGTTTTGGATATGATTTTTTTGGCATGGGTAAAGCTTTCGTGACTGGAGGATAATTTCCGCATTGTATGCACTATGGTACACCTTTGCTTAATGACTGAAGCACTTTCAGTCTCGTAATGAGCTTCAGATAATACTAGAACGAACTGTTTTGCTGTGGAATAGGGTTGGATGATCCATGATTATTAGAAAGTGCTTAAGTTAGAGGACAATGATCAACAAAATATTACTTAGCACTCT
Organism: Portulaca oleracea; assembly: GCA_029582165.1. Lineage (NCBI taxonomy): Eukaryota > Viridiplantae > Streptophyta > Magnoliopsida > Caryophyllales > Portulacaceae > Portulaca > Portulaca oleracea. The sequence continues at coordinate 60,786,414 of CM055868.1, read as the reverse complement.
GGGAAAGTGTACTGGCTTCTGAAGTTCATGAATGATCAGAGCCAAATCTTTCCTTTTTGCTTGTGTCATTGTGATGATTTGCTGAGGGTTCTTTCTTTTTTCTTTTTTTCTTTTGGTGGGTCACCTGGATTGGGATTGATTTGTTGGGAGGCTGGGGTAAGCAGATTTCCCCAGCCCTTGCAAATGTAGGAGTCGTACTCCAATGAGAGCTGTTACAGAGTGTTGTGAGATCAAGTTAGTTTATCAAAGTACATTACTGATGCACAAACTCCTATCAAGCATCAAGTGCTCCTTTGAAGGCAGTAGTAATCTCTGCTAATGTAAAACTGCCTAGGTCTGAATCGTCCCAGATCCTGCGACAGTAGGATCCACACTAGGAGTTCGTTGTTTTTTGGTGCCTTGGCAAAACTGATCCGACCCGAACCAACCCAGATCCGAAAACGTCAAAACTAATTAACCCAAAGTGGACCCACACTAGGAGTTGTTACAGAGTGTTGTGAGATCAAGTGCTCCTTCACTCTGAACATTTAAATGACTGTAGTTTCTCCTTTTTGGTTGCAGACATTGCTTTTGTTGATAGGGCAGACATTAAAGCATACGTAGGTCCTCCAACCCTTCAAGCGCGTTATGAGATACTAAGATCCTGTGTCCAAGAGCTTCTACGATCCGGAATACTGAAGAACATTCAGGTTAGTTATTCATTCTTCTCAAGCCTTCAATTCCAGTTTTTTGCTATCCTGCTGAGCACCAAATGGAGCATGGATAGATATTGGAGTTGCAAACTCGTCATATGCAGCAGCTGATTTAGCAATCTTGAAATACAGAGCAATCCCCTCAACATTATGAGCTTCCCAAGCATCAAGGTGGAAAACTTACAGTCATGCGACGCGCACGTAAATCAGGCTTCATTGGCATTTTCTAAGCAACTATTGGAAGTTGCAGAGGCATGTGAGGTAAAAGGGCTCATATCATAAATTCAGACAATAGTACTCATTTTATCTTCATAAACTATTGTAGTTTCTTCAGCCTCTTTGAAGGTAGTAATGTTTGCTAATTGCTAATGATCCATCCTAGATCCCGCAACAGTAGGACCCATATTAGGAGTTGTTGGTGTAACTACTGTAGTTTCCGTTAAAGTATAAAACTATCGTTGGCCCTTCAACTATCAACTAAAACTTTGTTTGAGATGGTTCCAAATGATATTAAAGCTAGGTTGAGTAAGAAGTCTCAGGTTCGAATCTCAATAGCCAACATTCACGTAAAAGAACGTGTTAAGAGTATAAAACCAGATTAAACTTTTTGGTTGAGATGGTTCCACAGTTTCTTCTCTTTAAAGTTAATGTACTCAGTAGCCACCTTTGTTTTTTCTTTTTTTGGCAGGGTTTGAGTGGAAGATCATTAAGAAAGCTTCCTTTTCTGACCCATGCTGCTGTAACTCAACCCTTCAACTCGGACCCGATCAAATTCTTGAGCACCATGGTTGATACAGCTAAGAGAGAGCGAGCCGAGCTGCCTGATTGAATTCGGATTTTATTCACTTGCAAGCATCGTGTCAATATCTATAGGCAAACTTTTCTCCTGTAATGTAAACTCCAGTATCATGTATTGGGCATTGTTAAAGGAAGCTGTAGAGGATTTTGATCAGGTTATAGTGTTGTAGTTTAGAACTCTTTTGCAATGGAAGTAATCGAACAAATATCTGAAAGGATCCCCTTTGGTATTCCCACTAGTAGTAGTGTTAGACAAATTTGGGTCAGACAAATTCGGTCAATGTCAAAATTCGGATGAAAAATTCATGTTTGGATATGATTTTATTTTGGGTCAAACAAGGTTAGACAATTCGGACGAAGCTAAATTCAAGTTGAAAACATATTTGGATGATAGGAAAAAGAAACTTTATGCCTGAATATTCGGTCAATATTAAAGTTTGTACAAAAAATCAATATCAAAATCCAGTTTTTTCTGGGTTAGACAATTCGGGTATTCTAGGACGAACAAAATTTTTGAGCATTTTTTGGGAGGTAGCAAGAATCATGGATGATCGTTTTCAATTTTCATGTTTCTCAGTTTTTCCAGAAAACACAATAAAAGCAGTAGATAGTAACATGGAACCCTCAGTTATAGCTTTATAACTATCTTGCCTATGTTTGAAGTATAAATAAAAATCTTCAAAAATCAAAAGAGACCATTTTATACAATTACAGAGTCCCATATACTATACAATCCATGGTTCATTGGCAAGTTCACAAACATCAAGCTATGCTCATTCATAAACTCATGCTCTCACTTCAAATTAGAATAAAACCTTCTCTCATACCATTACATCAATGTCCAAATTATCCCCCTCAAATCCCCTCGAATCCCATAAACTAAAATATGTGTTTTTTTTTTCCGCGTTCCCCCCCCCCCTCCCTTTTTTGTAGGGAGATGACAGACATAACAATCTTACCCCTAAATTGCGGTAGGTCTACACGAAACCATGAAGCATAATGTAGGGCTCACAATATCAGAAATGGCAGTGAAACGCCGATCCCCGACTCTCACTTGGCACTCATTGAATTCTCAAGGCATTCACGAAATTGCAGAGTTGCCTTTTTCAGGGCTGTTTGCTGAGCCAAAGAGCTCCACAATTTCCTTCTTGACGCGAACTTGCCGAGGGCTCTTGTAAATAAGATCCTTGGCCTCAGAATACCTGCCTTCTTCAAAGAAAGACTTGATCACCCGGATGTAAGAAGCAGTAGACGGATCACCCTTCACAGATAATGCCTTTAGGAACTCTTCAGCATCTTCTAAAGTCCCAATTTTGGAGATATATTCTGCAAAAGGCTGAGGAAAAGGCGGGTAATTGTCCTGCTTCATCAGCCGAAGAAGGTGAAGTGCCTCCTTGAGTTTTCCTGCCTCGAGGAGCTTCTTGATCATGAATTTGTATGTGTCTTGCCAGGGTTTTATGTTAGCCTTGTCGATCATGCTAGTAAGGAATGTGTAAGCACCAAGGGCCTTGTTCTGAGCGAGGAAACCGTGCAACAAAACATCCAACAAATCAGCATCGAGGTTCACGTTTTTCTCCATCATCTTTCCAAAGCATAACAAGGCCTCATCCAGTTGATGGGCTACACAGTATCCTTTGATCAATATTGTCCAAGTTTTGATATCCGGAACACATCCCTCGGCTTCCATCTGATCCAAAACCTTAGTTGCTTCGTCGAACCTCCTCAACTTACACAAGCCGAATACTTCCTGACTGTAGGTGATGTTATCGGGCTTGTACCCGGCATTTCTCATGGCCTCTAGAATCCTACCCGCTTCATCAAATCTTCCTACTTTACACAAAGACTGGTGAATCCCATCATAAATAGCTTTATTAAGGGTGTTTCCCTCGGCTTCAAACCTCTTGACAACCCTAAATACCATGTCCATATCAGGATCAGAATCAAGCGCGAGGTTCCTCAAAAGAACCCCACAATCTTGCTCTGAGGGTTTATACGGCCCATCCATCATAAACTCATAAAGCTCCACAGCATCTTTACCCCAGATATTCCTCGAGATCTTTATGTATGTCTCGGTATCCATCTCATAACCCTCGCTTCTCATTCGCCTCACCAACTCCCAAAACTTTTCCATGGACTCAGGATGACCCAAAACTTTGGCAAGCTCATTGTGAGTTACAGCATTGTGTTTAAACCCTAAAGAATCAGAAACCCATTCAAAAAACTTCAAAGCTCTCAACGGTTGAGGCTCGAGTAACTTAAAAACCCTCACCAAAAATTCTTCGTATAGCGGGAATTTCATCCCTTTCAACTTACTCTCCACCTTCTCACCCCAATCAGACCCTAAAATCACCTTTGCCACCTTCTCAACAACATCATTCCCAGCAACATCTTTGTTCATGTCCTCAAAAAATTTGGTCCAATCAGTCTTATCTTTACTCAAACCATATTGTTTCAGATATCCATGAACAGCTAAGTATGTATTTCTACTAACATAAAACCCTTTTCCCTTCATTTCTGAAGCTACAACCCAGAACTGTTCCATATGATTTTTAGCAGCCAAAATTCGAAGCAATATGTTATAAAGCACAGAACTCGGTTCAAACCCTTTTCTATCACGAACCCATTTGAAGAAATCCAAAGCTTTAAGTGGGTCTTTGTTCGATTTCATCAAAACATACACCATAGAATCATGGGTCAAATTGGGTTCAATTTTTCTAACTCTTTCTCGATTTCTTCCGACCAATCATTCGAAAGAACTAGGTCGATGAACGATTCAGGCTTCGAAGAGAAGGAATGAAATTGAAATGAATTGGGGAAATTCGAAGGAGTACCAGTGATTCTACAGAGAGAAAAGGGGGGAGATTGAGTGAGGTGAGACTGAGAGAAGTGAGTCACCTGGACCGAGTTGGGTACCGGACGCCGAGTCGAGGATAGCGAGTTGGCGAGAACCCTAGACAGTTGGATCAATTTAGCTCTGTTCATGGCTGAAGAGAGAGAGAGAGAGAGTAGAGAGAGGGGTTTTGCGAGGGTTTAGGAATCCGCCATTTTTGTTCAGTCGAGCTAGCTTGTATTTAGAATTTAGTTTGGATCATGGGCTCATAAAACTGGGCCTTCTGGTTCATGGGCTCATAAAAATTGGAGTAATTGACCAAGAAGGATGACCCAAAAACATAGTGTTATTGATCATGAAAGAAGACCCAAAATGCAAATTAACTATGAAGGAATTAAGAATTACGAGGTTCTAATTTATGAGAAAAAGGCAACCCCCATTGCTGACGACTGACGTGGATTGTCAAATTTTTCATTTTTTTTTTGTTTCAATAGCTCTGCCCCCTCTCTTTTTGATTTACGCAGAAGATAACTATAAAGTAAACCACAGTTTATCTTTGAAGACATCCATGGATATCTACAAAGGTGAACTATGGTTCGCCTTATAAGATATCCAGAAAAGACGTCAACTGCTCATACTTTTTCTCTCTTCGAACCCTCAACTCTCACCCTCATACTCCCTCTCTCTCACTTTCCAAACCACCACCATCCCAACACCATTTGCCGAAGAGATCTCAAATGCCTACTTCCGATCTGATTAAGTCCAACTAAATTCTATTAGAATATAAAATTCAAAAAATCAAAAATATAAATGTGAAAGGATGGTTGGAAGCCTGAATTCCTAAATTCCATTTTGTCTTCTCCTTCTAGAAGCTTATAACTCGATTAATATCCGACTAAATTCGATTAAGTACCTATTTCATTTCGAAGTTAGAGGTGATCAACTCTAATAATAACCAGAATAGAAGGTCTAAATAATCTCTGATTAAATCGAGTTGGAAGTTAATGTTGCCTCTAACTATTAATTGAAATCAAAGTTGTTCTTCCATTTTGAAGGTGGTCCACATTTGATGGTAATTAGTCAATTTAATCCTCAATTTAACATTGTTTAAGGATGAAACAAACTTTGGAGACAAGACTTGACTTGTATAGCTGTGTTTGTTAAATTAATTAGTATTTTGTCCCATTTGACCAAGTCAAAAGCAATGTTTTTTTTTCTTTTCTAGGTGATGTAGGAAAAGTATAAAATTTGTTGAGACGTGCAATTTAAATTGAATGTTTCGAATTCATTTTCGAGCTAACATCTAAATTAATAGTACAACGGTTACTTTCAGCAGATTAATAACAACTATATATGGAGATTTCAAATTTAAACAATCTTCCTCTATACACAAAAATTCATGAAAATTTAAATTTTTACATACCAAAATAATTTAGCAATTCATAAAGATAGCTCCGAAGTCCAAACTGGTCTGAATACATGACCTAAAATTTTTAACAAAAGTTATTCTTTTACATAACAAATTTATTAGCTAGACAAACATTAGTTGATCTAATGAAACCATCTCAATTAAAAGTTTAAGTTAATAATTCAAGATCCAATGATGGTTTTATATTATTTGAACAAACCTTATTCAAATTCGACCTGAACTAAGGTGTGTACATATGACCGAACCATGCATATCTAGGCACAATACATATAACTATATACCAACCGGATAACCTTTTTATCAAATCTAAAAGCTAATCTAACTAGTAACTACTCCCTCCGTTCCGAATTAAATGACTTACAGTACAAAAACACATTTATCAAGGTGGAGTGTTGTAGTGAAAGAAAAGTCATGATGAATTTGAAATTTTGTTGGGAAAAGTGATATAGATTTGGAATTTTGTGTGAAAAAGTGATACTACATATGTAATTAATGATTAAAGTGATATGAATTTGGAATTTTGTGGGGAAAAGTGGTATGTAACTAATGATTAAAGATAAAATAAATTAGTTAGATATTGAAAAATGTAAAGTGACAATTAATTTGAAAAAAATTAAATTAGTTAAGTGGACAATTAATATGGAACGAAGGGAGTATAATTCAATGAGCTTAAGCTAGATGTGCTAATTTTAAAGATTATGTTGGCTAAAACTTTAGCTAACAATAATGGGGCCTTTCTATATAATGTCATGGGATCATGTCTGGACTGTGGTCCTATTCTTATTATTATACATGATTAACAAATCAAAACTACACAAATTAAAATGATTAAAAAATTTAAAGCTACTTTATGTCTAATTGATTTTCCTGATTTATGACAAGTACTATTGAGTATTGACAATGTGTGAACTAGGAGCGTTTGCTATTTTGTTGTAATGTATTTGTTTTGTTGTTTTTTAGTCCTTGCCAATGCCTTTTTGGTTTCTTAATTTGGGAAAAAAAAATGGAAGGATAATTTGCATATACCATCTAATTTTAGGTTTATGATATTTATCAATTTAATTAACCCTGAAGTATTTAAGTTAATACTTACCCATTCTAGCTAAGTTTTTTAACCAATTTCATTTATCTATTTTTTCGGCAAACTTAGCAACTTTTTGGTGTGTGACTTGTGATGAAATTTGTTTGTTGCAATGACGATAATTTTAGCAAATAAAATTTATCATATACAGTTGCTAGATTTATCAGCAAAATAACTAAATGAAATTAGTTCAAAAGTTTAGGGTGGGTAAATAACTAAATATTAATTCAAAAACGTCAGTGTTAAATTTATAAGCATTATAGACATGAAGGGGGTATATGCAAATTTTCCAAAATTCTATACCATAATCTATGTCCCTTTCATAGAGAACATGTTAAATAATCCAAACTTTAATAGACACGATAATGATTTGAGCTTTAAGGGCATATATGGAAATGGATCACGGTAAGCGCGCAGAACAACTTTAATGGTCATCTACTGATTTTCCTATGTGGTACTTGTATTGTATTAATTCCAAATTCAATATATTAGGTTCTATTAGCCCAAAATATCATATATTGGTGTAGTATTCCAAACTATCATATATTGGATGGTAGTAGTCCAAAATGTCATGTACCTTAGAGCAACTCAATAAGCTAAAATTCATGAGCTCAATAGTTCGGTTTATCGTAATACATTTCTAAAGCTCGACTTATCATTATCCCAACTATTATGATATGACTTATTAAAATCGAAATTTTCAAACCCTAACAAAAATGTTACCGTGTGATTATTATTATGCCGGTTAGACACATATGTGTCACCTTTCTAATCAGATATCAATTACGGAGTACTTCAAATTGTCATTGTCCGAAAATGATAAGTGTCATGAATCAATATAGTTGTCAACCATCTTAAATTTTACTTAAATCACTTTAAAAGTTATACTTATACATATTTAAATTATTATAAATGTACCTTTTATTACTTTGAAGATTAATATCACTCATAAGCTACGTAAACTAATTTTGTATTTATGTTTTCCATAAATAGAAAATTATACATAAAATGTGTATTATGTAGTATAATTGATATAAATAATTAGGTTATCATTTATATTTTTCAACATTACCAGATGTTATGCTCTTACCGTTGACAAATATGTGAAATTATTTAAAATCATTAAATTATAATTTATAGGTCATTTAAAATGGCTATAAATCATTTTGATTCAAGACACATATGATTATACCATCGGTCTGTAATACTATTTAAAATTGTTGTCAAATTAGTGAAACCCTTTTCTGTTTTTTTTTTCCTTTTTTTTTTGAAACCAACCCTTTTCAAATTCCTGTAACATGGTATATATGAATTCATTCAACATGAATTTGGGTCAAACATTATGTCATCCCTCTTTGATTTGTTCTCCTTAATCATTGGTTTCTCACTTGACATTATTAGATCAAAAGTTGAATAAGAAAACTAGTGTTTATAGCCTCCAAGACTTTCCAAACATTGAAAACAGTGTACAAGAATAAAAATCAAGAATGGTTGATCCTTGAACTCAATTATTGAGCTTCAAAATCATGGGAGAAGAGACAATGGAGCATCTGCTTATGAAATATGTTGGGTGTACACATCCACATATGAGAAGGAAAAAAAATATTATTAAGGGATAGTGTATAATTTGTATATTAATAAATTAAATTAATTTAAATCTTGGTCATGTTCTTTTGTACGGCGCGGTACCACAATTTACCATACTATTCAATAATCTTTCACACTTCACCACACTTTATTACAATCATTATCGATATATCTCTTCACTTTTCTTTTGTTTTTCACATTCTCTCTCCTTAGCTACTCCACCTACCACAACTCACCACTCTTCACCACAATTTCAATGATTTCACCGCACCATCACCACACCCACCTCGCAAAAGAACAGAGCCAGTTCAACAGTTTAAACCGTTTCTTTTTTTAATAGTTTGCAAGATCAATGTGGTTAAGCATGTTTCCATGTAAGGTAAAATTTAAGCATGATTGAATGAAAAATATATCAATAGATAAGTTGAAAATAACAGGGTTTTCGAATATTTTTCTTTTAATAAGAGTAAAAAGTTATAATCACTATGCCCGTCTATGAGGACAAACTATACCCCGGTGAGATTACTATTAAGAGGAGAGAATCACATAACCATCAAACTGTAACCAACAGAAGCTTAACTCTGAAAGTAGATCTACAAGGAGCCTCAAGATCAAGCACCACAGTTATCCATCAAAGATATTGTAGCCATCAAGATTCAAACTTTAATAGACAAGTCCAAATTTCATATCACTAGAATACTATGTTGCTGGTATATAAAATTAGTACTACCTCCGTCCCTAAATAATTGTCCATTACACTCAACTTTGACCGTTAATTACTCACAAATTGCAATGAGTTACAACATGAAAATTATCTTCATTAGAAAGATATCGTACTAAAAATTACAATGATATTAATTTTATATTGTAACTCATTGTAATTTATAAGTAATCAATGATCAAAGTTTAGTCTAATAAACAATTATTTAGAGACGAAGGTAGTATAAAGCTATGCTAAGATAGGCACAATTCAACTTTATTCTAGCTAGGATCAAAGACAAATATATTCCTATATATACAAGATCTTAACGTTACAATTAAGGAAATCCCCACAATATATAAAGGTGCATGCAATCACCAAAACATTAGTAAAATGGAAGAAATCAAAAGTCACAACAATTTTTACTTTTCAACACACATGAACCGACAAAAAGCCAAGAGGTGTGAGGGACTATGTTCTCTTCAAACCTCTTTTAATAAAAAAATTATAAAAAAAGTCCCCTTTTTTCTCTCTTTTGTTTTTTCATTTTTAACGGTTGTGAAACTATTCACAATTAACCTCCATTATGGAATTTTATGGCATCATTTTTATCAATATGTATTTACAAAATTATGAGGATTTTATTTTTCTGAAAGTATATTTTATCACAAATTTACTGACAGTATTTTCATTTAGATAATAAATTAATGTATAGAGTTTGTAAATTATACTGTAAAAATAATGAAAAGTAATACAAAAGGGAGAAGATAATATTCTTGAGAGGGAAAGAGTCTCAGCTTTAGGGCACAAGCAGAGTAAACATCAATCTCTTTCGGTTATAATTTTTCCACCTTACCTTTCTTTTTCAACTCGCACTGGAGCAAATAAAGTGTTTTCCCCTTGCATGCGGGAGAATAATATTTACCATTTTATGCGTGCTCTACAATGTTTCTCCACAGTTCAACAATCAACAACACTCTTTTTTCTTTTTGTTCCTTTATTATTTCTCTCTACAATAAACATAATATTAGTTCGAACATGATAAATGTCTTGAGACAAGACACATCTTAAGTGTATTCTCTTTATACAAAACCTATATATTTGTAAGTTAAATTGAAAAAAAATTATATGATTGACTTCTATAACTATAATAATATATATAAATGATATAAAAAATCACATTTTTATCTATATTTTTTTAAAATTTACAAAAACAGTCTAAAATATACCTAACAGATGGGGTTCATTCTTTAGGGTGTCAATTTTAATTGTTGGCGTAGCAAACACATTCCAAGTTTCTTATAATTGATAACTTATATATAGTAACTGTCAAAAATTTGGCGTTAAAAATGATAATGAATATTAACTTCATAAGGAGCAAAACACTTGAGCAGTATCTTGCCCTAAAACACGTATCATCACTCATTGCTCAATATTAGTTTTAGTAAAAACGAAATAGTTTGAAAAACATATATTTGTAAATGCACCTTTTCCCCACCATTTCTCTATAAATAGTACACAATCTTTCTATTCTAATCAAACTCTCTCTCTCTCTAGATCTCTCTCTCTCACACGCAGTTCTTCAAGTTTCAAAAATGGCTGCTGATGATTTAGGTTTAAGCAATGAGCTAATAATAAAAATTCCAACGTCGTCGATATATGGTTTCTTCTTCACCAAGCAATGTATTCTTGATCTTTCACTCTGTTGTTAAGAGATGAAGGTAAGCTTTCGAAATGAAGCATGCATGGCTGGATGAAGATTTTCAATCTATCTGCATGCATCCATGCAAAGGGGAATTAAGCGCTCTTGGTCCGATCCTTATATATATATATATATAATGTATTGATTAACTTATTTTGTAAGGTTAACTTATTGTTTTTTTTTTCCAATGTTTTTTTTAGTTTCTTGAGCATTAGATTGAATTAATTAAAGCTTGATTGTGCTATTGTCTTCCTCGTCCTTCCCTTTTTAGTATAAAATTTCTAATCTTAAATTTATATAATTTTGTATTATTTATATGCTCTTAAAAATGACACCAAAAAGAATTTAGTGTGTTATGCAGTTTATATCTCAGATAAATGAGATTATTAATGAAGAGATCAACGTGTGTGGCTAATTGATACTATATTAATCCTAGCTATTTTAAGATTACATTTTATCGGAAATCTATTTTGTTGTCTTGTGGAATATTTATACATAAGAATTTAATGATTATTTACATAACGGATACACTTATGATGATAAATATATTGTTTTCATTACGGTGATTGTCAGGGTTGACAACCACGATAAGTTTTTCCTTTACATACAGTGAAGATTCATTTTCTTTTGTTACTACTAATTTTCTATCTGTAACATGTTTTTTCAAAAAATTGAAACAATCATGAGATTGAGATTGAGAAAAATAAAGGGTTGACTAAGATGATATATCTACATTATTCAAAAGTTGAAAAGTTTCCTAATAATGCCTAGACATATAACATATTCTAACTATGCTAATATCTCATTTGTTTAGAATTTTTTTTATAAAAAAAACTCTCATATGTTAAAAGAGAAATTAACAAGACATTGTTAGCTGTAGGCATGCATATTTGTCTAATTGTCTTTATTGACTATGTGGACAAGATTTTGCATTGGCTAGAAAGTTAATGCCAAATTGGGAAGCTTAAGGCAAGAGCAGGGACGAAATCAGGATTAGATGTTGAGGGGGACGATCATTAGAATACTTCTATTATATTTAAAAAAATTGTAAAATATGTTTACAATAAAGGGAGGGGAAAATGGATAAATAATAGCAAAAAAAAAAGGCAAAAAAAAAAGGAAAGTGGAGTGTAGAAAACATTGCATCACTTGAGTCTTGAACCAACAACCTCAATATTATAGTTTGGGCGCCCTACCACTTGCTCTACTAATAGGGTATGTGTGCATTATATGAAAAGCTACATTTATACGATAGACTCCGAGGGGACAATTACCCCTTCTTGCCCCAATAGGTCCGAGGGGACAATTACCCCTTCTTGCCCCAATGGGAGCTCCGTCCCTCGACAAGAGTGATGAAGAAAATTCAAATAATAATTTAGTTTCAAATGAATATCCAAGATTTATTTGGTATAAGTCAAATTATTTATGTTATTTTTTTGTCCCTCAAAAATATTACATTATTTTTAACTACTATTGCTCCCTCCATCCCTAATTAGCTTACCCTTTAGGAGGGGATAATACTAAGAAAAAGATGATGATGTGTGAAAAATACTGAAATGATACCACAACAAGAAAAATAAAAATATGTTTGAACAACAAATTTAGAGTAGTTTGGGAAACAAAAAAAAATTATTATTACATTAATTCAAAATAAGGCAACCAAATAATTTTGTAGTTAAATACATTATATGTGGCACCAAATTTTTTTTTTGTTGTGCGCAGTTGATATAGATTAGGCAACAATTTAAAGAAAAAACGGTTGCTAAAAGTTATGGTGAACAAAAAAGTTCGGTTGCCCACCACCACTAACTTGTGCTATCATTTTTACTAATTCATCGCCCATACTTTGTGCTTCAAAGATAAGACTACCAAATCATGACAATTTTGTTTGTAGCCCGATGTCAAAGGGCAACACAAATTGGAACAGGGCAATAAATTTTTTTGTTGCCCAAAGTAATTTTTTGTTGTGGATTAAATTGCTAATAAATTGTTACAGTATTATAAAGCTATTTTCAATGAAAAATACTAAAATGATGAAACTAAATGGTCATTCACTTTGAAGATGAGCAAAAAGATCGGGTACCTGGATCCAGATCCAGAATCAGTTGGATCCAATGGATATGGATCTGAATCTTGGTTATCTGGATCATAAAATTATGATCCATTTGTAAATGGATCTAGGGTTGGATCCTAGGATTAAGATGCAGAATCGGACCCGAATCCATAAAATTATTTAATACAAAAACTATTTTAGACCGTAATATTAAGTGAAGACTACTATTTAATCAGCCCAGAGTCCACTCATGGATCCATATTCTAACTTCCTAGCTCATGTGGTGAGAAACCTAATTTTGCTTATAAATTAAGTCATTGTTTAATTGTCTACTCCTTCAATCCTCGTTCTCACTGTCACACACTTTTTTCTCCTTCAAACCACTCAATCCTCACATTACTGCCTTCTACCTCTCAAATCTCAATCCTCTGTCCTTCTCAAATCTCAATCCTCTATCCTTCTCAAATCATCCACACATACACGGACTGGGTAGATAAATGTCATTGAAATTTTCATATTGCAGTTGCCAGCATAAATATAAAAATTTAGATAATAACAGTATGTTTTCAAACCAAGTACCCCAGATCCAGATCCATTCCCGGTGGATCCAGGATTGGATTCTGATTTTAAGATCAAGTTTCAAATGAATTTGGGATTGGATCCTAAAATCAGGACCCAGTACTACATGGATCCGGGACAGGATCCTTAAATTTTAAGTGAGTACCCGATGTTGTTTAACCCTAATCTCAATTTTCTTATTTTCTTAGTTTTTCAAATTGTTTTTTTAAAAATCTTTTCCTTTTCATTTTCTAGGGTCTAAACTATTTATTTAAAGGTTTTTTGAAAAGCCTTTTTGGATCCGTATGAATGAGTCTCTCCATGCACCTTGGTTCATGAAGGGAAGATTGCCTATATCTAGAACCCTCATACCGCGTTCAAACATGTTTTCCATGGAAGTTTGTTATTGTTGTTGTTGTATTATAAAGTTATTTTGTAAAATATATATTGGAAAGTTAATTATTAGGAACAAAATTCATAAAATTAAATTAGAAAGGTAAAATGACTGAATACTAATTATAACTAAGGATTAAAAAGTTTAATTAAATAGTAATTCTTATATGAGACTGTCTCACCATAAATTTATCGTAAAACATATAATTTTATGGCAACTATTTATGAATAGAGGGATGACCAATAATTTATTTGGGTTCATGCTAATAAAAGTCACCCCATGATAGATATTATTGGTCACGTTCATATTAAAAAATCATTATAATATCAGTTATTAGTCATAATAAAATATTAAAAAGGTCGCACTTTGAAAAGTCCATTTCATGATAAGTTTACGTGGGACAGTTAATGGACAATCTATTAGAAAGGGTGGGAGAATATGTCATCAACCGTACGTACCTATGTTTCCAACTTTTTGCATAATAGGATATTTGAAGGGGGGAAAAAAAACAAGGTGTACATAATAAAGTTGACCGAGTATCCCTTGTATACATGCATGCCACAAATATTATCTAGGGTTATTGGATGTTAGTATACTGAACTATTGGAGTATTGGACAATAATATACCAAACTTTGACCTTGGACAATAATATACCGAATTTTGGGGGGTGTTGGACAATATTACACCCGGAACTATTCCGGTGATGGTTGACTCGGTGGATATCATACGTGGCAGCTAGGCGGAGGTGTTGAGTTGGCAAAAAAAAATTAAATTTTTTGACAGATCAAATTAGCTAATATACTAAACTATTGGGGTATTGGACAATAATATACCGAACTTTGGGGGTGTTGGACAATATTGCAGCCAGAACTATTCCGGCGATGGTTGACTCGGTGGAGATTATTATAGGCAACACGAAAACAATTAATGTTATATGCACCAAAATATTTAATTTAGAGTCCAAAGCAATCAAGGATGAGTGATACTTTCTAGTTTTTTTAATTTGAAAATAAAATCTGGATTGAAAATAGAAAAATTGAAAATAGAAAAAAATATATTTTTCTACATTGTGATTGACAAATTCCCTACAATCACTCACGTTGCTCTATTTCATGGGACCCACAATGATTTCTATTATAATATATAAATAGATTATTATTATTATTATAATTATATTATAATTATTATTATTATTATTATTATTATTATTATTATAGGAAACACTCAAATAATTATTGTTATTTGGACCAAAATAATTTAATTTAGAGTCCAAAGCAGACAACACCAAAATAATAATAATAATAATAATAATAATAATAATAATAATAATAATAATAATAATAATAATAATAATCTCCACCGAGTCAACCATCGCCAGAATAGTTCCGGGTGTAATATTGTCCAACACCCCCCAAAGTTCGGTATATAATTGTCCAAGATCAAAGTTCGGCATATTATTGTCCAATACCCCAATAGTTCAGTATATTAGCTAATCTGATCTGTCAAAAAATTTATTTATTTATTTTGCCAACTCAGCACCTCCGCCTGCCACGTATGATATCCACCGAGTTAACCATCGCCGGAATAGTTCCGGGTGCAATATTGTCCAACACCCCCCAAAGTTCGGTATATTATTGTTCAAGGTCAAAGTTCGGTATATTATTGTCCAATACCCCAATAATTCAGTATATTAGCGTCCAATAACCCTATTATCTATGGTTAGTACTCACGATAGATTAGTTATTGTCCATTGATTGAGTAATCGAGTATTAATCATTATCTAGTTGACATTATACTATACTAAATTTCTATGGTATTCATAAATTTGTACAACTTGTGGTTATTGACTAAACTTTGGACGCATATTTGTCCGGAAAAGTTTGAAGAGTTTACAGAAACATATATTAGAACAGATCCGGTAGGAATAGATTTTAGGTAGGAAAGTAGGAGGGGACGATCTCGGTCGTCAATCTTTAATCCTATGGCTGGGAGCAAAACCACTCTTTAGCATCTAAAAACCACCAGGGATTTTGGGAATGAATTTACTTTTTTAATTGTTATGGGGTTTTGGATTGACTTGGACAGAATATTTGAAGGATTTTAAGAGAGAAATTGGAAGAGGGAGATGTCTAAAATTAGAGGATTATTTGAATTATTTGAATTAATGACATGATTTATAAGATATTATGGGGATTTGTTGTTTTTATTTTTTAAAAGAAAAAAAATCTAAGTGTAAACAGGGAAATTGCTTAAATCTTGGGTTTTTATGATTTGGAGAGAGAAAGAACTTGTTGTAATGTATATTTTGATCACACTCTTTACCTTTGATGACCACACTGACTGGTAAATTGATGACCACATTCTTCGTCTTTGATAACCAAACTGATTGGTATTGAATTTTGACCACACTATGTGACTTTGATGACCAGTTGACCACACTGATTGGTATTTCATGACCACACTACTTGCATTTCATGACCAGAATGACTGATATTAGATTTTGACCACACTATTTGACTTTGATGACCACACTATTTGCCTTTGATGACCACAATGTCTGGTATTAGATTGCGACCACATTCTATACCTTTTGAGGTCCCATCTGACTCGTATTTAATAACTAAACTCTTTGACTTCATGACCGCACTAACTGGTATTTGATGTCCACACTCTTTGCATTTGATGACCATACTGTACTTGTTATTCTACATTGACAAACGACATATCTGTTGTAAACTTGTAATTGATGCATAATTCTTGTCAATCATATCTTTAAAATTGATTTTAATTTTTGGGCAAGAATAAACATATTTTTATTCCATTGAATACTTTCCCTTAATTGCCTCTAACTAACTATTCCTCTTTTTTTTAAAAAAAAATAGAAAACCATTGGTTGTTTTTTAAAGGGTGAAAAGTGGTTTTTCATTAAAATATCACATGTATGACAGTTTTAATCTCATCCATCGGATCCGGATTGAACGCTCCAGATTGCTTCTTCCCACCTTCTTATCTAAACTCTCTTCCTACTGTATCCATTCCATATGCATATATATATATATATATATATATATATATATATATATATATATATATATATATATATATATAAAGGCAATACCATTGCCCTGAGGGCCCCGTCAGCTCCCCCTTCACTAGGAGGTAATTCCACCTAACTTTGGATTATTTGTAACGCCCCGGAAATTCGATTATGGAAACGTTAGAGTCAAACTAACGTTGACAGAAATTCAACGAAAGACTCAACTTTAATTCGGGCATCACTGCCGTATCCCCGAAGGAATACAAGGCGAGAAGGAAAAACTACAACTATTGAACAACGGAAATAACAATTAAACAAACTTAGAGTTTGGAATAAACATCCTTAACATCAAGACCGTCAAACTTTTAACACAACTCCAAAACTAAAACTCTAGACGTCTTCACTGCTAGTTCCCGTTCCCATCACAGAAGTCTTCACCTGAAAATAAAACATTTACAAACATGAGGGGGGAAACCTCAATAATGTTTACCCCTAACTGTGAAAACAGTTTAAAATTCATTTCAATTCATTTGAGGGAGGGGGACAAGTCAAACCTTTTCGCAACTCATTTGAATCCCAACCCAGAGTTCAGAAATAACAACACTTAAGAACCAACAGTATAAACCTTCAACTCAAAAAGCACAACATTACAGAAATCTCAACTGACATTTCAATTCATTCATAATCAGACATCAGAAATCAGAGTAATCAAAGTAATTTAGATAACGAACTCAACATAGCTTCTCAAACCAGGTAATTATCCAACAACTAGAACAAGATTCGAAGCAAATTATCCAAATCAGAATCAGAAACAGATTCAAAACATCAAGATCAGATTCAACACCCATAGTTAGAGTAGTTCCTTCATCAAAATTAATTCAGTTTTATTATGCGGGTGACCTTTGAGAGGTCTCTGCTATTAGAATCAGAATTCTAACAAGGGACGGAACATTGAGTTTCCAGAAGGTCCCGATTTTGGATGGCCAGTCCCAGACACAGAACAGGATACTATATCCTCATATGGTTCCAACATGTGTCCACACCTTGCTTCAGAGAAGTAACAGATTTTACCCGCTTAATGTTTCACTTGGATATTAATGTCTTATAAGTTATCAGCTGTCAACATTCACACATATAACTATCAAATACAATTTACAATCTCAAGTCATACCAATCTCAATACAATATTTCCAAATCCAACCTTTTTCCAGAACCAACAATTCCACACTTTCAACAAATGAATCAAAAGACTGTCCATATTTTACCAAGCAAAGAACACAACTTTCTCATTCAGAATAAACAGTCAAGTTTCAGCTAAGGTCCCCTTTGGGATTTCAAGCTCTGAGAATCAAAGTAAAAACTTCATTGAAACAAGTCAAACATTTCCAAATAACTTTTACCAGACAACTGTAACACCCCAACCTTAATCACAGGGTTAAACTCTACTTAGAGAAGCTAAGCCCGCGATTAGCGCAGCGGAACACTTTTTAGGTTGAAGTGTCACCGCCGTCCCCCAAAAGAGACAAGGCAACAACACCACAGAAACTTCCAAAACCACAAGATAACTTACTAACTTAAGAACCTTCACATATAAACCTTATACAACCCTTGGATAAAGTATATAAACTTAAACATAGCTTAAATACTAAAACAACTTCCAAAATTATGCTCGCCCTTCCTTAGAGAACTACCTCAAGAGTCTTGCATTACTTTGGAACCGACTTGTCCTTACCTTGGGAGCTCGAACCTCCTAAAACAAAACATTAAAACATTGCAAAAGGGTGAGTGGGGAAACACTCAGTACGTAAACCTCCAACACGTAAAACCGTTCGAAAACGGTTTTAGTGCCGGCATTTAAATTCATTTTGAAAACGGGAAAGGGGATAAACATAAATAAACTGAATTGTTGCATATATATATATATAAATAACTGGTATATGCATAAGACATGAATATAAATAACTGAAATGAACTTGTGATAATTAGAAATGAGCGGTATCCCTTACGATCGATGCCGAAGCACCTCACACACGCGCATGCCCAAACCGATCTAGATTTGGATTGGGTGACTGCTAGGCAATCGACATCGCCAGGTCATTAGGATACTCTGATCAGGAGCATCTAAAAGTATAGGCTAGCACTTCACATAACTAGCTAGAATATGATGGGGCGGGACCGCTTGAAAATAGTTCAATATAAGATATTAGTTCATGACGTAGACATAATATCACAATGATAGTTGTGTTGAAGGATAAATAAAGAGTTAAAAGTTGGACAATTTATGCACCTTGGGACGCTAAAGACCTTACACATGCGCTCGGCTTGGAGATGGCTTTCAAAACTTGTCAACTAAGATAAGAATAAATAAAAATGAAGAACCGAATAAGGTTCTAAATTAGCTTCATAAGTTTAGAAACTTAGTAATATAAATGAAATACTTTAAGAATAAAATTTCAGGTTTATATAAAAATAGAGTTTGAAGTATAACTTGAGTTAGAAAAATCGGAATGACATAAAAGAGTACATTTCGGAATAGGGAAAATCATGATCTTTAATTTTGTCAAACAGGGCCGAAGGCCAAAAATAAGTGGAAGGGCTTCAAAATGGGCCCGGACAGAAACTGTGTATATAAAACCTTAGAATTTTCGGGTTGGAAAAGCATGCGAATAATGACGTAGAAGATGATTCAAATAAAAGGGCTTGAATCTAAGAAAATTAGCTTGAATCGATTATGAATGGGGTGATTATAACTTGAAAGCTATGATGAGAATGATGGATTCAAATATGGTTTGATGATGTGATAGCAAATGAATGATGAAACGGAGTAAGATGTACATGACCGAATGTGATGAGAACAAGCTTGGATCGATGATTTAAGTAACAAAGATTGAATTGATTTAGAACTTGGAGGCTACCAAGCTAGAAGAAATTCTTAGCTAGATCAAAGACATTGAACATTATGCTAGAGAATGATGGGGGAAAAGAATACTTGGCTAAACTCACTAGCTTTTGGAAAATATCCTTAAGACTTACTTAAATCTCCAAAATGATACTTTTAGCCTTAAACACATAACTCTAAGATGCTAACCTATGACCATAACATATTTATGCCTAGAAATCTTTATTGGGTTGATTTGAGGCCCAAAAGATATTAATTTACATAAGTTAATTTGGGCAGAAACTTCACTCTGGACAGCCCTTATTCCCGAGCTCGTAAGTCATACTCCCGGTATCGGATAAATACAAACCATACCATTCCGGAAAGCTTGCACTAAGACCTAAAACTTTCATGTTTACCACAAAAACTAAAGAGGTCTCTAAAGGCACGAAAAACAGTCCTCAACCTACTGACTCAGAATTCGTATATAAAAACGCATCGTCACGGTTTTGGCCATAACTCGGTCTATACATGTCGGAAATTCGAAATTCCAAAGCCTATAGTTAGCTAACACCTTGAGCTATCATATGGAGTAAAAATATGGGCTAAAATCTCACTTTCATACCTCTGTAAATTTCCAGAAACTAAACAGAAACTTCAATCACCCATAATTCAGTTTTTAATTGGATTTTTCTCCCTTAATCATACTAAACATAACCAAATCTCACTTAAACTTTAATCCACTATATTTCCAGAATATAAACCTTGAAAATCAACTCATCAAAGGCCTTAAAAGCCACATGCATCCATGGATTAAACATAAACTCAACATATGAGACACACTCTTGAACTCTTGCATCAAAACCTCACTAATTCACCCAAACTAAACATAATAACACTTAACCCATAATCTTAAAACATAAATTCAGCCCTTAAATACTCAGAATCTTTCAAGAAATTTACATGCATTGACATATAATCATCATCCACCATGAATTCAACCATAAAACCTCATAAACACTTAGAAACATACATGCATACACTCAAAGCTTAACCCTAACTTAACCAATACAATTATATACTTGAATTCAAGATAAAAGAGAGTAAAAGAGATAGAAATTACAAAAGAAACATATGTAAAACATAGATTTTCATATTAGGGTTTAGAGAAATTGAAATTGGGGGTTTTGAGAGGTTACCCTTGAAGATAAAATTGGAGAAAAACACAAGAGGGAGGAGAGGGTGGCTGGAAAACACCAGGGACAGGGAAAGTCGCGAAGCAAGGGAGAGAAAGAAGTGGGAGAATGATTTGGTGTTGGGGAAATTAGAATGATATAAAATGACCCCCCTTCCCCCTTACTAATATATATACTTAAACTAATTAAATTAAGACAACAATTAGTAAATTACACTTAACTAAATCAGAAACTTTAACTTAATTTAAGTAATTGTAAATATATTGGGTTAAAATAATTAGTTTGTACTAAATAAAATTAGTTGCTAACAATTTGATTAAAATAAAATAGGACTTGAATTAGAAAAATTAAATAAGTAGGACATAAATACTACTTATGATTAAATAAAATAAATATAACCCAAACAAATTAAGGTTTGGGTAATAAAATATAAACGTTAAGAAGTAGAATAATTAAACCCTTTCCGGTTAAAGAAATAACATAACGGTAAAACCCGAAATAGTTTAACTTAACAAGTGAAATGAATAAATCCAAGATTTTTAAACCGGTAACTTGATACCCTTTTGCCATCTCCTGCACGAGACTTAGCACCGAAGAAATAAATAATTAAAAGTAAAAACGAAAAATTTATACATAATTTAGGTAATTACGGTAATTAGTACTTAATTAATCGCGATTTTGGGGCGGGTTGTTACAACAACCTTACCGTTTCCATATTTTAAAGCGGGCGGGGCTTCCGTATTGCCCCTCGGAATCAAAAAGACTCGCCAAAATATTCACAATACTTTCCAATCTCAATCAATCTCACGGATGGCCATCGCAATCATTCTTTTCTCATCACAATTCACGGATGGCCATCGCACACATACTTTCTCATCATCATCACAACCACATCCCGGATGGCCATCGCCAAAATACTTTCTCATCATCATCACAACCACATCATATTCTGGATGGCCATCGCAAACATCATTCCAAACTACCAGGCGTAACCTGGTCTCTTGACAGTCTCACTCACAGGTATTCGACCTGGTCTTGGCGAGACTGCCTGAACCCGCATTTTTCTCATAGCCTTTAATTAGTCAGGTTTTATGTCTTATATCATTTCAATCAACATTTCCAAAACCAAAATTTCGAAACCTCAATAGTTTCAAACCACAATTTCCAACTCAACAGCTTTCAACACAAACCAAGGGATGTCCAATCTTTATCAAACACAGATCAATCACTTTCTCAATCAAGCAAACAATCTAATTTCATTTAAAGGTCCAACACTTCCAAATCACAGTTCCAAACCAACAAACTTTCAACACAAAACTAAAGAACTGTCCATACTTTATGAATCCAAGAACATCATTTCCTTAAACAAAATAGACAGTCACGTTTCAGATAAGGTTCCCATCAGGATGCAAATTTCCATATAACAGTGAAATCAACATAACAGTTCAAAAGCATCAAAAAGGATTAGAGCACAGAAATTACACCACGAAGTTTCCCAACCCAATTTCTCAAAACTTGCAGGATAAAACGCAGAGTTTAAAAGACTGTCATATTTTACTAAACTCAGGAAAGAACTCTGAGACATCCAAATCAGACAGTCTAATTTTACAGAAAATTCCCTGTGCGGGTGTAGACGCTAAATTTTGTATCAGTATTTTAGTACTAGTTTTAGAAAATAAGCTAGCCGAATAGTTTAGTAGCATGCAAACTCATCCCTTTTCTAGCCCGAAATAGCCCAGCAATTACGGTCCAAACCGGCTGAGTTCAGCAAAGGCCAAAAGCCTGCTTGAGCTGGGCAGGAACCCGTCTGAGTTCAGTAAGGCCAAAAGCCTGCTTGAGCTGGGCAGGAACCCGTCCGGGTTAGTAAGGCCAAAGCCTGCTTCAGCTGGGCAGGAACCCGTCTGGGTTCTGTAAGGCCAAAGCCTGCTTCAGCTGGGCAGGAACCCGTCTGGGTTCCTGGGCTGAATTTCGTCGCAGCGGCTTAACCTAAACCCTAAACGCGCCCCCTACTCCTCCTACTCCACTATAAATTAAACCCTTCTTTCCACACAAAAAAGATACACCAGAATATACTAGGAGTATTGACACTAGTATATTCTCTCTCTACTCTCCCCTCTGCATGCTATTTCACTAAAGGTTAGCGTGATTCTTGTATTAATGTATATAATGTAATTTTATTTTCTTTTTCTTTCGTTTCTTTGCATGACATTAATGATAAACTCGTGAAATTTATTCAATTCCTCCCTCTTTTTAATCTTTCATTTTAATTTAATTCTAGTAGAGTCTATTCGTTTGAATAGGCGGGTTTGACGATTTTTGATTGTCAAATTCGTAACCTTACCCCCGAATCCGTCTTTGGGTTCGTAGGCCGGAGTCTGTATTTTACGGTTTGTTGTTTTTATCCTAAAATTCAACTGGCGACTCTAACCTTTTTTTCTCTGAAAACCCCTTTTTTTTTTATCCCTTGACAAGGAACCCGGACGGGTTCCCTTGTTTTCACCCCGAATCAAAGGTATGAACTCAGACGGGTTCCTGTATTTTTCTTTTCGGTTTTAAAAGAACCCAGTAGTTCGCTCCTTTTTCTTTTTTTCTCGGTTTGTGCATTTGGAGCAGACGGGTTCCTGGTGTCTCTTTTTCTTTTTTTTCTTTTTTTTTCTTTTCTTTCTCTTTTCGTCCCTTTTTTAAGAAAGTCGAGTTTCGGGGTTAAATCAAATTGTCAATTAAAAGTGTCCTTAAAAGTTCAACCTTAATTAAGGATAAGCAATCCTAGTCGGCTCCCAATCACTTTTAAGTAGCGCCGCGAAAAAGGTCCATCGATCAATTTTTCGGTGTCTACAGATTGGCGACTCCACTGGGGACTTAAACTTAAAAAGAGGGTAAAACTTGAAAGAATTAAATTTTAGTGTTTTTTGTAAAAAAGGGAGGAATTAGTTTATTTCACATTTTTATCATCTTTAGGCATATTGCATACCAGGCTACTCTTGGGCCTTATGGCTGGGGAGCACAAAAGCGTTGGTTTAGGTTTTAAAACTAGGAATCAACCCCGAGAGCGGGAGGTCACTACTTGTGGGATGCACTTACATCGCTAAGCATTTGATCTCTCCTCTCCCCGTGTTACACTCTAAAGGTTTCCTTGAAACCCAAAGAGCAACACCCCACACATTTTTCCTATGAATTCCATAAGGAAAATGCACCGGGGCGAGAACATGTGGTACCCTATTCATCTCCCTAAACCTAGAAAAACCCTGAACCTAGAGTCATGGTTAGGCTAATCCCGCATTTGTATGCTATGTGCTTTATTTTTGTAAAGAGGTTTAGAATCCATGTATAAGTTGTAGAGTTTTATTTTTGTAAAGAAGTTTAGAATCCATGTATAAGTTGTAGAGTTTTATTTTTTGTAAAGGATCTGTGTATATGCTGTAGAGTTTGTAAAGAGTTTCGAGTCCATGTATACGTTATGTAGATTTATTTTGTAAAGAGTTTTAGAGTCCAGTTGTAAGCAGTCGTCGAGTCCGAATATTCAACCCATTCATGAGTCGGGAGTCGTTCTAGTCCGCGTAGGAACATGCGAGGTGCATTTTGGCTTATCAGAAACCCAGACGGGTTTCTGGCCAGTCAGAGTCGACCCATTCGTGTCAATTGTCCGTCAGTGTGGGTCGGTAGCGTAAACCCAGACGGGTTCTTGGCCATCGGGGTAGCCCATCTGGCCGTAATTGACTGAGCAGGCCCGATTAGGAAGAGGAACCCGCACGGGTTTCCTAACCCGATACCGCCTTCTCTTCTCTTGAACTGGCCGCTTCACCCTGACGATGATGCCTTGCGATGATCCTATTCGGCTTTATGATATTCCTCGAGTCTAATCCCCATTCGTCCGTTACTTGAATCGAGCCCGAACCGAAAGCGATCGTGACTCGATCCAAGTAAGGACCCAATAAACGATTAATGTTGTCGATCGCATGCTAGGTCGCATGTTGCATTGCATGAGCATCATGTCGATTTTATCGCATTGCATAAGTCTCCCATCATGTAGGTCTCATGTTGCATTGCATGAGCATCATATCAGTTTTAGTCGTAAGGTTAAAAAAAGTAAAATAAAAAAAATAAAAAAAAAAGAGTCCTTGACCTTTTCTGAAAATCGACCTTTTTCCAGCTTAACTTGCTTCACTTAGAAAAATCTGGATGAGATCTCAAAAGTTTTTGAAACCTTTTCTTCAAACCTTCTGATTTTGAGACCAGTAATAGAAGACGTATCTGACTGCTTTGACTATCTTAGAAGGTATAAATGTGCGTGCCGCAAATCTTTGGGCTAAGTTTAGTTGATTAAGCCCCATCCCGTAAGCCCACATTGCCTAAAAGTCGAATTGATCATTTTCATCAATTCCATGATCCCCTGAGTGACTTACCCATTAGTCGCATCTCTAGAACTTGTTTTGCATCTTGCTTGAGGCTACATGTTTGCATTGCACACCGTGACAAAGTGATTGAGGCATTCGATTTTCTTTTTAAGCTACATAGCCAAATAGCCTTCCCTACATTGTATTTACTGCTTCTTTTGCCCCTAGCCTTTGCTTATCCCTTTTTCATGTTTGAACCACTCGATACAAGCCTTAGCCTATGATATCCAGTATCCCTTTGCCTTGCTTGGTTGGATGGTCTGTCATTTATGGGAGGAACAATTGGTTTGGTGTGAGCAAAATATGAATCTGGGAGAATCTGAAAGTACCATATCTTGGCGAATTTGGTTATCTTGTTCAAAGTCGAAGTTATAATAGAGATTTCTTCTCCCGATCACCCACAAAAAAATCAAAATCAAAAATCAATAAAAAAGAGTTTCAAAATAAAAGGGCGATTGGGAGACGACTTAAAGTTGAAAACTTTGACTTGGTTGTATTCGGTTGAGATGTTTTAGGGTGGAAGGTGAAGCTTTGCATACATTAAGTGAGAAGGAGAGTTTAGAGGATTTCATTGAAAATCAATCCAAGCATGGCTTTTAACTCCTCATTCCCAATTTTACCGCTCCTTACCTAGCCTAAGCCTTCTAACCCGAAAAAGTCCTTTTGATTGTCACTTGTGCATTGCATACCAGTAGTGGAGAGCGAGGTTCTTACCAAGCTTATGGTAGTCTGCTTCTATTGGTTTGAGTATGAGAGAAACCCACATACATATTCAAAATCGAGTGTTTGAGTGTTCATTCTTTCCTATGAGAGTTTTTGCTCTTTCTGGCTAGCTTACGTCCATAACCAACCGCATATTTGCATTATTCTTGAATCTGGCAGACTTATGCCTCTGAGTTACTTGTTCTCTCCCTTAAGTTTCGAAAATTTCTTCCTATCTCTTTCGAACTGAGTTTTGATCTTGTCCAGATTAATCTTTGTGCTTGCTTGTTGAAATGATTTTGTTTTAATCGAAAATTCCTTATCCCAGAATGTTTCAGCAGCACATAGAAAATCCCAATATCAAATGTCTTCGCCGGCCCCGAAACTGTAGCTCGAACTTACTTGTAGTGTGTAATTCTCGGTTTTTTATTTTGGTCTTTTTCGTTTGGGGAAGTGGGAGTAATCCCACCATGTAGATTGCATATCGCATTGCATTATTGTGCATAAGGGTACATGAAAATAAAAGAAGTGCATTACATAGCATCGTTACTGCATAAGCGTCACATCAGTAGTTCGCACTAGTACAAAAAAAATAAACGTTATTATTGCATTGCATCGTCCTAAGTGCATAATAAAGAGTCATACATAGCATTACATAGGTTCGTTGCATAAAGACCCTGCATCCTCATCATGCCTGACCTCCACCACCACCACTGGCGCTATCAGCCCCATGGGCTCCGCTTCCACCGGCTCCAGAGTAAGTGTCCCATTGATAGTAGGAGGAGTCTACCACCTCTGTATCACCGCCTGAGCCGGACAGGTGCAACACTTCGGTACTGCCTGCGTTAAGCCAAGAGTGTTCTGGAACTTGCCACTATTGATTACCTCCAGGCCACCCCTGTGGAGCAGGCCAAGAAGTTCTTACTACAGGCCCTGGGACGGGCCATCCCGACCATTCCTGAGTTTGCGTTCCCCATCCAGACGATCGAGGCTGCTCCAAACCCCCTTGCGAAGGAGTAACGGGAACAACTGGTTGAGGCGTCATCTGCGAGGGCACGATTATACCCCACAGATGCACCCGAATCACTGCGAAGCACCACAGTAGGATCGACCGCCGCAAAAGAAGTGCCAAAACCCAAATGCACAGTCGATGCAGGACATGTAGGAACATACCTAGGCATTCCATAAGGGTACTGAGGCGAAGGATGAGAGGGTTGGCGCCTGGACCCCGAATGATGTGACTCTGGAGGTGTACCTAAATGTAGTGAAATGCCTTCTTGCTCACCGCCCACAGCTCCACCAACAGCGCTAGACTCGGAGCACGTCTCCACCACGAAGCTGGGGGTGCCACGCCGAGAGCCGCAGCTCCGGCGAGAATCCCATAATCATGAGACCGCACCTGATGCTCGCGCTCACCTAAAGACATGGAGGATATCTTTGTTCTCCATGCATCGAAAGTCGTGGCCAAAATCCGTGTCTCCATAGTGGGAACTGGTTGAATGACTATCCTCAAGTAAAATGCCTTTCCCACGGTCATCTTGAGCCGGCGCGCCCGTGCTCCGCCTACTCCTCTCCCCGTGCCTTCGGAGAGCACCATCACCCCCATAAGACCGCCTCACGTCGGCCATAAAGGAAGAATGTCGAGGAGGGTCAATCCACTCCGACCGGCCACGAGGCACGTGCGCATCTGAATGGCGAGGAGGGTCCACAGGACGAGACTGTGCATCATCATCCACGTTCGCATCCCCAACCACAGAGCCTGCAAGGTCTTTCTCGTGAGCCCACTTAAGTGTGAAGTAATTTTTGAGAAAGCCTTTTGCTTGTTTCCATCGCCACTGCACAAGAATAGGGAAAATTGGTCAAAGTTTGGGCAAATTACAGCTAAGCAAGAAAAAAAGGGGGGAATCACCTACCGGCTTTCCCAGGATCTTCTAAGCAAGGAAAAAAGGGGGGAATCACCTACCGGCTTTCCCAAGATCTTCTCTAATTCCGGCTTAATGTCTTCACTAGTCACCCTCGGGTAGCCGCAAACTATTTCCCTAGAACTGCTCTGGCTCTTCTCGTCATCTTGGCAATAGGGCCCCAACTGCAACAAACAAAGAATTGGTCGTGTTAGGCGATAATAGAAGGGACATAAAAAATGAAATTCTTCTTCTCTACCTTTACAAGGCTAGGCGATTAGATATAGTTCCCATTCCTCCCAGACTGGTCGGGCGATGCCATCGATGCATGGTTAGTATACCAAGAACCCTCTTAGCTTCTACAAACGCCTCGGCATTCAAGGCTCGCGGATCATTCATGGTCTTGGGAGTGCGATGGTATTATCCACCTCTCATGACCCGTGATTGCCTCGTAAACCTCTCACCAAGACTGCACCCAACCGGACGGCTCCATCACCAAGCGCAGGTACTATCCCTATGCGCGCATTTAAATGAGGGACAAAATCTTGCGGAATATTGAAGCCAACCCAGGCATTCCAATTGACGTCATCCTGCATAAGTAAAGGAAACATGAGCACTAAAGAAATTCAAGAGAAATTACATGAAAGTTGTACCTCATCAAGGTGATCCAAGATGCGGCGCAGCTCATCTAAGCTCCCAAATGGCTTCTTCTTTTGCTCGAGGTAGTTTTTGTGCCACCGTTCTGCTGCTGGCACTGTCTGGGCGTGTCGGGTAGGGATAGTGAATCCCTTGATATACTCGTATCCCCATACCTGCAAATATGTCAATACCGATACTCGCGATATGGGAAAAGAGAGAAAAGCATGTAAAAGAGAAGCGTCTCGAAGATTACCTCGAGCACCTTCCACATGCTCGGGCCGCTCATCTCCCGCGGACTCTCTGGCGCGAAGAATGGGTCCACATCAGTACCAGGCCGTACACCAATGCGAAGCCAGCGAATGAAGTTGGCATAAGCAGCTTTGGCCCAGTTCCGGTGAATGACTTGCTCTAGATCGAGGAGATTCTTCATCCAGGTCAAATAAACATCATCACCTCGATTGGCAAACATTGTGGCAGAGATGAAGTATGCCAGGAAAATAAAGCGACGCTGAAACTCATCCATATGAGTGAAGTCAGCGGAAGTGATGACAGCCTCGAAGGAACCATAAGAGAGCTTCATCTTTCGACCAAATCGGCGCCGTTCGAGCACCGGCTCTAATAGTTCCATCACCTGGTCCGGCACAACAGGGTCGAATTCGACATCTTGACCACCCCAGCGTAGCCCGGTAATCATCACAAAGTCGACAGGGGTTATGGTCATTTCTCCTACCGGGAGGTGAAAGGTGTTGGTAGAATCCCAGAATCTCTCCGCAAGCGCACGCCCCATCACTCGTGGTGTACAAGGTTCCCAGGCCTTAACACATCTCCAAAAGAGATCGAACCCCGACTCTTCTAGTAGAGTGAGCGCCCAGTTATCTTCTGCAAAATGCTCGACCACCTTGATCGGCCTGATGCCGCGCTGTTCTAAGAGAATCTTCACGAAAATCCACGATAGAAGAATTCAAAGGTATATCAAGATAGCGACTATCGATAGACTCCCAGTTTAGCAAGAGTTAAACCAAACTGCCACTAAACTGGGGGCTATGCGGCACAAGCAACGGGTCGAATAAGCCTGAGAGCTAAGACACGAAAGCGAGTTTGGGCCTTCTTCTATTCCATCTGGGCCAGACTTTTCTGACCCACGCAAAATAAAAGAAGAGCCCGATGCTTGGCCAAACCCAGACAGGTTTGAGCCTTTGGGCTTTGCTTCCATTTCATCCGCCACAAAAATTGCGTGGCCCATTTCATGAGTGAACTCAAACGGGTTCCACCCCCTTTCAATGGGCCTCCTTCCATCCTTTCGGCCCACACACAAAAAAAAAGAAAGGTTGCTCGGAGAAGGAACCCAGACGGGTTCTACTCCTGTTCAGTGGGCCTCTTCCATCTTTTCGGCCCACACACAAAAAAAAGAAAATCGCCTGGAGAGGCAACCCAGACGGGTTCTACACCCTTTCAATGGGCCTTCTTCCATCTTTTCGGCCCACGCACAAAAAGGGGGGGCTATTCTCAGCCCGTTTCACATGGTTCAAGCCCAACCCAGACGGGTTTGAGGCCGAAAATGGGGGCTGTTTTCGGCCCAGTTCAGATAGTCCAACATCATTTTCCGACCTAAAGCCATACCCGGACGGGCGGACAAAAAAAACAAAAGCAGCGCAAAAAAAGAGACAAAACGGGCGGCGAACCCAGGCGGTCTGCGCCCCATTTCTGCCGGCCCAACTCAACCAAGCCCAACTCAAAAGGGAGGCCTGGTTTTCACTCAGCCGAACCCAGACGGGTTCCTTTCGGCCAAACACGGTTTTTCTACTTGGCCCAATTCTTAGCTAAATCAACAAGTACGAATCAAACATCTCTACTTGCAAATTTAAGCTAAAGCAACCAAGAGCAACCAAAAGTTCATGCACATCATATTTAGCTAAATCAACAAGTTAGAATCAAACATTTCTACTTGCAAATTTAAGCTAAAACCCATAGCAAAGTCAAGACGAAGACATTACCCGGACATGTGAATGCTTATGCCATACGTGGTTCCATGGTTCGGGCACCAATTCCGACGGTTCCCAACCGGGCCGGGGAGTCCATGCTCGCCGGGAAGACATCTCATGTGCCCAGTTCGCCGCATGGGGTTGAACGGGCGGATTCCTAGCTTTCCTAACCATTATTTCCTAACTAGCAAATAAGTGGAAGAGAGAGAAGCAAGGAAGAGAGAGAAGCAAAGTAATAAGAAGGAGGAGCTTGAAGTGTGAGTTAAGGGGAAGAAGAGGCCTCCTTTTATAGGAAAAGTGGGTGCATGCACACCACACAAGTATCCAAGCAGCGGGCCCCGGCATTCGGATTGTGGAAGACATGCATTGGCCGAAAATCTATCCTTATCCTATCCTATCGGATTGCGCAAAAAAAGAAAAAATAATGAAAGGGTCGAACCCAGACGGGTTCTTGGGCCAAAACAGGCCCAACAAGCGCAGCAACCCAAACGGGTTTCATGGGCCAAGAGCAAGCCCAATTCCGCGAACCCAGACGGGTTCCTGGGCCGAAATGAGAGGTCAAGGCTGTTTTCGAGCCCAATGCGACTTGATGCTCAACTCGAACCCATTTTCAAGACATAAACTGACAGGTAAATTCTCTGACTCACTTTGGATTTCAAATAAACTGATGCCTTCTTTCTTTCTTTCTTGCAGGACAATGCGCGAAATACAGCGGCCGTCATCGGGCCCTAACAATACATGACACCATCAGCCGTCGCCGGGCTAGTACGCGACATTTCCCCACCAGTGGCCGTCATCGGGCCTTAACAATACATGACACCATCAGCCGTCGCCGGGCTAGTACGCGACATTTCCCCACCAGTGGCCGTCATCGGGCCCTAACAATACATGACACCATCAGCCGTCGCCGGGCTAGTACGCGACATTTCCCGCGATGGCCGTCGCCGGGCCCTAACAATACATGACACCATCGATCGTCGCCGGGCTAGTCTGCGACATTTCCCCACTGATGGCCATCGCCCTAACAATACATGACACCATCACCGTGTCGCCGGGCTAGTACGCGACATTTCCCCACCAGTGGCCGTCATCGGGCCCTAACAATACATGACACCATCAGCCGTCGCCGGGCTAGTACGCGACATTTCCCCACCAGTGGTCGTCATCGGGCCCTAACAATACATGACACCATCAGCCGTCGCCGGGCTAGTACGCGACATTTCCCCACCAGTGGTCGTCATCGGGCCTTAACAATACATGACATCAGCCGTCGCCGGGCTAGTACGCGACACTTCATCAACAGCGGCCATCGTCGGGCCTTCACAATGCGACGAGGGCCATTGTCGGGCCTTCACAATGCGACAAGGGCCATCATCGGGCCTTCACAATGCGATGAACATCACATCTACATCGGCGCAGGACCCAGCTTCCAGCGTCCAAGCGGCCATCGTCGGGCCTTCACACGCGACGGCGAGGGCCATTGTCGGGCCTTCACAATGCGACAAGGGCCATCATCGGGCCTTCACAATGCGATGAACATCACATCTACATCGGCGCAGGACCCAGCTTCCAAGCGTCAACAGCGGCCATCGTCGGGCCTTCACAATGCGACGAGGGCCATTGTCGGGCCTTCACAATGTGACAAGGGCCATCATCGGGCCTTCACAATGCGATGAACATCACATCTACATCGGCGCAGGACCCAGCTTCCAAGCGTCAACAGCGGCCATCGTCGGACCTTCACAATGCGACGAGGGCCATTGTCGGGCCTTCACAATGCGACAGAGGCCATCATCGGGCCTTCACAATGCGATGAACATCACATCTACATCGGCGCAGGACCCAGCTTCCAAGCGTCAACAGCGGCCATCGTCGGGCCTTCACAATGCGACGAGGGCCATTATCGGGCCTTCACAACGTGATGAATGTCATATCTACATCGGCGCAGGACCCAGCTTCCAAGCGTCAACAGCGGCCATCGTCAGGCCTTCACAATGCGACGAGGGCCATTGTCGGGCCTTCACAATGCGACAAGGGCCATCATCGGGCCTTCACAATGCGGTGAACACATCGTATCGACATCGACGCAGGACCTAGCTTCCAAGCGTCAACCAGCTTCAGAACAGACTTCTGATTCATATCCAAGATCATCAAGACTACTTTGATCGTCGTTTTACTCAAACTCGATCAAAGTGGGGGCTATCTGTAGACGCTAAATTTTGTATCAGTATTTTAGTACTAGTTTTAGAAAATAAGCTAGCCGAATAGTTTAGTAGCATGCAAACCCATCCCTTTTCTAGCCCGAAATAGCCCAGCAATTACGGTCCAAGCCATTGAGTTCATGAAAGGCCAAAGCACTTGGTGGGCGGGAACCCGTCTGAGTTGATGGGCCAAAAGCACCTTGCTGAGGCGGGAACCGTCCGGGTTAGTAAGGCCAAAGCACCTTGGTGGCAGAACCGTCTGGGTTCTGTAAGGCCAAAGCCTGCTTCAGCTGGGCAGGAACCCGTCTGGGTTCCTGGGCTGAATTTCGTCGCGGCGGCTTAACCTAAACCCTAAACGCGCCCCCTACTCCTCCTACTCCACTATAAATTAAACCCTTCTTTCCACACAAAAAAGATACACCGGAATATACTAGGAGTATTGACACTAGTATATTCTCTCTCTACTCTCCCCTCTGCATGCTATTTCACTAAAGGTTAGCGTGATTCTTGTATTAATGTATATAATGTAATTTTATTTTCTTTTTCTTTCGTTTCTTTGCATGACATTAATGATAAACTCGTGAAATTTATTCAATTCCTCCCTCTTTTTAATCTTTCATTTTAATTTAATTCTAGTAGAGTCTATTCGTTTGAATAGGCGGGTTTGACGATTTTTGATTGTCAAATTCGTAACCTTACCCCCGAATCCGTCTTTGGGTTCGTAGGCCGGAGTCTGTATTTTACAGTTTGTTGTTTTTATCCTAAAATTCAACTGGCGACTCTAACCTTTTTTTCTCTGAAAACCCCTTTTTTTTAACCCTTGACAAGGAACCCGGACGGGTTCCCTTGTTTTCACCCCGAATCAAAGGTATGAACCCAGACGGGTTCCTGTATTTTTCTTTTCGGTTTTAAAAGAACCCAGCCGGGTTCTGGCTCCTTTTTTCTTTTTTTTTTCTCGGTTTTGTCTGTTGGAACCCAGACGGGTTCCTGGTGTCTCTTTTTCTTTTTTTTCTTTTTTTTTTCTTTTCTTTCTCTTTTCGTCCCTTTTTTAAGAAAGTCGAGTTTCGGGGTTAAATCAAATTGTCAATTAAAAGTGTCCTTAAAAGTTCAACCTTAATTAAGGATAAGCAATCCTAGTCGGCTCCCAATCACTTTTAAGTAGCGCCGCGAAAAAGGTCCATCGATCAATTTTTCGGTGTCTACAGCGGGATGCAATCTTCATAAAACATATTAAAACCACAAAACAGATAAAAGAGCATCCCAGTGGGGATTAGGACATAGACATTACCTGAACAACTTCTTTTTACAGCAACACTTACACACGGGAGCTAACTATCGCGTCGTCTCGCTCGGACCTAAAATTCGAATATAAACTTCTAAAATTAATACTTGATCTCTACGGTAAGTTAGTTACGCACGAATCCTATCATAACCCAACCTTAGCCTTGTATCAAGCATAACTATTATGAAAATGCTAACATCACAATAGACATTTTCTAAAGGTAAAATAATAAAATCGAAACAACACATTTAAAACCATAACTCGATACTAATACTTTAATAATATTAACTTAAGGTTTTTGAATATAATATTCATATAACAACATGAAAACTTTATAAAAAATTTATAACAAAAATATGAAACCTTTAGTACCAAAATATATGAAACTTTGATACTAATAATAATAATAATAAAAATAATACGAACTTACGAAACTAAATAATAATAGTAATACGAAAACTTAATAATAAATTTACGTAACTTAATAATAAAATTACGAAACTAAATAACTTATGAAAACTTAATAATAATAACACGAAACTTAATAATAACTTAATAACTTAAAAATACTAATACGAAACAAATAATAAATTTTGAAACTAATTAATAAAGTTATGAAACTAATTAATAAAAATTACGAACTTAATAATAACTTATAATATGAACTTATAAAACATGAAATAACAATAACATAAATAAAAACTTGTAAAATAAGCAAATAATAATAATACTAATACTAATACTAATAATAATAATAATAATAATAATAATAATAATAATAATAATAAGTTAGAGGAGTGACATATATATATGTAGGGTTAGGATGTTTACGTGTGGGTTTGCTGGGCAATGGTGGACGTCGATCGGAGCTCCGGTGGTGTCGACGACGGTGGGTGCTTCGGGTGGTCGTCAATGATGGTCTGGTGGTGATTGACAGTGGTGACGTGGGTGGTGTTGCGTGGGGTGGTCGGCTGGGCAGGTGGTGGTGTGGTGGTTGTGGTGGTGACCGGAGTAGAGGGAAGAGATGGGTGAGGTTGGTGGTGCGTTGCATGGGTTTAAATAAGGGGAAAAGAAGGATGGCGATAATGATGAGGTTGATGATAATGATGATGATGATGATGGTCAGATAATGGTGGGTAATGGTGATGATGATGATGGTAGTGGTGGGTGTTAGTGTGGTGTACGTTAGCAGCAGCAGCACTAATAATAAAAGGAGGAAGTAGGAGAGAGAAAAGAACAAAAAATGACTATCAGGTCCCCCTTATTTTGTGGTATCTATTATCAGGGCCCTATTATTCTAAAACTAATTATGAGGTCACCATATTTATTTGGTATCTAATTTTTTGGTCGAATTTAACTGACTTTCATCTCTAGAGTAATTAAATGACGAAAATGCCCTTATAAGTTCCGGTATTGACTCAATTTTTTTTCCCAATTTGAATTTACTTTGATAGTTCCAGGGATTGATGATTATATATTTTTAAAGGCTTATCTTTCGCAATAATTGGTTGTACGTCCAGTAACAAACTAGAGCAGTGAAGGGGACGGATTTTGAGGAAAGAGGGGAAAAAGAAGTAGAATGAGGCTCCGTTCTTTGGATGAGTTATTTTCAAGTTAGGATGGTTAGGTTTGGATAAGTTAAGATAAATTAAAATAAGTTATGATGTTTTTTTTTGGAAATTGTATTTTTAGATTGGATTTTTTTTGGGGAATTGTGTTAGGTTGGGGTAAATTAGAATAAGTTAAGAGTTAGAACCAACTTGATAAAAGAACATGTCCTAATACTCTAAATGAAAATAAATAAGCAAAGGGAAAATTTGAAAAGAATTTAATCTTTAAACTTTCCCGCCAAAAGACTCATCTAAAAATTCATGCCTCTCACTAGAATTAGCTCAAAAAATTAGATACCAAGTAAATATAGGGATTTCATAATTAGTTTTAAAATTATAGGGCCCTGAAATTAGATACCACAAAATAAGAGAGACCTCAAAGTCATTTTTTGAGAAAAGAAGGAAGAAAGAAAGAGAGAGTGGGAATCCGGGAAAGAGAAAAAGAAAAAGAGAGAGAAAAAGAGGGATCCGAGGGAGAGAAAGAGAGAGAGAATGAGTGGGAGAGGAATCCATGAAAGAAAGGAAAAAAAAGATTGACTGCCTTAGAATTTCTCAAAGTTAAAAGATTGCACTAGAATTGAAAATCAAACCCGTGAATTGCGGTAGGTTTATTTAGGAAAACAAGTTAGGAAGGAAGTGGATTCGGAGTCCACAGTAAAGCTCTATATATAGGGGGCAATGGCAAGGTCATAAGTCATAACTATTGTATCTTATATATTCTCCTTGTAAACTTTCTTAATTAATCATCTCTTGTATTCTTGTTCAAAAGTTAAAAGATCAAAGTCCTTTGGGGCATCCAGCTAGAAGCATGTATCAGTTTGCTAACAGTGTCACTGAACATGGCTCTAGTAGCTTCAATGGTGCATTTGGATCTATGGTGCATCTTCAGTCAGTGGAAGATATAATCAGGGATTTCACGCAAAGAAGGGCGGGGATAATGGATGCCCTAACGTGTGATGTGGAAAAGTTTTACCAACTATGTGATCCAAACATGCCTGTTGGTCTATGTTTGTACGGGCTTCCCAACGGGCAATGGGAGGTTCGTCAACCCTATGGTCCCCCGGGTGTCCCTGAGCCTTACTGTGGGATCAACCTATCAAGGGACTCCATGGGAAGGAAAGAGTGGTTGTCTCTGGTTGCTTCACAGAGTAATGCATGGTTACATTCCATGGCAAATTACTTTGCATCCAACTCAGGATTCGAAGAATATGATAGGAATCGTCTTCTTCAAGAGATCAGGGGCGTTCCTCCCTTAGATGCGGTCATTATTGATGGAGCTCAAAGAATGGAACTCATGAACGACTTGCCTGAAGAGATGTTTGTCGATGCTCAACTCAACGACTTATTGTTGCCTCAAGACATGCCTGTCGAAGGCCTACTTGGGTGTAGGTCACTGTGCAAGATCAAGTCTGAGGGCGATCACTTGTTGGTCATCGAGATGCATAGAGGACTGGATCCGACGTATTCAGTGTGGATACGTCGGAGTAGCACATTCAATAAAGTTGCACAACTTCATGGTTCGGAAAGTTATATCCCGGGGTGCCATCGCATCGTAAAGTTACATCAATAGGTTGATGCTGCTTAAAGATGCCCTTTCCGAAAGGATACCCGAAATCACACTCTGGAATCCTTCTACAAATGCATCTCGAGACTTACCTCAAATTGAAATCCAAGACGAGAGACAAGGTTCTTCTTCGTATATTGGGCTTGGCCTCAGCTTTGATGCCAATTCCAATGACTATATGGTCGTAGCAATTGTGTATCCTCACTCAGAGTATAAGTCTGTATATGGTGACTTAGTTGACGGATCCGGGTTTTACAGATTGAGGTGTCGCGCCACTGAACCTGGCTCAGTTCAAATTTATGAGCTTAGTACCAATTCCTGGTTTAGCCACACCGATCTTGAACCTCCTCCTTATTGGACCGAGAGTCCTCAAGTTTTCGTCAATGGAGCTATACATTGGGAAAACTTAGGACCCAATCTTAGAGACGACAACTCATGGAAAACAGATAAAGTAATAGAGTCTCATATCATTGCATTCGATGTGACCAACAAGGTATTCAACTACTTGGAATTGCCTCTTGCAACTCATGGCGATTCTCATCAATTGACTCATATTAAGCCGAGCTTACTAACAAGCTTAGACGGATCACTCGCGGTGTTCTGTATGCATAAATCCCATAACCACGAGATTTGGGTTATGAAGGAGTATGGTGTGTCCGAATCTTGGAGCAGATGCTACACATTCACATTGCGAATTGACAATCTCTTGCATCTCACAACCACTGGGGAAGTTTTATTTGCCTCGGGTACAAATGGTGTCCAAGCCTACGATATTAACACAAGGGAGCTGAGAGATCTCACAAAAACCAATTATACAAGATCTACTCAGTACATCATTCATACCTATTACATATGAAATAAGCTTAATTAGTTACGGTACGTAAGCCTATAGAATCTCCAAGAACCTGTTGATTTGATAAGCTAGGCATTCATTAATTTCTTGAATTTACAAGGTTGTTATTGTTGTTACCCAGATTGGAGCTGCAAGCAATGGAATGTGGTCTTCTCGAGTCGCGTAGGTTGGGTTGGGTGTCTCGTCCATCATGATTCACACCGATCACTCTCTGACATCGATCAATTACGTTTAGCTTTTCGCTTTGTTTGTATCAACAAGGTTGCCCGATCGGCCATTATGGAAGCACGTTATCTTGCCAGCAGAGCAAGGAAGCGAGCCCTTCCCTAATCACCGGAGTTATGTAACCATTCCTTTTTGCAATGGAAGGTCCAACTTTCCAAATAAAGTTTTTTTGTTTTTTTTTCCTTTTTAAACATTATTGTTCTTCAATGAATTATTGGTTGCTTTGGAGACCATGGAAGTCAAAATTATGACAATTAATATGGAACGGAGGGAGTAAACCATAATTTATCTTTGAAGACATCCATGAATATCTATAAAGGTGAACCATGGTTCGCCTTATAAGACATCCAGAAAAGACGTCAACTGTTCATACTTTCTCTCTCTTTGAACCCCCAACTCTCACCCTCATACTCCCTCTCTCTCACTTTTCAAACCACCATCATCCCAACACCATTTTCCAAAGAGATCTCAAGTGCCTACTTCCAATCTGATTAAGTCCAACTAAATTCGATTAGAAAATAAAATTCTAAAATTTAAAAATATATACGTGAAAGGATTGTTGGAAGCCTGAATTCCTAAATTCCATTTTGTCTTCGCCTTCTAGTAGCTTATAACTTGATTAAAATCCGACTAAATTCAATTAAGTATCTATTTCATTTCGAAATTAGAGGTGATCAACTATGATAATAACCAGAATTGAAGGTCTAAATAACTTGATTAAATCGAGTTAGAAGTTAATGTTGCCTCTAACTATTAATTGAAATCAAGTTTTTCTCCATTTTGAAGGAGGTCCACATTTGATGGTAATTAGTCAATTTAATCCTCAATTTAACATTGTTTAAGGGTGAAATAAACTTTTCAGACAAGACTTGACTTGTACAACTATTACTTACTTGTACAACTATTACTTTCAACAGATTAAGAAAGTTGTATATGGAGAATTCAAATATAAATAATCTTCCTTCATACACAAAAATTCATGGAAATTTTACTTTTTACATACCAAAATAACAATAGCAATTCATAAAAATAGCTCCGAAGTCCAAATTGGTCTGAATACATGACCTAAAATTTTTAACAAAAAGTTATTCTTTTACATGACAAATTTATTAGCTAAACAAACATTAGTTGATCTTATGAAACCATTTCTATCAAAAGTTTAAGTTAATAATTCAAGATCCAGTGATGGTTTTATACTTGAACAAACCTGATTCGACCTGGACTAAGGTGTGTATGACCGAACCATGCATATCTAGACACAATCCTTATAAATATATCTGAACCGAATAACCTTTTTATCAGATCTAAAAGCTAATCTAACTAGTAACTGTAATTCAATTAGCTTAAGCCTATATATGATGTGCTAATTATAAAGATTACGTTGGCTCAAACTTTAGGTGACAATAATGGGACTTTCTATATCATGCCATGGGATCATGTCTGGACTGTGGTCTTATTCTTATTATTATACATGATTAACAAATCAAAGCTACACAAATTAAAATGATTAAAAAAATTTAAAGCTACTTTATCTGAATTATCTCTCATTGATTTTCCTGATTTATGACAATTGACAAATTGACAAGTACTATATAGGAGCGTTTTTCCATTTAGTTATTTTTTTGTAATGTATTTGTTTTGTTGTTTGTTAGTCCTCCCCAATGTCTTTTTGGTTTCTGAATTTGGGCAAAAATTGAAGGATAATTTGCATATACCATCTTTTAGGATTATGACATTTATCAATTTAACACTAAAGTATTTAAGTTAATATTTATCCATTTTAAGCTTTTGAACTAATTTCATTTAGCTACTTTTTCAGTAAACTTAGCAACTTTTTCAATGTGTGTGATTTGTGATGAAATTTGTTTGTTGCAATGACGATAATTTAGTTAATAAATTTCATCACATACGACATATTCGCTAGAAAAGTTGCTAAATTTATCGGAAAAATAGTTGAATGAAATTAGTTCAAAAACTTAGGGTGAGAAAATAACTAAATATTAACTAAAAATGTCAATATTGAATTTATAAATGTCATAAACATGAAATGGGGCATATGGAAATTAAAAACGTCAGTATTGACTTTATATCTCTGATAAACACATGTAGTCCTTTGATATATATATATATATATATATATATATATATATATATATATATATATTACCTTTTATAGAGAGCATGTTAAATAATCCAAACTTTAATAGACGTGATAATGATCTGAATTTTAAGGGCATGCATTTAGAAATGGATCACACGATAAGTCGAACAAATACATTTTCGGATTTTAGTGCACAACCACCGAGTTGGTATAAACTGATTCAGTGGTTTCCTATGTGGAATACTGGGAGAATGGTGATTTACATATTTTCATATGTGGTACTTGTACTGTATTAATCCCAAAATTCAATATATTAGAATATTCTATTAGCCCACAATATCATATATTGGATGGTAGTAGTGCAAAATGTCATGTACCTTAGAGCAACTTAATAAGTTAAAATTCTGGAGCTCAATAGTTCGGCTTATCGTGATATATTTCTAAAGTTCAGCTTATCATTGTCCCAACTTTTATGGTGCGATGTATGTGTGTCACATTTTCAATCAGATGTCAATTAAGGAGTACTTCAAATTATCATTGTTTGAAAATGACAAGTGTCTAGAATCAATATAGTTGTTAACCAATAACCATCTTAAATTTTACTTAAATTGCTTTAAAAGTTACATTTACACATATTTAAATCATTATAAATGTACCTTTTTATTACTTTGTAGATTAATATCACCCTACGTAAAATAATTTCGTTTTTATATCTTCTATAAATAAAAAATTATACATAAAATGTGTATTCTGTAGTACAATTGATATAAATAATTAGATTATCATCTATATTTTTTAACGTAGCCAAATATTATGTTGTGACTGTTGACAAAATAATTATAATTTATAAATTATTCAAAATTATTATTAATCAAGATGCCTATGATTGTCCTTGAGTAATATTATTTAAAATTGTTGTCAAGTTAGTGAAACCCTTTTCAAATTCATATATCATTTTCGTATGTCATCCCTCTTTGATTTGTTCTCTTTAATCATTGGTTTCTCACTTAGACATTATTAGATCTAAAGTTGAATAAGAAAACTAGAGTTTATAGTCTCCAAGACTTTTCAAACATTGAAAACAGTGTACAAGAATAAAAATCAAGAATGGTTGATCCTTGAACTCAATTATTGAGCTACAAAATCGTGGGAGAAGAGACAATGGAGCATCTCTTTATGAAATATGTTGGCGTACACATATACATATCAAGGATAATGTG
Organism: Portulaca oleracea; assembly: GCA_029582165.1. Classification (NCBI taxonomy): domain Eukaryota; kingdom Viridiplantae; phylum Streptophyta; class Magnoliopsida; order Caryophyllales; family Portulacaceae; genus Portulaca; species Portulaca oleracea. The sequence continues at coordinate 60,744,804 of CM055868.1, read as the reverse complement.
TAATTTGTATATTAATAAATTATACTTCCTCCTTCCCATTTTATTTGTCACTTAAGACATGATTCACAAAATCAATATAACTTTCAATTTGTATTAATTTGTATTCTTGGAAATGAGAAAAAGTTGAATAAAATGGTGAATAAATAAGAAAAATGGTGAATAATAAAGAAAAATGGTGAATAAAAGAGAAAAGTTGAAGAAAAAGAGGTAGAATTTTATAAATTAGTAATTAATGTGTTATTAGAATTGTAAGGTGACAGATATTATGGGAAAAAAAGAAAGTTAGTTAAAGTGACAGATAATATGGGAAGGAGGGAGTACTAATTTAAATCTTAGAAGAGTAACACATTTGTTATATCATGTATGTCCTTTTAACTTATCCCATCATGTCCCATCAAAAAAAAAACTAGGATCGGGTACCCTAAACGCTACTGCCGAACACAGCCTATATATAGGGGTGATTAGAAAGATCGGGTACCCAAATCCAGATTCAGAACCGGTTGAATCCGGTGGATTTGGATACGGATCTTAGTTATCTGGATCCGGGATTGGATTCTAAAATTAGGATCCACTTATAAATAGATCTAGGACTGGATATCCTGGGATTAGGATCCATAACTGGACCCAGATCCATGATATTGTTTAATACAAAAACTATTTTAGGTCATAATATTAAGTGAATATTACTTATTCAATCAGCCCAAAGTTCACTCCTGAATCCATGTTTCGACATCCAAGCCCATATGGTAAGAAACCTAATTTTGCTTATAAATTAAGTCGTTGCTTGTGTGCTCCTTCAATCCTTATTCTTCACTGTCACACACTTTCTTCTCTTTCAAACCATTCAATCCTCACATTACTGCCTTCTGCCTCTAAAATCTCAATCGTCTATCCCTCTCAAATCTCAATCATCCACACATACATAGATCGGGTATAAATTTGACTGAAAGCCGTGACTGTGTGGAAAAATGTCATTGAAATTTTCAGATTGCAGTTACCTACATAAATATAAAAATTTAGACAATGACAGTATGTTTTCAAACTGGGTACCCGGATCCAGATCCATTCACAGTGGATCTGGAACTGAATTCTGATTTTAGGATCCCGTTTAAATGGATTCGAGATTGGATCCTAAATTCAGGATCCACTGCTATACGGATCCGGGATTGGATCCTAAATTCAGGATCCACTGCTATACGGATCCGGGATTGGATCCTAAATTCAGGATCCACTGCTATACGGATCCGGGACTGGATCCTTAAATTTTAAACGAGTACCCGGTGTTGCTCACACCTAATTAATCAGAATTTTCTTATTTTCTTGGTTTTTAAAATTGGCTTTTTAAATCTTTTCCTTTTTGTTTTCTAGGGTCCAAATTGTTTTTTTAAAGGTTTTTTGAAAAGCCTTTTTGGATCTACACGAATCAGCAGACACCGTGGTTCATGGGGCAGACTGCCTATATTTGGATACACATACCGCGTTCAAACGTGTTTTTCATGAGTTTGTTATTGTTGTTGTTGTATAATAAAGCTATTTTGTAAAATATTGGAAAGTTAATTATTAGGAACAAAATTTGATAAAATTATGTTAGAAAGGCAATTATAATTAAGGATAAAAAGTTTAGTTAAATGGATAATTAATTAGGAAGGGTGGGAGAATATTTCAACAAACGTAGATATATACTCCCTCCGTTCCATATTAACTGTCGTCTTTGGAAATTGTGCAGTCTAACTAAAAAAATTTTGACCATAAATTTCTTAATATATACAATGAGTTGTTATATAAAATTACCACCATTAAATTCGTAACGAAAAATACTATCATAAAAGTATAATATTACAATTGTTAATAACATATTATAAAAAGAATAATAAATCAAAGAGTGACATATTATGACAATTAATATGAAACAGAGGGAGTATGTTTCCAACTTTTGGCATAATAGGATATTTGGAAAAAAAAAGGGTGTACACCATAAAGTCGACCGAGTGTCCCTTATATACATGCATGCCACAAATATTTATTTATCAGTACTCAAGATAGATAGTTATTGTCCATTGATTGAGTAATCGAGTATTAATCATTACCTTGTTGACATTATACTATACTCCCTCCGTTCCATATTAATTGTCATAATTTTGACTTTTACTGTCTCCAATATCACTCTTTGATTGATAATTTATTGCATAATATGTTATTAATAATTATAATATTATACTTGTATGATAATATTTTTTGTTATGAATCTAATGATAGTAATTTTATATAGCTATTCATTGTATATATTGAGAAATTTATGGTCAAAATTTTTGGAGTTTGACTGCACAATTTACAAAGACGACAGTTAATATGGAACGGAAGGAGTACTAAATTTCTATGGCATTCATAAATTTGTACAACTAGTAGTTATTGACTAAACTTTGGTCGCACATTTGTCGGGAAAATTTGAAGAGAGCTTACAGCTGTTTTTTTGGTTAGGTTATTTTCAGGCTTGGATGGATAAATTAAGATAAGTTGGGATAAGTTATGATGCTTTTTTGGAGAATTGTGTTTTTAGAGTGGATGTTTTATTGGGAATTGTGTTAGGTTTGGATAAGTTAGGATAAGTTGGGAGAATTATATCCAACCTAACCCAAGAACTAATCATTGATTATTCTAGTGTACTTCCAAACATGGCCGATTTAATTGTAAATAGAATTTCATCTATCCCTAATTATTTGTCCACTTAATTAACTTTTTTTGGTTGTTTTTACATTTACAATAACAATTTTACTATTCTTAAGCTTAATAAACGACTTCGGAACCAATAACTCAATAAGAATTGTACGTCGTGGGCATTTTTGTCATTGTGATATATTTCTACCTGAAACTTTGTGTTGCATTGATTTCTCCGTTGTTTCCCAAAGTGACAAATAAAACGGGATAGACTGTTACTTCTTATTGTTGACAAACACTAATAATAGTTGAAGAACTTCTATTAACTGCTAATCATATATTGATTCAAAATAATTAAAAGTATCATGCTAATTTGTTTAATTCATCTATTCTAATAGTCAGAAGTATCATGTATTTTCATGGATCAAGTTGATTGTACTAGCTAGTGGGCAAAAAACTATTATCTATTGTATCATATATGTTATACTATTCATGAATGTCAACAACCCTATAGCTAATATTAATGGTTTTAATTAAGAAAAATTCCTACATAGCCAACTATATATATCTTATCCTTGGCTATCCCTTGAGATATAAGCTCAAAATCTTCTTAACTAATAATCTCTTCTCTTATCTTCTCCTCCAAAAGTTAAAAGATCAAAGTCCTTTGATCAGGTGCGTAGGAATTCAACCATGTTGCGGTTTACTAACAGTGTCTACGAACGAGTCTCATATACTTTCATTGGATAAACTTATGACCCAATGTCGAGGACAACTCATGGAAAACATTAAGAGATCGAGTCTCATATACTTTCATTCGACGTGACCAACGAGATCTTCAACTACTTAGAATTGCCTCGTGCAATTAATGATGATTATGGTCGATTGAGTTATACTAACCTGAGTTTACTAACAATTTTGGATGAATCACTCGCAGTGTTTTGCAAGTATGGATCCCAAAATGACGTATGGGTGATGAAGGATTATGGTGTGACGGATTCTTGGTGCAAATGCTACACATTCACATTGCAAATTGACACAATCTTGCATTTCAAAAGCAATGGAGAAGTTATATTTAACTAAGGTGAAAATGGTGTACAAGCATATGATGTTAAGAAGATGAGGTTGAGAAATCTCACAACAACCAAATATTCTAGATCTACTCAATACATCATTCATACATATAAGGAAAGCTTAGTACTATCTGGAGAATCTCCAAGAAGTACACAAGACCAAGAAAAGAACATGGAGCATTAAGTAACATTGTTAAGTTCTCTCATAATTACCTTTTGATTTGATTTAATTTGCTAAATGATTGTTTGATAAGGCATTCATTTCTTGAACTTGCAATGTTATTGTTATTACAAATTGAATAAGATTGAGTTGTTTTAAATTGACTAAATTATGTGTTGTAGTGTAATATTCAGAAATTCTAATTAAAAGTCACAAATTTCAATAAAATTTAATTTAGGAGATAAATGAATGGATAGGATTTGACCTGCTCGTTTGCGAGATTTTGGGGTTTTGAAGTTAGAGTTGAGAAAATCATGTTTAAAAGTCAAAAATTCAGGCAAGTTCGAACCGAATTATAAATCAGATAAACTTGGAAATTGACCTAAAAAATGTTGATTGGAAATTAACATAGTAGAGCTTTATGGTGAGAAATTATATTAGTTAGTAGGCCCATTGGCCCAAACTCGAAAAGGTCTCATTAGCAAGTCCAAGCCCAACAGATGAGTAGAGACAATGTCGAGTTCTGGTTAAATGGGCTAATCTAATTGGGGAAAAGAAAATCAGAAAATGTCAATAGAAAAAGATAGAATGAAATGGTGCATTCTTTAATAGAGTTTTTATTCTTTTCATATAGTTTAATCATATAGCCAATACTTTTCTGTATAATAAAAAAAAAAACAGCCACAAAGCTAATACTCAATCATTATATAATTAATATGCAAATAATTTAATGAGGAAACTTTTTCAAAAAAAGGTGTAAAGCATATAGAAATAAAATTAATTAATTAGTTAATTTAAAAGAAATATATTAGTTATATTGACATTTGGGTACGATTAGGAGTAAAGTAGCTATCAAGCTTAGATGCATTGAACAAGACTTTGTCTTTTTATTGAGCATGGCAAGTGCCATTACACGTGACATAACCAATAATTAATGTTAAGGACCTAAAGGCAAACAAGCAACCTATAGGAATATTTTAGACTACATTTTTTTTAGCCTGCGTTTGATTGGAAGGAAAACGATTTCAAAGTAAAATCATTTTTCAGCAAAAATAATTTTCCAAAGAATAAAATAACAATATATTAAATTTTTTGAAAAAATTTTCTTTGTTTGGTAGAAGATAAATCATTTTTCGAAAAATAACAATATATGTCAATATAAGTGGGGATATATGTTACAAATGAAAATATTTGAAACTCAAAACTCATATTTGAGCTTTTTTTTAATAATTTCTATCGTATTGTAAAGTTTCGTGAGAAACCAATAAAATTAAATTTTACTCTTAAGTTTCAGTCACATATAACCGCAAACAAATGTCGACAAAAGTGGCGATATAAGTTACAAATGAAAAAATTTGGAGCTCAAAATTTATATTTGAGCTTTTCTTAGTCCTTACTATCAAATCATAAGGTTTCGATTCAAACAGTTCAGTTCGAATTTTTTAAAATTTTCAGTTAGTTTTAGTGGCAAAAAATTCTGGTATATGTCGTGATAAATGTTATCAGATAAAAATATTTTGAGCTAATTTATATTTGAGCTTTTTTTAATCAATTCTATCGTGTTACAAAATTTCGAGCAAAACTGTTAATGTTGAATTTTGTCCTCAAATTTCAGTTAGAGCTAGTAGTAAAAATCGATCAAACAATCAAGATGGAAAATATTTTTTCTATGTTAAACAAAAGAAGTCAATTTCCTTCCTTTAGAGGAAAATGATTTTCTTTGGAAATGATTTTCCAAACTTTGTTTGTACCAAACACTAAAAAATGGGGAAAACATTTTCCTAAAAAGTATTTTCCCTCTTACCAAACACACTCTAACCAAAGTTAAAAAATTTTAAAAAAATAATTTTGTTATATTAGCGTAAATTTATCAAAATTTACCAAAATTGACCAAAAATTACCAAAAGTTACCAAAATTTAATCTTTACCAAACTGATTTTTACTCATGAATTTGACGCACAGTAAGAGTTGAGTTACCACCCGTCTCTAACAAGAAAAAGTTGTTTTTCATCGAACTTTATTTTTTTTCCATAAAATTGGTCATAATTCACATTTCCATAATTTAGATATTTAAAAACGGTTATTTTTTTCAAGTTAGATTGTAGTGGACCAAAATAAAATGTCTCATTAAATCTCTTCTTTCTTTTGTAGATAGTAAAAAATTTCTACATATTACTCCCTTTGTTCCATATTAATTGTCTCGTGGGATCATTAATTTCTCAATATATAAAATATTCTAATATACGAAAGTATTATAATTAGATTCAAAAAAATACTATCAAAAAAATATATTGTAACTTTTTGATAAAATATACTATAAGAAATTCCTAATCGAATTTAAATAAGAACAAATTAGGATTTTACCCATTAAAGAGTGAAAGCAAGATTTCGAGCTTGATATATATTGACTATATAGATCATAAGTAAATTAATATATAGAATCTTAACATATATAAATGCTCGAAATCTTAACATATATAATCGGTCACTAATTAATTTTAACAATCTTAACATATAGAATCACTTGAAATCTTTGACCATAGACTTGTTACAATAATTAATAAGATTGTTAAGATTGTTACAATAATTAACCTTAATAAGAAAATCAAAACTAATATATATTTACCATAGATTTGTTACAATAAGTAATTCTATATGTTAAGATATAAATTTTTACAAAATGAAATATTTTTAATGATATCTATCATAATTTGACTTTTTGCAATTATCTTAGTTGAAAAGTGCAAATAGCATTGATTTGCCATAAAAATTCAAAATCAATATAGGTTGATTAAAATAATTTGTTACAATAATTAACCATACTAAGTGAAACATAAATCTTTTTAATAGAATAAATTAATGAAATAAAATTTTCAACTATCATAATTAAAAAAAAATCAACTATTTTCATTGTACTACCTCCGTTCCAAATTAATTGTCACTTTGACGAAATTTTTACTGTTAATTACTCACACATTATAATGAGTTACAATATGAAATTACCGTCATTAGAAAAATATTTTCCTATAATGGAGGTAATTTTATATTATAACTCATTCTAATTTGTGAATAATTAACGGTTAAAATTAGTCAAAATGATAATTATTTTGTAATGAAGGGAGTATAAATATACATACCACTGTCCAACACGTATGCCTAGAATTCTAGCTAGAATAAAAGTGCAATTTGCAATTTAAATTGGTGTGAAACAACCAACCAATTACTTTGACCGATTCTTACGTCTACTTGGCATAAATTATTACTTTTCCATTGACTAAAACCGTTGAAGAAATTTCCTTTACATTGTTTGATAACTTCAACGAAATTTATCAAGAAAAAATCATATTCCATAGAAAGGTAATTAAGAACATATACTTTTATTTCTTCATTCATAAGGAATACATAAATCTTATCAATTATCATCTTCTTCCTTTTTTTGTACCACTCATATAATATATCTACCCCTTTAATTTTCTCTATTCTCAAACCCTAGCTTTCACCTTTTCTCCCTTTTTTTTCCCCTTCTACTTGAACCAAAATCTAAGTCAAGCTTAATCTCCCTTCGATCCGACAATTTTCGATCAATCTTATGCCAAATCGATGAATAACCCTCGAACCGTAGAAGATGTGATCATGGATTTCAAAGGAAGAAGGCTAGGGATCCTCAAAGCCCTAACCAAAGAGGTCCAAAGCTTCTATGACCTATGTGACCCTAGCTACCCTAATCTATGTCTATATGGGTACCCTAACCACCGATGGGAGGTCAATCTACCCCCTCCCTCGGACCTCCCCGAGCCGAGGCTAGGGATCAACTTCTCTAGGGATTCTATGAAAAGGGAGGATTGGTTAACCATGGTGGCTCTACATAGTGATGCATGGCTCCATGCAATGGCCTCTTACTTCGCGGCCAAGTTTCAGTTCGATAAGAATGATAGGAAGCGTCTTTTCAATAAGATCGCGGATTTTTCATCAATTTGCGAGGTCCTGGCTAGGACCAGGACCTCGGGTAGTAAGAGGGCTCGAGTTGAGTATTGTGGTTTGCCTGAAGAGATGTTGATTGAAGTACTAGCACGAGTCTCGGTTAGGGACTTGGTCAAATTCAGGTTAGTTTCTAAGTGTTGGAGAAGTTTAATTGATGATCAAGAGTTTGTTGCAACTCATCTTAAGAAGTATAGGAACAATTTGGAGGGAAATCACTTGTTAGTGATGGAAATCCCTAGAAGTTATCTTAGGGATGAGCAATTATTGGTGCGTCGTAGTGATACTTTTAGGAAAGTTTTGAGTCTTGAGTTTATAGTCGGGCAGAGGAGCTCGTGTTTCTTGAGTTATGTAAATGGATTGTTGTTGGTTAAAAATGGAAATTCTCAATGGTTACGTGAAATTGTGTTGTGGAATCCTTCTATAAATCGGTCCTTGACTCTTCCTGATTCGGTGATTCAATCTATGAAGCAGGCCTCTTATTTTGAGCTTGGATTAGGGTTTGATGAATTACATAACGAGTATAAGGTTATAGGTATTGTGTATACTCAAGCAACAATGTCATTTCCTACCACTCATAGGAGATACCATGGAATTATCCCGGGTTTAGTTCAAGTATATACACTAAGTACCAATTCTTGGAGTACCTTAATTGGTGTTGAGCCTCCTACATATTGGAGTGTTGGGAAACAAGTTTTTCTCAATGGAGCTATACATTGGACAAATTTGGGTCCCAAGATTGAAGCCGATGATGCCATGTGGCAAATCATGAAAGACTCTCATGTTGTCTCCTTCGATGTTGCTAATGAGGTCTTTAATTACTTCGAGTTGCCACGTGGGAATGATTTTGATCATGCCGAATATATTAGGGAGAGTTTCCTAACTACTTTTGAGCACTCACTAGCAATTTTTCGTAGTTTTGAATCGCACAACGATATCTGGGTCATGAAAGAGTACTGTGCAGCAGAATCCTGGTGTAAACTTTACACATTCACCCTCGAGATTGAGAATCTCTTGTATTTCAAGAGCAATGGTGAATTGGTTTATGCCATAGAAGGGAAAGGTGTCATGGAATATGATGTAAAGAAGGCAAGTTCAAGGCATGTTGCAAAAACTTATTGTAGAACTTCAAAGTACATAGCCCACACTTATGTGGAAAGCTTAGTGCTCTTACATGAGCAAAAGCAAAGATTAGACAATTGAAAAATGCAAGGCATCTCTTTGGCTAATTGATTATTTCATCTTCTTGTTTCATGTAATATATAGATATTTTTTATTTGACAAATTGCTTTTTTTCCCTTCATTAATTAAGTATTTAAAGTATATTATATATAAGGAACAATGATCTCATCTATATATATGTGTATCTTTATGACTCCTTTAAGTTTAAAAAAGAAATAAATCTTAGCACCCTAATTTTAAATGTTTTTGCAGTCAAATTACTGAAATATTATTAAAGCATTTCAATTTGGTCACAAACTATGTAATGGAGTCCAAATAGGGGACCATTATGTATTCCCTGCCTTCTGTTCCCACTGCTTTTATGATGTGTGAATTAACTAGTGGCTGGTAAATAGACAAGGCTACAAGGGTATATTGATCTGTAAAAAATGAGTCATACTCCCTCCGTCCCTTTATGATTATCAAAATAACTAACTTTACAAGTTCAATGCTCACTGGAAATATAGCAAAAAAATTGTTCAAAGACAAATATACCCTTCCACTCATTTTGATGTAAAGAGAGGAATAAAGGAGAATTTTAAAAGGTAAATAAAACTCAGATTCATTAATTAAGGGTAATTTGAGTATTTTAATTATTGAAATTGTAAAATTGACAAATAAAAAGGGACAAGATAGTTAGGAAAATTGACACTCATTAAGGGACGGAGGGAGTATATTTTTTAAATTTACCTTGGTAATTTAACTTTTAATTCTAATCAGGATTCTTTAACCTTAAAGTTTTAGCTTGAAATACTATAGATTATAAGATTTTAAAAGAAATTATGAATGAAATTTTATTATATTTATATTTATGGATGATATTTGTAGTTATCTATATTTTAGGTGTACATAATTTCTCTCAAAATATTTTAATCTAAAGTTTTTCTAACTCCGTGATAAACAAAAAATAAAATAAAATCGTTGTGGTTATATTATGGAACTTTTTGGATATCTTAGGGTACGATGCATAATATTATATGAAGAAATAAATAATTAAATATTAGTTTGTGGAGGATATAAGAAGATTTAAACATAACTGATCTTCCCTAATAACCATGGCTTGATTGACTGGCTTCGCATTCCTGGGATCATGGGCCTACTTTTGCGTCTAGACCACGTATTAAGAAAGAAAAAAAAAAAACAGGGATCGTCTTTCAATTTCATAGTTACTTAGTTAATTAATTATCCATCAATATATAGTTAATTCTTTAACAAATTATCCATCAATAAATAGTTACTTAGTTAGAGATTGAGGTCCTACTAGATGATAATGTTTTAAATATCGAATAGTTGTTTAAGTAGCGGATAATGGACGACTGTTCAAATAAAAATTATGTTAAGTGAAGTTAGTAGTTGAGTTAACGAATTAACTATTCACATTGCAAAAGTCAATTAGAAAAAAAAAGTGAAGGGAGCAGTGTCTTCATAAACCCATTGATTTCAAATTGCACTTGTTAGAGTAAAAAGAAAAGGAAAAACATTGGGCCTACAAATATCAATTTAAGTTTTTGCTTGAGATGGTTCCGCATGGTATCAGAGTTAGACATGAGTTGGAGGTCTCATGTTCTAATTTTAACAACCCCACATTTATCCCCGCAAGATTAAGGGGGTATGTGCAACATCCATGCTTCAAACCTAATGGATACTCGCGTGAAGGGACGTGTTAAAGTAGAAAAAAAAACTCACCATTGTGCCTATAACTATCAGTTTAAGCTTTTGGTTGATATTGTTCCGCAACACCCATTTTTTGCATAAAAAATGAATGATATGTTCACGATCAAACACTCAGACATTTCTCCAAACGCAAAGCTACCACATAATCACGACAAAGGGCCCAAGGCCATAGGGTGTTTGTCAATTCGGATTCTAGAGGTAATGTTCCACAATAGCAAGTCTCTAAATTGAGTCATCGTTCAAGCTATCAATCTCATGGAAATCAAGCTAAGTGATCAAACGTATGAAAAAAGGTCGGTAGGCGTGGTTTGTGGCCCATCATCACGCGGACTGTGTCACATGCGAAATGGGTCGTGCCACCTATGACACAAACCATGTCAGTAAGGTTTTGCAGTTTTCTTTTTCGAAGTATTATTTTTGCAACAATTCCAAAGCAAATAAATGACATGTAATATGAAATGGAGGGTACTATTCCTTCTATATATTTTCTACGAACTAATAACATATATCTCCCTCGAAGTTTTGTGAAATAATGATTTTACCCTCCACATTCGGGAAATCATAATTATCTTGCCTGACTTTTAATGTTTACATAAATAAGTACTTTTTCCAATAAGTCAGTGATCTGGACAAGTTTACCCATACAATTTTATATAGTTTGACGAAAATACCCTCAAATTTTAAAATGAAAAGATGAAAATACCAACATTTACTGTTGGCACCCTTGGGTAGGTATTCTGGTTCATTCCTCCCTTGCAATTGTGATTACAGTCGAACGAATCCAACAAAAAAGAGAGGCCTATAAAGTAGGGTTTGGAAGAAAGTTTGAGGAAAAGATGTGTTGTTCATGGTTCAATTACACCCATGGTACAAACGAGAACAATGATGGTGAAGTTAACAAATGAAGAAGAACAAAAAAGGGGGATTGGATTTGGGGGTTTGTGATTTTCGGCAAAACAAACAAGGAGAGACGTAGAGGGTTTAAATGATAAATTAGGAGGAAAGGATATTTCAATGAAGGATAAAATGGTAATTTGACCACTTAATTTGATTTATCCTAACCGGAAAAAGTAGACATAAATAATATTAACAATAGTTAGATACCATATTTATTACATTTATTATTTGTTAGGTTGGGTAATTAAGATTTTCTAAATGTGGAGGGTAAAATCCTCATTTCACAAAACTTTGGGGGATGTATATATTATTAGTTCTATTTTCTACCACCATTTTAAATTCTGTTGTTAATACTTGGTGACACTTTAGTAGAAGTGTAAAGAAGATTTCTTTACCCTAATTTTTAGTGATTCGAGCTATTCCATATGATTCTCCTTCATACCATTCTATTAAAAGATATTTATGGGAGATTAATTTCTTAATTACCATCCTAATTTTTATTTCCTTTGTTTTTCTCTTTAAATATGTTTTGTTGACTTGTTGGGTAAGACTACAACTTTATTAATTATTCCACAGAAAAACCTTTATCTATCAAAACAATACCTTTAGGCTTTAATTTCTATGAATATGCATACTATCATGGGCCATAGGTCATGGGCCATGGGCCATGTTCTCTTCATTGTGTGGTAAGGTGGTCTATGATCACATCAACATTATAGATGCATATACCCATATATATATATATATATATATATGTATGTATTAACAATATTTTATTATACAAAAATATGATCATTATACTCTTAATGAAAAGATTATCATAAATGTATAATATTGTAATTATCTGATAAACCATTAGGTGAAAAATTATTAGTCAAGTATTAATATTTAAGATCGAAAAAATATTTAATAAGTGACGGATGAAATTAAAATGAAATGGAAAGAAATCTGAATCAACCATTTTTATGTCTATGATATTAGGACTTCAGTACTCATCATTTGCTACAGAATTAGTTTTCATTATTTAAAAATAAATAACGTTTTTTAGCAACAGAAATAAATGACAAATTGGTCAGGATTAAGGATTGTTGATCTATAGATTACTACTTATATTTCACGATGAGTAAGTGACTACTCATTGTAGTCATTGATACTTATCTTTATCAAATGCTCAAAATAATTAAATACAAGTTGAAAAGAATAATTGTAAGTTAAGATCTTATTAATTCTGTTATTTTTGTTTTGATGTTTAGCTATGTTACTTCTTTGTTGTTAGCCGTCTATTCACTGTATTTTTCAGCGATTTTCACAGTGTCAATACTGTCTTTTTAGCCTCTTTTAGCTTTCAATAATAAAAAAAAAGTTAAGATCTTATTAATGTGCACTCTAACCATTCTATATTCCCTGTCACCTTGCTCTATTTGTTAAATTTAACTAAACTTTTTAATTATTAGTTTCTTAATATATACAACATTGTATTTTGTAAAATATTGTCATTAAAATCATAAAGAAAAGTACTATCACAAAGGGTATCATGTCATAATTTTTTGATAAAATATGTTATAAGAAATTCTCAATCAAAGATAAATATTAAAGACCATACAATAGTAAGCAACGATTAATATGGAACAAGAGAAATGATTTTATAATTGGTTCTAAGTTGAGATTTCTAACCCCTCTTTTTAAACTTTTTTTTAAAAGTTGAGACTTCTAATTAACAAAGAGTCATGTTCTTTTCGTTGGTAAATAAAAGGTAGTGTAAGTAAGGTCAATAGATATAAGTAAGGTACATAGAAATAGGTAATGTAATTACTATAAAATAGTAGAACATACGATAAAATAAGTAAAGTAAGTCACATAAGTTATAGTTAAATGCATCTTTTATAACTTTTAATAAGGTATTGTGAGTAAAAGTAAGTCACATTAATCACATCACTTATTAAACATACAAATTTTTAAATATATATTATATAAGATAGATAAGATAAAACAAGTAACAATAAATAAAGTGACATTAGGTAAGCAAAATTCAACTTACAAGGTCATAGAACAAGGCCTTCATAATTTATTATTTTTCCTTTTCTTGTTTTTGTCTAATGGAGATAAAGGAGTGTTATAACTTATTAGACATGCACATACATGATGGGTTGGTGATATATACTCTCTCCCTTCCATATTAATTTTCGTCTTTGAAAAATGTGCAATCAAACTCCAAAAATTTTGACCATAAATTTCTCAATATATACAATGAATTGCTATATAAAATTACCACCATTAGATTCGTAATGAAAAATACTATCATACAAGTATAATATTGCAATTGTTATTAACACATATTATGTAAGAAATTATCAATCAAAGAGTGATATTGGAAACCGTGAAAATAAAAAATATGGCAATTAATATGGAACGGAAGGATTAGTTGGCTTCCATATTATACTAGCTTTTTAATTTTTAGTAAGTCAAGGTGTCTAGAGTAGGTTCATGATTTCATGAGATCCCCCCCCCCCCCACCCCCAAAAAAAATAAAAAGGAAAAGAAAAAAAAGGAAAAAGAGGGTCAATGTCTTCAGCCTTGTTCTTTTACACGGTGCATTATAATGCAGTTTCATAATTCACTATACCATTCAATATTCTTCTACACTTTACCATATCATACTACATTTTATCACAAACATCATTTTTCTCGTCTACTTTTCATATTTTCTCTCATCACATACCATATCAACCACACTTTCCACAAATTTCTGTTTCACATGTCACTGCACTTTTCACAATTTTACTGCATCGCATCATTTCTGTATCTTACCAACCGTAGAAAAAAAAAAACAAGGCCTTAATAGAAATCTCTCTTTCTAGCTAGTGTTCTAAAGCTTAATTAATTAGTTAATTAATTCATTCATTCATTCATTGATTACATCCTCCATTTTATATTGATTATTGTTTAATAAATGTTAAATACTCCTAAATTCGATCTTTCTTTAACTAAATTTTTTTTAAAACATATTTTACTAAAGAATTTCAATACTATATTCTTATAATAATATTTTTTATTATGAATATAATAATAATATTTTGAAAAATAATAAATTATATATATTAATAAATTAATTATTACTTTTAATATTTGAGAGACACATAAATTAATACAATGTACCCTACCTCTAATTTTATATTCTCATCACAATGGAGCCAGCCTTCTTCAATACTTTGAGGGGCCACTTTGTGACGAGTTCCTGCCCAATAAAAGAAGATTTCAGTAATAAATATGCAATTATTAATTACAAAAATTAATACAAGTGTCATCTAAACTCTCTATTAGTTAGCCTTTTGTCCCAACTTTTGTATTTTCACATTTTTAATAATTTATAAAAGAATAAATTAAAAGTGGCTTTTGCTTGAAACTATCATGATGCTGCTGGCGGCCATTTCGTCCCTTTGTGAGATAATTAGGTATAATCGTCCTCGTTTTTTCACAATAAATTGACTAATTAGTTTGCATTTGCTTACTTTACATATTTAATTTCCTAAGGCATGTACTTGCCCCGTTCTTTTGTATGTTAAGGCACCCAAACGCAACACAAAATAAATAAAATCTAACGCAGGATAAACGCAAGATAATGCAACTTATCGCAACTTATCAATTCCATTTATTATTTCCTACCGCAACCCAACCGCAACTTACCGAAACGCAAACGCAACGCAACGCAACATAAGCTCAACACACAAAAGAACGGGGCCTAAAAGATAAGATAAGGCAAGGTAAGGAAAGATAAATAAAATAGTGGAGATCAGTAATTAATGTCACGTCAACTATTTTTTAAAAAAATATTTTTGAATAAATTCTATGAGTTGAATAAAGAATTTTCGATATAAATTATTTAAAAATTACAGTTCTATTCCTTTAAACGGTAAAATAAAATAAGACAAGACAAGATAAGAAAAGCATAACAATATAAAATTTTACTTATCTTGTAAAAGAACTGAATCTAAAATTGACTATATAAGTTTGAGAATTACATAAAAAGCTTATTAAAACATTCCATGCATGGTATGTACATCTCTAGGTTACTTAAAGCATCTCTTATGAACCTCTTGAAACCTAAAATATAATCTTTTGAATGTGGATGGCTCATGTAGTACTTGGTAACAAAAATAGTAAGATGCTTTGAAAAGAATATCTGCATCATATAAATTAAATGCCTTGTGTAAGTAGATTGTAACAAATATAATAGAAACAACTATCAATATAAATTGTTTATCCTTTTATAGGAGCAAAAGATCCAAAGTTGATAGTTTTATGTATATAAATATCACTTCCTTTGAAAACACAAGCCCTATTCTTTTCGTACGGTTGGTATGATGCGAAAATGGTACGTTGGTATGATGCGAAAATGGTACGTGAAATTGTAGAAAGTGTGGAATGATATGGTAAAATTTATCGAAAGTATGATTGATGTGATAGGTGAAAAGAGATGATATGAAAAGTAAAGGAGAAAAGTGACGAGAGAGAAAAATGAGGAGATATATTGGTAATTATTGTGGTAAAATGTATGGTATAGTATAGTAAAATGTGAAAGAATATTAATTTGTATGGTGATTTGTAGTACCACACCGCATGGTACAAAAGAACAAGGTCGTAATAGACGTTATACATATTTATCCCCAAATGTCATAATTCACATCCTAATTTGATGTAATTAAAATTCATACACAATGCATTCCATGAATTAAGTTCGACTTACAAAATAGGTTGATTCTAACTCTTCTAACTTATCCTAACTTATCCCAACCTAACACAATTCCCCAAAAAGAATCCACTCTAGAAACACAATTTCCTCAATAAACATCATAACTTATCATAATTTATCCAAATCTAACTATCCTAACTTGAAAATAACTCATCCAAAAACGGGCCTACGATTACGTGTGTATATATATATATATGAGGCAGATAAATTAAATAAAGAGAATCTTTAGGTGTAGATCATATGGAAAACTTTAAAGAGATGGGAAGATTACAGTACAAGATATGTAGAAAGGTGAAAGAAAGAAGTGTGACAAAAGGGGCCAAAAGAAAAAGAAAGGATAATGACATGGGAAATTTCTGACTTTATATTGATTAGAAATTAAGAGTACATGCACCAAAGCAAAGACCATAGGATATTAATTAATTAGGATGGATTATTTAATATTTGATGTGACTTCCATTGTTTACCCCCCTTCACGAATTAATTTCCCTCTAATTTCAGGAATTAAATTCCACGTTTATAAATCAAGCTTCTTTCATCTTGGTGTGACTTATGTGTCTCTTTTTTCCCTTTTCCATGACTTAATTATGAACCACATAAATGTGAGGAGGAGAGTGAAACCAAAACTAAAAGAATATACCCCACAAGATAATTATTTGACATGGTTTTGAATTTTAGGAATATATAGACAAAAGATCTGAGTTTAATTGAAAATATTTGGGATGGAATTTGGCATATAAGCTCATTTTTCATGTTTGAAGTTTTTAAAATAACATTAAGAATTACTACTATTGCAGTAAGCATTTAATAGCGGATAATGATTTATGTAATGGATAATGGTTTAGGACAAAACATTAATATTGTTTTATTCGCTCATATTAGAATGATTGTTTCCTTTATTTTTAGCGAGTACTCTCTTCATTATTTTTATTTGATCTTTTCACTAACTTTTTTCATTTATGGTATAATCTATTGCTTTATTATTCTAACAACATATTAAATGTTATTTTTTCTAATACCCATAATAATCTTTTTTTAAAAACATTATTTAATTTAAGAAAGCTAAAGGTTATTTTTAAGGGTATTTGAGTAATTTTCTTAATAACTATCTCACAGTTTTTTTGGTGTGATCGAGATTAGTTTCTCCTATCCCTTGTAAACAACTAAACTAAATAAATATAGTAATGTTTACCAAATTAGAAAATAATATGAAGATGTTTGTAAACTATGTATCCTACTTAAGTAATCTAACCAATAACCATTGTCTTTTTACCAAAGTATTTTTAATATTTAACACTAAATTCCCCCTAATTATATTTATTGACAATAAATTACAAATAATAAAATTAAACATAATGACTCAATAAATCTTCACAAGCCATGCATATGTAAGAAGTAGTCAATTATTTGTTTATGTTTTCCTCAAGGGGATATGATTCATTCTTTACATAAGAAATTGCTAATTACTTTTAGGTCTACTACTTTTTTGTGCAACTTTTAGGGCTATTACTAATACAAATAAATAATAAATAAATACATAAATAAACAAATAAATAAAAGAAGAAGAAAAGAAGAAAAAGTAAAGGAGAAAGAGGACAAAATGAGCTGAGGAGGAAAGAGAGAAAGAAAAGAGGGCAGACAGACATATATCTAATCATCCCATTTTGCAAACTCACTAAATTACAAAACACAATTTCACAAACAAAGAAGTGGTCTTTTCTTCTCCTCTTCTCTTCTCTTCATGCCCCCTTTTCTCTGAAAAAACCCCAGAAATAATCCCCACAATCTTCAAATTTCTTCTTCTTCTTCATATTCATCATCACATCAGCTTGCTTTCTGGTTAATGCTGACACATTTGCACAGTCTACCAGAAGCTGAAGCTGAAGAAGCTGCAACAATGGATGTTGATTTCTGGGGTTCTAAGTTTCACTCTTCTAAGCAATTCTCTGCCCATCTTACCTCTGGTTCTTTCCCTCTCTTTTTCTCTTTCTGGGTTGCTTAAATTTTGCAAATTTTGATGATATACCTCTTTAATTTGGTCATTTGTAGTGTATAACTATCTGGGTATTGTGAATTTTAGACATTTCTCATGTTTTCCTGTCCTTTTTGTCAGTATGATTGCATCTCAAACTTTTGTAGGGAAATTATGGTGAAAAGTAGGAGAATTAGTATGTGATTAGTCCATATGAATGATCATTAAGTTGAGAATTGGGAATTTAGAAGATTGATTAGTGATACTGTGATAGGTGATGGTGAATTATGTCATGACAGTAAATTTTTTTGGTCATTTTGTGGCTTTTTATTATGGTAGAAAAAATTGAGATATCTGACCCTAATGGTAACTAAACTGGTTGACACAGGAGGTCATATGTTGGTGGATAATTCAGAAGTATATGATGATGGAAGAAGTTACTTCACTTGCCCCTTCTGCTATGTCGATACCGAGCTTTCGCTTCTTTGCAATCACTTCCAAGAAGAGCATTGTTTCGATGTCAAGAATGCGGTATGTGCGTTCGGATTTGGGTTTGATCATGTAAACCTTTTGTAGTCCGCCCGCCTTTTGAATTTCGGTTCTTATATGCTAAGTTCTTAGTGCTTTGTTGATCAAGTTTGCATTGTATGTGTTTGTATGGCATAGGATTGAGTTGAGTTTCTATGAAGAGTAGGAGTATGAATGTGTTGTATGTCATAGGATTGTGGCAAACTCTTCTTTAGTACTCACTCGAGGCAACAAACCTTTAGACTTTAGGGCTAGTTAGACAATCATTGGGGTTATAGATTATGACGCCGGACTTGGGGAGATCATGGTGTAGGTAATCTTACGTCGGTGAGCATCATAGTTCATGGAGAGAGTGATTCGTATGCGCTATTTTCTAAAGTGTTGAATTAATGTTTCGTGTTTTCTCGTTGATGCTTAATTCGTATGTCCAACATTAGGGTTATGGGATATGGGTTATTTCTGCAACAACCCCCATGCAAGTGTTTGGCGAGATGCAGATATAGACAGTCTTACCTAAATGAACATAATTGTTGATGGAGAGGGTGATTCATACGGGTTATTTTGTAAAATGTCGATTGGATGTTTTACGTTTTCCCCTTTTGCTTATTTCATCTGAACAATTCAGGTTTGCCCTATATGTGCACTAAATTTGGGGAAGGATGTAGCCGGGCATTTTAGGGTTCATCATGCAAGTTCAATCAAGGTATAAACTCCTTTACCCAAACTCACACCTATTTTCTTCTATTATCGACCCTCCCATTTCCTTTCGGTATGTTCTAACATACCCTAATGATACATACTAGACCCTGAGAAAATCCCAAAAGCCGGAGTACTGGGGCATGTACACTGGCAGAGGTTCTCTTATTGGCTTAAACTCAAGAGGCAACATCGACAATACAAGTGGTTTGGCACCCGATCCCCTTCTCTCCCCGTTTTTGTGTGGCATACCGTGTTCAGAGCCCAAGCATGATGAACCACAAGACTCATGTCTTGCTGATGAGAACTCATCCATTCTCGAGACTGACCGGTACTTTTTTCCTCCCATTTTCCTGAATTCAATCTAGTCTCGACAATTGCTAATTGCTTTTAGGGCTAAGTCATGTACTGATGTTTGTTCTTCGCAGCTCAAAGCCAACAACGTCGAATCAGAGCGATGAGGAAGACCGGGACTCAGAAGAGTTGAGGCAGAGAGCCGAATTCTGCCGGGAGTTGATTCTTTCGGTCATCCTCTGAAAACGGTCCCTTTCTTCAATCAAACCCTTACGTCGAACTAAAAGATTTGGTGCGTGCGTTTTTGGAACAACGGCTAGTTTTCAGGAATTATTTGGATCCGGTGATCAAGGAAACTTCTGAGACATGGATATAGTGCATTCTGCTTGGGTCACTCGAGGCAATGTATAGTGTATTAGGGTATTAGCGATTGCTAATTTGGTAGTAATTATCGGTATGTTTAGTGTGGAAAAGAAGAGCTAGTTTGGCTCCTTTGTAGGAACAACTACATTCGGTTCTCAATGAGCAAATGAGCTTATTTATAACCCTCTATACTGTCTTCTATTTCGGCAAAATTGAACAGGTTATCAGCTTCGTGCTGTCAAATTCATGCATCTATGCCGTGTTCTATGTTTCTGTGGCTCGATAATTAGATGTGGGGAGAGAAAAAACCGGAAAAGTAGGAACCCTAGATGGATAAATTCATGAAACAGGTAGCCCAAGATTTTAATATACATGGATTACCATCAAAGTACACTACAATGACCTCCTTTTGGAGTCACAATGAAGAATAAAACAACCCTATGTACAAAAGTATGCCAGAATTTTCTGCCAACTATCAATCGAAGAACTAAAAAATGACCAAAAAGAACGGAAAAAAAAAATGACTAGAGACTTGCATCTAAGAACTACGCGATAAACCAATCATGTACCAGTACTTCTGATCTGACAAAATGACCATTTCAGCTGAGTTGAGCATCTTCTTCCAAGGTGTCTTTCAAGACCACGGCGATTCCCACATCAGATTCAGACGGCCGTTTAGAACTGTTGTTAAAATGCGCCATCAAATTATTCAACTTACCCAGATTGCTAGACCGAACAGGCCCTATTCTAGGAGGATCCCCGACCTTTGTCAGGATATCAAAGAAATTAGGGCTCACAGGAACATCTATACTACTTGAACTTCGCGTAAATGCTTTCTTTATAGGTGGTAAACGAGGATTACCGTATAATCTCTTCAGAATGACACCCGACAGTGGAGACAGACAAGGGCTCGGTTTTGCTCCCAAATGCCCAGGGTAAAAATTCACCCCACAGTGCATTCTGTAGTCCGGGATTTTCCTCCTACACATGCTCAACACTTGGATTCGCGTTCCTGGTGTGAGCCCCGCTAAGAGCTCAGACACCGCTGACTCGTGTTTTTGCATGAGCTCGTCCAGTTCTCTGTGTTGCTCAGACAGCAAAAGATCAAGCTTCTCGGCAGTCTTTTTCAACTCTTCTGGTTTAGCGTTGTCAGATAATTCACCATTTTCTTCTTCCTCGAGTTTCTCAGAAGCCCTTTTTGACACTTCAGGTTCGTCAATGTTAGAAAGTTTACCCTTTTCTTCTTCCAATTCATTCGTTGAACCGTCTTGTTTCGCATCTGCATGGTGGTCGTTGCTGTCACATTCAAGAGTGTTAGGCGGGTCAGGATTTTTCTCTTCATTACATGCAGGGTCATCTCTAAACTGTTGTTGACCCGAAACCACCAACCCGGGTTTCTTATCATTGTTTTCATTCACATTGTCTCCGGTTGCAACCGGTTCATTGTGGTCACCAACTTCATCAGTCTTCCGTTCAAGTGAGTTCCCATTTCCAACAGTTCGTTTGCTTTGGTTTACCCAATCGTCAGACGAGCCAATGAAGCTGGAAGTGACCGGGGATCCCATAGTACCCAGGAAGCTCGGATTGACCGGGGACCCCATAAGCGGCCCATAGAAGCCTGGGTAGCCGGGGGACCCCACACTGGCGCCCCCGGCTCTAGGAGAATCTGACCAGAACTTGCGGCCCGAAGGCAATCTTTCAAGCCTAAAAACACCAGGTGGGTTTGTCAGTAGGGGCGTCTCATCCTTGTTTTCATACATAGGAAGGGGGGACAGCTCGTCCCGGCTCTCACTGTCAACTGATTCCCCTTCAAATGATTCCCTCGGGGACCAACCCGGAATCAGAGCCCCGATTTCTGCATCGATCATTTCAGCAATCGTTGGGACATCTTGGTCCGTCAGGTCCAATTCGTGAACCATTTCACTCGCAACAGCTATCGATGTATCAGCTTCAATGTCGAATGGGAAGTGAATATTACGAAACTGGCCTGGAAAATAGAAACATCGGACCTCAGTCACTGAATGTACAAGAACAATGACAGCACCAGCATACACGGGTTTGGGAAGATCTAGATGTAGGCAGCACTATTGTCTACCGAGAGGCTGAATACGGTGCAGTGAATCGTGCACATCGAGGTAAACATCAACTTAAATCAACGAGAGACGCTATACTACAGAACCATGTAATAACTATAGGCTATTACCCACAGTTTTGACCAGCTTTCGGAAAGTGCTTAAGCTATCATACACGGTTTTGGCCGTTTTATGGAACAATGTCAAGAACATAAGGTTATCATACACGGTTTTGACACCATTTTTACCAACATGCCAGAAAAAACATGACACACGGAACCAAACACGTCGGACTTGACTCGAGAGCATAGAGCAAGAAAAAACCTGTTGAGTCAGATATCCTCAACTTTATAAATATTGTGTTGACATCTTTTCTTTCCCCTTGCACCGAAACGTCTCTACTTTGAGCAGAACCGGTGTCGTCCAAACATTTTAAACCTACAACAGAGTGGTTACAGGTGAGCCAGTGACATATGCAAATGCTTATAACAAGAAAGGATAGCTTCTTATTTTCACAGCAATCTCATAACCATACCAGCAGGATGAGGCACATTGATGTGTAAAGACCGGCTAACGTTATCAGGACTTGCGTCACACAAAAAGGGGTCGACTAGGAGTTCTCCGGCTGACAGTCTATGTGACACATTTGCAATACATTTTTCTATAAATGCTTTGACATTTGGATCCGTCACTTTTCCCAAAGACGCGGGCTTAACTCCCTGGAAAGGAAAAGGAACCATGAGTGTAACACTGTTCGTTATAATTGAACCCCCCAAAAGAACAACCCATAATAAACTTTCAAGCTAGTGACAGTTAATCTGCCGTTGAGATGCAACATTTGTGTATCATAATTCATGGCTGAAAAGACAATATATATACTGGAGATGTCTTCGCCATGAATTAGAAAACCACATAGTCCACAGTTGTAGCCACTGGAATCTAAAGTATGAACAATAAAGGGTTCAAAATCTGCGATATACTTACTGATGTTACTTTCTTATATATCTGAGCAGCATTGGTACACTCAATGTAAGGGTATTCCAAGGTGACCAGCTCCAGAAGACACATGCCAAAGGCATAGATGTCAACAAGTTCATTGTATTCCTCTTCATAAAGCTCGGGGGCCATAAATTCCGGTGTACCTGCAACGAGATCAAGGATCAACAATGCTTATATGTTCCATATTTCCAACGCTCAACTTTCACCCGAGTTTACTAATCGTTACGCTATCCAACCTTCCCATACTCCTGAAAAGAACAAAGCAGCCCTAGAAAACTTTCGAGAATATAAGAATATGTCCTCACCAATGACACTGTGAGCCGCCTTTGCATGGTGGAGGATGGCTGCCAGCCCTAGATCGCCAATTTTCACCTCACCATGGTTTCCGTTGACAAAAATGTTATCGCACTTAAGATCCCTGTGTATGATCGGAGGGTTGTGGCTATGGAGATACACGAGCCCTTCTAGAATCTGTCTTGACCATTTCTTTAGAGCCCTCAAATCGACATGCTTATGCTTCTTCCGGTATCTACCACACAAAACCAAAACCCCAACTCTCAATATGTCACACAAAAGAAACGATAACTCCCAGTGTGGGCCACGTTTAAGCAGAGACCCACAATAGAGAGACCGGTTCCAAAAGACCCACGAAATGTCACACAAAAAAAACACGAGTACACAAAGGCTGAATCTCGATGACAAGGTAGGTAAATAAGGGATCAAAACATACTGGCGTAAAGTGCCCGAGGTGAAGATCTCAGTGATGAAGTTAATATGCTCGTTTTTGGTATCAACCCAAGAGTTATAGAACTTGATAATGTTCTTGTGCTTCAAAGTCTTGAGGAGATGAACCTCCGAATATAGCCGTTCTAAGTCCTCAGAATTTCGCAATAGTTCAGCGACCTTAACTTGATTCCAAGCTACTTCTATTCCTTCCAATTCATCAAATGCTCTGTATCTAATCAGTTCTTATATCAAGGATCAACATTACTCTACTATAACACCGAAACAACAATTCTCAGCGTGAATTCCGCATAAACACGATTTGAGGATATTGAAATATAGGCAGTTTTACCCCATAAAAACACTGCACTACTAAAATAAGACATGATGCTTCAAACAAACATAAACCAAGTACATACATGATACATCACATCAAATATTGGGACTACCAAAATAAAGGATACACTTTCTTGAAAGCTCCTTTTCCCAGAACCTCCTTGTACTGCAACACATCAAATGAGCAAACATAAACAAATCAACAAACCTAATAACATTTGCCAAGAAATATCATACAACAGACATATCAAAACCCAATCAACCAAATTGTTATATTCAAAAAACCATCATCTGGGATAATTCCAAAATGACAAAAATATGAACATGACAATTAAATTTCAATACTAACCCGACCGTATCGACCAGTTGGATCAACCTCAACAAAATCAACTTCTGGATCGTCCGGGTCAGGCTCTGAAACTGCCGCCTGGAGCATAATTCGACTTTACGAAACCCAGAAATATCAAAACGAAATTCGACAAACAAATATAGCCCAATTAGACAAAAGGGCGAAGATTCTGTGAAATGTTCAAATGAGTTTTCTGCTTGCAACTTCAGAACAGGAATCGAATCAAACCCAATTCAGAAATTTTGAAGAAATTCAGAAATTTTGAAAAAAAAAACTCAGAAATTTTGAAGGAAATTCAAAATGGTATGAATATGAATGGAAGAAATAGAAGAGTCGTATGAATTGGGCGTCAACAGATCGATGATTGCAACGGCGGAGCAAATCGGAAAATTTTCCAGGGCTTTTGCCAGAGAATAAAATTTTTTAAAAAAGGGAAAGTTTGGATTTTTAGGAAGGAAGTCAAAACGTCAAAATAGTGATTAATCAGGCTTTAATTCTTTCATGTAAAAACAAAACGAAAAAAAAAACTTTGCTTTGTTTTTTTCGTTCTTGCCTCCGCAGTTGGCGATTGGTCAGGTAATCACGTGCATGGTCTTTTTGGCATGTGACCCAACTTAAAGCAAATTAATTATGAAACCAGTCATCTTTTATTTTTATGATTTTTAATTAATACATCAGATTATTTTTTAATCTAATATTTATAAAATATTACATAAATATATTTATGTAAAAATAGGTTCGTGAAAATTTTAATTATGCAGTTAGCCTTATATGTAAAACTATAATATACTCCCTTCATTGGCTTTATATTATTGTCGCTTTTGGAAATTATGCAGTTAAATTTTGAAAATTTTGACCAAAATTTTTTTAATATATATACAATGACTTGTTTTATAAAATTATTGTTATTAGAAAAATATAATATTTTCATTGTTAACAAAATATTATATAAAAAATTATCTATCAAAAAATGACATTGGATACTGTGCCAGTTAATAATTTACAACAACTATATCAAAAAGTGACAATAGAGTAATTAATTGTTGAAGTTATTAAAGATTAACTATATATTTCCAAATAGTAATAAGGAACATGGGGAAATAGAGTATTAAACGGTCATTATGAGAATCACATGAATATTCATAATAAAAAAAAAGGATCACATGGATAAGATATGAGTATGAAATGCCTTTCATTTACATGAATACTTGGAGTTTTCATTCTATTTAAATGAGTATATTTTGTTGTTCAAATTATTCCAAGGTTATCACTAAAATTCAAAGTTCATGAAAAAAATAAAATGACCTCGAACAAAATAAATAAATAAATATATCTTCTCTCGTACAAAAATAGACATTGGTCATATTAGTGAAGTTGGCTTCCTAACCTCTGGAAATTAATAATGCAGTTTCCTTCGACTTTCCATATCTTCTTCATCTTCCAACCAACCAACTAACCTTTGAAACTCAAACTGCATAAGCCTGCAGCTAGTCTAGACTCATGTCACTGACTGGCAACCACTCGCTTCACGTAGTTGGAAACAAATCCAACTTTACGTATTCGAAAACAATCTGACTTCACATTGACGGAAGCAATCTGGCTCACACGATCTGCCTACTACTACAAGAATCATTGGGTTGGGTTGGTTTCTAGGGTTTTCGGCAGAAAAATGAGCATAATTGTTACGAATTTTAAAGAGACTAATTTTATTCGAATAAAACTAAAACTAAACTTTCAATTAACAAAAAAAGTAAACAAAAAGGGGCTTATCGTCAACTATAATGATCGATGACAGCCCTTCCAATAAGATAAAGAGGAGTGGAGGCTAGGTTTTTTTGGGAGAAGAGCATTGACCGTTTTGAAATTAGACTCTATTCTTTTGTAAAGTAAGTTAAATTGTATCTAGTGTTACCTTATCTTGCCTTATTTTACTCCATAATTCAAAAGAGTAGAGTTATAATTTTAGATCATTTATATTTAACATTATTTATTCAACTTACAAAATTTATTTTAAAATAAAAAAAATATAAGATATGACATTTACTTACATTTATTATTTTACTTACATTTCCTTAACATAACCCGACCTTACCTTCCCTCACGCTAAAAAAAATAACAGAATCTCAATCTCCCTATAAATATGATATTTGTTGGTGTCACATTGTCCATGTCTATAATTGTTATTATATGCCCACTTACTTTAATTATTATTGTTGTCGTTGCACCAAAGCATAACATTTTTTTGCAAAAATAGCACCAAAATAATTTAAATATTTCTAAAGTAATTTAAACGGCCAATTTAAATAAATATATATATATATATATATATATATTAAATTTATAATGCAAATAATATATAAGTGCTTATCAAATAGGGAATAAACCTTCTTATACATCTCGCTTATAGCTGAGAAAGGCCATTTCTTTTCTTTTCACATCAAAACTCAAAACTTCGGTTTCCAGTTTAAAAAAACTAGAAGCATTAAAAAAGTTAATTAATTAGGGGAAAAAGTAGATCCATATAGGGTGTGTTTGATGAGATAAAAAGGAATGAGATTAGGGTGGAATGGGTTACTATTCCTTTTTTACCTGTTTGGAGAACATGATATGGAATGGAATTGCTATTCCATAAGAATTGTTATCCCTCCCAAATAGAAAGAATTAGATACCTCCCATAATTGGGGGGAATCAAATACAATCTCTGAGGGATATCTCATCTGCTCTCAACCCACGAGCCCTAAACAGAGATAGACGACAACACCGCTCCACCACCGCCCAGTGCCGCTCTCAACTTCACTTCACTTCAGGATTCTAATTACATTGTCAACCCTCCATGATTCTAATTCCATTCCCATCCCATTCCTGAAATCTCTCCAAACAGGCCCATAGATATTCTGGATATATCATGTCACGTTCTAGCTAGAGATTAGAGTTAAGCTAGCATTAGTTATTTTGAGGACTTGTCCAACGTATAAGAGTACATATATATCAAAAAGGATTACAAAAATAACAAGTTGATTTATAATCTAATATAAGTACATTTTTTTGGGGGATCATGGGAACAACATATAATCTACCAAAGATATGCAGGGTATATTGCGCATGCCTAATGCTATGCTAATGAGGCTATCCACCTATACATTATATTAATCATGCATCACTAATCACAAATTATACTATATGATATGAATGAGTGTGCTAACACTATGTATGTCTATTTCTCATTTAAATAAATAATGTTATCGCATGTACATAATCTAGATAGTTGAAAATGATACATTTTTTTTTACCTTAAATTGAAATGGAATAAAGTAAAAAATTGGGTCAATTGAAACTATGCAATAAATACTTCCATTCATGGGAACATTACCACAATATCTTAAAAAATAAGTGTTATCACTTGTTAGTTACTATCATTAAATATAAGGTTACTATTACTAAAATCACAACAAAATTAAATGCTACTGAAAAAAGTATAGTATTGTAATTTTTGATACAATATTATTTGCAAATTATCAATTAAAGGGACACTCCCCTCATCCAAAAAATTTGTCTCAGTTTGACCAGTATGGTCAAGCTTTATAAGTTTTAACTGTTAATTTATTAAATTATTTAATGACTCAATGCATAAAATATCATGATCATTAAATTTACAATGGAAAATACTTATAACTAAATGTAACATTACAAGTCATGGAAAGATAAAATTACGAAAAAATAATGGTCAAAGTTATGCATTAATTGAAGATCATACTAATAAGTCAAACAGGACAGTTGTTTTGATACGAATTCTAATACTTTAAAAAATGTAAAAATCAACAAAGTGACTGCTGTTAAGAGTAGGAAACAAAGGGAGTAACTTTATTAATTTCGTCAAGGGCAAAAAAGGTTTGATAGATTATTGTGGAGAACTACAACAAGAATGCATGCAATCCTTTGTTTATATGAGATCAATTTTTTATGAATAAGAACTAAATATGGCCGAAAGAGAAGATATGCACCTTAAACCACCGAAAGTACATGTACACATGAAGAACAATTAGGAAACCCTAATTAATTGCGTTAGTTTTGTTCCCCAAAGTACTACCAAATCTTAGAGTAAACGTAGGGAAAAGAATAACACATTTTCAATAACTTTTGTAAATTTAGTTATTACCCTCTTTGCCACAATATTGACTTTCAACTCGGAGTTTTTTTTTTTTTTTTTTGGCTTCATAATTAATTAGGCGCATAATCATCCTAAAATGATAAATATTTAGATACAAGATGATCGACTTCTCACCTAAATTATTCTAAAGGTACCGTTATGTCATTATTTTCAGGGTTATTATAACTTATAAACAATAAAAAAATAATTATTTACTTATAATTTTTTTATAAATATAAAGTTATGCATAAAATGTGCATTTTCTAATATGATTGATAAAATTAGGTTATTATTTATATTTTTTGATATAACTAATAAGTATTATACTCCTATAGTTGATAAACATATATAATTATTAAAGAAAATGTAGAAACTGTGACGCCCTCCACAACATCAGCAACGGGGATCTCCACAATGCTCAACACAGAGGACTTCCACAATGCCTATAAAGTTTTGTTTGAAAGAACAAACTAGGGAAGTATATTGAAATCTCTATCTCATCTTCAGAATATTCTCCAAGATTACATATATTTATTCATATATATGTTCTCGCAGATTATGTCTTGATTAAGCAAAGATTGAAGCTGCTAGAAGAAAGAAGATAGAAGATGATCACCAACTAAGGAAACTTCAAAATAGTCATTGTATTGGAGGCTCAAGCATCTATATAAAGCTCGGTTGTCTCCCTCTCTCAAGCAGTTGATTCCAAGCATCTATATAAAGCTCGGTTGTCTCCCTCTCTCAGACAGTCGATTCCAAGCAAGTAATCGAGTGTAGGAAATCTCATGAGGTTTTTGAATGTAGCCACTGAGTCCTTGGTGAGAAATGTAACCAGTAAGGTACTTCTGGTGAAGTGTAACCAAAGTTCTTGATGAGTTATGTAGCTAAGTGAGGTGTTGTGTAACAAAGCCTTGAAGCACTAAGGCTTTGTGAGTTTGATATCCATTGTAATCCGTCATGTTCTTCTCTACCTCATCTGTGAGACCCCTCTTTTCTGCCTCGTCTGTGAGCAGGGGCAGAGCCGGAAAAAAATTTATTGAGGGTGTCGATTTATTAATATTCTTTTAACTGTTTGTCATAAGTTCAATTTTCAAACTAATCGTTTTTACTTGTTTATTAAGTTTTTATCCAAACTTTTTTTTAGTTCATTTACACTTAATCTAGTAGCAAAGATACTTATTCAATTTTTGAGTTCACAATAAATATACTACAACAAGTACAAAAATAATAACATATCACATTATAGCCCCACTAATGCGAGGTCTAAGCGGCCTAGGTACGTATAGGCAGTTTTACTCTTATATATGAGAGTACATGAAGAGTATATGAAGGAATTAATTTATCAGTAAAAAAGAGAGAGAGAGAATCTTTTGGAAGGA
Organism: Portulaca oleracea; assembly: GCA_029582165.1. Classification (NCBI taxonomy): domain Eukaryota; kingdom Viridiplantae; phylum Streptophyta; class Magnoliopsida; order Caryophyllales; family Portulacaceae; genus Portulaca; species Portulaca oleracea. The sequence continues at coordinate 60,714,538 of CM055868.1, read as the reverse complement.
CTCATAATGGAATATTAAGATGAAAAATGCGGAAATATAAGTCTATGAAAAGTATTTATTAAATTACTTAAAACCATAGTATTTAATATAGTACATAGTGAGAAAGAAGAATGTATATATATGTGTAAGAGATTAGATACAAGAAATCTAATATTATAATTGTTGAAATTAACTCATAATCTAGTTGAAAAAACTACTCAAAAAATAAAATAAAGACGAAATAAATAAAAATAGTTGATATAAAGGATGAAGTAAACTACAAAACAAATATCAAAAGAAATAAAATAATAAGTTAGATGAATGAATTAACAAACTGGAAAAGTTTTGAAACAAAATTGTTCTTTATAAGATTTGAACCCATGATTAAAGATTAAAACTTCTGCAAGTACTACCATCCAACTACCAAGATACTTATGTTTTATTATACACATACCAATATACATAGGTTTCTTGGAGCATGGGGGGTGTTGTGGTCCTCGCCACCACCCCTCTAGCTCCGCCACTGTCTGTGAGATCCCTCCTCTCTGCCTCATCTATGAGGCCCTTCATCACAAGCCTTATCTGTGAGGCCCCTTCTCTTTGCCTCATCTGTGAGACCCCTCATCACAAGCCTCGTCTGTGAGGCTCCTCAACAGAAACTGAATATCAGTTTCTGTCCTTGTAAGCAGTCATCAAGGACTCACTATCCTGATTCTGCTAAGTTCCCTAACCTCCTTTATTTCTCTTGTACCTTAACGTTTATCTAATAATGAAGTATTATTCAATTATATAAGTACTATTAACGTCCTTGTGTTTATAAGTTTCACCCCCCTCTTGGCCTCAGCTCCAACATAAAATATTATCAAAAGTTAGAAATATGTGAAATATGTATAATTCAAAATGATTATTAACCATTTTGAGTTAAGATATATATCATTATCCATTTGTATATATGATATATATCATGCACTTTGCATGGCTTTAGTTTTGTGCGCACACTATATATTGCTGATTCAATCAAAACGCTAACTGCTACCCGAATTATTACCGTTAAACCCCACCGATCTTCCTTCAAGTTGAAAAAAAAAAGAAATAAAGAATAATTAAACTTACAATATATCCAAGAGATGGAGATGAGAGACAAGTGCACTGAACGAGAGAACATGCATATGGACAATTTCTGGCATGACTAAAATCACGAGTGCATACAATACACCCACATGCATTAATAATAGGTTTACTGTTTTGATGGGATTAATTACTCCCTCTGTTTATATTAATTGTAATTTTGTTGACTGTTATGATCTTTAATTAAGAATTTTTTACATAATATTCTATTAATAATAGCAATATTATACTTCTAACATAATATTTTTTTGTTACGAACTTAGTGATAGTAATTTTATATAACAAATAATTGTCTATTATTAAAAAATTACGGTAAAAAATTATTATTAAAAAAAAAGGTGAAGTCTAGAAAGAGGCGGAGGAAGAAAGGCGCAGAAAGGTGGCACATCTTGTCTCTTAAGGCCAAAAAAGTGTGTCTTTTGTATTCTTCGATATGCATATGTAGTGAACTAGTGATGGACTTGGAAATCAAGTATATGTTTATTAATATATTTATGATAAAAATTAAAATATATCTGTATGAATATAGCCATCAAAGTTATATTAAAAATTTAAGATTGATTTGCAAAAATTTTTTAAAAAAACGACAAATATTTGTTCACAATATCAGGAAACATATATTGGACTATAAATAATAAATTTATAGTCCTATATGTACATGTTCTCAAGTTTTATAGGCGTATCTGTATTGATTCTTAAAAAAAATATTTAGTATAGTTTGAGATAAAATTATGAAGGATTATGAATTATATGTTTATTAAATGAATATTTTAATATAATGGTCCTAATCCTAAGATATGAATCCGCCACTGATTATGAATTATTTATTTTAAGTTATTGGCCAATTAGACCAACTTTTTTTAATTAAAGCTAATCCATACTTTGCCTGGAATTGACATTTTAAAAATATTGAGTTTTGTCTTTTCTTTTAAATAATTCTCATGGTACTCTCATTCTCATGGTATCCTGAATCCTTTTTTGTGTGGGGAAGGTGAGAAGTGACCTAGCTAGTTGATGCAAGGTCTATTATTGGACAACTTCTAAGTGAAGCATATAAAATCGAAGTAATAACCTCATAATTATCTTTTAAAATTTACCATGTATCAAAATAGAATCACTATAAATTATTATAATACTACAACAACATAACTCTCCTCTTTTTTCTTTACTATGAGAACGAGATTGAATTTGTTCTTTAATACAAACATTATATTCACATAAGAAAAATTAAAAGTATATATAGTAATAAGACAATTTTTTTGATAAAGTCATAAAATTAAAGACTCGTCATAGCCAAACAACCTAGTCTTATTCCCGTCATTCTTTTTTGTCTTTTCTTAAGAAAAACTAAAAATATACTTAAATATTTTGACTAGTTATATGAGTTGTAGAATTTATACTAATCATTTTAAGTTTCGAATTTTGGATTTTAACCCTGGTATGAAAAATTATAATGCAACAAGAAAGAATATGACCTAACTAAAACGACATATAACGACATGAATACATGAAAATTGTACAAGAAGGATATTCTATCCTCTTGTGCAACACATGGAACCAAATTGTAGAAAAACATAAAACTTAGGATGGAGACTCATGAAGATAGTCGGCAAACATGCTTTTCAAGTCATAAATTCATATTCACTACACACTTATCCTTTTAACTCTATCACTAATATCATCATAAATCTATCGTACTACATCCAACGTTATGATGACTATTTATGAATACAGGGATGACTAATAATTTATTTGGCATGATTCTAATAAAAGTCATCCCTTAATATTACCATTTCCAATATAATTATATAACTAATTAAAATAGAAACTAACTCTTATTTTTTTACCATTTTCAATACTATTTTCTTAAGATCTTCACAAAACTTTAAAGTGACAATTATTAAAGAGTGGAGAAAATACCTAAATTGACACACATTCAGAAGAATGGGCAAAAAAACTAGTAAATTATTAGTTACATTCTTATTGAAGAGACAATCTAGCAGTGGCGGATCTAGACATTCGAAATAAAAGTGTCCATTATACTACTACACTCACACGAGAATACAAAATTCATAATTTTTACTTTTCATTCTACTAAAATAATATTCTATTTGTTGACCTACGGGTGGTCATGGCTACCCCAAAACACCATGGGGATCTGCTCATGCAAACATCACTTATTAGTCACAGTAATTCAGTAAAATATTAAAGAAAGTCACCATATATACAAATAGTCTGTTTCACAATAAGTCTATATAAGACGATTTTACACTAAAATTTGTATTTTTTGCTTTTTTTCAATTATAAATAGAATTTTATCCCCTGGATTTGACATACATAATTCCTAGAACCTGGTCTGATCAAATATCAATATAAACTCATCCTTCCCTGCCACCTGCCCCTTTAGTAAGATACTATTTCCTCCATATTCAGCCAACCATAATATATACATATTAGAGATATAATCATAGTATTTTATATCCAAGTTTAATTAGAAGGAAATATTATAGGAGATTTTGTGCTGTGATTTTAGCCCATTATTCTATTCCAACAACCCATAATAATCCATAATTTAATATAATCATCTGGGGGGTTCAATATATATATTTCTCTGCTTTTCCCCCCTGTTCTTGTGCTGTGTTTGGGGGAGAGAAAAGGGGAGAGAGAGAGATGGGAACAGTTCATGAAGAAGAAGAACAAAGTGTAAGCCTTGAGCTTCTGAGGAAAAAGCTGAGAGAATTTGCAGAAGAAAGAGGATGGGGACCTCATCATACTCCCAGAAACCTACTTTTGGCTCTGGTATGTAATTTTTTTTAATTTTTCCTTTTACATTTGAGTTTTCAGTGTTTTTTAATGGGTTAATCATCTTATTAACCATTATAAAACGAGTTCAACAGTGATAAAATGTTAAACTTATTCATACTTCACACTAGATATAACGTAACCCTAAATAAATGAGATAATCCAAACTAGGGTGAAAGTGCAAAACTATATATTATGCGCTTGGTACGTAGTTTCCCTGGAAAGACTTTTTTATAAAAAACTTTCTCTAGCCTCCCATGAAACTTTTTACCGAGGTTAATGGGTCTTACATCAAAATTTTCATATATTTATCAACTTGGAAAGTTTCTCAACCAAACATATATGATAATTATATTATGATGACCTACCAATGAGCTCTAGCTCAAGTGGTACCAGTTGTACTATGGTATCCCACAGATCCCGGGATCGATTCTTGGGAGCAGCAACAGACGTGTATGCTTACCATTGTAAAAAAAAATATATATATATTACGATTACGATGACCTAGTTATTATATATATATAGTTCTATTCCTTAAGGTCAAGGGTTGATATTGGGCCAAATCGCATAATTATTTGTTAGCGGAAGATGCTTGTAATGTTTTTTTAGATTTCGAATAAAGTTGGTCTTATTCTTGCATGAAAATCCATTCCAAAGATTTATCATCTCATTATTAAATTATCAATCTTGCATCAGTTGCATGCATGTTTAGTTCTAATTAGTATTTTTTTTGTTTAATTAAAACATAGAAGATGATAATTACTAGGAAAACTAATTATAAAGTATAGAAAACTCAAAAAGAAATATTGAAAGAAATTGAAGGTTGATTATTCTATTAACTATGAAGCATTCTTATAATTATATTCCTGATATGTTATCCAACGTAGTTAGTTAATTTAAATTTGTATATGTCATCAAGGTTTTCATTAAAATAAAACACCCAAAAAATGAGGGGTAAAGGCTGCTCAATAGTAAAACTATGTAGTATATTCTCATATTGCTTTTTCATTTGTGATTTTGTCTAAGTTCATGCATTAGAAAAATGGTGTAAAAATTGTGGAGGTAAACAGTTATTTTCAATAAAATCACGGGTGTTCACTCTAATTAGTTGCTTAACTAAAATGATTTTCTCCGGTCAAGCTTGACTGCTTCTCCAAAAGATTCCTAGAAGGTTCCCATTTACATATCTTTTTACATTACAACACAATAATTTGGTCTCTTACAAGTAGACCGGTCTGTCAATTCTGTCCGCGGGTTTCTGATCGGATGTATATTGAGTTTGGGTAATACAGATTAGCCGTATTTCAGTTTCGGGCAAATAAGGAAGGTGTATTTCAATTTCAAGTCAATCAAATGAGTTATGATTGTGACATTTTCCCTTTTTTCTTTTAAAAAAATGGTTTCTAAAAACTACTTTTTTGTATGATATACATAATAAAATATGATTATTTTCTAGAAATGATAGATTATTATAACTATTTTAACTTAAATTAGAGAAATAGCAAATAAATAAATTGAACTTATAGTTTAATAGTTAAAAGTTACAATGAAAAGTCTCAAATTTCAATAAAGTTGAATTTAAAAAATTAATCTTTCGGATCAAACATGTAGGCTGAGTTTGACTCGCTACTTTTCGGGTTTAGTTGAGAAAAATATATTCAAAACCCATAAACTTTGATCGCGTTATTAGGTCGAGTCAGAAATTAACAGGTCTAATAAGAAGACATACGATACAATTGAAACAGTACATAACACAATAATTTGAACCACTGCCAATTTGTTTGAGATGGAGATCTTGTTGGGTTTTGAGTATGATAAATAAAAAAAATAAATAAAAATTTGTGATGGGAGAATTAGATTTTTATGAACCAACAATAATTCAAACTCTGATGATAGATTATATTTCCCATGACATAAAATAATTAAAAAGTTATTGAAAACGTAGTTAATTTATTCATCAACATTTATGGATCATCGAATCCATGAAAACTCATGATCAACTCCAACCACTATATTCTAACGCTTAACGATAATAAATTAATTCTTACACAAGAACGTACTGATAAATTATTGTTCAAGTTTATGTCAATCTTACATGATTTTCCATTTTCTTTTATTGTTTTAAATTTTAGCTTCTATTATTTTATAAAATTTCAATTAAACAAAAACAACTATACATATCATATCATTGTCCAAATTATATCCAAACGAATCCTAGCAATATAATATATTATCATCTTATAATAATCAACAAAAATCTCCAAAGATACATTCATAAGCATGGATCACCATGATTTTTTTCCATGGAAAATTAATTACTAATTGGGGATAACAGTCAAACTTAAAATAAGAAAGAAAAATAAGGTTGAAAAAGAAAGAATTCAAAGAAATAGGGTCTTGACGAGGAATATTTGTGGTTTAAAGGTCCTATCTGTCAAGAAGAAGTGATGCACTTTGTTAATTTCTTCTTCTTTAGTTGATTTCGAAGCTGTTATATTGTTTTTTTTTTCTTCTCGAAAGTATATTTTACTGTTATGGTTTGATCTCACTATTTTTTGCTATTTTGCATATTTTCGTAATATCTTTAATGTAATTTGAACTTTTAATGGTATTCAATTATCGAAAAAAGAAAGAATAATGATGATGTGAATGAATGCAGGTAGGAGAAGTGGGGGAGCTATCAGAGATATTCCAGTGGAAAGGGGAGGTGGAAAGAGGGCTTCCAAATTGGAAAGAGGAAGACAAAATCCATTTAGGGGAGGAGCTTTCTGATGTTCTTCTTTACTTACTTCAACTTTCTGATAGTTGTGGCATTGATCTTTCCCAAGCTGCCCTTCGTAAACTTCATCTTAATTCTCTCAAGTACCCTCTTAATAAATAAATTATCTTAATAGTATAATTATCCCTCCACAATATACTATTAATTCCCCCTAGCTACCACAATCTGTTGTACCAATCATCAATGTATGTGTGTACTAGTACTCTTGTTAATTACTGGTAATAGAATTGTTATTTTGCTATGTGTTACTTTGGACTTTTTACCGTCTTAATTTAATGTAAGACTTTAACCATCATTTTCAAATAATATGTTTTGGAAAAAGTTGGTTGTACAATTTAATGATGCTAGTTTTCCGAAAATAAATGTGTATTGAGAAATTTATAACCAAAACTTTTAAAAGTTGACCGTACAATTTCTTAGACGACAAATATTGAGAAAACGGAGGAAGTTGTAACCATTCATTTATTTGTACGTTCTTTTTTTTTTTTTTTTGAAAGTGTCATTTTGTTATTTTTTTCTGATTATAATTAGTTGATACAAAGTATAAACCGCATAAGTACTTAAAAGGCGAATATAAAATGCAACTTATGCTAAGATCCAAAATGTAAGATATGTGGGTGATAAAATAAATATCTCACTAGTACTCTATGTAGCAAATAAAATCCTTGATCATTTAACATATAGTGCAAATTCAAGGCCAAAATTGGCATCACCCAAACATATTAAATTCCACTATTGTTTTTTCCATTTTAAACCTGACCAAATACATATACATCAATCAGATAGAATAATAATAGAGTTAAGGAGTGACCCTTTGGACCCACCCCATTTGTGTGTGTTTTGGAGGACATAACAGCTTGGGTTGTGTTTGTGTGTTCCTTTTCACAATACTTGTATTATTGACAACAAGCTAAGACTTCATCAAGGACTTGTCCAAGTTTTCTCCTTGTCAAACCACCTGGCTTTGCTCTTTAAAATTGGTGTAAAATGAGTCAACCCACTACATTTTCCCCTACACCAAGATAACCTAAAATGTATATGTAACAATATCATAAACTTTAGCTGGCTTTAAACTATTGGTCCATTGGATGAAGATAACTAGAATTTAACATCAATCATGCATAGAATAATCAACTCAACCACTTTACCAATGAGCTCTTAGTTCAAGTGATACCAGCTACACCGTGGTATTCCACAAGTTTCGGGATCGATTCTTAGGAGCAGTAATAGGCGCGCATGCCTGGTTTCCCCCTTCCTTCATGGGCTGATGGACCTATTGGGCTTTCCCTGAAATAGGGTCCTAGTGGGTGGTTCAACTTACCAATATAAAAAAAAATCAACTAAACCACTCCAATTGAGAGAGGAACTCACTTCTTTTTCTAAAACCAGGTAAATTTGGTCTGTTTATTGGGTCTTTACTTCAAATATAAGTACATAACCACCAACAAATTTAACAGGTCGAATATCAAACTGCCCATGATCATCACAAGTATAATTCATCAACTCACAATTTTCATTTCATTAATAAAAAATATTTTACTTCCACCAAGACTTGAATCTTGATGGGGAGCATGAAAAAAAGAGGTTAGTTTGTCACTTGGCTACCACCAAGACTTGAGCCCTTAACTAATGAAGGGCTAAATAAACATCACATAGACACACAAAATAAAATCATAAGCCAAAGTAAATGAAGAAGCACTTGTTTACATACGATTTGCAACCTTAATCCTGGACCTTTACAATCTCTTATCGAAACTATATTCTTTGATAGGCAAAACATTGTCAATTTTGATAAAGTTACAAAACTGTATTTAACTAGACTAAATCATACATAAATCCTACCAAATACGATCATAAGTAGTATTTATCATAAACCGAAACAAATCAGTCCTCAATTCAAAAGCAAACATTTGATGGCAACTAAAACCGATAGTTACATTTCTACACTTGTACAACATGGTGTTCATAGAATGAAGACATTAGTCACATTACAATAATAGATAGGCAAGAAGACAAGGTTGGCCAAGCCTTTGAATGTAAGAGCCTATAGATAAGTTGGCCCTAGTTAGCTTCCATTAAATTTATGTCCCATTGAACAAGTAATGTAACAAAAAATAATGTAAATGTTGACAAATATTCCTCCTTCCTTACACACTACGGATGTGCTTCTTAGGTTGTGCTTTCTTTGTCCATCCACTTCAATACTTTATGGTGTATCCTTTCATGGTAGGCCAATTTTCACTTGAAACAAGCCATGACATTTTGTACTATGCTTTAACTTCTTTCACTCTCTTTGGGTGGGTAGTTTTGAGCTTTTAATCATGTTTGTTGATAAGACACTTGGATAGTTATCATTGAGTCATTCTTTTATGATGTGTTTATAAATTGATTCCTTTGAAATAGAAGAAGCTTTTATAAAATTATCTTGTGCATGTATTGTAAAGTGAAACTAGCTATATCTAACTCTTTCAAAACTCTATACAATCAGGGATAATGCTAGACTGCAATGTGAGGGGGGCAACTAATATGGACTAATAGACAAAACTGTACTTGGCAATTTTTGACCCGACCCGAACCCGTCCGAATTTTCTGGATTTTGAACACGATTTTTTCAACTAAACCCGAAGTACACACGAACCCGAAAATTAGCGGGTCAAACCCGACCCGCCCGTTTGACCTGAAAATTTAACTTTTTAAGTTGAACTTTATTAAAATTTGTGGCTTTGCAATGAAATTTTTAACTATTAAACTATAAGCGCAACTTATTTATTTGTTATTTCTCGTATTTTAGTTAAAATAGTTACAATAATCTATCGTTACTAGAAGATGATCATATTTTATTATGTATATTGTACAAAAAGTAGTATTTAAAGACCATTTTTGAAAAGGAAAAAACGGGAAAAGGTCATAATCATAACCCGTTGGGTTGACCCGAAATCGAAATACACCGCACGTATTTTCCCGAACCCAAAATACACCCAATCCGTGTTTACCCGAACCCGATATACATACGACCGACCCGAAACCACCCGCCCGACCGAATTGACAGGTCTAGACAAAACACATCATATTACAACAAGCTAGAGTTAAGAAAAAAAAACATTTAAAACCACATTCTAACCTAAGCTACTACAATTCATTGTCATCAAATGTACTAACTAATTAATATACATTCCTTACAAGTTTAGGGGGCTGGCCATGGCCATGGCCACCCCTTGCCTTAGTGTAACTTTGTCTCTGTGTTGTGTACAACCAAGATTTACATTAGAGGCTTGCATTTTGTTATTTTTGTAATTGGGATGATTTTTTTTTTATAAAAAAAACATTACAGAATTCATTAGACTTCTATCGTATGCAATACAATGAGTTATGCACAAGTTATAATGCCATATTTACCAAATCATATCAAAGAAGTGGTAACCCAGTGATAATCACTCTCATTTCATACTATCCACCAAGATTCAAGTCTTGATGAAAGTAAAATATTTTCATTTTGTGAAAGTTGTAAGATTAATCGGCTATGCTTGTCATTGACAATTTGACCGATTTTAGGCGGTCCTGGTAGTGGACAAGATGGATGAAGCGTAGAGTTGGGATGGAGGATGGAAGTTGTTGATGAGAGATGTTGACATGGCTGTGATTCACGCAAGTGTATGTTTTTTAGGTTGTAGGTTGTCTAACTTCTCGTTTTTTGGGAGATTTTACTCTCTCTTAATTAGTTATTAGTCCTGAGGTAGAAGGTTTAGGTTTTTAACCACAATTTGGGCACTAGTTAATTTACCCGGTAAAGAATGTATTGATCTAACATCTTGATTTTATCCAACTTTTTTTAATAAAAATAGCATCGGGGTCATGCCCATGAGGTAAGGGACCAACGAACAAGGCAAATTAATCTGGTGTAATAAAATATTCACCAAACCATAATTGAAATCCCAATGAGTACAATTTCTGTTATAAAATAAGCTTGCTAGAATTAAATGAAAATTTAATTGATTAAAATTTGACCCGAATTAATGTTAACTTGGATGAAACAATCATAAAAAAACAGTACAATATAACTGAAATATGATGGGGAAACTAGATTTTCTTTTTCTTTTTCTTTTTCTCTAGGGCATGAGGAAACTAGTTTGACCATCAAGGCAGAACTTTATTTACAGAAATGTCACAGTCTATACAGAAGTATAAGAGCACTGAGAGAATATGCAATGCGGAACTTCATCAGTGGAATTCTTACACACTCTCTCCCAGTTGTCACCCTTTCTCTCCTGCTTTTTCTTCATTCCACAGAGTTTTGGAACTCAAAGTAATGAAGAAAAAGGAGGAGAGAAGGTGTGACAACTAGGAGAGAGGGGATCAAACTTCCATGGATAAAATTTTGCATTGCATATGCTCTAAGGGTGTTACTTCTAGGATATCAAAATCTATGTACTAGTATGTAATAGCTTGCAACTGATGTCAAAGAAAATTGCCAAAATCTTGTTAGAAGTACAAAGGGTGTTACTTCTTGGACATATAACAAAGCAATTTGGGCTGGGTAGCCTATTGTCAATTTCTAGATGGGTTTCTAGATTGCAAATTTAGGTGATGGGGTTTGATGCCATTGGGCCCATTGTCAACACTCACGGCCTTTTCTTTTCTTTTGTTTTGTTTTTTTTTTTTTGGGGCATGGGTCACAAATTGCAGGGTTAACACGACATTGTAGTTGATTCCTAGAGCTTCGACGAACACTCCCCAAAACAAAAATGGCTTCCACCACCACCGCCATGAACGGTCACCAACTCTCCCTCTTCAACCCTTCAAACCTCAACAATCCCCAAATCAATCCAAACCCTCTCAAACCCAACTTTCTCCACATCAAATCCAACCACTCAACCTTCCCAAAACCCTTCCTTAAACCCTCCTCCTCCCCACCTCCGCCGTCCACCGGTGGCTCTCCGGCGCCCTTCTCCGCCGTCTGGATCTCGCCGGGCCGGGCGGACTTCCGGGTCTGGTCGGGGAGGCGGGCCGGGTCGTCGAAGGGGAAGTCGAAGAGATCGACGATTACGGTGGAGTGCACAAAGTGTATGAAGAACAGGTACACTACTGAGAAGAACAGCTTGAATACGCCTGGGAAATTGGAGTTGAACAAGTATTGTCCCAAATGCAAGATTCATACTATTCATAAGGAGATTAAGTGAGATTTGGGGATGATTTTTGGGGTTGGGGGGATTAAGAAATTGGGATTAGGGTTTTGATTTAGGGTTGGGGAGAAGTAGGTTTTGTTTAGAATAGTGGGTTTTTTATTTGGTTAGTTGGTTGTTTTCAAATTTGTATTACTCCTAATCTTGGTTTGATTGCAGGAGTTTTAATGGGTATGAGTACTAGAAACTAGAAAGGAGAAATTGGGATTAGGGTTTTAATTTTGGGTTAGCAAGAGGTTGCAAAGAAGTAATCTTTCTACAAAATAGTGCGTGTTTGTAAATTTGCATTACCACTACTAATCTTGATTTAATTAGTTTTAAATGGAGATATTTACAAATTTTGCAAGGAAACGAAATGTATGATGAATGATGAATGGAGTTGTGTTTGCAAGTTTGCATGATGAATGATGAATGATGAATGATGAATGATGAATGATGAATGATATTAGCATTTTTTTTCCCCTCAAAGAGCTCATGTCGAGTGATTGGCCACACAATATGGAATTAACCCCTTATTTTTATTTCTAGTAAATTGTGTTTATAGGGTATTTTGATGGGAACTCTTGATTATAAGTTATAACAAATGAGTAATGACAAGTTAGTTGAACAAGTACACTGCATAAATGACGACGATATCATTTGACTACTTTTTCTAAAGATGAAATGTGAAAATTTATATTGATGACTTATTAATCCAAACATAGGATTCAGTCTCCCTCTAACAAATTTCAAGCTAGACTTATTCCTCGCTTCTAGACGGAGAATATAAGTTTTCCAAAGTGACATCACAATCACCAGAGGAAAAAGGGAATCACGAGATCACTATTACGCTGAATAGAAACTAAACAGTCTGTACTAATACGCTATTCGAAATTGATTTTCAGCTGGTCATCTTTTGGAGGGCACCAAACCGTGGAGTTTTGCAGTTGCTCATGTGGGCAACACTTTTTGTTCATCTCTTGTGAAAGATAATTAGGACTAACATTTATGCGGAAACAGAAAGATCGTTACGAATACCTTAAATAGTTCCTAATGGCTACTAGAGTCACCATCAGATTCACACATTAAAACCTAGAAGCTTGCATTTTGTTAATAGCAAGTTCCCTATTACCATCCCTAAGTTTAATCGTTTAGGACAACCATGTCGATACCTAGTTCTTTCACAAATTTGCAAGCAGCTTCTTTCGACATAATCTTTGAAACTGCATACCACATCTACATTTGAGATATCTTCAGCAAATGGCGTTAGGAACTTGGGAAGGTGGTGGTTTGGAAAGTGAGAGAGAGGGAGACAGGGAGTATGAGGGTGAGAGTTGGGGGCCCGAAGAGAGAGAAAGTATGAGGAGTGAACATTTTTTATAAATATCTTATAAGGCGAACCATGATTCATCTTTGTAGATATCCATTGATGTCTTCAAAAGTAAACCATAGTTTACATTGTAGTTATCTATTGCATGAATAAAAAAGTGAGGGGGTAGAGCTATTGAAAAAAATAAAAAATGACAATCCTCGTCAACAATGTTGGAGCCGTTCCTTTTTCATAAAGGGTTTTTGGATGCTAATATACTGAACTTTTGGGGTATTGGACAATAATACACTAAACTTTGGGGGTGTTGAATAATAATGCACTTAGTATGATTTTGGCAATGACTAACTTGGTGACAATCCTATGTAGCTGGTGGAGGAGATGAATTGATCCAAAAATATTTGTCTTCTCGAGTGCATTATTGTCCAACACCCCCCAAAGTTCAGTGCATTATTGTCCAAGGTCAAAGTTCAGTGCATTATTGTCCAATACCCCAAAAGTTCAGTATATTAGTGTCCAAAATTCCTTTCATAAATTAGGACCTCTTCATCCTCACATCCTTTATGGTCAATTTGCATTTTGGGCCATCCTTCATTGTCAATAACCCAATTGGGAATTCGACGATCCAAACCCAAATGTAAGGCCTAAACAAACTCAAGGCAATCCAAAAAGGCCCATTTGGGAATAAGAGGAGAATAGAATTCTGTGGATATGGTCCATAATTTTCTCGAAATAACTACAATTAGCTCTTGAAATCCTCCCTCTATCTTCATCCCCAAGCAACAATGGCCACTACCACCACAGTCCCTGGATCTCTCCTCCTCCTCCGCCCCTCCGCCACCTCCGACCACCGCAACAACCACCTCTTCCTCCGCCGCAGCACCCCCCTCTCTCTCCCCAAACTCCCCCTTAAACCTAACCCTAAACCCTATCTCAAACCCCTAATCAAATCCTCCTTGAACCCTTCTCCAGTCCCCAATTTCACCCCAACCCCACCTCCAAAACCCCATCTCTTCACCAACTCCACCCAAACCCTAGCCACCCTCTTCGCCGCAACCCTCTCAATCTCCTCCAAAATCGCCCAATTCATCCGCGCCCAATTCAAACCCCCAACCCCAGAAGAACTCCAAACCCTACAATTTCTCCAGGAAAATGTCCTCTGCACGGTGGGCCCACTGTTCTTCGCCGCCGCAAAGACCCGGTCGAGTGGGGCCCTCAACACGCCATTGACGGTGGTAGCTGCTGGGATGGCGAAGTGGCTCGATATATACAGTGGGGTTTTGATGGTTAGGGTTCTTCTCAGTTGGTTCCCTAATATTCCTTGGGATAGGCAGCCATTGTCGGCAATTAGGGATCTTTGTGACCCTTATTTGAACCTGTTTAGGAACATTATACCACCCATTTTTGACACCCTTGATGTCAGTCCTCTGTTGGCTTTTGCTGTTCTGGGTACTCTTGGATCCATCCTTAACAGTGCCAAGGGGTTTTAGTAGGGAGGGACATTGTTTGATGATCTCGGGTCGAGTCGAATTCGAGGTATGAAGAGAGTTTTGGTATGTTGGGATTGGTTAAAGAATGCTTAGTTTAGTTTTGATGCATTTGGTGCAATCTTGAATGGAGGATTTAGTGGATTTGCTGAAGAGAGCAGCTCTTTGATAAAGCATTAGCTACCTATTTATATCATATGTAATAGATTGTCCTTGGAATTACATTACATCAATATTATTGAGTAATTACTTCCATTTTATGAGGTTGTGAGCTCGAATTTCATCTTCTTGGTTATGTTCTCTTGGAGTCAGTCTCTCTATATGCAAGACATTACTTCTTGTTGTTGTTGTCATTACTTGTTGGTTTGAATTCATACTGAGTTTTGATTGATTGTTGAAGGTGGAAATGGGCCAAATGGCATTGTTTGACATGATGCTTGTGTTGTGCTGAGTTTGTGGTGCAATTTTTCGCTTTTGGTTCATTTATGCTCATCAAACTCATTTTTTGCTTGTCTAGTACTCATGTAAATGATGCAATTATCAACAGAGTTTAAATGAACCATTTCAGCAATTGCAATGAACAGACTTCAGTTGGGTTTGATCTTCTCGTGGGTAACATTGTGTTCGGTAGTATAAACTTGGTAATTTTGGACATGTTTGGGTACTTTTGGGTTGGGTTTATGGTTTAGGAATGAGTTGTTTGTTTCATTTTGATAGCTGAATGGCCAAGAGGGTGGATTCAAAATCAATAATGTTGCTTTGGCCGAGTGGTCAAGGCGTGTGCCTGCTAAGTACATGGGGTTTCCCCGCGAGAGTTCAAATCTCTCAGGCGACGTTATTTGTTTCCCTTTTTACATTTTAAAGCCCCGCTAAAACTTGCTACTTCTAACCCGCCAAAATCCCAGTACAACAAATGTCAAGACCCCACTAGAATGCCAATTCTTTGATGGAACTAATCTCTAGTTTTGATCGTTGAAGTTGGGAATGACATCAGTTTACATTGAATAAATACATTTCGAGTCTACTTATTTGCAACTTTTGCCTGTCGGAGCTCTGTAAATGACAGAAAACTGCCCTCGGAATTGAATTATCTGGGGCCATATTCTTTAGAGAAAACGTTCTAAGACATCAAGCAACGCAGTTTTTTTAGTTTGCCTAAGGTTGTTGTCGTAGAATAGCTGCGTTGTAGCGAAGGTTGATGGTGTTATACTCATGGCTGAATGATCGAAAATGCACTGAAAAAGTTGAAGAATAGCACAAAATTCAATTTGTAGCGAAGGTTGATGGTGTTCCTAACACATAAAGCAATGCAGTTTTTGTGCTTTTTGCCCTTTGGTATTTTCAAAGATATTTTTGATAATGTGTAAATTTTTTACTTCATTTCTGATGCTTTTTGATCATGTAAGAGTAGTTTAAGAGGCAAATACTCAAAGAGGGTCAACAATATAAAGACTGTGTTAGACGTTGACAATTTGACAGTTGATTACAAATATAAAAACCCCCCAACCACTGTCTGTTTGATACATATATAACCAGTATAGACGTGTATGCCTATACACACACAGACAGGCATTGATCGTTTCTCCATCTGAATTCTTCCGGTCAGTCCATCTGCGAAATTTCTGACGATGATGCGGGGCAATGAAAGGGCGGCTGTTGTAGCCCTGACAGCCGTGATCGTGGCGGCAGTGGCCGTGGCGGTGGGGGCAGCAGGGTACTGCGACGACATCTATCCAGAGCTAATAAGTCGATGTTCTTTCGGTCTGACGCCGGTATGCTGCGAGTTCCTGGGGGCCTGCGTCTGCGCCCTGCCCCTGCAGCAGCACAGCTTGGATGGTGCCGCCTTCTATGTCATAAGTCGCATATGCAGCTTTAAAGTCACGTGCTGATATAACGAACAAAGTCTGTCATTGGGAGTTTGTTGTTATTTCTTTCAGTTTATGAGTTTGTCAGCTCAAGTTTAGTTTCATCTGGTTATCTTGTTCGTTCTTGTAAGGTAAGGCTACCGACATTTCGATGATGAATCAGGACTATTATTGGGAGTTGTTGTTATTACTTGAATTCATCAAGTTGGAAATGGTATTATTTGTTTTGCCAAGTTTGTCTTGCAGCTTTGTGCTTGTGACTGAACATATGTTTCAGAATTTCGCCTAGCACTTAGCACGCTTGCTTGGTTCTTTTATACTCATTAGATCCATTTGTTGCTTGTCTATTGTAATCCATCAATGGAGTCTAAATTGACCATTTCAACAATTGCAATGAACAGACTCTAGTAGGGTTTGATCTTTCGTGGGTAAGATTGTGTTTGGCAGCATAGACATGGTAAAGTGGAACAAGTTTGGGTAGGGTTTATGGATGAGTTTGTTTGTTTTAACTGAATATTAATGCTCAACAGAGATTAGTTAACAACAAAGTCGCTTTGGCCGAGTGGTTAAGGCGTGTGCCTGCTAAGTACATGGGGTTTCCCCGCGAGAGTTCGAATCTCTCAGGCGACGTTTCTTTTTGTTTTTTTTTTTCCACCTCTGAAATTTGCTTAATCATCTGCAGTGGTCTCTTGACTCTTGAGCATCTAATGATATGTATTAGGGAAAAACATAACTACAACAATCATATAGGGGCAATTTCACTGCATAAATTAAGATACATTATTATTCATTAATAGTTAAACTTTACAAACATTGACATGAAAAGTGAGCAACAATTTGTGCCTGAGGCTGAGGGAGTATATAACATCAATGCATATGCGCCATAGACCCATCACTTATCATGTGGATGTATGCATATGATTATTCACAAAATCTAGTTTACCAACAACTATATATCCAAATAAAAAACCACCTGAATTTGTTATTAGTAAACACTAACCAACATCCCACGTAGAAACTTATTCCATGGAAGAAATTGAGGATAGTTGATTGCAAAACAAATGCCAGAAATCAAAAAACAGCCACAGCAAGACTGCTTGTGTAATGCATTTTGTTGTCCGACACTGCTTGACTAACAATACTTGTCCATGGGTAGACTGATAGTACCACCTCTACATTTTTCTCCTACAAAACATTGTCTATGATTGTTACAAGAAAAAAACACTTTTAATCAAATCTTGGGAGTCCCAAGCAAGGCACACGGACGATCATGGAAGAGTTGACTACATCAGTTGAAACTGAAAGCATCAGGCAGATTGAGCCTCGGGCTGCTCTGGCTTTTGCTCTGCCACTAATCTCAATGGGTTCTTTATGTACTTCCAACAGCGCTTGTGTACTCCACTGATCTTCTTTGGTTCAGGAGCCGGCTTACCTGCAAAACACATTAGCAAACTCAAGTCATCGACAGTTTCATTCTGAAACAAAACTATGATCCGGAATTCGAGCTGCAAAATAGTATAATACAAGTGGTAACACTTAAATAGAATGGTCAGTGTAATGCATAAGTTTTGCCATTATATCTTCTCAAACCTTCCCAAATACAAGTCTTCTGATATACCTAAACGAATACAAAAGGAACGTCAAGGGATCATAAAAGTCATAAATACAATGTCAAAGCAGAATGCTCAGATGAGCCTGGTAGGGCTATCATTGTTCGTGTTGATATTTGGTGCCTTTTCTTTTTCCACTACAGAAATCAACACCAAAGTCACACGTTGGAAGACAACTTCCCCTATAATTCCGAAGAAATTCATAGGAGACAATGTCAAAACAACCAAGTTTGCATATATCACTGAATACATTATTCAGATGATAAGTACGATTCGATAGTCAATAGGGATACCTCACAATGTGGAAACACTAACATGACCAGATGAAGACAACAGAGATGCCTCACAATGTGGGAACTCTAACATGATCGATGTGCAATCATAGAGGTTGAAAGACAACTAATAACACTTTCAAGCTGTCCCTAAGGGTTTGTCATATAATACTCATGATGAGAGTCCTTATGATTGGAATATCGTTCGATGCAATAAAAAAGGGTAATTACAATGAATTCCAATCAAACAACGAGGAGATTGATGCAATGTTGTGGCATTGATGAATAAGATAGCAAATATAGAGTCTTCTCATTGAATTTTATATTCTGAAATTAGCATCTACAAGGCCAAACTTTTGACTGTTTACATAAAGGTTCACTAAAAAAATCTTCACAACCACTCATATAGAATATAGTATGCATTTACTGAGTAGCTGTGCGCTTCACATAAGAATTTGCTTCCAAGTGAATCAACAACTAAATTGTTGAATTAAAGCATGAGACATACCACATTTTATGTAGCAAGCAGAAAAGGGGATGTGTGAAAATTGAGGCATACCAAAAGTAATAAAGGATAAAGTTTGACCTTCAAGCATCAAAATTAGAACAACTGCTCAAAAGACAAATAAGCAACTGCATAATCTTCACTGCTCAAATGTTGCAAAGCAACAAGAAAACTCTCTAGATAGAGATCAAGGGGGTTCTTCCAAATGCTTTAAAATCCAGGTTAGTTAATAATCTGTTATGAACTAAGTCTCTAAAAGTGATACATATTCACCTGGTCATGTTCAAATTTCCACAACTGTTAACACTCCTAAGTCTCCATGTCAAGCCACAAAGCATTGAACACAAAGACTTGATTCGATTTTTAAGTGCTTATCTGTTACATGATCATGGTCAGTTAGGGTCGTCTTCTTCACATCAATTGCGTGAAGAAGCTATAAACGGGCACAACGTAGCCTTCTACTTGCAAGCAAATAACAATACTAGTGGGTCGAGGCGAACACCTCTTGACAAACTACAATGACTCACCTAGAACAAGGCCAACCCCCACTATGCAACATAAACCCATCTAAAACCCTAACTCTCTTTCACCTTGCTGCAAATACTCAAGCACCATCCCAGTTCCAAATCCAACAGAACATAAGACCCAAATTGCTCTCAAATTAAAACAAACAATGCAAATCAAAATACAATTATACAATCAAACAGAACATAACACTTGCAAGCAAAATACCAAAACTATTGTGCTGAGGCAACATAAAACCCCCACTATGCAACATAAACCCATCTAAAACCCTAGCTCTCTTTTGACTTTAAAAGACAAGTGCAAAAATTCAAGCATTACCCAGTTCTAAACCCAACAAAACATGACACCCAAATTACTCCCCAACTACTACAACATATCAGGAAAAACAAAATATAATCTTCAAAGCTGAATGAAATCAAAGGGCAATTGAGAGAGACTGACCATCTTTGTACGCAACGCCCCAAGCTTTCCCATGCCGACCATCCTGCAAACAAAACCCAAATCAAACTTCAATATCCGACACAAAACACATCACCAGGCACATCAACAATGCCGAACACCATTGCCTGCAAGGCGTTCGACGAAATGCCCCAATGAAAAAATACTCAAAAACAGAACCAAAAAAGACGAACAAACCTTGTAAAGATTGATCTTGGTGATCTCATAGGTTACATTAGTCCAATGGGTCTTGGCCATGTGGTAGCCAATGCCCCAGTTGGGCAAAAACTGGGCAACTTCAAACAGGTTCTTCTTCCCTTTCTTACGCTTCTTCGACGCATCGCTATTAGGGTTTTGGGGGCTCGTCGTCGCAGTAGAAGTACTGTAATTGACTGTTTGAAGAAATGTTAATGGAATCCTCCAGAGAGTAGTTGCAGATCGCTCCGAGAGCAGCCTACTTGCTAACGCCATTTTTCTCACACAATTGTAGCTCGCTGGTTTCTTCGGAGAGTGATGAAGAAGGGTTTTCAGGAGCAAGGAATAATGGCGGACAACGATCGCCGGCGAGAAGAAGATCGGAAATACGCCGGCGACGAGAGAGTGGAAGGAGTCGAAAGAGAGGGCTGGTTAGGGTCGGGTTGATGCCAGAATGTCTTCACTACTCATTAGAGAGTAGGGTAATCTTCACTTTTTTAAATAACTACTTTTTTCTTATTTTCTTCTTCCATTTTTATTTAGGGAAGGATTTGGCCAAGGGTGTGTCAAATTTATAGGTGAAAAGTAATTGGATAAGAGTTAAATTCTAATAACTTTTATCAAATTTGTCTAATATATCAAAATTGATATTTTTTTTAATTTTGATAATTTTTGGTAAATTTTGATAAATTTCGATAGGTAAAAAAAAAACTACCAACCAAGTTTCCCTGTGAATTTTACAGGTCCAAAATCCCAAAATTCCTAACCTTTCATTCAGGAATTTTTTTTATAGAACTTGCATGTAAAATAATAGGTCACCCATCCTTTGACTACTCCCAGCCAAGCACGCTTAACTGAGGAGTTTCCAACGGATGAGCTACCATAAAAGAAGGTGCACATTGGTGATATAAGTAGTCATTTCAATCCTTTTAAGGCACACTTTAACCACATACTCGGGATGTTACAATAAAGTACAACAATTTTGCGACCATTTTTTTTCTCCGCTATTTTTCAGGTCAAGTAAGGTTTAATTTTCCTAAAAATGAACCTGGTCTAATTTGATTTGTTTTAAATTGGATACTAATTAATTTTTTTTGTCCTGAACCTACTAAAGCCCCGTTCTTTTATGCATTAACGCACCCAAACGCAACGCAACTTACCGCAACCCTACCGCAACATAACGCAAATTACCATTACTTTTTAACTATTTCCACTGTAACTTAATGCAACGCAAACGCAAACGCAACGCAAACACAACGCACAAAAGAACAAGGCCTAATTAGCTTTTTAACCCTGTATTTAGATTGAATTTATTTCATATTCATATCTAAATAACAATATTAAAGCAAATTCCAATCCAACTTCCATACGTTGTACATCAGGGTAAACAAGATTGTATAAAACACTGTAATAGTGTCTTCCAATAATTTTTTTAAACAACACCACAAAAATCAACCACTTAAAAGAAATATACAATCACATCTACTTAGGCCCCGTTGTTTTATACGGTACCGCTGTAGTGCGGTAAGTTGCGGTGTGGTAGACTGCGGTAAATAGCGGTTAGTTGTGGTGAAAATAATAAATTTATGTGAAACTTTTTGAAATTTATTAGAAAGGTAAGTGGTGAATTGTGTTGAATTGTGGTGACTTGCGATAACTTACGGTACCGCACGGTGCGGTACCGTATAAAAGAATGGGGCCTTAGTAATTTAATATAAAATCTGAGAAATTCATATTACTAGTGATAAGTATTCGCAGGAAATATTAGAAGATTCAAATGGATAAACTTTACTTGAAGACATTACTTATACTACCACTATACTCAAATTACAAATACATGTCATCTCAGAAAAATCAAACGATAATATGAATATTTAACTTGAATGCTAAAATTTTATATTGTACACCTATTGTACTTCAAAAGACATTACTAGCTTACTTGAATTGGCAACAAGAAACAGGAGACAGCAATCGTCGCTTTGGCCGAGTGGTTAAGGCGTGTGCCTGCTAAGTACATGGGGTTTCCCCGCGAGAGTTCGAATCTCTCAGGCGACGAAAACTTTTGCACATTTTTAAACCAGTGAACTTGCTTCCTTCTTCTCACCCACCAAAATCTACTACAATAAAAACACATACTCCCAAAATAAGCTTCAAAATTGCAGATGGGAAGAGATACAAAAGACCCATCTCCAGTTTTATCCCAAACCGGGTCGAGCAAAAACTCCTAACAGCAGCAAATGTAGATATGCACAAATGCCACCATATTACAACGCACTAACACAGATCCAAAAGCATATACTACTATCCTGAACTAGGTCAGACCAAAGTTCTAACAGCAGCAAATGTAAATATGTACAAATGCCACCAAATTACAACACATACACACATACATAAACCGAAAAGCATAGACTATGAGCTTTTGGTGAAGAACGAACGCAGTGTTGTTTGTTTTTCAGCTCCGCCCTTGACTTTGCTCTTCTTTGTCGGTGTTGGAGGCAGCTTACTTGATTCATGGGTGCTCGGCTTGGAATCGGTAACAAACTGTTCGTAGTCCCGTTTCAATTCAACCTTTGCATCAGTACTGCCAGGAGACCGAGAACAGACGTCGGTCTTCATTTTTGGTTTTCCCTTGTCTTTGGATGGAGACAGTTCCAAGCTCGGTTCTGCTTCATATTCTTCCTTGATGTCACCCTGAGGATCAGTTCTCTTGATGGACTCCTCAAGTGGGTTCTTGGCTGGCTTGTTTGGTTCTTTGTCCTCGTTTGCTGACTTCTTGGAGAAGAACTTTGTGATAGGGTTGGATTTCTCCTCGGTCTTCAGTGGTATCTGTGTATGGAATATAGAAGATCTCAGTTTTCAGCCTCAATCTAGTCTCAGAAAGAATTTGCATCTCTAAGCTAGCTTTGAAATCTGAATCAACCCGCTAAAAGGTTTAACAACGACATTTAGGGAGGGTCCCGCTCACCCTCAGGCTCAGATGTAGGCAACATTACCTCAGCAGACATTCATGGCCAATGAGAGAATGATTAGAAGTTTAGCATTAAGGGTCTGTTTGGTCCTGAGAAAATAAAATGGAAAGAAAAGTTTTGAAAAATGACTTAATTACTTTCCTAAACTTGGCTTTTAAGAAAGTGGAGGAAGAAGAGTTGGATGGAAAGCATAATGGAAAACTTATATTGGTTTTGCCATCAGCATTTGCCTTCCAAATTTAAGAGGAAAATGAGAGGTAGCATTGGGGAGGAAGAAAATAAAGGTAGGGATTGGTGGAGAAAATGAGACTTTATATACTAGATTAGTGAAGAATGATAAACTTTTCTTTCCATCATATTTTCTAAGGACCAAACAGAGCCTAAAAGATTGATAGATTTTGATGGAATTAGAAAATTTTCACACGAAAAAAGGACTCAGATGTCTGTCATACCTCGGTGATGCACTCGGGACCATCAAAGGATGCCTTGCCCATTGCAGGAGTCACTGGATACCATGCCTGCAACATAACACACAACATGGATGTAATTCTATAGTCCTCAGAAATTGTGCATTCCAATAGAAAATTTTTGGATCATGTATGCCTCCCTATGGCCTATGTCAAACAAATTTTCCAGCTTCCTATAGGAAAAACTTAATCGTGCATTTTCTGTATTTGGCCATTCTTACCAAATCTGGTTTTTCATATGGTTTAAGCAGTGTGCTGACTTTGGTATCCTTAGAACCATTCAACCATAAATCAATTGAGGATTCATCTCCCAGGATCACAGGCATCCTGTCTGCCACACAAACAGCACACCGTATAAGGAACTAGTTTTCAAGTGCAGTAACAAAGTTGTGTTGTGTTCATGCAGCAACCCCCAAAATATACAATAGTATAGACTCAACGAACACATATATGAGCATTGTACATATAAAACAGTCATCAACATCTAAACAGAGATATCTGCAAAGAGTAGAAGGACAAAAATAAGATGTTTCCCTCGGTTTCAATACAATTTGGCAGGTGAGAATGACTGAAACTTGACTTTTGGAGATTCCTTCACATTCTGGTGCAGCAATAATGTTACAAAAATCCACAAAAGACTCCCCAGTTAACTCTCACAGTTGAGCATAATAAGTATTTAACATCACTGGCAAAGTTTGCAATTGACAATCTCATCCAACGCATCATCAAATGAGTAAAACAAAAGTGGAAATCATGGATTACACATCACAACCCAGAAAGGCTCATAAACATGTAGGTCTTGTTCTGAAATCAGCGAATGTGACCATCAGAATCTTTACTAAGCCCAGGACGACCCATCTTATCACACTTTGATGCTACCTAGCAGAAAATTACTCTCCTCTGCTGGGATTGAATTTCCAAACAGAAACAAAAACGATGAAATTCTGGTAGCAAGCGAGGTGCAAGCAGTCCTAGAGCATACAAGTTGATAGCAAAAAAAAAGGGGAGGGGTCAACTTATGACATCTAGACTAAATATCATTTTGTCAATACTTAGACCAACTAAGTTTAGGCAAAAGCTTACCATGTAGCCACTTTAGAGCTGATGATGAATCAGTTGTTACGATGGTGAATGTGTAGAGCATTTCTCCTGAAATAGAAACAAGGGTGTGGTGAATAAAGAGGAAAGGGAGACATAAGTCACCATGGTAATATTGATAGAGGAAAAGAAAGTAGATGCACAGAATAAGGCAAATTGTGTGCATCCACACTTCCTTTCTTTACTAGAGCAAGATGTCTTCAACTGCCAATTGAAAACTCTCCCCCACCAACAGTCAAACAGCTAACATATCAAAGTCATTTTTCCCACAGAAATCCATCAGGATTGTGGCTGATAGTTGACATTATCATGTCTGGATATCCTACGGAGACGAGCATGAATAATGTAGCTCACCTTCAGCGTTTTTCCAGGAATCATACAAGGCAGCAAATACCAAAGGGCGGCCATCCTTAAAATGAATATAGTAAGGCTGCTTCTTAGGACCTTTCTTCCATTCATAAAACCTAGCCAAATGAAAATTCCATGTCATCAGTCACTTCAGAGGTACTAGTACTACATGCTGCTCTTGATGCTTTGTCAATACATAATACATCCCATAGCAGTACAACAGGATACATGACCTGTCCACTAGTTACACATCATCAACGACAACAACAAAGTCCGAGTGGAACCACTAGTTACACATCATTTGCAATATACAAAATTACTAAGCATTTCCATGATAGCTCGTCAGAGACAACCAAAATCAACAGTACATCAACTATAAAGCCATAATCTGTTCAGATAGAAAGTTGAAGGTATCCAGCTTCCATTTCTTTCGGGTAATACTGTGCAGATATGAAAGGAAACAGTGGAAAGAATGCTAATTTTGAAGTCCAACAAACTAAGGATGCCACATTTCACGATAGAAATAACTAGCAACAATCACTGTGCTATTTACCATCCCAATTTCAAAATATAATCCCGAAATATCACTTGTGTATATGTCTATACATTACATGAGGTAAATTTACATTTCCCACTCGCAAATAATTTATAAAATGGATTAAAAATACTAGGGACCTGTTCTTATCAGAGGTAAATTCACATTTCCTTCCACCCTCTCCCCTTTCCCACACCCCAATTGTCCACTCAAAAGAACAGGCCCTAATGATTCAGGAGCACAAAAGACGACACAAGCTTCGCAGCAACAAGTAACTCAGTCTGCATCACAGAAAATATAATCCTTACAGATACTTCTTCACAGCACTTGTACGGTCTATTTGCAGAGCATAACCTCAAATAGACAGTTAAAACCCAACTCTTTTCGAGGGCGAAAATGGGGTCAGCGACAGCTACAAATATGAAACGACCCACATATAATATATCCATGAGTTACTCATTCAAAACATACCCTTCAACAGCAACAAGGCATCGGTTATTAGGAACCAGCCTACGAAACGAAGCCTTTTCACAAATTGACTCTGACCGCGCATTGAACTGAAAATCCAAAATCACACATTAATCAAATCAAATCAGAAATCCCCAACCCTCTCCACACTGCCAAAGCTACAGTTAACCTGAAAGAATAGATTCAACATTCTTTTTTGTGGTTAAGTTTTTACCATCTTATAGTAATCAGGCTTCTCATCCTTTTTGGTAAAACTAGGGATTAATCCCCATTTCATACAATGTACAGCTGCTGTACAATCCTCAGCTCCACCACTTTCCCGGCGAACAACGGGCATGTAAGACCCCGGCGACACATTATACGACGGCCGATACCTGAAAAACTCATCCATTTTCAGTTGTTCACAATCCATAACCTACTCACTTAACCTATGTTACTAGGGTGAAACCTAAAACCAGTATAACCAAGCTTAATCAGTAGTTTCGTAACCCTAACAACTGAAAAACTCATCCATTTTCAGTCGTTCACAATCCATAACCTACTCACTTAACCTATGCTACTAGGGTAAAACTTAAAACTAGTATAACCTAGCTTAATCAGTAGTTTTGTAACCCTAATATCGATTCATAAGCTATTCTGTGCAGTAAAATCAGATTCAAAACGCTAAAACAATGTTACAATCTATAAACTTATGAATTTCAAGCTCAAATTGAACAAAATCAAACTCACAATCAAAATCAGAGAGAGAGATAGACCTGTCGGTGTCGACGTGGCGAACGGAAGAATCTGGAAGATGGCAAGCTCGAACGACGTCGTCTGGCCGGAGAGTAAACCGACACCTTCCACACATCCTCTCTCTCCCTCTCTAGTCTCTGCTTCTGCTGGATTTTCTCTCTCTAACTTTCCACTTCACAGAGCAACTGTAGAACTGTTGAAGAAGAAGAAGCGCGGGAACCAAATGGCCTCTTATTGGGCCCAATATCTTCGGCCCATTAACATTCCAGGCCCATCCAGGGCTGGCAAAAATTTGTCTGAACCGAAAGACCGAATTTGTCCGACCCGAAAATTTGGTTTCTAAACATGGTATTTTGATCATGACCGGATTGGTCGGGTTCGGGTTTTGGTATTTAGATTTGAGTTGACTAAATTTTGGCTAAAATTTATATTTGATCATTCGGATTCGGGTTGACTGAACCCTATCACGAGGAAAGTATTAATGATTCACATAAAGAGGCTGCCTACATTATTCGGATTCGGGTGGTTGTGATTTGAACTGGTGTTTTTGTATTTTGGCTTGTATTTGTTTCTTGTGTAGGTACATGTTAGCTCTCCCCAAAACACTCGCAACAATCTAGTATGTAGTTTCTTCCTTTAACAAGCTTCCCCTCTGTTTTTGTTAAGGATCTGTCGGATTCAGTCTCTCCATGAACTTTTGTTCATGAGAGCAAGGCTGCCTACATTAGGATCCCCTAGATCGCGCTCAAACGTGTTACCTGGAATGTTGTTGTTGTTGTTGTTGTATAAAGAGACTCAAATTTTTTATTCGGTCATTCAGTCAAATTCAGCCAACTAGTCATATTTGGTCAAAAAATTTTGTACTTAGTTCTTTTTTAGTTTTGACAAAAAATGTAATTTGGCCAAATTGAGTCATTCAAATTCGGGTTCGAATCCAATTATTTGCCCGAATTAAAATTTGGCCAAAGTTTGAATTTAGGATTTTCGACTGAATATCAAACAATCAACCGAACTCGATATTGGACCCGAACTTTTGCCACACCTAGGCCCATCATAGGAAAACACGAAAAATATAAATCTTTTTTTCCCACAACCCCCTCTCTCAGTGTATGCGATTGAAAATGTTGGCCCTGGGAAGAAGAATACTACAGCAGAGGCTTCGCCCATGTCCATGTGTGCAGCAGCTCCGCTTCGCCGGCGCCGGCGCCGGAGAGTCTCGGGGTCGCCGGCGACCGAGGCGGCCGCCGGCGACTATGAAGACGACGGATGATAAGTCGGAGTGGTGGGTTGTGGACGGAGAAATGCACGAGATTGGGGAGAATGTTCCATTGAGAGAGAGGTTCGTGATTCCTAGGGATAATCTCCCAAATCGACGTCGTAAGATGCTCCGTGAGCAGTTCATGCGTCGTACTCGTCTCGTTCTCAAAGATTCTGTAACCCCTCTGTCTCTCTCTTTCTCCTCAATTGTTGGATTGTTTGGGTTTAGGGTTTAGGGTTTTAAGCATTGAATCCATTTGTTCGAAAAAGGTTGATGTTTTTGGTGTTTGAAGTTGTTTGTTGTTGAGCTGAATTGGGTTTGTGGGATGCACGTCAAGTGTTTGTGGAAATGCCTATGTGGGACATGTTGATGTTTATCTGCTGAATTTTCCTAATGTTGTGATTCTCATTGAAAGGTTTCATGGATTCCTTGATGGGGTGTTGCATCCAAGTTTCTGTCTTTTGTTGCTTTGGTTTTTACTTTGTGAATCGTTCTATCTATCTATTCCCCCTTAATTTGCATTGCATTGATAGTGGACTTTGGTTGCTATGGTTGCCATTACCCCAGCAATATCTATATCGATGTGGAAAGGCTTGGAATCATAGTTTTCGACAGGCCTGTTATGTATTACCATAAATCCCAGGAACGGTGCCGGGTCCTTTGTCCTCGGACGCGAGTCGCTAGTTTTTACACAAATTTAGTATAGTTTTGAATTCGGAATGCAGGTCACAGGCGCGTGTAGCGTTCCCAGTAACTATGTGTATTACCCTTCTCAGGTCAGGTGTCAAAATGTGAGAAGAAACCTTGTCTGCTTGGTGACCCAGATTTCTTTTGCTTGTTTTCTTTTGCCATTACTACATTTTATTCAAACTATAGCTGCTTGAATGGTTGAATGAATAAGTCATTTCCCACATGAAGAATAGCGTGAGAGTGAGGGTTAATTGTAAATATGCTCTATGTATACATTGGATTTTCCCGCCTCGTGGTGGTTCACTTGATGTGATATTGGCCACAGATTTCGGATCAATATTTCAATTTGGCTGGACTTTTTTAGTCGATGTGACCGAAGTAAATATTTCATGGTAGCCTCATTAGACCATACATCTAACCACTCCATGTCCATCTGAAGTATACAGTATGGTTATTTCGTATCCGCCCTTTTCTTTTTGAAAACTTTTCTTGAAACCTTTTTCTTGTTCTTTGTAAGGAGCATGAGCCTTGGTGCAAGAAGTATATGCAACTGTACAATGAACTCAGGGAGAATTGGGAAAGGCTATACTGGGATGAGGGATACTCGAAAAAGCTTGCTGTAGATCATGCCAACTATGACTCTCCTGAAGATGACGATGAAGACTTTTCTCCTTATAGGTCTCTGTCAATGCCTAATGTCTTCGTTTTGTCGGTGTTTAGTATACTTCATTGAGAGACATATGTTTAATCATCTTGTTTCTTGTTTGCAGGAAGAGCAGACCGCTATTTGTGCAGGTAATGGAATGATTCACTTCCGTGACAAGACTATCTAATTGATGTTCTTCCTGGATTGCAATCA
Organism: Portulaca oleracea; assembly: GCA_029582165.1. Taxonomy (NCBI): domain Eukaryota; kingdom Viridiplantae; phylum Streptophyta; class Magnoliopsida; order Caryophyllales; family Portulacaceae; genus Portulaca; species Portulaca oleracea. The sequence continues at coordinate 60,685,040 of CM055868.1, read as the reverse complement.
TTAAATGACCATGCATGATTGACCCAGTCGGCTTAAATATCATATATTGGCTGCATATAGTTTGTTACTTTTAAGCCTGAACTACATATTGCATTTTCTGTGCAGGATCACGCTCCAGCAGAAAGCAAACAAGTGGAAACTTGGGACAAAGTGAGGCAAATACGTGATAAATTTGAATATGACAGAGAGAGGCGGATGAGAGATAAAGGTTAGTCTATGGTTTTTCCGAGTTCTGACCATCTAAAAATGCATCTTGTATTCTGCTTTTTGGGAGTTTTAAAGTTTCAACCAATCCTTCAGTAAAAAAAGGCTATTAACAGCTGCTATAGTGTCTTGCATGTTCTGAGATACAGTTCTTTAGTTAATATTGCCACGTTCAGTCATCGGCCCCCCTGACCCTGATCAGTTGTCATAGCATCTATGAATCGTTTGGTATGTATGATGATATGAGAGGGTACCTAACATTATAATTAAAATACCGTAGGTAAGCGACTGTTATCTATATTACTAGAGGTTATTCTGTTTACAATGTAATTCTGATTACAATGCTCAAAATGCAACCAAACATTGTAATGCAAATAACAATGTAATTACGATTACATTACGTGGTTGATCACACCCAACCAATGAACCAAACAAAGCCCCTAGAGATATTCGTTTGATGGTCTATAATTTATGCTGAAAAGTTCTGTTAGCTTTGTAAATTCCGGCATACAAATGAGCAAATCATAGATCTCCTAGTCGCTGGCACAGTCTGTTGTACAGAAGTGTTGTACAGAAGTGTCAAAAACCTCTGGACTTCATGACTTGTGTAGTTTTATGGCAATCCTGTCTGACAAGATCCGGGTGCTTCCCTGCAGCGTTTGCGCCAATGAACAATATACAAGATGCCGCTGATGACCGCAGGCCAATCAACAGGAATCAACCGTTTGATGCACGAAGATACTTTTCGGGAGATGAGGAAGATTAGAAAGACAACCCAATGTTCTTCATCAGTCGTCTCTGTCAGTGGAGATCGGCTTCCATGTGTCTAGTGTACTCGAACCAACAATGTCTCCCTCCATGGCCGTGCAGATCGTGGCCCCTTCACAATGGGGGTGAATTATTAGGTAGTCCCGATAGCCACAAGTTCCTTTTTTTTTTTTTTTTTTACTTTTAACCGCCTTACTGTTTCTTTATATATCCGGAAAAAATGTGGGGGGACTATCTTGCTCGATAGATACCTGATAACAACTCACACTGGCGAGGAAAACATTCCGAGAACTGATCCTTTGTAGCAATATAAGCCAGCTTCTGCACACTAGGTTTCTTCAAGTGGAAGCATGCATATCTTAGGATCATCTGGATGTTGGTATGTCTTTAGATATGATAGTTTAGCTTAACAAGTTAGTGAATGATTGGCCCTGTTTGGCTCATGTTATTTGATAGTAGTTGCTCTTTCTTGTGTGCTACAAGTAATGTAAGCAGTCAAAAATTCAAGAAATAATCCATCCATATTTGCTACAACTACTATCTGCTTCTCTGTTGTGTAACAATGGGTTGTTTGGTAAACAAGCTATTCATCAGTTTACTATAAAAGTTGGTTTACTGGGAGGTTTGACCAAATCAAATCAGTTCAATTGGCTGTTTGGCTTCAATGACAATTTAGTCTAAAAGCAATCCAAAATTACAAAAGATGGCATCCTAATATATTTAAGGGAAATTGGATTCTAATAATACGAACTTTTGGCCATATAAGACTTAATAATACGAATTTTCGATTTGATTCTGAATAATATGAACTTTGACCCCCTGTTGCCCCCAATAACACGCCACCGAGTTAAGATTTACTTAACTCGGTGGCAGTCCTAGCTGGCGGTGGAGGGATGAGTTTAGTCAATTTTGACTTGCCCAATCAACATTATTTTTGTTCACATCAACCCCCTCAAAATAAATTAGTTCAAGTGGTTGGTTTTGATGTTTCTAGAGAAAATTTGTTCAAATCGAAAGTGGGGTGGGGGGTTGAATTGGGTTTTGTTGAACTTGAAATTAGTTGACAGGTGGACTTTCATTAGGGATTGAATTTGCAATCTAGGTTTGGTGATTCCGGGTTTGGTATGGAGAGAAGAGAAGGAGAAGCCATGGCCATGGCCATGGCTGTCTGGTGGATCGAAGAAGAGAAAGGGAAGAGAGAGAGAGAGAGAGAGAGAGAGAGGAGAGAGGAGAGAGGAAGTGAGAGAAAAATTGAGTCAATGGGTGACGTGGCGATTTTTTAAGTCAATGGTTGACATGGCATGGTCAAACATAAAAGAAAACATGCCGCCACCGCCAGCTCATTTTCCCGACGAGTCAAGAAAAGGGTAACTCGGTGGCGTGTTACTAGGGGCAACAGGGGGTCAAAGTTCATATTATTCAGAACCAAATCGAAATTTCATATTATTAAGTCTTATATGGCCAAAAGTTCGTATTATTAGAATCCAATTTCCCTATATTTAATGCATATTATGTTAAATTGATGATAAAAGATATTAAATGGAATTTTAACAAATACTATATTCAAAAGCAACGATTTGAGATATATCTAAGATAGAGACCCAGTTAAGATGATCCGTATTTATTTTTATAAAAAAGAAAAAGTTGGCAAACGATTACTAAAACATGTCAAAGAAGGTAACTCCTCCAAACAAACAATCTACAAGCAAAACTAACGACATCAAAAGTAAAAAGCCTAAACAAAATCAAGTGCATTACATAAGAAGACCTAAAAATGAGACCCTAAACAACAACTCCCTACCCTAACTGGCTAACATTACAGCATCAACACAACAAAGAAAACAAATGCAAAGTAACAAACACAGCTACATAGCCTACATCTAAGTCTCTGTTGGAATCTAGCATTGCTCAACAGCTGACAGCAACAGGGTAATCACATAACCCAGGAAGCTGCAAACATCGAGCCGGATCAACCCCAAACGACCGAAGCAGGTTGGGTCTATTGTTCTTGACATCACACAGACAAGCAATGTCGTCGGACGTCAGACCTCTGATCGCCTTGCAACACCCTGACGACGGCTTTGTCGGGTTGCCCGTGGACACTGCCGGCTGACATGCCAGCATGTCCTGCAGTTTCAGGCTGCACAGGCTGTTGCAGCCGTCAAAAATCACCGCCAGAACCACCACAAACGCCGCCACTGCCACCACCCTCCTCGCCGCCATCTCTCTCTCTCTTGTTTTTCTCTCTAGATAATCTATATGTGTGCTCAATGATTTGCTTTCTTCATCATAAGGTCATGCAGTGAATATATATATGAGTACGTAGGTGCATGAGGTCCAATGGTTGATCTCATGACATAAATTTAGCCCTGCATGAGATTTATATATATCTATTATACAGTATTCATCAGAGCACATAGTTTTTTGGGGGATGGTCCAGATTGTATTGATGGATAATGTTGTGTATGTCCACCGACCATTATATTGAAAATTCTTTATATTGGTACTCCAAAAACATATTGCTAGCACAATACATATTACATGCACTTAGAGTATGTGCTCCGGATAGGTATTTTGATTGAGCAAATACAATTGTATTAATTTCAAAGGACTTTGGGTACAATCTTTGTATATTTGTTAATTACAAAATGAAAAATGTAACTCCTCCGATTTGATCTCTTTGGATGAACTTGAACGAGTCTTCAATGAGTATTGTTTTAAATGAATATAATCTTGAATGAATATGGTCTTGAACGAGGGTTATAGAAACTTGATCCCGATCCAAAGGGTTATATGAACGGCACAAGCCTAAATTTTGTTGAGCTTGATGCCTTTGAGAAAGAGAGTATGCTAGTATCTTTTTTTAAATATTTTGATCTCTCCTTCAAAATGAACTTCAAAATGAAGAAAATGAAGGAACATAGTCTCTATTTATAGAGAATTGGGGCTATCAATTGGGCATTTGGGCTCATTTAATTACTTTCAAAAGAAAAGAATAAGGATTTATTTTATGTGTCACCCTTAACATATAGCGTAATTTGATTGGCGAAGAATAATTTAATTTTTAATTAAATGAGTCACTATATTTTAACACATAAGGGATTATAATTGAATAAATTAATATTATTTTAATTTTTTTGTGGCAAATTTTTATTGGCTGACAATTGTTGTCTTATACACGTGGCATTATTTAGAACGAAGCTTGGATGTATGTTTGTCCTTGTAACTTAATTACCCTAGCGTTAAGGTTCGAGTTTCAATATCATGATAATCTATAATATTATTGCAATAAATGTATTCATTTCTTTCAGTTATTCATCATATTATTCGAGCAAAAATCTCAATAATTAATGATTTCTTCCATGCCCATACTCCTCTACTCCACAAATCAATCGATCCATATATTATAATAATAATAATAACAATAATAATTATAATAATAATAATCAACTATTACAAATAAATTTTAAGATCACAAATTCATATAAAAAGAACAACTTTAAAATCCACTTCAATTCAAAAGCGCAACACATAAACCGAAAACCAACCAAATATTTCATTAATCGGCCAACGAAACATTACAAAACACACCAAACCCTACAAACCCAACCCAACCAAAAACTTTATTGACCAACCCGCCAAACCCTACAAACCCAAACCCTAACCCTAGCCAAACCCTAAAAATAGGGTTTCATTAAGCCTTAGGGCAATCAGGGAGGCCACATTTGCCAAAGATGGCCAGGAGGAGTTTGGGGTCAATGTGATAGACAGGCAAAAGAGGGGAAGAAGCGAACGAGCAAAGACATTTTTGGTCTGCCCCTTTGATGACCCCACAGCAATCCGGGCTCGGGTTCGGGCCCGGCGGTTGTAGGGCTGGCAAACATGGTGCATAGGCTACTGCTTGTTTCCCACAAATGTCCATTTGACCGTTGGTCAATGCCACCATGGTTATGCTCATCATTAGGATCATGGCCATTGCCTTGTTCTTCATCATCATCATCATTGATTAGGGTTTTTTTTTTTTTTTTTTTTGTATGGAATGGTTTTTGGGATGGGATTTTTGGTGTGGAGATGGATGGGGTTGTGGGTTGGAATTTATACTAAAATGGGTTGGTTTATTTGGTAAGTTTTTTGGGATTTTAATGTAGTAATGAATTATCTACCCAATAATGGAAATCTCATCCGATTTGTTACTATATTAATACTACCCTTATTTCGAAATATTTGTCGATTTGACTAAGTTTAGGAAAGTTGACAAGTTATAATATGAAATTACCGTCATCAAAAAATATCTTATTAGAAAATACAATGACGTTACTTTTATATTGTGACATGTTATAATTTATGAATAATCAAAAGTCAAAGTTTAGCCAAATTGACAAATATTTTGTGGCGGATGTAATAATTAATATTGATGAGTTTTTATTTTTTTTTGGATATAGATGTATGTATGAGGGAGCTTTGCATTTGTATGAGGAAATTCTATGGAGCTTACTTTTTAAAATCAAAATTAGTCAAATCTTATGGTTTAATGTTATTGATTTTTAAAAATGATATAGTCAAAATCATTTGAATACTGAAAATTATAGGCTAGTGTCTAAAGTATTAGTAACTGAACTATATATCAATTAAATAATTTTTTATGAGATTAAATAATTAAAAAAACTATGTATGTATTAGAAGAGGAAATAAATCTCCAAAAATGGTAAAAAAAATCCCTTGAAATAATGACCTAAATTAATCATAATTAAATTGCAGGAATAGTGAGGGAGGAAGGATAGACAAAAATAATAAACATTATAATTAATGAAAGAAGGGGGGGAAAGAAAACAAATTATTACGATTTATTTCCTAATTAAGAATTTAACATTTTTTGGACTAACTTATTTCCAAAAAAAATTGTGGATATTTTGGAATCACCTCTATATAAATATTAATGTTTTTTTTGTTCGTTTGGAAAAGTTTAGATAAATTGAATCACGAAGGGTCAACACTGGCACATCTAGGATTTAAACTCACAGCATTTCAAGTTATTGGCCTTATCAATTGTTATATCCATTCCAATTGGGCCAACTATTGTTAATATTAGTACTTAGACCCGTGCGTTACACGGGACACAAGTAAACCACACGTATTATTGAAAATATTACCGATGTTATTTTTAAAAGAATAAAAAAAAATAACAATGAAAAATAAAAAAATAGTACATATGAAAAAAAAAGAAAAGAAAAAAGAGTCATCAATGTCATTTTTTTTATAGAAATCATCAATGTCATCATACACACATTAATGCATACACATTAATATTAGATTATTTTTATAAAAAAATAAATAGAATCAATTAATTATAAGTTTCTCAAAATGCCCTTATTGGAACATATACATATTACGATCATCGCTCTTTGTACTCAGAAATATATATATGATATATATGATATATGATATAATATATGATATGATATGATATTATCTTTTTTTGAGAGAGATTATTGTTTGGTAATATTATCTTTTTCTTTTTCGGAAGCAACCTCTTGCGAGAATGTGGGATAGGGACTTCTCTTTAGACATGTACGTATGGAAACACTTTGTACACCAAACCGTCCTTTATTATAACGCTACTTATATTCATAAACATCACTAGACATCATAAAAAGACCTATCCTAAAACTTATTATTTAAAAACATCTATAAACTTGTGAGACAATATAACATACAGTTTAAAATTTGAAGAGAGCAACAATTATCCACAATCCAATTACTTTAGTAAAGTAATTTGTAAGGACATATTAGCATTAGGCCCATGACCACAAGGATTAATCTTTTCATTCTTTACCAAAGCAAAGGGTGAATTTCAAGGTTCTTTTGAGGGTTTAGTGGAAGTAAAAGATTAGGATGCACAAAACACAATGTACCCTTCACTAGGGTTGTGCATGCATGAGTGTGCAACCATTTAATTTGTGTGATTTGCCTTTGCCTTTCATGTTTTTCAATCTCGAACTACTCATTTTGCTTCACGCTCCTACCACCATGCGTGTACACAACAATACTGTCTCTTTTCCATATTATTTGTCCTCTTTGAAAATTGTACAATCAAATTTATGAAATTTCGACAATAAATTTATCAATATATGTAGTGATTTGCTAATAAAATTACTATCATTAGTATATTCGTGACGAAAAATACTATCATAAAAATATCATATTTCAATTGTTAATAAAATATTATATGAAAAATTATCAATCAAAGAATAACATTAAAGACTGTAACAATGAAGAAAAGGACAAGTAATATAGAACCAAAGGACTAAAGTTAGCCAATCATATGTGACAAATTATTGCCAAACTCAAGTTCTTTGTATCTTATATGCATTTAGCATGTATTGGTATTTGATTATAGCGTATATTGTACCCTAACGTATTTGGAACTTAACTCAATGACATGTTACTAGAATTTAAAAAACTCAAAGTTTATATTATTCAAAACCAAATTTAAAAGTCAGATTATTAACTCTACTATGATCCAAAGTTCAGATTATTTAAATCCAATTTCCATAAAATTTATTTTCACAAAAATTAAGAAACACCCAAAATCATCCCTGATAACAAATTAACCCAACAGCTTAACAATACTATATACTAACCTACTTTTCATATTATCTGCCACTTTAACTAATTTTCTCTTTTCTCATAATATTTCACTTTATAATTCCAATAACATATTAATTATTAATTTATCAAATTAACTTTATTAATTACATTTTTTTCACCTTTTTCCTTTTTTATTCACCATTTTATTCAACATTTTCAATAAGGTCATGTTCTTTTATACGGTATTTTGCGGTATGGTATGTGTGGTGAGATGTGGTGGAATTGTGGTAGGTTATCGGTATGTGGGGTAGGTGAGGAGAGAGAATGTAAAAATTAGAGGAAAAAAGTGATGAGAGATAAAAGTGATGAGAGATAAAAGTAATGATTTGTGGTAAAGTGTGGTGAGTTGTGCCAAACTGCGGTATGTTGTGGTATCGCAGTTTGTCAACCGTTAAAAAGAAGAGGGCCTAAATCAAACTAATGTAAAATAAAGATTTTTTAAATTTAAAACAAATAAATGAGAAATTCAAAATTCCTCTCTCTTCCTCCTTTCTTTTTTTCCCTACCACTTCCTTGTCACCCCATTAGTCCATGCTTCACCTTTTACCATTGCCAATTTGTCCCCCATCACACCCCCCCCCCCCAAAAAAAAAAAGTAATTAAAAAAATGGTGTATAGTAGAAAAGTTTTTAAAAAATTATATGTTTATAAGTATCTCCATTATCATCTCATATTCTCATTACATTCAAGCCATCCTCTTTCCAACACCTCCCAAACAAGCCAAGAAAAATAAACCAAAAGGGAAAATCCAAGATGAATGTAAGTAATCTAATTTCTCCATTTCTTTGTTTCTTTTTGTCATTTTTTCCAAACTCATGTCAAAGTATTTAAAGTATGTTGGTTATTTCATTACTTTCTACAAATTATTACTTCCTCCGTTCCATATTAATTATCCATAAACATCATTAATTTCTCAACATATGCAAATACAAAATTCTAGTATATGAAGGTATTATCATTAGATTCATAACGAAAAATATTAGCATAATAATAATATAATGTTGCAGTTTTTTGATAAAATATATATGCTATGAAAAATTCTTAGTAAAAAAAAAAGGGTAAGTAACATAAAACAGAGGGGTATATATACGTTGGTGTTTGATTATTATGATTATTATCTTTCTTGTTTAATGATCGATAATGTTGGTGATTTGGATTATGGTTTGTAATTATCAGAGAAATCAGGGGTGGAAGAGTAATTATAGGGTGCCTGCATTTGGAAATTGGGATTATGATCAGTATGATTATGATTATGATGATCATGATGATGATCAGCCCTATACGCAGCGTTTTGAGAGTGCTGGGTTGGTTCGTTATGGCAGTTACCCTCAACCTCAACCTACTACTAAAGAGACAGATTTGTATGTAGCCGGTGATTTGTATCAAAACGACATCGTTACTCCTGCTTTCATTGTTCTTCCTCCCACGGTATGACTTAGCTTGAACCTACCTTCTACTTTATCATTTTTCTTCAAAATTATTATTGGATATATAAAAACCATTTTATTAAAGATTATAATATATGTCATATGTTGATGTCATATTAATGCACAATCCATTTTAAAATTTTAATGCTAGCACATCTTCGTGTTTATACTCATTCCGTTTCATATCAATTGTCGTATTTGGAAGACATGCTGTTAAATTTTTAAAATTTTTGATCATAAATTTTGCAATATACAATGAGTTGTTATATAAAATTACTACCATTAGATTCATAACAAAAAATATGATCATAAATGTATAATATTGCAATTGATTTGACAAGTAAAGATATTGATAAATGGCTAACTATATTTGGATTATTTATTATTTGAAAAAGCAGAGGAAAAGAGGAATAGGGAACCCAAATCAAGTGATCAAGGAGCAAGAGAAAACAATGCAAAAGAAGCAAATGTGGGGAGGATATAACTCATATTCACATTCATATTCATATGATAATTCATATGACACAAAGATAAAGGGAAATTCTTGCCAAATTCTATCTTCTCCCATTAAGCCCAAGGCAATTGATGAAGATTTGTACAAGATCTCTTCTGATTTCCTTCATGCCAAACCTAAAAGGGTATTTTTCTCATTTTATCTTCCTTTTTTCGATTATTATTTAGCAATTGTCAATAAAGTACAAACTATAAACCTTAGTGAAGGTAGTGAATTTTTAATCTACTCTAATTTCTATATTTTCTCTCTTTTTTTTGTAAAAGAGAAAAGAAATGGTTCGGAAATGTCCATAGCTGGCAAAAATCTAGATCCGATCAGACATTGAATGAAAACTTGACGTCCGATATCTAGCTCTTTCATGTTTTTTCAACTCAGACTTGGATCGAAAATTATCATTCTTCAAACATAGAAACAGATCAGAAGTCCTTTCCTGATCTTTTTCCCTTCACTTGTTTTTTGTTCTTCTGGTTTTACTATATACTTCCTCTGTTCCATATTAATTGTCATATTTTTTACTTTTACGGTCTCTAATATTGTTACTTTTTTATTGATAATTTCTTACATAAAATGTTATTAACAATTGCAATATTATACTTTTATAATAGTATTTTTCATTACAAATCTAATAGTGGTAATTTATATAGTATTTCATATGTATAGATATGTTTACTTGCTTGATTAATATTTTTTTGTTATTTTAATTTTGCAGAGGAGATCAACCCTAGGTTTCTTTTCAAGTTGTTTGCTGCCAAATTGTATTTGATCTCAACGTACACTGGAGCATGAAATTCTGTAGTCATTGAAGCACATTATCTCAACTATGTTTTATCAATGTATATAATATTATTTTTCCCCGACATTTATTTAGCCTTTTGTAAAGTAAAGAACTATTACTTTCACAAAAATGGAGAAAAGAAACAAAGAAAGAGATGCAAAAGGCTAAAAAGAAGGAAAATTGTGTGTTTTTTTTTTTTTGGTATCTTATGAGGCTACTCCCATTGTAAATGCATGTGTGATTTACTTTTTTTTTTTTTTTGAAGGAATGTGTGGTTTAATTTACTTTGTGAAGTGGTATTAGAGGTTTTTAATTTTATTTGTTATTTAAAAAAAAAAATCATGTCCATGGGCCAATGTATATGTTGAGTGCTGACTGATAGTCAAAGTTAGTTTGAGCATCTTTGCGAGTCTACTTTTCATGAGGGAGAAATAAAAACTGTTTGAAATATGAAAGGTTTGCTAGCAAAGATATGAAATTTGCTCCCTAAAGATTAAAAAAGAACTTTTTCACCTTTAACTTTGATTTTATTGTTCTATTGAAATGTTACTTTTATTGGAAATGTAACTAAAGATAATGAACATTTTAAAAAAAGCAAAGTTAATAATTAAAAAAATAAATTTTGGATTTAAAGAATCTTAACTTTGAATCTAGATATGTCAAATAATCCAAATTTTCAATATATCTTGCAATAATTTAAACTTTGGGAGGGTTAAATATCGATGGGGAACTCCTTTTCTAGTTCCTCTCCTCCGGCTTCGGACATGTCAGGAAGGTTTCTTGGTGTAAACCTCCTTAGGGCTCTTTCAAACTCAACTTTGATGGATCTAAGTCTTTTGAGGGTAGTGTTAGTGGCTTCCTCATTCGTGATGCTTTCGGCCAGTTACTTGAGGCGTCTTCTTTACCGCTTGCAAGCTCCTCAATCCGTGTTCTTGGAGTCATTGCTTTAAGGAATGGTCTTCTCTCTTCCATTCAGTTGGGTCTTCCTTCTCTTTTTGTGGAAAGAGATAGTTTAATTATTATTAAGGCCATCCATAGTGATTATCAGATAACTTGGGAAGTGGCTTCGTTGGTTCAAGACATTACGTTACCCCTTTGTAATGTTGTTTCACTTTCTCATATTTTTAGGGAAGGTGACAGGGATGTTGATTAGCTTGCTAAGTTTAACGTGTCTTGTTAGTCAGTAGTTTCTTGGTCTTCAATTCCTTCGGTTGTGTTGTGCTCTATTATTAGTGATGATATCCTCGGTCGTGCCCTTGAAAGAAGGGTGTCCTAAACGTAATTTTACCTCTTTTTACAAATAAAAAAAAGGAAGAAAGATATCGATAAGCTACCGCTAAGTTTCAACTGTTAGCTTGCTAGTTGTATCGTGTGGTAGTGAAGTATATTTTTTATTTTAGCAGTATATACATGAGAACTTTGTCATATCACTCTACCACATAATTATGGTGATCGAAAATCGATGACAGTTTATTAAATCTCAACCCCCTTAAACTTCATATTATTGTTATTATGTTTTGAATTATTTACCTTGACAATAGTTTTGTGGTAGAGTTGCCTGACTCTACTCTTTTGCAATATAAATAAGAAATTACTTTACATAAAGTTACATATTATTATTTACCTTAGTTACACTACCTAAAATATCTTACACTTTATTACCTGCACTATCTTATTCACCTTTCCTTATCTAATTTTACCTAGCTTGTATTACTTAACTTACTTGCACCTCTCATTCCTTGCAAGCTTAAAGAACACAATCTTATAAGAAAAAATTAGTTACATTGATTAGACTAATAGCAAATAACACCATGTTGGAAGATGACAGTCTTTATTATATTGAAGTTGAGATAAACCGAAGGACTGTGATTATTGGTTATGCTATAGGTCCGCGAATCTTTGATGGCCCATCAAGCTAATTTCATTGATCTTGCCTCTTATTTGCAACGTAAAGGTTTTTTTGGCTATGGTGCACGCGAAAGTCTTTGCTATGTTATTTTATTTAACAATTTGGTTGTAATCTTTTGTCTTTTGATGGTGGCTAATTACTGTTTAGTATGCGGTTTACTGTATTCCATGAACCTTGAAGCCTTTTAACTTTAATAATCCAAAAAGAACAAAACAACATCAATTATATATATATATATATATATATATATATATATATTCTATTTTATTGTTTAAACTGTGTAAATGGGTTTGGATTAATCCTCCCATTATAGAGTAAGTGGACAAGGGAGAGCTCAACCCATGTTAAAAATGTTCTATCTCAAAACCGGTAACTAATGTCTTAATATACCAATTGGCATTTATCCAAACACTCCACAAGGAGGTTTTTGTTTTTGGGCTGGCCTTGAAATCAAGCCTAGCTTCAAAAAGACAAGATATTCGATCACTATTCATTCTCATTCTCAAGTTTTTTTCCGGTAGCCCATATCCAATTGCCAATTGGGCTAAAAAGGCCCAAAACAGTCCATCTATCTTGTCTAACATCTACTCGTCTCTAATTTCCGGAACCCAATTAAAGAAAATAACGACTCCTAATACAAGAAGAAGAAGAAAAAAGAAATGAAAGGGACACCTGCTACAAGCCTACAAGACAGTCACAGTAGTCCCCATAACGCGTCTCTATCACGCGCAGTTTCGTCCCTCCGATTCCAAGAATGCCCCTCTCCCCACGCCAAGTATCAACCGTGGGGTCCACTCTTAGAAAAAGACCGTACTCCCCCCTCTCGAAGCGACACGTTTCGCTACTTCATTCGTTTATATATTTCCCTCCAATACTCTCATTCATTTTTGCACCTTCCCCATACAATTACAATATGCGTCCAGTCTAGTCCCCCTCATACATATCGACAGAGAAAACACAGATATTTCATTTTAATTGTCCTTTTTAAAAATTATACTATAAATTTCTTTTTATATATAATTATATTAAATTTCTTTTTATATATACAATTAAATTCGTAACAAAACAATCCATAAAAACTTTAATTAAAAAATATTAAAAAATATGAAAACTAAAATTATAACAATTAACATGAAAAATAAAATATCATAACCTACACAAAATTCAAATTTAATTTTCATTTCGCCCATAATTACCGGGGCATTTATTCTTATTCTAAACCTAATCCTAACCAAATTATCACAATTATCTCGATTCCCTAAACCTCATTAATATAAACAATCCTAGCCAGTCATAGCCCATGCAAAGCAAACAAGGGGCAAAAAGGTAAATTAACCTAGTAGGGCACATGCCAAACGCATGAGACCGTCCACATGTCATAACAATCCAACCCAACACACAAGAATATTAGCAGAATAAAATCGTTCTAGAAGCAGAAAAAGAGAGGCAAACAGATAAACACTTAATAGACACAGCCGGTAAACATTTGCGCCACCATCTCAATACAAACACAGCATAAACTGCCAGCTGCCGGTTACCAAATACTCAAAACCAGAGTCATTTTCTACTAAAGCTCCCAAAATCAGTCATAATCACGAAGGAAGCTAGCTAGCTTGCTAGTTACTACTAGGCATTAATATTTGTTCCCTCCTCCAAAAGTCATCAACAACTACACCAGTACAACTTTTAATCAAAGACAAGGCTAATTAACAGAAGACGGAAAAGAGTAAAAGATCGTAACAGATCTGAGAGGATGAGGATCAGACGGTGATTCAGGCCTCCACGTCAGCAGGTGCAGCAGCAGGAGTGGTGGTCTTGACTGCAGGTGATGAAATCGCCCAGACGTAGCCGTACGGATCCTTCACCTTCCCCACGCGCCCTGCGCCTTCCTCTTCAGTGACGTCACCTTCACGCGCGGCTCCGGCTTTCTCGGCCTTCGCGATGGCTGCCTCCACGTCATCGGTCTCGAGGAAGAAGACGAGTCCAGCTCCCTCAGCCTTCAGTCTAGAAAAATCGAAAAAATAAACGTAAAAATTCAGCGAAAACACCGTGAACGACGTCGTTTAGAGCGGAAAACAAACAGATCTAGCGAAAAATATCGTCTACAAACTACGATCATACACCACGCAGAAAAAAAACTATGTAACAAACCACAACGAGTATACAGCACAACACACAGTAGAAGATTCTAGAGAGAGAGTGAAGGAAATTACTGAGCAGATTCATCGGAGAGGTCAGAGACAGAGAACACAGAGGAGGCAATCTTGAGCTCAGCAGAGAGAACGAGTGGAAGCTCCTGGTCAGCCTTCCTCTTAGGATGCATGGTTCGAGCGACCTCCTCGGCGCCGAACGCCGCCTTGTAGAACTGCACGGCGTCGGCGGCTTTGGGCGCCGGAACCACCAGCTGCGGCTTGAACGCCGTGAAAACCACGGCCGGAGCCGGAGCGCCGTTGTTGACCTCAGCACCGTTCTGAATTTCCTGGTCCGCCATGGGAGGAGGTTGGAAACCCTAGGAGAGAGAAAAAGCTCGGAGGAAGAAATAGAGAGAGAGAGAGGGAGAGGGAGGAAATGAAGAAATGGCAGAAAAAATGGATAAACGAGTAAAGTAAGGGCTACCGGCAGGGACTATAAATAGAGAAGCGGAAGTGCGGAAGCGGAACCGTTTGTAATTTTGGAAATGAAAAAGGGGATTTTGTGGGACTCAAAAGAGAGAGTGAGAGAGAAAAGTTTAAAATATTCGGGGAATTTTTTGTGTGAGTTTACGAATTTAACCTCCTGGGGGATTCGGGTCGATGGTTTGGGCTGACATTTGGGCCATACGGCCCACTTCTGAAAGGAAAATGGCGAATTGGGCTAACTGTACTTTCAAATTAGTTTTTGAAATTAGGATGATTGAATGCAAGTAGACCTGTCAACCTTTGCCCCATTATCAGTCCATAAAAAATTATAGGTCTTGAATATGATTTTTTTATTCAAATTTGAAAAATTTATAAATTAGTGGGTCAAAATTAATCTGTCCGTTTGAAACTTTGACTTGAAAATTTTATTTTTAAAGTTCAACTCTGTTATAATTTGTGATTTCTTTATTAAATTCATGACTACTAAATTATAGGGGTAACTCATTTATTTGACAATTGTCTAATTTAAGTTGAAACATTTTTTTTAAAAGATAAATTTATAAAACCTCAACAAAGCTCCCGACTAATAATCGGAGCAATTTGCGAATCCCCATCCGAACCTACTCAACTCCTATGGGAGGAACCCTAGCCATCTCATGGGCGGCAAAGTTACCAACCCTACGAACGTGACTCCAAGAACAAAAGGAAAACAACCTACTAATAGAAATATTTAATATCCTCGATAGCTAAATCAAATTCGCTAAGAAACAAATTAAAACTACTAATTCTTTGAACGGCCGCCAAGCAATCCGACTCCAAGTGTATCTACTCTTCCTGAACCCTACAAGTTGTCTGCATAGCAAAGTGCAATGGTTCTGCCTCAGCTACTTGAACAGCTCAAAGAGCTTTACTCTTTTCACAGCAGTCCATTTACTCTGTCTTCGATATCAGAAAACTATTCCATCCAAATATTATCTTGAGATGATAAAGTTTTATACAAATTAAAGATTTTGGGCCTGTTCGGCAAAATTAGCGTTTTAGATAGCGGATAACCGGTTATATAGCGGATAGCGGTTTAAGTAGCAGATAGCGGATGACTGTTCAAACGAGAATTGTGTTCGGTAAATTTGGCGGTTCAATTAGCATATTAATGTGAATTGACAAAAAAGGGTATCAATAATTTCCAAAAGATAAAATTTCCAAAGGGTATTTTTTGACCGAAAAATATGAAACGCTACTTCAAACGCTAAACGTTAACTTTATTAGCGATTCACAAAACGCTAGTTTACCGAACGCTAATATTTATGCAATTAGAGTTTTGACTTGATCAATATACTAAACGCTACCCCAAACGTTACTGCCGAACACAGTCACTAGATATTTGGGAAAAAAATTCAAAGCAAGATGCTAATTACGGGACAATTATGATATTTAGTATAACATTAAACGTAAGCCGTCTTAGCTCAGTGGTAGAGCGCGTGGCTTTTAACCACGTGGTCGTGGGTTCGATCCCCACAGACGGCGTTCTTTTTGTTTCCTAATTTTCCTACTTCATTCATTTTCCCTCTCTACCTTCGTTATCCATTTTAGCCCTGCACCCAAACCCTACTACACTTCGAAGCTTCACGCCTTCATCCATGGCTTCCCTCCCAATTTCTCCCCCAAATTCCCTCTCATCTCATCCACTGTTCTTCCAATTCAACCCCCAATTCCCTCCATATCCAAAAACTCTGCATAAAAGAAGAACCCAGTTTCTCGCTCTTTGCACCAGCTATGAAGTGGGTGGTGGGTACCCAGAATCTGATTTTGTAGATAGACAAAGAAAATCGAATGCTCATACTCAAGAACAGTTCAATCAGAAGATGGATACCTCAGAGTATGAAGCTCTTCTTAAGGGTGGAGAGCAGGTTACTTCAGTTCTTCAAGAGATGATTACTCTTGTAAGGCTCACCCTTTTCTTCGTAGTATAGTAGCTGTTTTACTAGTTGTTCTTGTGTTAGGGTTTTGTTTCTTAAACCCTAAACCCTAAACCCTCGCTGATGAGGGTCAGTTAGAATTTAGAATTTGTGTATTGGTGAGTTGGGATGTGGTGGTGTGTTTGTCGTGATCAAGATTGTTAGAATCGGTATCCTAATTGGGATCTATGTGGTGGTTAGGATCTGAATTAACTCAGATAGAATCGTGGATCGGAATGTAGACAGTAGAATCGCATCGAGGATTTTGGATCATAAAATTGTAAGATAGTATATTAGGATCGGGAATTTAATAACTATGGTCGTGAAGTTGAGTTTCTCTGATTTTTGGGTTGAGGTTTGTGATTTAGGAATTGGGTATTGCTAAAGGGATACTACCGTTTTCTTGGCTCCGACAAGGGGGATACATTAAACCCTAAACCCTTACTGTTTATACTGAAAGTTAGATTATACTCCCTGGAGTACCATGGTGATGTATTCCCGGAATGAGTTTTATGAACATATGCGTATAGTTTCATGAGCAGGCATGAATAAATTTATGAACGTACAATTTTCGTTCTTTGATCAGATGCATGTTTGTAATTTGGGTTCATAATTTATACATGACCATACGTGTACAAGAGTTTGGAATTTTCATTTTATGAGTTTGTGTACACTTGTTAATTTTGTGAGAGTATGCTCATAAATTTATACATGTGTGTTCATAAAGTTATACACATATGTCCATACATTATTCGTTGGGAGTATATGAGCATGGTACTCCTAGGAGCGTAATCCCAGTTCTGTGTTTATATGGAGCTGGAAACTTTTCCGCTAGTTGACTTTTGTATTCCATCTTATCAGCAGACGGTTTGACTTGTGCATTCTCTGTTGGGTATATGTTTGTCCCTTCATAGAAATGGCGTACATTTACCTTAAACAATGAATCCTTGAGATGTTATCCTTTGGAGAATCGGTTTTCGGATTCCTTTTGATTGAAGTAGAATGCTGCTGATTTCCTTTTTACCGTGGTCAACTCGAGATCTTGGGCTCCTTTTGTGCCATGTTTTGAGTACTGTGGTAGTAACATGTGCGATGTCCACACAGCTGGAAGATATGAACATGGATGCAGCATCAGAGGAGGTTGCAGTGCAGTTAGCTGCACAAGGAGTTATTGGCAAAAGGGTTGATCAGATGGAGTCAGGGTTTATGATGGCTCTCGATTACATGATCCAAATGGCTGAAAATGATCAGGATGAACAGGTATTTGGGCGTGAAAACTTCTCCTCCTCGTATTGTTTTGACTAGTTTGCAACACATAATGGAGAGTATCGTTTCCTCTGCAATGTTATCGAGTAGAATTGTGTATTGGATGTGCCTTTTTGGGATCTGGGTTGTTGAAATGAGAAAATTGTTACTTGCTGACCAATAGCGAGATACTTATACTTCTGCGCGTGTTAAGTAGTGTTGCCAAAAATTTGGATCCGCCGGTCAATGTCAAACTTCGGATGAAAAATTGATGTTAATCGTTTTTCCCCCTTCCCGGATCGGACAAAATTCGAATGTCGTAAATTCGGGTGATGTTATAGTTCAGACAATAGAAATATGAGAAATATTGTGTCAAAATTTTTGGTCAATTCGGTCAATATTAAAATTCGGACAAAAAATTTATGACGGAGCACAGTTTTTCTCGGGTAGGACAAATTCGGGTATTCAGGTCTGGTGAAATTTTGCCAGCTCTACGTGTTAGCGTTTGCTAACGTTTATGAGTTGTTTTACAGCGCAAGTCACTTTTGGAGGTTGTCAAAGAGACGGTGTTATCCCATCTAACAAAGAAATGCCCCCCACATGTGAGAATGATTTCCTAGTTTGTCCCTGTTATTTGTACTTTCCCTCCATGCCTGGCAGGATCCCAGAATTTACCTTTGTAATTACCTTGTCACTGCATATCTAGGTACAGGTGATCGGACTGCTTTGCAGAACCCCAAAGAAGGATAGCAGACACGAGTTGCTACGTCGAGTGGCTGCAGGTGGTGGGGAATTTAAGGGTGAAAATGGAACTAAAATTCACCTCCCTGGTGCAAATCTGCTTGATATTGCAAACCAGGCTGATGATCTATTGGAGGTAATTAGCTTGTCATTAGTCTGTAAGTTTTTTGCTTTAGGGTTTCAGATCCAAGAAGTTTATGGTTGTTGAGAGTTGAAAATATGACCTAGCTTGATCTTGGCATGCTGTTGTTGCAACCAGTACATATGAAACACATGAGGCAATGCATACGTTTGAGTATTTACAATACTGTCTGAAATCAACATCTTGAAGAGTGGATATATGCATTTTGTTCTTTCATCGGATCTTCTTTTCATATATTCACATATGCAAAACTTTCCCCTATGTGAATGACACTGCCACACTGGCTTAATATATCACGACTCAATACTGGTCTTATGCCTGTTTTGGTCACATAAATTTCAGACAATGGAGACCCGTCCCGTTGTTCCTGACAGAAAGTTGCTGGCAAGGCTTGTTTTAATCAGAGAAGAAGCTCGAAATATGATGGGAGGAGGAATGCTTGATGAAAGAAATGATCGCGGCTTCAGTACCCTTCCTGAATCAGAGGTATGACATATTTTTGGGTTTTCATAACTGCATTACTGCAATGAGTTTATTTCTGGATATTGTTTGCAAACATGAAGATGCAAAAACATAGAGGTTGGAGGTTTATCCTCCCCACCAGGGTTGAGTCCTGGTGACCGCACTAGGGCTCCTTGTGAGCCAACTTAATGGGTTGGGTTTAGTCCGATGCTCTTTTACCCCCTCCCTTGCCCAATAGTCCATTGGGTCTGTACACCATATTTAGGGAGCCCAGTGGGTGGACCGCTTATCATTGTAAAAAAGAAAAAACCCAAACATAGGCAGATCCCAGGCATGGCTATGGGTGGCCACGGCCACTAGTAACATAAAAAGAATATCAATAATTCAGTATAATTTGTGATAAAAATTATGGGTTTTATGTGAATTGGATGAATATAACAGTGTATTGGCCACCCCTAATTAGAAGACCCAGATCCGCCACTGAAACCAAAACCAATACTCAGAAATCTAGTCAGGTGAGGTATGGAGGGGTCGGATGTAAGAGTCTTACTCTTAAAGTTTGCAATTTTTCCAATGGACCCAAGATTCCGAAATCATTCACTACATACATACTACTTTATATGCAAATAGGAACACTTACGTATGCAAATGTCTGCACTTTGTGGTGCAGGTAAATTTTTTGACCAAGCTGGTTGCCCTAAAACCTGGGAGGACAGTCAAAGAGATGATTAAAAATGTAATGCTAGGCAAGGATGAAGGTGCAGACAATGAGGAAAATGAAACAGGTGTTCCACGTGGAATTATGGGTAGAGTAAGTTTCCGTATACATGACCTTTTAAAAAAGGAATTGTGGCCTCTAATATATTGATGTTTGGGGGTATTGGTTTGTAATATACTAACCTGGACACTAGTATAATGGCCTTTTAGACCTATTTATTGTTAATGTACTAACCTTTGGCGATGATGAGTAAACTTGGATGCTAATATACCATCGGTGGTGGATACTAATGTCTAGTTTTACTCATTATCACCAAAGATTAATACATTAACGATAAACAGAGTCTATACACTAGTGTCCAATGTTAAAGGTTGATACATTACGGACCAACACCCCAAAGGTCAATATATTGGAGGCGAAAATTCCTAAAAAAAATAGTAAGCAGGGGCTTCAGTTGTGTGCTTCTTTATAGACATATTGATCTACTCTGATATCAAATATCGATAGGAAAGCATGAGTGGACGTAAAGCCCTCCCAGTGCGCCCTGGGATGTTTCTTGAGACTGTATCCAAGGTAAGATTGAGAAATTATAAAGAGCTTTTTCTGCTAGTGAAGTTGAACGTCTGAGCCGATATCCTAATCTTATTGTTTCTTCTCATTTATTAGGTGTTAGGGGGTATTTACGCTGGCAGGGATTCAGGTATCACCGCACAACATCTAGAATGGGTATGTTAAATCTTTCCCTTTGGATTTATGGCGAACACATCATTCGATCTCGGAACTGTTTTAAACACACACCATTTGATTTGGGGCAACTCAAGTTCATTGTTGGTCGGGATTATCATGCCCCACCATTCTTCGTCTTCTTGAGCTTTCTCATTGTTTCTTGACACACACACATCATTTGGTTTGTGACTTTTGGGTTCTGGATTTGGTCGGCTCCCTTTATTTTCTCGGATTCTTTTTGTATGATGGGGATTATGAATTTTAGCTTCACGGACTTTAGTTCATGAGGGTAAGACTGCCTACATCTGAATTCCCTCTACCGCATTTATGCGTGCTTAGCCTAGGAGATTGTTGTTGTTGTTCTTGTTGTTGTTGGGGATTGTGAGTTTTAACTCAATTTGTGGATTTTATATCAGGTACACCAAAAGACACTTCAAATTCTAGAAGAGATAGCATTTTGATGCTATTCTACTCAATGTTGTGCCCGGTATATGTCCCTCAATTGCCAATCGGTTTTTGATCAACTAAAAGAGATTCAAGGTACCATGTACGAAGAAAATCTGGATCAAACTCGTGCACAAGGATGAGGTATCGGCCCTTCTTATAGCATGACCCGAATCCTCCTTACCTAGGCTGAAAATACACACAACCACAAGAACTGAAATGATGTTTGTCGTGGGTTAGAGAGAAAACTATGGTTGTATTAGTATTAGTGTATATATGTGGGGAAAACTACTCGCATCTGGGTCTCCTCAGACCTACTACAACGGTGGGACCTACATGCTTCTCAACCAAATACCGTTTTCGCCACATCAGCAATGCCAAAATGCACATTACAGATAAGAGGGTGGCTCTAGAAAGCAAAATCAGGAAGAAATATACCAGAAAATCAAGCTTTTGGTATGATATTGAGGAGAATCAGCTGGTAATGATGGCATTCTCAAGTGTTCAATTACAAGATCAGAGATGCATGTGGGTGGAAGAATTATTTTACAAGGCCAAAATGCAAAAATACAGCACAGAATGTCTTCTCATCTTTTCATTTTTTTTGGGTTCAATTATTGGTGTAGAAGCAAAGTTGTTTGCATGCTTTTGGGGTTTGCCTTTTCATTGGTAAATAAGTATGTATTTGTTTTGCCATGTTTTGGTTCTTAATGGGACAGTCTAGATACTACCTTCTTTTCATATCCTGCCCATCTAATAGGCATGCATTCCCTTTGTTTTTCTCATAACTTTTTTGTGACCCATTTGGTTGTGGGTGTGTTCTATTAGTTGTCCTTGGGCCCTATGAGGCCTGAGTTAGATAAGGCGAACATATTTAAACTCGGGTCTTTGACAGTGATACCGCCTTAGGAATTTCATTAGGTTTTTTTCCCGATTGTTCAAAGTCCAAACTGGGGTAAAGAGTTTGCAACAAAGTCATAAAACACCATAAAATAAGTAAAATAGCAGCTTGACCGCAACTTTGTTAAAATATAACAAAGCAATTCAAATCTCAAATACGTCAAAATAAACAGCCATATACTAAAGTCAGACTTTCTAATCTTCGTCACTCTACGTGCCTCCTCATCTAACCTATTGATATAGTCTTTTGTTTGAGTGGCTAGTTTGAAACTATTTTGCAATTAGCTTAAATGGGAATTGTCTTAGTATAAAAGTTAATGGATATACATTTTATATCAAACAAGATAAATACAATATATGTTTGAACATGCTCAATGCTGGCAATAAAGAGCTGGCAAAAACCGACCCAACTCGGTTTTCCAAACATGAAATGTAACAAACATGGAATACGGGGCATATCGAACCCGACCCGACCCGCCTGAATTGACAAGCTAATCAAAGTTTCAGTTAACTAATTATTTAGTTAATGAAGATTTTAAGCCCAAATTGATTAAAAACTGGCTAGTCAAAGTTTCAATTAACCAATTATTTAGTTAAGTAAAATTTTAATTCAAATCAATTTGAAAAATAGTGATTAATGAGAATTTCAACTAACCAATTATTTAGTTAAGGAAAATTTTAGTTAAGGAAAATTTTAATTCAAAAATTTGAAAAATAGTGGTTAATGAGAATGAGAGTTTAAACAACATTTTCAATATGGGTCATGCTAGTACGAGACATGAGGATATTAGAAATAATAAATATTATTTTAATTCTTACTAAATAATGAGTTTAAACAACATTTTCAATATGAGTCGTGAAAGCAGACTCTTGCAAAAATATAAGGTAAGGTTTGCCTATATTACACATTTGTGATGAGACCCCTTTTTTAAACCCCTGCTAACAGAGAGCTTTGTGCACAGAGCTGTCCTACATCATTTTACTCAACTTTGAAAATCTGATTTGACTGAACCCACAAAAAATATTTTTAAGCAAATAATTAATTTAATCAAATAAAAATGTAGGTAGGGAGGGACCAAGGATGGCTCAAATCAAATAATGTAGTTGAAATAGTGTAGCATTGTAGCAACAACCACACGTCAAAAGTAGCCGTTGAGGTTTAATTTTATTATATTTTAAGTTGATACAATGCCTGTCTATTTGGAGCGTTTAAAATATCACTTTTTATTTCTTGGGGCCAGTCTCAGAGGGCCTCCTTGACATTTTTGGTGTTAATATATTTTTTTTAAATTTTTTGTTTTTGGTGAAAAGTAGCTCCTTCTCACATGCCTTGCTTTGCTTAATTCATTAAAACCGGCAAGTTTTGATTACCTTCACGTTTTTTGGCCATCATTTCAGCTAGTTATGCCCTCTTCACATTATTTTTGCCTACTCACACCCTCAACATTTGTGTGTCTATTTATTTTTTTTGGTTTTCACAAAATAAAATGTGACCTATTTTTTTTAATATAAAATATCAATGTTAGTTTTGATTTTTTAATGATTTATTTATTTGAGAAAATAGTTTATTTTTCAAGAAAAAAAGGATATTAAGGGTAGAAATGGGTTTAAATCATGGATGAATTAGAATTCGATTTTTATGAAAATTTCAGTTTACTATCAAATCCACATGCCCTATTTTATAACGGAATCTTGGGTGTGATGGACTTGAATTTTGATTTCAGTCTCTTTATGGAAAGATATTATTATGTAAAATGAGTTTAATAGTTTCACATTTGATAAACCGTCTGTTGAATTTGTTTAAGATGACACTTTGGTGAATTAAAATGAGTTGCTGCCCGAAATTATCAAAAAAAATTGGAGTATCTAGGTAGTTTATTGTTATGGAAATGTTGGGATCAAACTAATCTTTCTATTTTATCACTATCTCATCCCCATAATATTTGTCATGTTGGTTAACTTTTGTTGTATCATAATATTTGTTGCTATAAAATCTCAATATCATGTTAATAACTATTTAACCCTTATCTGTATTAATTGTAATCTTTCACTCTTTCATTTCTCTGTTGGACGAGTATTTTCATTTTTTGTTTTTTTTAAACGAAGTGCTCCATTTATTTCAGGGTTTTTGGATGCTAATATACTGAACTTTTGGGGTATTGGACAATAAGACACTGAACTTTGACATTAGACAATAATACACTGTACTTTGAGGGTGTTGAACAATAATACACTCAATATGATTTTGGCGATGACTAACTTGGTGGCAGTTCTATGTAGCGGGTGGAGGAGATGAATTGGTCCAAAAATATTTGTCTTCTCGGTCTGTCATGTAAGATTGTCACCAAGTTCGCCACCGTCGAAATTGTCTCAAGTGCATTATTGTCCAACACCCCCTAAAGTTCAGTGCATTATTGTCCAATGTCAAAGTTAAATGTATTATTGTCCAATACCCCAAAAGTTCAGTATATTAGCGTCCAAAATTCCGTTATTTTATATTAATTGTCGTTTTGTTAACTGTCATAGCTTCTAATATCATTCCTTGATTGATAATTTCTTATATAATACCTATTAATAATTGCAATATTATATTTTTAGGATAATATTTTTTTGTTACAAACTTAATGATAACAATTTTACATAACAAATCATCGTATATTGAGAAATTTATTGACTGAACAATTTTCAAAGACCATAATTAATATGGAATGAAGGAAATAGTAATTTCCTTACCATCAATGTTTATTTATCTATTAGACCACAAAAATAAACAAGCCTTTCATTTTAAAAATACGCGCATTGGACGAAAATTAATGAGAAACCACCTTTTTCTTCATTGTATTGATCTTCGTTAAAAAAATTACCTGTGAAAAGCACAACGGTTGAGAGGGAGATAAAAGCAAACAGTCCCTAATTTGAATTTAAGCAAAAGAAAAAAGAAAACAGCTTTTCTCCACTGACAACCTCTCTACCCCTTTCTCCTGCGTCTTCTTCTTCATCATCTTCTTCCTCAAACCCAAACTTTTTCTCAGAGATTTCTAGAGAGACAAAGAGTTTAGAGAGAGGAGGTGCGAAGTAATGGCAGGTTACGTTGGTATTCTGGTCTCAGATCCATGGCTTCAGAATCAGTTCACTCAAGTCGAGCTTCGCAGCTTGAAATCTCAGGTAAATTGATTCAAAAATAGCTTCATCCTCTCAAATTTTTCTGGATTCTATTCTAGAATGTTCTAGATCTTTCGCGAAAATATGCTGTTTCTTGCAGTATCATGCAATGAGGAGAGAGAGTGGTCCGCTTACTATCGCCGATTTGCCGGCGAAAATGTCGAAGCTCAAGGTCGTCGGAGAAAACTTGACGGAAGAGGAGAGAGATTCGTTTCTCCGTAGCTCGTATGAAAGCATGAGCGATGAGGTTGATTTTGAGCTGTTTCTTAGGGTAAGTGAGTGAGTTTATGGTTTTTTTTGAGGTGTTTATTGTGCAGATGATTCGTTAAGTTAATGGCAAGGTACATTGTTGATCTTGAGTTGAATTTGTATTAGCATTGAGTTTAATGATCACTCTACAGCATTTAGTTTAATGATTAGGTGCAATTTGTTGATCTCAAAGTGTTGATTTAACAAATTGATGATAAGTTGTACGTGTGATGATTGGTGACACATATTTGAAGTTGATATCATGCTGTAGGTAATGGCAGTGGTATTGTAAATTGCTAGGTTTTTTTTGAGCTGAATTTACACTGTTTTGGCAATATGCTACTGTTCTCTGTTTGAAAATGAATCAAACTTGCAAATAACACCCCAAACATTGGAAATTGGAACACCTAGTACACCTTCTGAGGACTGGATGATGGTTTTATTGATACTTTTGTTAAAATAGGTTATTGTCAATTAATATTCATCTTCATTAAGCTGAATTCATGATGAAATGAAGCTTGATTGAAACCGTAATTTCTTGTGTTTATTCGGTTGTCACAAAGGAAAATCATCTTTGGTTCTATGGAGTAAGCATTCTGTTGTGCACTGTAGGTGTATTTGAAGCTGCATGCGCTTGCGAGTTCAAAACTAGGAACTCCAGCTAAGAACTCATCGGCATTTCTCAAGGCTGCCACTACGACACTGCTTCACACAATTAGTGAGTCAGAGAAGGCATCTTATGTCACACATATCAACAATTATCTGGGGCAGGATAAGTTCTTGAAGCAATACCTTCCAATCGATACTTCCACCAATGATCTATTTGAGATTGTAAAAGACGGCGTTCTACTCTGGTAGTGTTCTATGCCTTGTTCGTGACGAGTTCCGATTCTCAAATATCATGTTTTTGGAGCTCACTGATCTCTCTTCCTTACTGAACTGGTCTTAAATTCGCAGTAAGTTGATCAATGTAGCGGTTCCTGGGACAATTGACGAACGTGCTATTAACATGAAGACAATACTTAACCCTTGGGAGAGGAATGAAAATCACACATTATGCCTTAACTCGGCTAAGGCTATTGGTTGTACACTGGTTAACATTGGCAATCAAGACCTCATTGAAGGAAGGGTATGTTGACAAGTCATTTTCATTTGATTTTTGCAGTTAACATTGTAGCGTTGTAGGTATGTTGACATGTTTACATAAATCAAAATATGCAGAGAACAAGATTAACAGCAATCTCCGTTAATTTGAATCGTGAATAGGTTCCTGTAGCTGCTTAGTCAAACTCGAGTATTCTTATACAATGTAATATTTGTGGCATACACAATAGGTGTAAAGGGACAAATGATGTTGCTCCTCCATTCTCTTTTTGTTTCCTTTCAGTTTCTTGTTGGGTTTAATACTTGTGAAATAAGTGATGCTGTTGTTTTAACGTACATATCGTGAGCTTAGTGGTTCTTCAGTAATTGTTTAAATGATCCATTTTAGTTCAATACTTCTGAAATAATAAGTACCTGTAACATAATACTTGTGCAATGGCATTGTTTCCTTTCATGATTTTCTTTTGGCTGATCATAGTCTCGTTTCATTATTCAAAAAAGAGACAAAATGTGCCAAAAAAAAAGAAAGAACAAAAGAGACTGCTATATTGTTGTCACATCAAATATTTTGCGATCTAATGATTCTACTGCTGTGACAAGCTATGCTGATATAGCAATTTTTTTTTTTGGTTGCAGCGTCATCTTGTGTTGGGATTAATCGCCCAAATCATAAAGGTAATCCTTTCTTTCTAAGATCTATTACTTTATCATTCTAATGTTAATGATAAACTACTTTCATGAAAAAGAAACACTGTTTCTGTACAAATTCTCAGCTGCCTTCTTTTAATGAGAAGTATGTGGTTTGCTCTATATACACTAAAGTTTGAGCTTGA
This sequence comes from Portulaca oleracea, assembly GCA_029582165.1. Classification (NCBI taxonomy): domain Eukaryota; kingdom Viridiplantae; phylum Streptophyta; class Magnoliopsida; order Caryophyllales; family Portulacaceae; genus Portulaca; species Portulaca oleracea. The sequence continues at coordinate 60,657,496 of CM055868.1, read as the reverse complement.
CTTTTTTATTACATTTATTTGTAGATACAACTCTTGGCTGACCTCAACTTGAAGAAAACACCTCAGTTGGTTGAATTGGTGGATAATAGTGAGGTAAATATCCTGCAGTAGCGCTCATTTGACAGCACGCGAAGTTGATCAGTTAATATTTGTTGTCCAATGTCACTAAGTTTATGTGATCTATGTGCTGTATGTATATCCCTCATTATCAGGATGCTGAAGAATTGATGAATCTTCCACCAGAGAAACTTTTGCTGAGATGGATGAACTTCCAACTCAAAAAGGCTGGGTACAAGAAAATCGTTACAAATTTTTCATCTGACATAAAGGTATGTTGCAGCTGTGTTTCTTTGCAGCTAACCAGATGATTGCATACTCAATACTTTGGCACATATCTGTTCGGTATTTCATTATTTCAGTAGCATTAGGAAATGCAAACAATATCACAATTGCTTAACTAACTATTAGTGTCTAAATTTGATCTTTCCTTTAGTCTATGATTATCTCAGAGGAAAGTTCCCTTAAATTGATCACATTATTTGTGGATTTTAGAAGTACATTACATATTACTTGTGAGCTTATGCTGCTCTGAGTATGTATGTCTGCCTGATGTGCTGAAAGCTAGTGACCTAATATTATTTTTATTTCCCTGTTCTCATAAAAATCAGATAGGATGATGCTATTTTCTCTTCTTATTTTATTTTTAAACCTCACATCTTGCTGACATCATAGCTGGATTTGTCATGCAGGATGGAGAAGCTTATGCTCATCTCTTAAATGTTCTTGCCCCAGAGCATAGTAACCCAACAACGTTGACAGTAAAGGATTCTCTGGAGAGAGCGAAACTAGTACTTGAACATGCTGACAGGATGGGTTGTAAAAGATATTTGACAGCAAAAGACATAGTAGAGGGTTCACCAAATCTCAACCTTGCTTTTGTTGCACATATATTTCAGCATAGGTGAGAACTGAGAACTAAAGTTGTCAAACCAATTGCCCTGATCATATCATTTTAATCATTTTGTCACTTGCTATCTTTTTAATATGCAAACATATCTTCCTCGTTATGTTCTGGGACAAGAATAGTAATGCATTAGAGGCTAAACCTATCTCTCTGAATGTGTAATTGATCATGAAGTGTGTACAACGAGAAGAAGTTTCAAGTGATACTACTAAATCGGGGTAACAGCATGCGTACTCTCGGGGGGGTCTTTTTTAAATTCATTTTAGTCTTTTGTAAGTACTCTCGGGGGGTCAACCTAACATGGGAGTTGGAGATAGAAAACCTGTCCCGGGGCTGTTTTGCTTGCCTCTTCTCTGATGTGGAAATGATTCTCCAATAAAAAAGGGAAAATGTGAAATGATACAAATTAGATCTTCCATCTTTAATAGCATAAGCAAACGTTTTCCCCTCAGTTTCTAGAGATATTGATGTATGCAACCGCTTTGGTGTGACTAAATGGATATATGTTGTATTTATATGGTGCAGGAATGGGCTCTCCGCTCAAACCGAGCAGATATCTTTGGTTGAAACTTTACCAACTGATGCTCAAGCCTCTCGGGAAGAACGGGCCTTTCGCTTTTGGTTAAATAGTCTTGGTAACTCAATGTGTATTGACAGTGTATTTGAAGATCTTAGAGATGGGTGAGTAATCATTATATATTGCATATATTTGACCCAGCATTACCAACTGAGACAGCTTGCTTAACTGTTTTCGAAGTAGTACTTGATAGTTGCTGCATTATCTAAATTTGTCATACTTACATGAACTATATTTTATCTGGCTAGGTGGATACTTTTGGAATCATTAGACAAGATCTCTCCAGGGATTGTTAATTGGAAGATTGCTAACAAACCACCTATCAAGATGCCATTCAAGAAAGTTGAGAACTGTAATCAAGTAGTAAAGATCGGAAAGCAACTAAAGTTTTCCTTGGTCAATGTTGCTGGCAATGATATTGTTCAAGGAAATAAAAAGTTGATATTAGGTATGTGGTGCTTCTGGGATGGTTTCTTACTTCTATGTAATTATCGGCCTTTTTTTTGTGTGAGGGCGGCGGCGGGGGAGGTGGAGCAGGTGTTTCCAAAATATTTTTTAGAAAAATAATGGAATAGTATCATTGACCTTGTTCTAAATTGTCACTTCTCAGCGTACCTTTGGCAACTGATGCGATGTAACATGATCCAACTCCTAAAAAATTTGAGGTACCATTCACATGGGAAAGAAATCACAGATGCTGATATTCTAGAATGGGCTAACACTCTAGTGAAAAGCTCAGGAGGGAAGTCATCTATGACTAGCTTCAAGGTATGAAATATCTTCTGCTAATTCTAAGCAATTTGAACCTAGACAAGGTTTAAGTGAAACATTCCTTTCTTTCAAATATTCATCTGGGTGTTATATTTCTCTAGCCATTTCCTGCGGTCTACACTGTTTTTTCTACCAAGATTAGTTTTAGCTGAAAATAGCATTGAGTATGTCTATTATTACATTTTGAAAATCGTGCTTGATAAATGCTAAAAGTGTAGCGAAACTTGAAAGCTTTAAATTTTCAGACCAGACAACTTTGGAGACTTGGAAAATTATTACAGTTGGACGATGTCTATTCTTTTAATTTCAAGGTAGTCACAAAAAAACTTCATGCTATAGGAACTAGTCAATTGTGGATACACTTGGGGGTTGTTCTTTTCAGGGGCTAATACCTCCGTTACCTAAATGAACCCAAATTGAACCCATTCTTTACATATTTTTGACTCCAACTTCTGAACATTTACTTAAATTTATCAATCCTTTACCCAACTTTCGCACACCCTTGAAAAGAACAAACCCCCGGACTAACATGATTATCGTGGTTGTATACTTGTATTGGAACACTGTGGTTTGTTGATTGTCACTCGCTTTGTAATTTCTTACTTTGACACTAGAGCTGTATATGGTGATCTACTTGGTACAACAAATAACAAAGTCCTTAGCAATCCCACATTCTAGTTGCAATATCTAATATGCTTCATGAATGTGCAATGACTAATGTACAAAACCAAAACCAAAACCAAAACCAAAACCAAAACCAAAGCCAATACTCCAAAATCCCATCCGGGCAATGTATGGAGGGGTCGGATTAATGCATGTGGCAAGAAATGTTTTTCGCTAATAATGTGGAGACCACTTGAAGTAGCATGTGCTTATTATCAATGCTTTCAGACCGACTATATTGCTTGGGCTGAACTGTAGGCAAAGATTAAACTTCATTAGTTAATGGCGGAAGAGATATCTTATTATAACGTTGACTGTGACACAGGTGAACTGACCTGCTGGATGTGCAACCATTCTCATTAGTCAATATGAAGTAACTTGTGATAGGATAGTGATGACTTCTATTTGTAGGATTAGATTTGAAAGCTTAATAGTTTGGACTTGTTAATTAAGATAAGGTGCCCAAATTTACCAATGATATCTGTTGTGAAATATTCCACTACACAATCATTGGTGACTTAAAAGTCATTGAACAAGAAGGGGGATAAGTAATTGAATAATATGACCCTTGATGTGCATGGAAGACACGATAGAGTTCTATCAGACGGAACTAGCCGGGGGCTCCAAATAAGTGTCTAGTTGGTGAGTGACAAGATCCCCACCGTTTGGACCTTTTTCCTTTGTGTGTGTGTGTGTGTGTTTGGTGGTGGTGGTGGTGTTGGTGGGTGGGGGAAGGTATCTACTCTTTACAGTACTGTACGATGCTTCATGATTACTCATTGTTTTGCTATTTCTTTGAGTTTTGTTTGTTATGATTACCCTCTCAACTATTTTAACTACAATGCCTACTATTGCCACCACTACCCTGATTGCTTAGGTGTGTGCATTTTTTTTGGGTTGGGGAGTCTTACAGTAAGTAAATCAAGGGATCTGCACATGTTTCGACTTTCACGTGTTGTGGGGATCTCTGTCGGGATGAGTTAAGGGGGTAAGGGTCCCCTATGGCTCTATTCCTCTACATGGTTGTAACCTGATTTGTATGGAAGTTTTCTACCAACAAGGTGATCCCTATCATGGTTATAACCGTTTGTTACAGATTTTTCTTTCTTATTGCTAGCATTTCAAGGGTCTAATGCAAATACTATTGAATGTAATTGTATAAATGATGCTGTGCAACATAAACTTCCTACAGACACCCTGTGATTGACTTTTGCGCTATTGCTAGCGACGTAATTTCACATCCTCTCTGTTGAATAGTTGGTAAAAGTTAGTGCTCCTAACAAATGTCCCACATGGATAGAATATTGTAGTTTCTAGCTCTTAAGGGAAATGAATATGTTGCTTCTGAATAATGTCCTACATGGACATAATAAAGTAGCCTCTAGCTCTTCATAAGTTAAAGAGCATTATGGGTTTATAAATAAATAAGCTATGGAGTGGGCTAACCTGTGCTTACATTAAGATTCAATGCACGTGCATTTTGAGTTTATGACTGTTGTTTCTGCGTAGCCATCTCATAAACTATTATCCATCGGTAGAAATCATTTGTGTGGTCTTCATTGGAAGATGTTTTTGCATGACAGATGATAGTTCTGCATGAAATTGAAGCATGTAATTCACTTATCTTTTGTTTTTCAGGATAAAAGCTTGTCGAATGGCATGTTTTTCTTGGAGCTTCTCAGTGCAGTGCAGCCCAGAGTAGTAAACTGGGGTCTCATTACAAAGGGTGAAAAAGGTATGCACATGAGACTTTGAGGTGACTATTTCGCGAAAAATTCTGTCCTTAGATACCAATCCTGTGCTGCTTTGGGTTATTGCTTTCTTCTGGCCCCATTAATATAAATTTGAATGATTGCAGTTCTGGTTAGGTATCCTGAGTTCTTTTGTTCACTGTATTTCACACTATGTTACTCAGACTCGGGTACGCGTGTCCATGTCGGACACCGACATGGGGTGTCAGACTCTGCTATTTTAAAGAAATTTTGTATATTTTTCATTGTAATTTGAAGTGTCGATTGTCATCCCCTTGTCCGGATATCAAGGTCCGACACGGGTACGGCAGGGAAAATGAAGGGTCAAAGTAACATAGATTTCACATATTGGATGTCTGACAAAATTGTTCATGAGATGCAAAAAATGTATATCTGTTGAAGTTTGACCTCTTGGAAAAACTAACACATTACTTGCACACTACTTGTGAGACATCCTGATGTATTCTGGCAATTTCAGAAGCCTGAGTTTTTTTTACATGTTCATAGTTTAAAATACGTTAACTTATAGACGAATATAATCTAGTGCTATACTGCAATAATCTCATATTGGGTATCAAAGCTCAAGGACAGCATCCTCTTTGTTAACAAACCGAAAAATATGAATTTTTAGAAGGCAACTGTGATATTATTTTGCTGTGGAACCTTTGGGATTCATCATGCTAGAGTGCAAAAGGTGATAAGAAAGTAATCCTGCTAATTTTTTGGCCTGAAATCTGCAACTAAATGTTACAAAGTTTTGGTAAATCATTCCATGGCATAAGCTTCACTTTTCTTGAGATATTTACATTGTTGCTTCGAATCTTGGATGCATCAGACGAGGAGAAAAAGATGAACGCCTCCTACATCATCAGTATCGCCCGCAAACTTGGATGCTCGATATTTTTGCTTCCTGAAGACATCACTGAGGTACACAGCTTCTGCTTCTAAAAAAAAATTCAAATCTTCTAGCTTGAATTTTCTTTGGGAACATAAATGATCATCCATTTCTTTACAAGTTCTGAAGACCAATATATTTCCCAATTTTGACACATTTCTGCCTTGTTTATACACCAGGTGAACCAAAAGATGATTCTGACATTGACGGCGAGTATTATGTACTGGTACCTGAACCAAACGGCCGATGACAAATCATCAACTTCATCAGACAGCGATGACAAATCAAGCTCCACCCTCGACGATGCTGCATCCGAGTCATCGCTAGATTAGGGTTAATTAGTGTTATGATAATATGATATCGATATTCTGTTCATTAGTAAGTGGAATTTTGGGCTGAAAAGTTCCATCATCACCCACCTTACTGTTTTTACTACAGTAAGTAGTTATTTTTCTCTTTGAAATGATTGTGTCCCATGAGTTTCAGGGAGAAACTTGATGTGAATAGTTAAAGGCATTGTTCATCCTTGATTACCTGTAATGTAATTGGAAAATAGTAGTGATTGATTCTTCTTAGCAATATTACAAATCTATGGCAAGTTGGCAACTATAGTATCAAATACTGTGTTGATTTGTTGCCATCTTCTTGTGGTTTAGATTGACATCTTTTTAGTTTCCTATTTGTGCTTTTTACTTGTTGTCTTGGTAAATGGGTTAGAAATGGAAGGATGGTGTTTGTGTGGCTTGTTTGTCAACTGAAGTTTAGGTCCTAGTACTAACAACTATATCTGGCAATTTGATCGGGTCGGGTTCGATATGCCTTGTGTTATGGGTTTGTTATGTTTTAGGTTTAAAAACCGGGCTGATTTTGGGTCGGCTCACCTTTTATCAGGACTACTAACAACCAAAAAGGAAAGTTGTTAGGTTGATAATAACAATTAGCCAATTAGGAGTGAGCGGTTTTAGATACCTGCCCTAATCATTGAGCTAGCAAAACTTGTTTCTCATTTTTGGAAGTAAATTCGGAACCAATTGGACATGTTCTTAAATTTTAGGAGCCAAACTTGAAGTTGTTCATTCGGTTCAAATTCAATTTTGAGTCCGGAATACTCATTCACACACACATTATTGTCACTTTATGAGTTACAAATTCAATGATTTCTCTAAACAAACACAAATCAAATACCATTTTCTCAATTTGCTAAATAAAATTCAATCAACAAAAGTGTGCCTTGTTAAAATTCCATATCGTTTTGGATCAAATTTTAGGGTTGTCGGGATTTACCTCTGAGTAAAATGGAAAAACAAAGGGAAGAGGCATGGTCTATAAGTCAAGTGGGATACTCCTCTTAACACCAATTGGTTTAAGATGAAACTTGCGTGCGTGGCTGGGTCTTCTGAAGGTGCCGAGTGGCCGAGTGGTGGCACGAGACTCAGGTGGAGTAAGGTGCGGTTGAAACTCTTGAGACAGAGTGGTGATATGAGACTTAAGTGGACAGTAGAATGCGACTCTCTAGAGTAAGGTGCACCTATGATGGCTCTTGTTAATGACTTGAAAAAAGAGGCTTTCGATCAAGAGGGATTGTTGAAATATAAGTTAAAATTGGTCTTAAAATGGTGGACTTCTCAACAAGGGTACTTTTTGAAGCATTACCTACCCCACGGTTAATAGGAATTCACAATTTCACTCACAAATGATCCTCTAATCACATGGTTAATGAAGCCCCCAACCCTAACAAAACCAAGTAAACCAATCAGAAGGCAGCACGTCATTGAAAGTGAAAGTAAAGTATGATGCATTAATTGATTAGGTTGTAATTAGTAGCTAAAACAGGCTTATCAAAGTATCAAACCACATAATGTCACTTACCTTCTTCCTCATAGAAATCGACACATGGCTTACACCTATTCAATAATATTGTCGAGGACGTACCAATACTTAATATTCTCATGTCTTAATGTCCCATCTTATTTTTCCTAGTTATATTCTCATGCAAGCACTAATTTGTTTTAAAAAATGTCCCTTTAAGTACTAATAGATATTAATCAACATTTATCATGATTATAACATTCATTAACAATAAATTAATTTATGATAGATTGATAGATATTCAAAAGAATATGCTTTTATATATAGAGTGAACCGATCATATGAGCATGGTTGGATATCTGGAGGATATCAAGTATTATCTTTGTGAACATCAAGTATGAAAGGTGGGCAACAAATATTGTTTTCATGGACATCAACTAAACAAAGGAAATATGAAGGTTTTGTTTGGTGGACATATGCTTTTCATAATTGATATCCATAAAAATAATATTTGATGCCCACTTTTCATACTTGATGTCAATGAAAATAATGCTTTAAGTTTGCCAGATATTCAATCAGAGATCCATACTCATATGATTAGTTCCCATATATATACAAGTATTAGAGTCGTTAGAAAGCAATTCCGATCCATGTTTATAGCGATAAGATTACCTCATTTAAGAGACGACAAATCGATCTATTAGGGCAATTTTTTTCATAGAGTGGTGGTTGTGTTACATAGAAATGGGATGCTTTTCACAAGTCATGTAAAGGTTTAGACTCAAACTTATTGATAAATCAATTCTTAGAAGACTAATGACAAACATTGAGAGAGACAAGTCGTCTCTCACGTATGGATTTCTAACATTGTTAGGTTAAATGGATCATTTACTTAGCTAACTATGATTAAGATATGAGTTATTATACTTTAGTTTAATTTAATTTCACAGGGATTGATGGATTATTAGCATTAATCTCTATGATTATGGCCTAGTAATTAGGGACAAACCATATGCTGATGTCTTCACGTGGATGTGATTAGTCCAATTATTATTCACTAATTAAATTTCAAGGAGAATGACGTACAAATTGAAAATATAGCCCTTGCACGGATGTGAAAGCTCAGCCACCATAACAGAAAACCCTAGGAACGATACATAGGTTAAAAAGGGTGTATAATGTAGACCTGGCAATCAGGTGCATCGATTCAGGTCGGTTGGAGATCAGTTCGAGTTGTCATTGGGTCAACCAATTTCGGCTCGGGTACGGGTTGATTTCGGGTGAGTTTTATTCGGATGAGATTCTTTCCAGTCGAATTCTGGTTTTATTTATGGTCATTTGGGTATGGACCTTAATTGGGTTACTTCTTGGGTTGGTGGTTCGAATAAATTTCGGGTTTCTTTCGAGTTTGAGTCAAGATCAAATCATCAACTTGAGTGTCGGTTCGGGTCCAATTCTCTCTGTTTAAGCTTTGGGTCTTGGTTTGGCTTTGCCAAATCTAATATCCTATATAGTGCATCATGGTTAAATTAAAATTAGGGCCATGTCCAATATCATGTTTGTCCTGGACCCTTCTCTAGCAAGTGTGTTATTCGGCCAACTCATAAGATCTAAATATTATGCCAAAATTTAAGGTGCTTTTGAATGCCCTCTTTGTGGGGGTGATGTAGAAAACATTGTCCATCTCTTTTGCCTTGTTGCTATGGAAATTTGATGACACCATTTGATATGAATTCAATTCATATTGGTTTGTTGGATTGTATAGAAGGGATGATGTTAAATCATTTGGGATGGACAAAATGGTTGCTCTCCTATGGGGTATTTGGAAGATTAGTAATGCTAAAGTCTTCCGCGATGCCTCCAAATTTCATGCATTTTCACAATCATTAGGATGAAGATAAGGCGGTAGCAGAGTGGAGGATTCGTCACAAACTTTTCCCTTTAGTTATATCAATACGACCTCCTTTTATATGATGGTGCGAAGAATTCGAGTGGAGCGGCACGTGGATTTGTTATTGGTGACTGATGTGGTGTGTGGTGGTGGTAGTCACATTCCTTTAATCTTGGCTCTACTTCTATTCTGGTGTCGGAAGCTATTGTCATGCATAATTGTCTTTGAGAAACTAAGAACATTGATCTTATGGATTTCAGTGTTGAAGGAGATAATAAAATTCTTATTGAAGTGATGAGAGGTATTATCAGTATCCCTTAGGTGGTCTTCGATATTAGGATTTTTCTGCATAGTTGTAATTGTACTCAAGTTAATCATACTTTTATGGAGGTTAATAGGACAATTGATCGACTAGTTAAGGCTATCTTTGTTACATTTTGTGTTAAGTGGGACAGTGATCTTTCTAAAGATCTTAGGAAAATTGTTCATGAGGATAATCAAAGTAGAATCCTTAAGTTCAATGCCACATAGACTTTGTATCTTACCTTTTAAAAAAAATTGTTTGTCAACTTTTTTCACTATAAAATTTGTACACTCAAAATATGAATTTGTACATCTAAATTGTTTCATGACGAATTTTAATTCAAACTTATATTATTAAGATCTTTTTATCTCATTTTTTAAATAATTTTCTTATTTCATATTATCTATCGTTTTAGGTTTAACGTGACAAAAGAACAACAGAGTAACATATTTTAAAGCCCTTACTAATTAATGCGTTGTTTTTTAACTTGCCAACTCAGTACTCACCATCAACCTCACAAATAAATCAGTGTGAATAAAAGAATAGACTAAATATTAATTAATTAGTTAATTAATATACTAATTAATTATCTTAGTGGGGTTTTAGGGTAATGGATAGGTGAGTGATATACCAATAGGGAAATTAAAAAGGGTGGTCCTAAGAAATAGATGCAAGCACATGTGATCTTGCTTACTAGATAGCTAAACATAATTATGAGCTATGTTTAAAGGGTCTAATTCAAATATTAAGAAAATTTTAGCATGATTAATTATGGATTTAATTAGATAGAGAAATATTAATTAATTAGAAGAAATTTGTTTTTATATTGTGATGTGTGAACACATGATCTCTCTCAGGCAAAGATTTGGCCTACCATGTGAATATGTGATGCTCTCTTTTTTCATCTTCATTTTCCTTTTTTTTCTTCTTATTTTCTTGTATTGACTATTGAAAGACCCAACCTAACCTAGAGAATCCCTAGCTAGCTTTTCAATTCAATCACAAGCGTGTGTCTTTGACATTACATGCATATTGCATGTATTATGGTAGGACTGACAAAAATCTGTCCGATTCAATAATTTGAATTCGTCTGACTCAGAAAAATAGATACTATTCTAAATACAATTTTTTTTAAAAATTCTATTATTTGGACACTATTTAAACCCGAATTTATGCTTGTCCAATTTGTCCTACGACCTCAAAACTACGTGAAAAAGTTGGGAATCAAACATGAAGTTTTCGTTTGATGTCCAATTTGTCCAAACCCAGAATTACTCGGACCTGAATTTTTGCCGACTCTAGGCCCTGTTCTTTGGTTAGATTGGATATAACCCTCCCAACCTAACTTATCCAAATTCCAAACCTATCTAAACTTAACACAATTCCCCAAAAAAACATTCACTCTAAAAACACAATTCCTTAAAAACTTATCCTAAATTATCCTAACTTATCATAACTTATCCATCCAAACCTGAAAATAACCTAACAAAAAACAGGGCCTAATCCTCCTCCAATATGTGCTTTCTTTTTAACTCAATTTTGTTTTTAATAATTTGTATCTGTTTTAATTCATTTTCTCCACAAACAATGATAAATGATATATATCAAAATAAATCTATGTATTTTTAAATCTCCTCGTATTTAATTTATAAATCAAGTTCTACAATGAAGTCGTCATTGTTAGTGTATACATAAGAAATAGGGTAAATTTCAATAATTTTGAGTCATCTAATAATTCTAGCTAATTATTTGTATAGACTAGGGATCATTTTAGATTTATTGCTTAAATAGATTGTTGATTTGTCCTTACACACTTGTTGTTTATTGAGAGACATTTATACAGTAAATGACAAGAATGACATGAATTTTGAAATAAGATACTTCCTAAGTATCATGCGTTAGTGTAATAATTATAATATTTATATATAAATTATATAAAATTATATTTTTATTTATAAATATTTAATTTTTTTAAAAAAACACATAAAATATGTCTAATAAATCAAGTTAATTCTATTAGAACATAATTTGTATTTTTTGACATAATCCACAAATAGTAATAAACTCCTTACTAGTTATTAATTAATACTCAATCATAATTATATTTAAATATGAGGAAAATACAAATAAGTAAGCCAGTTATTACTAGGTATTCTATATTTTTGTTTTCCCTCTTATCTTGGGCTTATGAATTTGGTGATTCATGGTGATTTAATTATATCTTATTCATGGCATAAAAATTTTATAAAATTGTTGTCCTTTCATAATAATGACAGTATGAGGGTCGGCGACAGTTATTCACTGTTACACTTTCTTGTTGATAGGATAACTAAACTTTAAAGCTAACAAAATTTTATTCGATCCAAAATATTTGAATTGTCCGATCTAGAAAAATTAGGGTATAGACATAAATTTATTGTCCGAATTTTGATACGGACTGAGTTGGTAGAATATTCGGACATAAAGTTTCTCTTTTTCTATTGTCTGAACCCTATTTTGACCTAAATTTAGATTCGTCCAAATTATTCGACCCGATACGAACAACTCGAAACAAAACCGGGTTCGAAGTTGCTGAATTTCTCATCTGAATTTTGACAATATCCAAATTTATATGTGAACCCAAATTTTTGCCATATTATGTGCTCCACATTCATGCATGCTTATGAATTATTCTGCACTTCACTAGTATTATCCTATACAGTACGTATTAACAGAAGACAGAGGGCAAAAACAGTAGCAAAGAAAATAATGGCCGAAATAATTAATAATAATGTTCCATCACTCAACTATATATAATAATTATGATTGATATGGAAAACAAAAGGAGAAAATATCGGTAAAAACAGTATATATTAGTTAAAAATATACACAATATATGATCGATAGTTGAACTCAATTATGGACCGACATATTTAATCACCTTTTGTGTGAGACTGTTAAATATTAGTACGTATAATATCATTACAAATTTACGTGGTTTGATAACTTTGAGCTCAATGTAGCTCGCAGAAAAGATTTTTTGTAAATACATAAAATATATATGGGTTCAAATAATTTTGTTAATTAATTCGATTGACAATTCAGAATGCATGCATGTGTAGGCAATATGTATCCTAATTGAAGTATTTGGACAGATTTAAACAGGATGGATATATATACGACTTTAATCATAAATAAATAACAAGTACTTGATTTACTAATTATTAGAACTTTATCAAAAAAATAATAAGTATAACAATCAACATATATTGTATAATATGTAAATGAATTGAGAATATTATATATAGATATATATATTGTATGCTACCCCATCTCTTTTTGTCACGACAACTTTAGCAGAATCGCAATGAAGTCTATGTGATTTTATTTTGAAAAATTTAGATATAGCTTCATTCAGGTTTATCACATTTATAAATTTAATTCTAATATTTCCAAGTTAATATTTATCTTTCCTAATCTTATGAGCCAATTTAGTTTAGAAACCTTTTTAATAATTTTTTTTATTTTTCTAATAAATTAGTGTGATTTGTGATAAAATTTATTTGTTGAACTTGCCATCATTTCAACGTTAATTGTTTCTCATTTTACTTTAATATGTTGATAAATAAGGGCATGACAACTTAGAAAACCAGTCAAGTGAAGGACACTTTATCTAACCACCTATTTGTTTGTTTTAATTTTGAATTTGATGATGAATGCCATCCATTCAAAAAGTCATAATTCATACACACATTATTTTATTTATTTATGAACCATAGATTAATTCATCATTATGTTGAGCCTTCGTGCACAGCTAACTGCATATCAATCTCCATGCATCCCCCCAAAGCTTCATGCATTTTCTCTTTTTTGTCCCCCCCCCCCTTTTTTTTTTGTTTGTTTGTTTGTGTAATAATTATATGGTTTATGGTACATACTATACTCATCTACGAGGTTAGTCAAACAAGCTTGAAAATCCTTAAAAACAATCAAGATGTAGTAGAAAGTTAAACCTAATAAAGTCTCACCTACAAGTTAAAGTTCCTTAAAGACGTGAATAACTTCCTCGTCTGAACTCTAATTTGAGTTATAACATATCGTTGAAAACTTATGGTGTCTGCTTCAAGATCCCCAATTTTCAAAGGCATCGAAGTTCTATGGAAAGAGGTATATCTGAAATAGTGAGTGTGTATTTTCTTTTCGATTCATCTCCTGAGTTGACCTTTTTTTATTCCCTTCAGTTTAGTTATTTCTATAAGACACCTATAAAGAGTTAAAAATCACAAATTAGTAAGGAAAGAGAAGGAAATACCTAAAAACGTTTAAATTCTTATAGAAATTATCATTAAACACGAAAAATCAGGAAAAAAGAGAGGGGTAAACTAGTACTACCTCCGTTTCTTTTTATGTGATTTTTAAGGGGAGTGGGCTAAAACGAATATCACAAAAGAATATGGGCTTGTTAGTGGCACTATTGATTAAATATTCTTAATTAAAATCAATGTTTACAGTTTATTCATTAATAAATGTTAAGGGTAAATAAGAAAAACAGTAATTAATATGTAATTGGAATTTGTGAAGTGATATATAATATGAAATAAAAAGGATTATTTAAAAAGTTAGATAAAAAGATTGGGAATATTTTCCAATTGTTAGTGAACAGAACAAAAACAATGAATTAAGTACTTTACGGAGGAAACATAAAAAGAAAAGAAGGTTTACCTGAAGAATCATACTTGAAGAGCATTGCAATGTAGTTATCTGCTGCTAGATTTCTACTTTAGCGTCTTCGCTCAATAATTTTTATTGTATTTTCTGTTTAACTAATATTTTATAGAATTTTATATCTTTTGATGTAGACCTTACAGTTTCAATAATAAAAAAAAAGCAACGAAAGGAATACTCCATCCGTCCCTTTTTTAGTGTCAAATTAACTAATTTTATAGAACCAATATGTTTTGGAAATAGAGTGAAAAAATTATACTTTGACTAATATATCCTTCATTAAAAGAGAGGAATAAAGGAGAATTTTAAAAGGAAAAATAAAAATCACATTCATTAATTAAGGGTAATATGGGTATTTTAATTGTTAGAAATGTAAAATTGACAAATAAAAAGGGACAAAATAGTTAGAAAAATTGACACTTCGACGGAGGGAGTATAACATAAGACTATTAATGCTCACATAATGATACTTTAGTTAAAGGCTTAGAATAATATCATGCTTTGGAAAAAGAAAAGACAGGAATATTTGCATTTATCTTGATGATAATGCATGGATTTGTCACGACATTTTTAAATTGACATCCCTTTGGTCTCCTTGTTTGTTTAATGCCGTTCGTTAAGAGTCCCTTCTTTAATTTCAAGAGGCAAAGTGAATTACAAGCAAAGCATATATTCCTCTTTGCTATAGTAAATTAAAAATAATACTCGTTTTGTTTTTTCTATCTGTCATTTATGCTTTTCAATGTCCATCTTCGATCAACAATTTTTCACATAATATTTTTATAAAAACAAACGATATTATACTTGTTCAATAGTATTTTTTGTTACGAATCTAATGATATCAAATTTGTTTGATGAATCATTATACAAATTAAGATATTAACGCTCAAAATTTGTGACATATAATTAGCTAGATGATATATACTCCATCGAAATAAAAACGGAGAAATAATTTATGAAGCAATACTAATTTACGTCATTCATATTCCATCGAAAGATCTCACTATTTGATTGTGTATATTATCAAGAATTCACCAAAACTAACACTATTATAGAGCATATTTCTGAACATAGCAAAACAGTTTATTAATCATTTGTTTTTAAGTTAAAATGTCAATAAATTTTATATATTTAAATTATTCATAACAAATATGACCCATTGTCCTTTAAATTTAGATATAACACATGAGATCAGAAATCTTCTTTGCTTGTACCAATGTTTGATACATGATAGGAGCATTGGAGACATGGAGTAGAAGATCAATAGGGAAAGTATATACCCAGCTATTTGGCTTAGTTACCACTTCTTTGGTACGAACCACTATTTCATTTAAGATGGATAAATTTCTAAACATTTCGATATACCTTGGTTTATCTAAGTAGTCCTCCTCACATTTTTTTTAATTTATAAATAAAAAATAGGAGATTAGGAATATAGAAAATTAAACTTATAGTTACTGAGTCTACTTCAGTAAATAGACTAAAAACTTGCCAAATGATCACATATTTTTTTAAAAAAATAATAAAGCCAAATAAGAGAAAGAGATACAAATTAAAGGCACCCTAAGTCATTTCCATGTGATTTCATGTTATAAATTTGGCTTACATCACCCTCACCATACATATATTCTTCTGGCTGAAATTGTGACAACCCCCCATGAGAACAAATAACATGTACACTACCATAGTGGACTAAGCAAGAAATATCATAAAACCTAAGTATCTAATAATATTAATATTATCTTGATAGCTAGGATGTATATTTATAATTAGGCATCTACCAGGTGTTTTTTGAGGTCTTTTCGGGTTCTCATGGTTGTAGCTTTCTGCTTTAACTGTTTGTTTTGGTGGTTTACCTCTGCTGTTTTGCTGTTTTGCCGGATATGATATTTTGTAGCATCTTTAATTAATGCTTTCGCCTATTGGATTCCAACGATAAAAACAATAATTAGGCATTTATATTGGCCCATATTATTCTTTTTATTGTTATTATTATTATTAAAAAAATAAATTTCACAGTATAATCCTTTAATTTTATTTATATAATTGTAAATTAAGATAAATAATTAGTAAATAAGAAGAGAAGTTTTTTTTATCCATTTTTAGTTTACAAAAGAAATAAGGTAAAATATTATATATCCAGCAAAAAAGGTTATTCGGTTAGGATGTTATTTATACCGCTCGCTTCATTTAGCAAACGAATACTAAGCTTTTATAGTTGATAATTTATCACAATAAAATTATTTAAAAAAAATTAATGTCAAATTGTAATACATATTAATTTGATAAAAAAAACACTTAAAAAAAATACATCACAATAAATGTTAGCAGCTTGCTTGTCTGCTTGTCTATTTTCTAACTTATGTTCACACACAAATTTACTATTTTGTCCTCGAATAAGAATATATAATAACAAGTAGCTTATAACTTGCCCACCTTGTAACTTGTGTTCACACATGAATTTACTTTTTTTCCCTTAAATATAAAATAATAACAAACAACTTCTAAACTTTTAATAATGTACCTTTCTAATGACAGTAATTTAATATTGTAATTTATTATTATTTATAAGTAATGAAAGGTCAAAACTTATTCAAATTAACAAATATATCAAACAGAGGTTATATAAAAACTGTATGTACCTTGCATGGGCTGGTTCTACTAGTTTATTAATAAAGCCCCACAAACACTTAGAACAAAATGCTACTTGTTAGGAGCCAAGAGGGAGGATAAAATGATATAATTGAAAATATAGTTGATGGGACCTATAATATATGTTTGAGGGAGGACCCATTGTTGCTCCAAGAGGGTAGTGAGAGCATGTGCAATCATATGGTAGTTGGCCCTTCTTAGCCCCACCTTAATCCTATTTAACTATACTAGCTTTATTTTTTTTTTTCTTCCTATTTATCCAAAACCCTCATTTTCTAAATATTCAAGCTTTCAAAACTTTTATTCAATTCCCTACCTAGCTATCTATCAAGAAGTCCCAATTAATTGATTCTTCCACTAGGGTTGGAGAGTTTACAGCTTTGAATTAATTGATGATATTTGATTAATTTTCCTTATGGTAAAAAGGATATACATGTATAACACTATTAGAAGTTATATACATATCTTCATGTATAGAAAGAGTTAAAATGCTATTAACTTTTGTTCATCTTTGTGATTTTATTACTAAAGTTTATAAAATTCAATAATAATAATAATAATAATAATAATAATAATAATAATAATAATAATAATAATAATAATAATTAGAAAGAGCTAAAATGTTTTAATATACATGTACATATGCATACACACATACAAACTTGTATATTAGAAAATATTTATTCTGAATTATAAACACTCAATACGTAATTTAAAAAAGTTAATCAATTATCAATTTATGTATATACAAATATCTTTGTATTTTCTTAATTTGAAATTTCAAAAAAGTACATGTAAAATTAATGGTATTCACATGTAAGATTAATTATCAATAATAATCACTCATCCAAAATTTCTGTAAATTTTGGATAACAGTTTAATAAATAAGAAGGAATTTTTTTGTGTTTTTCAAGTGTTTTTTACACCCTCTTTTAGCTCTATATATTTGCTAGTTTATTTTATTTTATTTTTAAGTATAAATACAAATTAGTGTCAGAAATTAGTCAGAAAGTGAATCCTCCTTTTGTCTTTCTGACAAGACAGTCCCTCTGAGTCAGAAAATAAAAAGAAATTTTTTTAAAAAAAAACCTTAATTATTCTCTCCTGCCCTTGATCTCTGATCCATAAATACCCCTCTAACCATAACTTTACCTTTCCCCAAACCAAACCCTTCTCTCTCAAATCCATAACCCTAATCATCCTCATCCTCATCCTCATCCTCATCATCAACCATGAACCCTAATCATCATGATCATCATCATCATCTTCATAAGAAACAACCCATAAATCTCAAACCCTTAAGAACAAGATTTGCCCTGAAATTCCTCAAATCCCTCAAGAAAATCAGCCTCCAACAAAACAAACAAACCCTAATCACCCATCAAAACCCCATCAACAATAACCTCAGTAACATGGTGGCTCCTAGGGTTTCCAGGGTCAAGATGGCTGCTGACGTGTCCATGGCCTCCGCTGTTGGGCCCCGGCGGGCATGGGCCCGGGCCGTCCTCATGAGGAGAGCCCGGGCCGGGCGGAGGCGTGGACGGGTGGGCCGGGCCAGGGAGCTGAGGAGGCTGGTGCCGGGCGGAGAAGCCATGGATATGCAAAGCTTGCTGGATGAAACTGCTCATTATATTAAGTGTCTTAGCACTCAAGTCAGTGTTATGAAATGTATTCTCAATTATTGCTCCAATTCTACTGCTCAACAGGTAATTAATTAGATCATTAGAGATAATTTTTGGTTAATTATATACCCCAAAAAAGGAAAAAAAAAAAGAGAGAGAGGAAGAAGCTAAGCTAGAAGAAGAAAATTATGTGAAAAAGAATTTTAAAAAAAGTTTTTGGTTGGTAAAAAACCATTGAAAAAAATCGAAGAATTTTCCCATGTTTCGTTGTACGTTGATCATCACAAAAATTTACTACTTTCACTTAGGGAAAGTTTCCCTTAGTGAAAGGTAATAGAAATTTTTCCAAGAAAAACTTTCTATGAAAAATCTTTCTTCAGAGGCTGAGTATTGAAGTTAATTATATATATGGTGTTGAAAAATCATAGATGAAGGGATGTAATGCATATCTACATATAGATATATATGTGTTTTGATTATGATTTGTGAATATGTAAATATATGCATGCAGATTGTAAGATATGTGTTGTTTTGTAATAAAGTTATATATATAGTTTATAAGATTGTAATTTGTAAGTTGTGCCCACTTTTTTGTGTTTTGGTTTGATTATCATGTAGATGTAAAAATGATTATATCTTTGTTAATGTAAATTAAATACTTCTACATGATTGGCTTACTTCTTTTAGATGGTATTGCACTGATGGATTAAATTTCTTGATATAGGAAAGCTTACAAATTACTATGTTAAATAAATTCAATTCATATATCTTATCAAATAAAATTGTGGAGGTCACTCTTGATAATGATGTGGTGTTAATACAAATATATATGTATGGTAAAATTTTTATGAAACTTCATTCATAATTGCTACTAGAAATTATTCACTTATTTAAGACTATTACAAATAATATGAGAAATGATTGCCATGATTAAAATTAAGGTGAATCAATTGTATAGTAGAATTCATTTGATGTCACATTAGTTAGGGTGCGTTTGGTTGGTAAAAAATCGTGGAGAAATTGTCAATTTTTTCAGGTTGACTAATTTTCTCAATGTTTGGATGTAAGTTGACCTTAGGAACCGAACAAAATCTTTCTTATGAAAAACTTTCCATAGAAAATCTTCCCCAGGAAAAATTTCACTGGGGTTCCTATCAAATGAGTTCACTATATGCATTCATTTTCTTCCTTTTTCGATTAGTATTTGTCTGAGACAAAAAAAGAGCACAAATAAGTACAAACAGCTTGCTTAATTAAATTCCATTTCCTAATTAATTATAATGAATTCTTGGTAGATGGACGATTTCTCTTGTCTACCTAACTAGCTTTGTCCATTTCCTTACGTCTTTTATCTATGAATACATGGATAATATACGTGTCTTGAATAAAGATGGTAATGATGATCTTGAATTCTTTATAATTCATATTTTCACAATTTTTGATAATATTTTTTCTTGCAATTATATATAGTTAACAACTATAAGAATATAACGTACACATATTATCTAGGTCAATAAATATAAATGATACAACATAAATTTATTAACCATAGTAGATTTAGAATGCATATTTTAGGTTTATATTTATGAAAAAATATAAGTAAATAATTATTTTTATATAGTTTCTAAGTTGTAATAAGCCTCAAAGTAAGAAAACATATACTTGTAATAATCTAAATATGCTTATATTTGAGTGATTTAGGTAGATTTAAAGTGGTTATTAACCATTTTGAATCAAAACACCTATATTTTACTAAATATATATATCATATAAATCAGGCATTGGTTAATTGACTGATAAAGTATATACAAGTTTTTTTTAATTTTATTTTATCTCTAGACTTGTTCGAAAGATGTGGACTATATCAATTTCATTCTTGCCATTTTATTTTCATCTTTTCTCACATAGACCTTCATAATATAGGAACCAATTAATTTTACATAGTTTAAATTGTTATTATAGTTGAAAAAGACTATTTTCTCTTCAGTTAAATGGTAATAAATTAAAAGGATATTGGATGACAATGTACCGAGTTTTGGGGGTATTGGATTGTAATATACTCACTTTTACTATTGGATAACAATATCTCTGACCTTTATACTTGGGTGAAATTATTATACCAACAGTGACTAAGGGGTGGTGACTAGTTAACTAGTCTCTGTTCTGACGTGACAGGTGGAGGGAAAATAACCGACCCTTGCCCAGTAACCCCATTAACCCCTCCGTTTTTCTCACTAACCCACGTTAAAAAAATCGGCCCTAACACAGCGACTAACAGGGTGGTGAATCGGTCTTCGTATTGATGTGACACACAACCAACCCATGTCTTGTAATGTGGGTTAGTAAGAAAAACTAAGCGGTTAATGGGGTAATTGGCTTGGGACAGTTTTTTTCCCTTCGACAGCCACGTTAGCGCGCACGGAGATCGGTTCACCATCCCCCTAGTTACTGTTGATATAATAATGTCACCTAAGTCTAAAGGTTAGAGATATTGTTGTCCAATAGTAAATATTGTATATTACAATCCAACACCCCCAAAGATCGGTATATATATTATCATCCAGAAACCCTAAATTAAAGTTATTATAATGTCTTATCAAATCTCTTTTACTTCTTTCTCATTGAACAATAGATAATGAATGATTTCTAAATTTCGGGTCAATTATATTGAAATAAGTATCTCTAAATTATAAAATTTAGAGGTATAACTACTACATCTGACCGCCATATCTCATATGAACTGAATTTTAAAGTATTGGTTTTGGTTATTTTACATGAATGCATGGTTCTAATGATTGGTGTACAGGGAATTGAATTGAACCTTATTTATTTTAATTAAGCTTACCATAGTAGAGAAGTGGAATCTCCAAGAGGATCCCAGTCCCTTTTGGTTTAGTTACATCAACTAACAAACATAGCTTTAGTTTGTTCATATTTTATAATCTAGAAATTAAATGCCAAAATCAAAAGCATATTAGATATATATACTAAAGGTGGTGAAATGTTGGTTATCTAATTAATAATGATGCTTCTTTACAATCAAAGCCAGCTAATGTTGTCCACCAAATATGCATACATTTATATGCCTTGATACTCAAGCATATACAAAAGGATAAGAATTAGGAAAAATTAGGAATAGGGTTAGGGACCATATATTCCTTAATTTACATTAGAGACAAGACAGACTATTATAATGTAAATTTGTTTCAAATTCTTTTCGAGCCATTAATTTCGATTACATAACTTTCTTTACACCATATTATGACGTCTTTTTGTATCAAATCACAGTAACTTTATTAGCACAAAATGCTTTCCAAATTAAATTATAAAGTAACAACAAATATAGTACACATCAAAATTATAATTCATCGGGTAGCTGCTAGGTTTATACAATAATTTGAAGGTAATTTTATAAAGATTTAAATTTGAATAATTCAATTCACTTGTTTTGCACATTTTTATGTATGTTATATATATCCACTCCAACACTCCCCAAAGGCATAGGAAAAAATGTCCTAAATGTCTAGCTACTTGCATATCAAATTATGAACTATTGTTATATAATCTTGATTATTTAACTATATATATATATATATATCAATTTATTATAACCATATTGATTTCATGTTACAAATTACTATTTACTTTGAATAGAATGAAAAAAGCATTAAGTATGATTATTCAAATAAGTTCTTCTAGAAATAAAAAGTATTACAAAACAAATTTGGTAGAAGAAATTAAAAAATAATAAAAGAATTAGGGGGGAATTTGATCATATGTATGACCCTACAAGGTGTGCATCTTGGGAAATGTCTTTCATTCAAGGCACATTGATTTTGTAGGCCATGTTGTGTAGCATTCAAAAGCATGTATGTTAGTCCTCTCTTTTATTCACTTTACAAGGTTATGGTGCATGCAATTCCATCACATTCTAGGACAAACACAAAAACCAACATTATTCATCATATATGACCACCATGCATGCACTATATCAACCAAATTTTATGCTTTTTAAAAAAAATTATTATTAATTTAACCATAAAACTTCACATGCCCCATTCATTTTATATATATTAACTGTGACTATGATTTATATGTCAGTTAAATATTAAAAACTTTGACCATTAATTTTTCAATATACAATGGTCAATAATACAAAAGTATTATGATTAGATTTATAACGAAATTAAAATATTATCATAACTAAGAGCATAATATTATTATTTTCTGATAAATATGTTATAGAAATTATGAACCAAATAACGACATTAGACAACGTGTAACATTTAGGCCCTGTTCTTTTCTGCGGTATTTTGCGGTGTGGTGGAACTGTGGTGGGGTGAGGTGAAATTGTAGTAGGTTATTGGTATGTGGGGTAGGTGAGGAGAGAGAATGTAAAAAGTAGAGGAGAAAAGTGAAGAGAGAGAAGAGTGAGGAGAGAGAAAAGTAATGATTTATGGCAAACTGCGGTGAGTTGTGACAAATTGCGGTGAGCTGTGGTACCGCAGTTTGCCAACCGCAGAAAAGAACTATCTTGTATTTAATAAGTTACTCCTAGGTAAATCAAATTATCGAATAATGAAAACTATGACCCATATCTGACCATCTTGTATCCACAGATTAATTTATACTCTAAAGCCCGCTATATTTGAGTGGGAAAGAATTCGTGCATTGGCTCAATATTTGAATAATACAATCCATACTTTTAAAAAGAATATAACTAATAATTATTTTCGGATAATCGGTTAACCAATATGTGATCGAGTTTTTCTAAACCTCGATCCATATTCGATTGTACGTGATCCAGTTTTTCTAAACCTCGATCTATATCCGATCCTCCCTGGACCAATCAAAATTTCCAGATCAGTTAACTAATTATCCATGAATGTAAAAAATTATCCTTCTTTTGGATTGGATTCCAAATTTTTGAATCAGATCACGAATACGAATTTTTCTGAATGCTCATATATACGGGTAACTGTGCGTATAAATATACACTAGCACGCGCACACATACATGGTGAGGAATGGAACCTCTTACTTCCAAACTGTGACCCAATTCTGTATTCTATAGTCCACTTGATTGTGGGCCAATCATGCTAAAATTCAAATGGCCCAATGGCCCAGTGGGTTGGTGAATATTGTTGGGCTGGATCGTTCAGTCCTGGATGTCTGGATGGCAACGTTTGAGGGCGATCAGAATTTGGGGAACCCAACAACTTTGAAAATAAAAGATGATTGTTGTTTGGGTTTTTGGATAGTAACATATTCATTTTTTTTGTCGTATTGAATTGTAATATAAACACATTTGTTATTAGATATTAATATATCCGAATTTTATATTTAGATAATTTTAGTGTACTTACCATTACTTAAATGGTCATGAACCAGTCTCAAGGATAATATGGTAGGCAAGGAAACATCCTAAGACCCATAAGTCATCTTTGCAACTGGTTCACTACCACTTAAGTTATGTACATTAAAATCACCTAGATATAAAGGTCAACTATATTAATATCAAATATTAAATGTTGGTATTATGATCCAATATCCCAAAATGTGAGTATATTACGATCCAAAAATCTTTGTTATTTAATTGTTGTTTTTTTGGAATCATGTCATGTGAAAAAGTATGTTTGCAAATTGCAATGTTACATCATGTTTGAAAAATGGAAATGGGTCACAAAAGTAGTGGTCCATGTGAATCATTACACAAGTCAGAGAGCTGCCCATTTAATTTTATCCATAAAAAAAATAAAAAATAAAAAAAAAAGAATATATATGTGTATGTGGGGTTGAATTGGGAGATCACGAGTGATGTCAAAAAGTAATAACTAATCCCTTCATGTACAGAGCAAATTAAATATTGACATCAGTAAAAATTTGAACTAGATAGGGCTGTTTAAATTGGAAATGGATTGTCAGTCATAAATTTTTAAAGTCATAAATGTTTCTGATCAGTAGAAAATTAGAAATTATGTATTGATGAGTAATATTTATCACGTAAAGTTTGGGCCGTTTGTCATCTACGTAGTCAGTTAAGGCCCTGTTCTTTGATAAGGTTTAACCAACCTAATCAAATTCATCCTCACTTGTTCAAAATTTACACAATTCTCCAAAAAAAACATTCACTCTAGAAACACAATTTCTTAAAAAAGCATCATAATTTATTCCAACTTATCACAAGTTATCTATTTTATCCATTTAAACATGAAAATAACCCAACCAAAGAACAAGACATAAGTTCACTAGTGATTACTTTACGTAGTGAGCGGGACAAATTTAAACATTCTTTAAAAAAATTGCATTACTTTCTCCCACGAAAAAAATCATCACTTTTTATGACTTTTTAGGCCCTGTTCTTTTATACGATTTGTTGCGGTGTGTGGTAATGGTCCGGTACGGTGGAATTTGAAAAAGTGCGGTGAGTTATAATGAGTTGTGGTAAAAGTTGTAGTAGGTGGGGTTGATTAAGAGAGATAATGTAAAAAATAAAATAGAAGAGAAAAATGAGGAAAGAGAAAAATGAAAATATATATTGGTAATGATTATAGTGTGGTGAAGTGTGATGGAAAATTAAAAAGTACCGCACCGCAACCTACCGCATAAAAGAACGGACCTTAATAACTTTTCTTATTTCTTATCATCGGTCACATTAAATAATTCCAATAATAAATTAATTAATGTTTTTCTTATTTTATCTAGAACATTCATTGAATAAATATATCAAAAAAATATTTATCAAAGGTACCCAAGTAATCATGGTACTTGTAAGATGCATAGGCTCTGTTCTTTTGAGCGGTACCATATTGCACCTAACACAATTTACCACACTAACTATAATTCAATCACATATTATCATATCATACTATAAACTTTTCTCACTACTTAATTTTCACTTTTCTCACATCAATCATAATTTTCTCTCTCTTCACTTTTCTCACTACTTTTCACTTTCCTGTCTCCTCACATACCACACCAACCATTCTTATCACAAATTTTACCAATCATTCTCACGGCACTGTATCACATTGTATCACATTATCCACATTTTTACCATATCATATCATTACCACACTCTATCCACCGCAGAAAAGATCGGAACATGGTCTATGAAAACTATATCTGTTTCTTCAACTGTCAGTGACTTACCCTTTTGATTGAGATAATTCCACAATATTAATGTATTAGAGCCAGATTGAGTCAGAGATCTCAAGTTCAAATCTCAACACCGTATATATATTTATTTACACAAGGTGAATGGACATGAAATGATAACAAACTTGATTGAGATTGGATATCAACCAAAACTCTAAAGACATAGTTGCTACATATGATCTTACTTGAAACTAGATAAAACCATACACAAAATATGTATCCAAGTTGTATGATGTTATATAATTTGGCACATTAGAACAAAATGGTCAACATCTAGTAGGGCATCATATTATCCATTGTACATCAAAGGCTTGTTTGGTTTCAAGTGCAACAACATGCACCACCACCCTCCTCTAGCAGTAGCAAACCACACATACATTTGTATTCTTATGTATGTGATTGTGAGCATTATTCAATGTCATAGCTACTTGACATCTTATTTTTGCAATTGCACATGCAACCTGTTTGGCCTAGTGAGGAAAATATATATCTTCATTTGTGAAAACACATCCTAGTTAATCATAATTATAAAATAACTTCATTTCGATGTTTACTTGCATTTAGATTTTGGGACAAATTTATGATGGACTCACGTTCCTATTTTTTCATAGGAAAAACCTTATGGAGGGGGTAAGCAATATTTTTATGGAGCTTGTTAAGAAATTTGTTGGAGAGCAAAATTTTGAAATTTCCCCTGTTAATTTTACAAATCCTAAGAACAATTTGCAATAAATAATAAGGGTAATTTGAAAATTCTAAACATTTTTTTTCCCAGAAAAGTTACAATTTCAACCAAATTCGTGAAAATTTTCCTAAGATTTCAAGATGTAACCTAAACAAAGTAAAACTATAGTTTACCATAAAAACACCTGCCTAGAGAAAACTTCTCAGGGAGAATTTTTGCATGGAAAAATTCTCTATGATTCTTCCCATACGCTCTCTAAATGTCATTTTTTGAAGTCGAAGAAGTATCTTCAAATAAACATACTCATACTGTAAGGAGTATTATATATGCATTTCTATATAATAGAATTACCTTGGGTCAATCAAAATCGATCTCTGTAAAATTATAAACTTTAGAGGTAAGATTCGTAAATCCAACTTTTTCACACTTCGCCCTGAACGGAATTCGAAGTATTGGCTTTAATTTCTAGATTAAAATTCTATGCGAACATTGATAATGAACTCTAAAAAAACCCTCAAAAACTTACGCGATTCTTTTAACAACCGTCTACGACTCCATCAAAACAAAAGTGTTGAGAAGTTGAGATCATCTATCTATCCTAACTAGATGATAGGTAGACCATTTGATTGATTAGAAATAAATATTTGATTAATTAATTATTAATAAGGGGTATTAGGTAAAGTCTAACTATACCACACCATATCTACCATTATACAATTGCAAATAGGTTGCTAATAAGTAGCTAACTTTGCGTATTAATATTGTTGTTGTAGGAGAAAACTTTTTGTTCCAAAATTTATTAATCATGTCAATTTATTTAATTATTATAATGATGTTGAGACTCAGACCAAAAAGGGACCCGACTTTTATATCAACATCACCACACCGAAAATGACACCTTTTTAGTAACAGCGATCAAAGAAAGCAGGCTAACATGTTATTATTGATTGCATGTCAAAGGAGTAATTTCCACATAAATTCTCATTTGTCAACGTCATATTTTAAGATCACCATACTACGTTCAAATGTGTCACTTGAAAAGTTATTGTTGTTGTATTTTAAACTCACCAAGGAAATTCAGGTGTGAAAATATATATGAACTAATACTTAGACCCGTGAGCTGCACGGGACGCAAGTAAATCATACGTATTTATTGAAAATATTGTTGAAGTTATATTTAAAAGAATAACGAAAAAAAATAAAAAAAATAAAAGAATAATTTTCTTATTTAAAAGAATTTAATAAAAAAGAATAGTCAATACGAAAGAAAAAGGAAAAGAAAAAAGCCATCAATGCAAATACACGCATTAATGGACACATTAATATTGCATTATATTTAAAAATAAATAAATAAAACCAATTATATGTTTCCCAAAATGCCTTCATTAAAATCCACATATTTCGATCTTCACCCTTTGTATCCAAATATATATATATATATATATATATATATATATATATATATATATATAATTGGCAAATTTAGAACTGGCAAAAATTTGGGTTTGGATTAAATTTAAGTCGATCAAATTCGGTCAATGTCAAAATTCATACGAAAAATCGATATTTGAACTTGGTTCTTCGCAGGTCGGACAATTCGTACAACTCTAAATCCAGGTCAAAATTGGGTTCCGACAATTAAAAAAATAAGAAATATTGTGTCCAAGTATTCGTCTCAATTCGAACAATGTAAGATGTTGAGCTTTAGACTAAACCAAATTTTTTTCGAATCAGACAATTTTGGGAGCAGTAGCCAATTTTTTTTGATATTTGTATAAGTATCTTACTACTGTTTTGGGGTTCATCTAAAAAAGTTTCAAAACTTGTAAAACAATCCAGTTTTGTGATTCGTGATGCAGGTGGCTAATTCTTAAGAACAAGTGCATTTATACAATATCGAGTCCACTTTAATACTTGTAGCAAAAGTTACTGTATCGCATAGTTGGCTTTTGTTTGCTACTCAAGAGGGTTTGTTATCGGGTGACTATTGAAAGAGATAATCAATTTATTGTACGAGTAATTAGCAGTGACTCTTCCAAATGACAACTTCATAATATATATATGTTGATTCAGACATCCCACGTCTCAATCAATTTCAAATTCAACATATTTTTTTTTGTAAAGATAATCATGCATCATATTGGTAAACAAAGCGAGAAAACACTTATCAATTATATAATTACGAAACATTTTACTCATTACAATCTTGTGAATTTCATTACATAATTGTATGAAACTATCTAAGGGATACCTTGAGGGGGGGGGGGGAATTCTTACATTAATAACTTCAATAGAATTTTACTCATTACAATCTTATGAATTTCAAGTTGTACTTACAAATGTTTGACGGTGTCTCGGTTAAACATATTTTTAGGGAAGCCAATATGGCGGCAGATTGGTTAGCTAACAACGGGCACTCCTCTCAAAACCTAGATGTTTAGAGTTTTAGCCCGTCGTCTGAGTTTTCTTTTATTTTGGTTCATGATAATTTAGGAAGACGCCTTGCGAGAAGGGTCTCCTAAGTTCCTTTGTACTCTTCCTATAACCGGATTCAAAAAAAAAAAATTCTTGTGAATTTCATTACATAATTGTACTTACCTTGAAAAAAAAATCAAGAGAATTAGCACAAATTTTAGATTCTTATAACAACTTCAATAGAATTTGACATCTTAGTTAGAATTTGGAAAATTCCCTATAAATTACCCAAACAAACAAATATGTGGAAGTAAAGATTGGTATGAAGTAGTCAAACAGATTGAACAAGAAAAGCAAGCTTTTTTGTGTGTGAAATAAGTAAGAATACTCAAAGTACATAAAGCAATCCCCATGTTATCCCTTGAGTTTGTTTTTCTTAAAATTCAAGAATCAAGCCAAAGACATGTTTTCTCCTTTGTGCTTATCACAACATATAGGAAGAATAAAAACAGAGGAATCCAACAGTACATTGCACAATCATATTTTCATTTATTTAATTTTATTTTGGACAATATAGAAGATTCTCCAATGCTAAATAACAGAGGAACAAAGTCACAATCTCCATTGACATAACATGTCTCAAGTAAAACATTTACTATACACTTTGAGAATAATTGTTCTTTCTGCACTACTTTACCATACAAAGTGATAAGTCACATCCTCAATTTACCTTTTCATCAAGAATTTCTCTTCTCCAAACTAAATGGGGGGCAAAAGCCAAATCTGAGGTGGAAATATAGTGTGAAAATTCTCATGGGTAGATGATAAATGAGGAATATACATGCATAATGTAACAAAAAAGATGCCAAATCTTATGGGTTAGTTGACATTTTGATAAACTACAAGGAGTCTAGTTTCAAAACTCTACAAAATATAAAAACGAAAAAGGAATAGCATTAACCCGATTTATAGTTGACGTGACTATACTTTACGCTACAACTCAAATCAAATATTCCAAGAGCCAACTTACAAAATGTGTGGTCTGATATAACAGGTTTAGCCCTTTGAATTAAAAAATCGAAAGAGTCTAGTTTGAATTACATAAAATTTTAAAATCATTTATCACTTATTATTTAATGAAAAAAGAATAAAAATATTTTAAAATAGGCATTTACTTCGATAAATTATAATTCAACTTATATATATATCTATATATATATATATATATATGGAATGGATCCAGTGAGAAGGAACTTTAGGTGAGAAGCGAAGATCTTGGCCCTTCAAATCTGATCCAACGGCTGGGATTAAAACCACCATCCCCACTGAAATTCCTGCACACGTGTGGGGAAAAAAAAATCTCAGCTTATTTAATTATGTCGCAGGATTTGTGGGATTTGGAGAGAGAAAGTGCAAGCAAGGAAAAACCCCAGTTTTGAAACTTTTCCATAATGGTACTCAAGCACACTGCAAACTTTAGTCTTGTTCTAGGGTTTTTCAAAGAATTCGAGCAGACCATTCGACATATTCTAGGGTTTTGTCGACAAACTTGCTCAACCACACCGGGGTTCTCAATCAAAGCATCGCCGGTTTTTTTTACCATACACATTCAGCAACATCGACAGCAAGGATGAAGTCGGTGAGTGACAATTCTCTTTGTGGTTGATTGTTCACCAATTTCATAGCTCCAATGTGATTTTACAGTGAATTTGAAGTGATGTTCATGTGTTGTTGATGCTTTGTTACAGGGGACAAGCACAGAGGAGAATAATTCCGGCAATGTCGCCGACGAGGAGTCACATACCAAGTAAGTATGCTACATTCCATTGTTCAATCTGTTGTGTGTCGCTGGACGAGGGTGACGATGGTGGGACGGGATTAGATATAGGGGATGGGGATGTGACACATCGAACAGGGCACATGGCTCAAGATGTCCCTTTTTTATTAGGCCGGCTATTCGCATCTATGGCCACTGATGTTTGTTACGGGTGGGTTACTGGGTACATTGAGACCGGGGGGGGGGGGGAGTGTAATACTTAGCGAGTGAGGGAGGGGGGTACGATGTAGCGTAATTATGTGTTCATGTGTTGGTTCAACACATGATCAGACGTGTGATTGTGATTCAGGGGTCTGTGGTCATGTGATGATTTGGCCACATTGATACAAGTGTGATCAGTGTGATTGTGATTCAGGGGTCTGTGGTCAAGTGATGATTTGGCCACATTGGTACAAGTGTGATTCAAGGGTCTGTGGTCATGTGATGATTTGGCCTCATTGATACCAGTGTGATCAGGTCATGGATTGGCAATGTACAAGGAAAACTCAAAGAGGGAAGAAGTGTACGCAAATGCAGATCGAGGGGATAGATCTCGAACCACCAATCCTGGCGCGACGAGCTTATGAGCCATCACGATCTATGGTGTATGATCTTGTTAGAAGCAGTTCATTTGTTGTGTATGGGAGGGGGGGAGTTTGTTTTGTTGTTAACATTTGGTTCGTTGTGATATACATGTTACAATATGAGACACATTATTGTTACGTGATCAGACAATATTTTTTTGTCAAATGTTATGTTGGTATATGATTTTGTAAGGGTCACATTTTAGTGTTATGTGATCAGACAATAGTATTGTTATTCAATGGGATCAGACATGAAGCATTGTCGTGTTTTAGTGTCTACATATCATGTACTGATGAACTTGTCCATACTACATAAGGTTGTGATTATATTTTGTACTAACTGATAATAAATTGTGTATAATCACAAGTCATTATACTGTGGTCATTCATACTGCGACTTTGACAATAAGATATAAGCATGCACACTGCAACTTCGACCAACGCATAATGATACACACATGCATGACAAGTTCACGCAACACATGGTTGTGATCATAATTGGTACTAATTGATAATAAATTACGTATGATCACAAGTCATGATACTGTGGTCATTCAACGTTACTATGACATATTGTATCAATACAAGCACAATATAAGATTGGTGTGATGTGTATGATCACATGCCAGTGTATGTGAATATTTGTATTGTCACATATTTATATAGTTTTTTTACATTTCATCCTTTTTTGTTTTGTAATGAACATATAGATGACATATCCACATTGTATTAAACTGTGATCAACCATAATCTATTAAACAGAGCACGTGCAACCATTGTTTCATGGTGCGAACACAAATTAATTTGTACAAATTGATAAATTATTCGATTGTTCACTGCAGACCCATTACAAAATTCAAACCGCAATTGTTATTAATAAAATCGCTATGATTGGTTTCAAAAAAAAAATTCACTCCACAATAAATGACATGTCCACAATATATTGAACTGTGATCAACAACCAAACAGATATATATATATATATATATATGTGCATTCGTTACTTATAAATATGCTGATCAGACTTTATTGGGTTGTGACCAAAAATAAAACTTCAACCCAACAAAAATTTTAATGTTGTGGAATATGATCGCTTTTTAACTGATTGTGATCACGATGTAATGAAAATACACACGAGCACACTAATTTCCATTCTCTCAATGGAAAGCCATGGTAAATGTTGAAATTCACATTGGACATGATATCAATCTCATTGAATATGATTAAGACTGCAGTGAGTTTGCATAGAATTCCTCCAATGTGTTATCTTCTATTTTTGGCTAAAAGAATCACATCTTCAATGCCCCTAATTGTTTCCCCTTTTTTTTTTGGTAACAGACAGATTTTTTTTAGTTGATTTTATTTATTTTTTCTTTTTTTTTTAGTAAAACAGCTAGTTGTTTTACTTAAAAATCATTAGTGGTTTCCGGTTTTTTGCCACATGTGTGTATATTTAATGTTAAGCGTTGGATCAGATTTGGAGGGCCAAGATCTTCTCTTCTCACCTAAAGTTCCTTCCCACTGAATCCATTCCCTATATATATACATATATTAATAGTTGTCATTTTAATTAACTTTTTTTGTCTCATAATACTTGTCACTTTGTAATTCTAATACAATTTTTTCTAACTAACCACTTTTTTATTAGTTTTGTCCTACAAAGATACAAAAAGTAGACAGAGAAAGATACTCATACCATTTGATACTCATATTTCACAATTTTCTATACAACACAACACTTAACCAACTCATTTTATTAATTTTCTAAATTTTGTTTAAATGGACAAATATTATGAGACGGAGACAGTACATTTTAGCGGACGCATATCGAATTATATGTGGACATACTATACTTTCAAGTTACAACTTGTCAAATATGAGCTGGCTGTGTCACATCTGCTTGTATATATATGCACATGTTCATATAGGGTTAGGCTTCTTATAAAACAAGCATGGTTTTATATATAATTAAACTTCAAGTCTTAATATGGAGTAATGCCAGCAATCAGAAGTGCTCCAAAAGCAACTCAGATTAAAATATATGTATACACACTTGAGTAAGTGTATATGTGTCATTAAAGACAACCATACTTAGATGCAAAGGCAATGATTTAGGCACATAATGATGCCAGAACACATTTTCTACACAAGATACTCCCTCTTCTCTCCTAAAATATATAAAATTAACATCTTCAGATTTGTCAGGAAAAATACTTTCGTCGAGATATATTTGCGTAATATTTCAAATATATTGTAAAAAATATGTGACAGTAACATCTCTCGATGTGGGTCCCGTTATCTTGAATGGAATTGATTCCAAAAGAGCAAGTTGAGGAAAACTATGATTGAATTGAGTAATGAAGCAGTTTTCTACCAAGGATTCAAACTTATCAACTAGAGAATAATATATCTGACTCAGAACAGCACATTCTGATCCAGAATCTGAATATGTAATTTGTGACAGTTTAATCAACAGCATATTTAGTTTTACAAGCAGGAAAGAAATCGTGGGTCAGTTGGAATAGGTCTTTGTAAACTGCAAAATTTACGGGTCAGACTGCTTCGTGTTTTTGAGCAGGAAAGAAATGGACCAAACACAAAACATATATACTCTGCAAGAAGTGAACCAGTATTTATTCATTTGCTTCATTATTGCACTGAAATCGAATCAAATGTATACTTATTTCCACATTCTGAAAAATATTGACACTACAAGAACAAGATCGAGGAGACGCGAATCACACATCTTATATATCATTATAGAACCAAGAATTTAGACATACATACGGGGTATATATAACCTGTGGTAAAGAATGCTCGCGCGCGCACACATTTGGAATCGCCTCGTGCATTCCTCTGCTAGAATCAATCTTCATAGATTGATTGATTGATTGATCGTTGCTTGATCGAGTCTCGCCCCATTTATGTCCTGTAAGTAAATTTCACCATCTCCAAACACCCCCCCCCCCCAAACAAAAAATATGGAAAACAAAAGAAGGCAATATTTACTCATGGAAGTTCAAGAGCCAAAATTGCTTTGACAGCAGGAAAACCCGAGTTTCCCCCTGACTCGAGGATTGTCATCGATCGATCTGTGCTTGCTATACAGAGAATTCAAACTGCAAGCCAGGACCCTCTTAAGAATACAATGTACATTGACTGCGAACGCGACATGACCCGGCTTACTACATATCTTCCCTTGCATTTTTACCATGATGATGATTGAATCGGAACCGTAAAACTCCCTCCAACTTCTGCAGATTCAAATGCAGAAAGTATAATAAGTTCATCATCTAATAACATTAAACATACATGACATATTGACATCCTATGCAATGTAGCAAAACTGGAAAAAGAGAAAAGGGCAGATAATGACCCAAGTAACTCTTTTTTGCTCCTTTTAGGAGCTGCATTAAGCACAAACCAACATTGGGGTCGTTTTTGCATCCTTAAAGACCAACTTAAACTTTTAGTTCAGTCACACATTCTACTTGGTTATAAATTAAATGACCATATGTAGTAAAAAGGAGGTCTTTTGCCACTATACTTTAAGCCCAAAAGCACTCACATAGACCTATTCTCCCGAACTTTATAAAGATTATGCAAATTAGAGACACGTAATGCAGCCTTTAACCGTTAGTTTAAGCTTTTTAAACATATTTCACATACTTCCACCCTAGAACTACGTAACTTTTTTAAACCCAAAATAACCCGTTACCTAGTTCTAAGTAAACTACCCAAATCTACTAAAACATACCCAATGCCTAGATTATGCAAACCCAATAACAGGTTCAACCAATGATTTAAGCTTTTTACATATTTTTACCCGAAAACTACGTAACATTTTAACCCTAAAACAACACATTACCCAGTTCTACATAAACTACCAAAATCTATGAAATATACCCAATCAAAGAACATGTCTGGCCTAGATCATGCAAACCCAATAACAGGTTAGAGTCTGTGACCAAGGAGACATTAATTGTCATTCAGAAATCACAGTCAAAAACCTTGACATGGAAAAGCACAGAAAACGCAGAAAAACAGAGGCAATTCCCAATTGGGGCAACCCAACCAACCAATCAAACAAACAAACATCTGGTGGGCATTTCTCTGACACCCCACAGAAATTTCCAAAACGCTCGATTCAAAACACCTCCCCACATGAAACACAGCAGTAAAAAAAAAAAAAGAAAAGAAAATCATTCATGATTCATCCCGACCTACCTTCGCCAACAAACCGGGTCGACTCGTCGGAAACTCGGTGGGGTTCCCGGCGGCAACACAATCCGGCGGCGTTTCAAACTGCGACGCCGAAAATTGCTTATAAACAACACCCACATCGAAGTATATAATCCCGGAGCTCGGAATATCGACCCGGATCCCTTTCACCGGAAACCATAAAAAGAGTTCTTGCGCAGAAATTCCCGTCAAATTCTGGATCTGCCCGTAACTTAATCTCCCAGAAACAATCTGATCGTAATGCAATTCGCTCTCAAATTTCGCATTGCAAGCTCGATCCAATTTAACCTCGAACAACCCATCTTCTCGCAGAGTATACTCCTTGACACCCTTCGGAAACAGCCCTTTGGGTAGACCGTACGATTTTAGGGCTTCATAGATGGTGGGTTGTTCTTCTGCGTCCGCCATTAATGCCGCCCATGTCGAGATTAGGAGGGTGATTAGGAGGGGTTTGGGAGGCATGGTTGGGGTGATTAGGGGGTGATTAAGGGGGTGATTAGGGTTGGGTTTAAGAGGAGGAAGAAGAAGAAGAACAGAGGAGAGAGAATTGGGAATGGAGGATTTTGAAGAAGAGGTGCCAGCAGGAGTACAGATAGGATTTTGAAGAATGATCAATTATTGGGGAGTGACAGTGGGGCCCGTGATTCTCTGCACCGCGTTCCACGGTGTTCCTAATTTTGGCCTGTGGGAAGGGGACACGTGGCGTGTCGGCATCTTAGATGCCACGTGGAGAGGTGGGGTGCTGACGTAGGATGATATGCATGTGAGGGATTGACCGCTTTGAAAGTCAAGAGGGGGAGAAATTGACGGGGAATCAAGATTTCTTTTGGCCAATCCGGGATATATGAATTATCCCATCCCAAAAAGTCAGGTTTTGGGTATAGATTTTTTGTAGATTTTTTATATTTATCGAATTGTCCAAATTTGATTTTAACGCGAATTTAGTTTTGTCTGAGTTGTCCACCTTAAATAAAATCGGGTCATGACATAAATTTCTTGTTCGAAATTTTACATTGATCGAATTTGTTCAATCTGAATTTACCTAAACTCGAATTTTTGTCAATTCTAAAAAATTTTAAAAGAAAATTGGATTCTAATAATATCTTCTTTCCATTTTTTGTATCACAATAATTTCTACTTTATTTTTGTATTTTAACTGTTTCAAAAAAAAATAATTGTATTGTGGCGGTGACTATATGAAAAGCTGGAGTGTACTAGTAGGAGTGTGTTTGACACGTCGGTTTTCCACAAAATCACCGTCATTCGACTTGATGGTGTCCTACCAGAATACAATTTTAGACCTCTAAAACTGAAGTCTGCATTATTGATATACAAAAACTGAAATTAAAGATTATCATAATCTAATTTGCCATTTCTATAATTAGAAAAAAGTATTTGGATTGGGTTATAGTCTATAGAGGGATGAAAATAAAATAAAATTGGGTTTTTCCTTTTTTGGGTGCGTGATTTCTGAACAGAGTGAGTGATTATAGGGCTATAGGGCTAATTTTTGGCTGTGACAGTCGGGTTTTGCGTTGTGCTTTGTTGGATTAATGATAATATTTTTGGAATGTTTTTTTTTTCAAAATGTTATTGATGTGGATAATTTTCTTTGGATGTTATCTTGGAGGCTAAGAAAAAAATTGAGATTTTATCTTTTTCACACCAAAGATATTACTATCCAAAATTTTATGGAAATATATAGATGGCAAAGTGGCAACACTTCGATTATCAAGAATGAATTATTAACCATTCTCATTGCATAGATTTTCTATTTATTTTGTACTAAATATATTTTTAGTATTATTACAAATTGTCTTGAATTTGAAAAGAGGCGAAGCTAGAGTCAAAGCAAACAATATGATTAAATCACCGTCGAACAATGGTAAGCAGCGTAGGGTTGGAAGAAGTAAACCACATAATGGCAAGGGGTTAAGAAGATAGAAATGAAGACAAGAAGAGGTAGGATACAAACAGATACAAAAAATTATTGAATGATTGATCAAGTGACTCAATTGATTTGAGATTGATCAGGTGACTCAATTATTGAGAAATTGATCAACCGGTTCAAATATACTCCAACCATAGAATGTCACAACATTTTCAATCAAAAAATTGCTCGCCGTTGCAGTTGCTCTTAGGGACATAATATAAATGTTGCAAACTATTCAAACAAGTGGTAATTAAGTGTCATGTCCCTCATCTTACATGCTCCCACTAAGGTTCATTTTTTAGTGGAAGCAAAATATTTTTCATCGATAAAAGTTATGGGGTTGACGAATTATATTTGTCATGATTAATTTGATACAAACCCATAACCCCGTGACCTGCTAAGATCATCGCCCGTTAACCCTGAGATAGGTGCATGCCCAATGGAAGGCCAAATTTATTTGAAAATATAAATGTTGCAAATGTAAAGTCAACAACATCTATGGTTAAGTTTTCAAAATTTACTTTGACCATTTAGGTATTTTTGCTTATATAATTTTCATTATATATTTCATGTGAATTTTAATTATTGGATATATCTTTTTTCTACCAAAAAAAAATTATTTAGTATATATATTTGGGGTTGGTCACATGTGCATCTTGAATTTACAAAACAGGTCTTCTACCTAGAAGTGTCAATAATGTCATCTCACTATTGCAAAAATTTGAATTATTATGGTGGTAAATGTATTTGAAAAGTATAATATCATGAAAAGTTTCAGTAATGCATGATTGGCTGTCTTGGTATGATTAAATTGTAATCTTGTGGAAAATTATTATGATTATGAGAATTTACATTATGTGAAGAAAAATCTAGAATTAGGTGGATGCTACTAGTATTGTGAATTTTGAAAAATCTCAATTATGTTAGCTTGTGTGAATGGACATTAATTATTGAAATCACAAACAAAAAATACTCAAAGATTTTTTTAAAAGACTGGTGACATCATTGACACTTTCAATTTTCTAAATTGATTCATAAAATAATTTGGATTATCAAAGAATTATTTTATATTATAATCTACATTTTAAAAATATTATGCCCTAAATATTTGCATTGATTTCAAAAGCTTTCATTTTGACTCAAATTATTTGACATTATTTTACTTTCCTTTTTAGGCTGAACATTCTTTTATTTTTCTGACTGTATTGAGAACAGTAACTAGTTATAGGTTAAGATTACTATGTCTTGCTTTTTACTTGAATTCATGAAATATATATAGATTGGTCAAAATTATATTAATTTCAATGAAATGTGGGCCCATATGCTAAATGTAGGAATTTAAAAAGTGAAAAATATGTATTGTGTTTATCTTATAAATA
Source organism: Portulaca oleracea (assembly GCA_029582165.1). NCBI lineage: Eukaryota > Viridiplantae > Streptophyta > Magnoliopsida > Caryophyllales > Portulacaceae > Portulaca > Portulaca oleracea. The sequence goes on along the minus strand of CM055868.1, from coordinate 60,618,682 downwards.
GATTTTATTAAGTTACTATTAAATTCGACCCGAAGCAATTGCACCTTACTCGACCCAAAATCTTAATAAGGACCCAAAAAGGGACGATAAATGTAACAATTTCCAGTCTAATCTAAGTTTATGTAGGGTTTAGCCTATGTCCTTTTGGTCAGTAGAGTGAAATCGAGTAAAATAAAACTTGGATTCATTTAGGTTATTACATTTGACTAGAAGCTGGTATATATAGATAATATGTAAAAATTTGGGTACATTAAGATAAAAAAATAAATAATATACACTGAATAAAACTGGATAAAGTTGGATAGGATGACAAAATATATATATATATATATATATATATATATATATATATATATATGCTAATAATTTACCCAAACAAAGAAGTCTTAAAAGTACTCAAATACAATCAACCATATCCAAATTTTCATTAAAATTATCATGAATAAAATTAAAGTATCAACAATTTAATAATCCCAAACTTATTTGTATCCATTAAAAATGGCTTATTATTTAATGTAACTCGTATCAAAATATAAGGTAACTCACTATAACAATATCCAATAACTTGATTGTGTGATCCATTTTTAAAGATAGGAATATACTCCGTTCTCTTTAAATATTTGTCCACTTTGATTTGACACGTATTTAAAAAAAATTAATAAATTAATCTTAGTTCATAATAAAATTTATGCTTTTCCTTTCCAAGTTTAAATACTTTTAAAATTCAAACCAATGACATTTTAGTAAATTCAATAAAACAAAAGTTTCCATTTCAAAAAAACAGACATTAATTTCGGGACATTCTCAAATAAAATATTGCAAATTATTTAGGAGATACTCTCTGTGTGGTTTTATTAGTCGTCCTTGGAAATTGTGCCAAAATTTGACTGTTAATATTTTAATTTGTACAATGATTCATCATACGAAATTGATGTCATTAGATTCGTAATAAAAAATACTATTAAAAAAGTATAATATTATATTTTTTTGCAAAACATGTATATTAAAAATTATTGATTCAAAATTGACACTGAAAACCGTAAATAATAGATTAAAAAAAACGGAGGGAGTATGATGATAGGGAGGAAGAGAAGGCATGAAAGACAATGATGATTTTGTCTTGGCATAGATTGGTTAAGCATATTGATTAGTTGGCCATTTTGTGTTAATCACTATGCCCCTCATGCTTGATTTCCCAAACATGCCTCTAACCTAAGCCAAAATTAGGCCCTTCCTCTATACTCTTGTTAGTTGGTTCAACTACTAATTAGTAATTAGTATCACTAATTAATCAACTATCGCTCTAATCCCCCCTCCTGTCCATGTGATTATATGACTTGGATGTATGATTTGTCTACCCAATAGATACAGGACAGCTAGTCCTAGCTAGTGTGCTCAACATTCATATTTTTAATTAGTACAATATTTATTTATTTTGACATTGAAATTTAAAAATGTTGTCAATTTTGACATTGAAAGTTAGTTTATTTAAAAAAAAAAATCAATGTGTGATTATGTGCTTTCATCATAAATTCTTAGAGTAGTTGTTTAATCAAAAGTTGTTTTTTCCTCTGTAATGGAGTGTTTGGCTACCCAAAATTTTTGTAGGTAAACTTTTAATATTACTTGAAGTGTTTGGTAAGTAACTTTTTATATTAGCTTTTTGGACCTAAAAAGCTAGTTGATGAAGCTTTTTGAGGTAGTTTTTCACAAAAAACTACTTTACCAAACACTTTTCCTGCAATCAGCTAACCCAAACAGCTAAAGTCAGACAGTCAATCCAAAAAGCTATCAGCTAACAGTTACAAGCTAACAGCTAACAATTGGTTGTCAAACAGGGCCAATGAAGAGTAAAGGAACAATTATTTTTTTTATGATAATTCAAAGCCTGTTCAGGTTGATAAGTTTGTTAAGTTTGTAACAGCAAAGTGAAAATAACAAAAAGATAGCGGTACGACAACAATTAAAAGACAACATATACGAGAATCAAATTACCCCACTCTCTATGTCATTTCTAAAAGATAACTAATTTTTAGAATCTGCAAACTTCTCTATGTGTCATTTCTCCTTAAGCAGTTTCACTTTAGTCACTGGGTCATCGTCACGAATGAAACATGTATTGCACCAAACTGCGCCACTCTACACGCTACGTCATCCAAATTGTCTTATGAAAGTTCCACGAATTTCTCAAACAAAACAACACTATATTGCATAACATTCCATCACAAATAAGTTAATTATATCAAACCAAGGGGGTGGAAAATACTAAAATTCTAGCATGAATATAAGACCATACATCCACACACCCCACATAATTTTTCCACACCTAATTTTGGACATAATTTACAGTGAACGTTAACTTATCGTATGTTATTACATACCAAAATCGCCATATTAATTATGAAAATTGATATTGCGTAACATAACATAGTTCAATGAGTTGCTTTTTGGTTATGCATTGAATACTTGAGTCATTCTATATGTTATATATCACTTATTAGTCTCATTTATATTACAAAATCATTCTAATATCAATTATTTATCATAATAAACTATTGAAAAAACATACTTATAAAGAGTTTGTCTCATTATACATTTACATGAGATGACCTTATACTAAAATTTGTGGTTATAAAATATTAAAATATTTTAAATATTTTCAAAGAACTTACATTCTAGGTACATATCCTCTTCCTTTTAGCATAACTTGCAGAGTTTAGTTATTGGACCAATATCAATATCACAATATCATTATTTTCAAAAAACTAATATTTAAAAAAAATACAAAAAATAAAAAAGGAGGAGATGGGTCACGTGGTAAATACTGGTAACTGGATTGAACATGATGCGGGCCAAGGATGAGAGAGACGATAGCGGCGGGCGGCCCGCCCAAAACTGTGGGCTGAAACTGGAAGAGAGTGAACAAGGAATTCGGACACGTGTGGTTTAAGCGTGTGAAGATAACTGCCCCATGCTCCATTGCCTCCCAACCTTTCATTGCCTACCCTCACCTTCTCATTTATTACTATGGCTGTCCGAATTTTGGGTTCGGGCCATTTCGGAACCGGACAAATTTAGGCATCGGATGGAAATTTAATGTCTAATATTTGAAATTTTTTTTGGGTTTTTGGCCACAAATAATATGTATTAAGGGACTTGTGATTGGAATAATCCAAACTGACTTTTCGGCCACTGGCAGTCTGTACTTTTTTCACTATTTTCTCATAGCATTCCAGAAGCAACTTCCGGCACCGAAAAGTTGACGTGACGACCGGAAAGTGTTTTTTCACACTCCAGAAATGAGATTTCCGGTCTTCATGTCGACTTTCGATCTTGAAATCGATTTTGATCGCTCTGAGAAAATAGTGAAAAATCTGATCGCTAGTAAAAAAGTCACTTTGGATTATTGCCTCAAGATTTAATTATTTGTGGCCAAAATCCAATTTTTTTTGGGTATTTTCCAGCTAAACAAGCCAAAATTCGGGTCGCTATTGGATTCAAACAATAAAAAAACAAAAAATATTGCGTCCAAATTTTCGATCAAATTAAAATTCAAACGGATAATTTATGATCGTATCTAATTTTTTTCCATGTCAAGTTAAACCGGATATTTGGATTATACAGCTTTTTGACAGTTACCTTCCTTTCATATCATCGACTTGTAATAGGACCAAGAGGTGCCGCAAGTAGGGTAACCGAACTTGAAAACCGCTTAATTATTTGAGAAATTTTGCAATTTTAGGTAGCCGAACTGTTTTAAATTATGGTTTGACATTTTTGTTAAACAGTTAACCAAGGTCGGTTTTGGATAATTGAAAAAAACTAGTTAGTTTGTGTCTGGCTCGAGCATGAATTCACTCCATATAATTTTTTTCCCCCGCAAACTCAATAAATTATCCAATTTTCTTAAAAAAAGTTTTGCTCCTTTGGATTGGCTAAAATCAGGTTTGGGTGTATTGGATTGAATTGGATAAGTTATGATGCTTTTATGAAGAATTTTGTTTTTAGAGATAATGATTTTTAATAGAATTATGTAATCTTTGGATTGGATTGGTTAGTGTAAATTATCCAGAGAACAGGGCCTTAAGTCCTATATAAACTTTCTTAATTGTAAAACATTGTTACTGAAATTGACCAATATGGCCATGTTCTTTTATGCGGCTGACAATCTGCGGTGCTACAATCCACCACATTTTGGCACAACCCATCACAACATACCATTCCACCACAACCCACCACAAATTACTTTTTCACAATTAACAATACAATATTTTTTTTAATCATCCAAAAACAATACAATATTTCAACTTACTCTTTCCAATTACTTTTTCACAATTATGAATACAATATATATATATATATACAAAAAATACCCACCATAACTTACCAATAACCCACCACAATTCCATCATATCCGCCACAATTTCACCACACCATATCGCGCCATATCACAACACACAGCATAAAATAACATGACCATATATTTTACCAATTTTTCATCTACCATCATCATCCCTCATAAATACTTTTCACTAAGTTAGGTAATTTTATAAATTTTTTTTCTGATTCTATTTGCTATCTTGTTACCTCCCATCTCCCCAAAATGTGCTAGAATTTGCATCATTATTCAATGTGAGGAGGGGAAAAAAATAGTACATTTTTCAGAAAAATAAAGAAATATAATAAAAAAAAACATGAATTGATGTATCTGGGCAAATCTTTGATGGACCATAGTTTTGGTGGATTATGAATGAAAACTCCAATGTTTTGATTTGTTTTGTAATTCGGACAAGTCAAGCAAGTCAAGGCCCCCAATATCCACTTCGCATGTGCAATTAATGAGCTGGGCCCCTCTGTCGCCCAACAACTCCTCTCTGGCCCACTACATTTTATTTTTAATTTTAAAAAATATCTTCTGCTGTTCCTGAATCCTAAATGATATTTATCTATTGACTATTATCATTTTCCTTCCTCTCCTAAAATTATATCATATAAAAATAATAACTATTAAAATTATCAAATTATGTGCTGTGGATAAAATGTGGTAGTAGTATAATTACTATAATACGATAAAAATGTGGATAGTGTGATATGATATGGTATAATATGGTAATTGTGGTAAAATTTGTGGTAAATGGTGTGTTAAGTGATAGTGTTGGCAAAAATTTATTAGGTCTAGATAAATTCGGGTCATACAATTTCGAACACTATCAAAAGCTAGACAAAAAAATTATGTTTGGACCCGGTTTTATTTCGGGTCGGACAATAGAAAAAGAGAAAGTTTATATCTGAATATTCGGTCTATTGGGCTAGTATCAAAATTCGGACGAAAATCAATAGAAATAGATAAATTTTATATCTGAATATTCGGTCTATTGGGCTAGTATCAAAATTCAGACGAAAAATCAATGTCTAGATCGGATTTTTCTGGGTCGGACTATTCAAATATTCCAGGTCAGATAGATTTTTGCTAGTTCTAGTAAGCGATGAGAAAGAAAAATGAAAAGTAGAGAGAGAATTGAGAGGAGAGAAAATTATGGTCATTGTGATAAAGTGTGATATGACATGGTAATATATGATGTTTTATAAATTGTGATAAGTATGATAACGGTTACACACAAAAGAATAGAATTTATATTTAATTTAAAAATATATTCTCCTACTCCTAAATATTTATTAATATTATTATAAAACTTTTCTTTTAAATACGTAATAAATCAAAATGGATAAATATTTGAATGAAATACAATTATCGACTTACCTGTTTGGGTAAAAAAACAGTTGGGTAAAAGTTAAATTTTGGTAAATTTTTGTAATTTTTGACAAATTTACGCAGATATACTAATTTTTTTGTTTTTAAAACTTTAGTAAATTTTGGTACATTTAGGTAAAAACTGGTAAATTTGGATAAATTAAATTTACTCATGAAATTGACAGGGCTGAAAAATCCATTTTGTCTTCATAGCCATCATATCATTAGCAATTAACTAAACAAGAAACATGCAATATATGAATAATTGTTGGAGTTAGGCTTTCAGTTTATGTTTGATTTTTTAGGGTTTTTTTTTAATTTCCTTGCTTGTTAAGCATTCATAGAGAAGAGTTCACTCTTGATGGGTAATTTTCATCATAACAGAAATTATTAATAGATATTTCTTTGTGTGTGAATAGAATTTAACATTTCAAAACAAAATGTAACTTTCAAATGGGATAAATCATAAATGTACATATAAAATACATGAAATGATTGATGAAAAGTAGTTGACTAACATCATAGAACACTATTAGGATAATCTTTTTGTCTGAATAATAAATTGATTTGACGTGTCTGATTTCGGGATTCATTCATTTCAATTTATCGAAACATTTTACTGAAGTTAATTTTTAAATGGTCGTGGATGTTATTTGGAGTCACAAATATAACTTAAAAATGTGAACACGACAGATAGTTTATCAATGTTACTTGACAATCAGTGTTCACCAATGCTAAGGGCTAATTATCAATTATTTGAGAAACGTGGAAGTTTACGGCCGGGTGGTTCAAGACTTCAAGGGGAAGGTTTTTAAGACCTTCTCTTAGGGATCTTTGTTTGGTTCAAGACTTCAAGAGGAAGGTTTTCAAAGCCTTCTTTTATCAATTAGGATTCCTTGTTTGTTGAGTGCATAATAGATATTTTCAAGTCGTTTGTTTTTATTAGTTGTAGGCATGTTAAAAAAATAATAGAGTGGCACATGAGGCTGCTTATTATAATTATGTATTGTTGGATAAGAAAGTTTAATTGAGTCATGTACCAAATACAATCAATAATCTAGCTTTGACGAATATGTATGATTTTATTTATGAAGAATTAATATAATTCTCTCATCGTGTTTGGAGATGAAAGAAAAATTATTGATGATAAGTGAAAAATAAAATGTCCTAGCTCTTAAGTGATACGAATGGCTAGCATTTAGCATGAAATGACTTAACCCATCAAAAGATACAATAAAGCCAACCCTGTTCTTTTTAAATTACAATTTACCTCTATGACATTTTAAACCAATACAATTTAACAAATTTTTCCGTGAAACTAAAATATGTATATTCTACTTTTATATTCTTTGTTAAATTATATATAAGACTAATATTACATTCTAGACCAATAAAATCAAAATATTAATTACTATTATTTCCATATGAAAATATTGTCTCTTTAAAAAAAAATTATCTAAAAGAAATATTGTCTCTTTTATTTTTTCACAATTATCAAGAAAACATTTAGACCATTAATTTTATATATTTGATATTAAAAAGACTTCTAATATTAAATTTAAATAAAAATATTTTTCGTCATAAATTTAATAATGATAGCTTTTTTAAATCAAAATTTAACAATGATAAATTTGTACAATAATTTACCGTACCATTTCATAATTTAATGGTCAAAGGTTTTACAAAAATTTGCATCGTTAATCAAAGAGAATTTGTTCCGGGCAAAGGAAGTATTCCATATGTTCCATATTAATTATCATATATTTAACTGTCATCGGTATTTAATGTTACTATTTGATTTATAATTTTTTATATAGTTTTTTATTAACAATTGTAATATTATATTTTTATAATAGTATTTTTGTTACTAATGTAACAATTGTAATCTTAATTATATAACTTGCATCAGAAAAAGAAAAAATAATCTTACATAATATATATTAAAAATTTATAATTAAAATTTTTAATATTTAATCGTGCAATTTTGTGGCAATCAATACAGGAGGGAGGTAGTAGTTTTTTTGTTTCTCTTAAAATTTCTACTATCTATCTTATAGTTTCTTTTTTTCTAGAACTATCTAGAAGGCATACAGTAAAAGAGCAGTGTTTTTACTGCCTCAGTGCCTCCGCCACTTCCCCCGCCGTGAATCGCCGAAGCGACAGCCATCTCCGCCGTGCATCTTCTCTGCTTTTCGACTTCCGCTTCGCATTCCTCGGTACATCTCGTTTTGCTCTTTCAACATTTTCAACAACTTTTGTACGTTGTTCAAACGTTTGAATTTGATCATTCGATGTTTACCTTTAAACTACTATCATATTTTCATCAGAATTTCGTTGATTACGTGCTTGAAATGTGTGAGGTTATGTTGACTGTAACTCGGTTACTTCGTTTTAGCTTGATTCTCCTCCAGAAAACGAATGAACATTGTTACGAATTTGTGGATTCTTCAAGTGTTAAGCTAGTTGCTGAAACTTTGGTAATCCGTTTTGCATAACTGGAGAAATGATTCCGTCTGCATTTGTGCATGGACTGGAAAAATCGTGGTCTAGGCAGAGGAAAGTGAGAAATTTAGGGTTTTGCATTGCTTAACTGCTGCATGCACGTTTTTATGGATTTTGATGTTGACTTTCCGACTAATGTTACTGTAACACCCCAGATATATGGTTAATTGTGGCTTAAAGAGACTGAAATGACTACTTATATCACCAAAGGTAGCTCATTCATTGGAAACTCCTCAGTTAAGCGTGCTTAGCTGAGACTAGTCTTAGGATAGGTGACCTAGTTTTCATAGGTAGCATGTGAGTGAGGATGAAACATGTTGGAAAGACTCGTGGTGATTTGTGGGGCCAGTTAGCGATCCTTGAAGCAGTTATTCATAAATATAAGCGGCCTTGGAGGAGCTGGGGCGTTACAGTTACATTTTTCTCGCAAATTCGAGAGTTAGTACATGTTTGATATGAATGAGATTTGGTTGATAGTTACTTGGTGCTCCATTTTAACTTGATATTCCTTTTCAAAGAACAAGGGAGTATTCTGCCATCTTCTACAATGATCCTGACGTGCATTTTGTGTTATATGTTAATCAATTAATCTTATCGGTATTTGTCAAAGTATTAGTTAGAGTACTTGTGATTTTGACAGAGTAAAATGAGAAATTTAGAGTTTTTCTCTGCTTAGCTAGATTGGATGTGCATTTTCTCAAATTAGTTGGAGTGTCATGCCATCAACAAATGTAAGAAGGAAACATACATGTAATGTTGATAATTAGTTATGAGGTTGATATGTTACGCATGGAATAATATTATTGAGAGATGTTATAGAGTAGAGTAGTAGTCCTCGCTTGGTGGCGGGATTTGGAGTATTGGATCTGGATTTGAAATCATATTGGTTTTCTTAAGGAATGAGAAATGCATGTAATTATGACCATTTTGAATTTATAAGGTTCCTATGGTGCTACTTATATGTCAAGTTGAGTGCTCGCTTTTCTTTTTTTATGGATTCATTATTGATTAATCCTTGGCTCCATGGTAACCTTTGTGGAGCAGCTCGATGGATTACAACTCTGATGATCAATCTGACATTAGTGAGTCTGAAATTCAAGACTTCTCGCAGAAACCTTATGAAGCCTTGAGAACCGGCAGCCATAAGGTGAGGAATGCAGACGGTACACTTAGGTGTCCGTTCTGTCTGGGGAAGAAGAAGCAAAAGTACGGGTTTAAGGACTTGTTCCAACACGCGTCAGGTGTTGGCAAAGGGGCGGCACATAGGAGTGCAAAACAGAAGGCAAATCATCTCGCCTTGGCGAAATATCTAGAGGTCGACCTAGGGAATATGGGTGCTGCTCAAACTATCCAAATGCATGAGCCCGAACAGCAAACGAGCGAGAAGCAAGAACTTTACTGCTGGCCGTGGTCAGGGATTGTGGTTAACATTGTCAATGATCTAAAGATTGGTAAAGATTTGACTGACCATAACTTTTGGATGAAGACATTCTCCAAGTTTAAACCACAGGGAGTGGAGATAGTGTATGATGAATGTCATGTTGCACAAGCAGTGGTGCACTTTGGTAAAGATTGGGCTGGGTTCAAGAATGCTGTTGAATTTGAAAAATCTTTTGAAGCTGGCCGACGCAGCAAGAAAGAATGGAGTGTGAACCGGGAGCACCTTGGATCTAGTATATATGGATGGTTAGCTCGGGCAGAGGATTTTCAGGCTGACGACAAAATGGGAGAATACCTCCGTAGGAATTCAGAGTTGAAGACCTTATCTGGTATTGTCCAAGAAAAAAAGCAGGATAAAGATACTATTGTGGGCAACTTGGCAATGGAGATTGACATGAAGGCTCAGAGTCTGGAGGAAATGCAATCTAAATTCAATGAGAAAGCTTACTCCCTGAATCGGATTGTCCAAGAGAAGGACAGGCTTGAACAAGCATATCGTGAACGTAAGTAATTACACCGTTCTCACTCCCAAGGACATACATTGCTTCAGTTTTTGCATCATTAGCTATAGTTTTTTGCTTCTCAAAGGAATACCTAGCACAATGCTGCTTAGATGCCTTGAGCAACCATGCATAGGCGGGTGAGCTTGCTTCTTGGAGCCACTGTTGTGCCTCGTCATGCTCCTATATTTATTATGGTGTTTGATTCTGAGCAGAAACCCAGAAGATACAGCGCACGTCTCGTGATCATGTTCGAAGAATAATAGAAGAGCAAGAGAAGATGAATCAGGAATTGGAAGAAAAGAGAAGGCAAGTTGATCGACGTACCAGAGAATTAAGCAGACGTGAGGCATTAACAGAACGGGAAAGGCAAAAGCTCAATGAAGAGAAGCAACAGGTAACCTTTCATGTTATATTGTAATTGCTGCCAAGATTGACTGTTTGATGCTCCATCTCTTCGAGATTGACAAACCTTAGCCCATGCTTGAAAACTTTGGTGGCAAAGCAACTGAAAATGTGAAGTCAGCATGAAGATGCACAATGCTTCATTCAATATAATAAGAAGTCGTTTTGAATGCTGTTTAACGCAATCAAATTAGCCATGCTTTACACTATATTACGGAAGAATAGCTGACGCTTTAAGTGATGGTGGTGTGGTCTTCTTCATCTAAGATCTTTTGTAGCATATGTAGCCATATTCTTGGTACTCTTGATCTGTATATGTCCGAGCCATTAGGCTTTTATATTTTGGGGAAACTCACATCTTGCTGTGTTCTGCAGAACGATGAAAGAAACAATTCACTGCTAATGGCTTCTGTGGAGCAGCAGAAAGCAGATGAGAATGTATTGAGGCTTGTGGAAGAGCAAAAGGTGGGTGTCAACAGATAGATGCCCTGTGGACATTTTTCTATCGATGATTATACTCAAAGCTGATATAAGTATTGAATGTGCATGCAGAGGGAGAAGGAAGAGGCCTTGAAAAAGATTCTTCGCTTAGAAAAGGAGCTTGATACTAAGCAGAAGCTGCAGTTAGAGATTGCAGAGTTGAAAGGAAAGTTGGAAGTCATGAAACATTTGGGAAACGATGACGATGCTGCTGTCAAGAGGAAGATAGAGGAGATGACTGAAGAATTGCATCAGAAAATAGAAGACATGAATCATTTGGAAGAAATGAATCAAACTCTTGTAGTTAAGCAGCGGCAGAGCAATGATCAGTTGCAGGAAACCCGTAAAGTGGCTATTGAGGTATACCTATGAACTCGTCTATTCCTGCCGGTACTAATCAAAATCTAGTCTTGTGACTTGTTTATCCAAATTCCACAGGTAGATGGCGGTGTTTTGTTCTTTGTTCAGTATAAGAACATGTTTCATTCGGTGACCAAAAATGTGTTTAGCTTCCTTCGTTCTGATAAAATGTTTCATTCAATGATGAAAAATGCAAATAGCTTCATGCACTCTGGATAACTTCATGGGTCGCTTCTTCACTGCCTTGTTGCTCCCTTTTCCTCCTATTTCTGATTCTACCTTGCAGTTTATATTTCAAGGATTGGATTAGGAACTTCTTGTTATATCCCTTAACATTGCTATCTAAGTATCTATGTTTGTTGTATAGGGCCTTTCGGATATCCTGAAAAGCAATCGCACTAATATTGGGATCAAGAGAATGGGCGAAATTGATGAAAGGGTGTTTCTTGCTGAGTGCAAGAGAAGATTCACACCGGACGAGGCTTTTCTGAAGGCAAGTGAAGGATGCACGTTGTGGCAGGAGAATCTGAAAGATCCATCATGGCATCCATACAGAATCGTAGAGATTAACGGGAAGACTGAGGTGTGAATTTCATTACTCAATAAATTTGTGAAATAAAGCACTTCTTTTGTGCTGTTTGGATTAGCATTTATACCTTCCACTCTAGAACCCTTCTTGTATTAAAAATGGAGGCATGATGCAGGAGATTATCGATGAGGAGGACGAAAAACTGAAGAAGCTCAGGCAGGAGTGGGGTGACGAGGTCTACAAAGCTGTTACAGCGGCATTGTTGGAGCTTAACGAATACAACCCAAGTGGTAGGTATGTGGTCAATGAGTTGTGGAACTACAAGGACGGACGCAAGGCTACTTTGAAGGAGGTCATCAACTATGTCTTCAAGAATATAAAGAAGCATAAGAAATAGAAGAGCCTACCAATGCCAAGGGTTCCCCAGGTAAGTGTTTGTTTCTGCATTAAGCTGTTTCTTACTGAACATAAATACTGAAGACGGGCCTATTATACGTTCGTTTACATTCGCCTGCTAGTGGTATTATAAACGAACATTGCTTGCAAGGGCGCAAACTTGATTGACTGCTGGGCAATCACATATTATGGTCCATGTTTCTTACTGAACATAAATGTTGAACATGGGCCTATTATACGTTCGTTTACATTTGCCTGGTAGTTGGTATTATAAAGGAACATTGCTTGCTAGGGTGCAAACTTGAATGACTGTTGGACAATCGTATTTATGATCCACACATTTGTGAAGAACTTCATTGTTATTAGTGTCTTAGATGACATTACCAGCAAGATATCCTTAGTTATTGTGCTCGTTTGAGTGATCTCCCACGATAGCATGTTCTGACACCGATGAATGATGATCATTGAAGATTGCCTTGAAAACCAACCTATTTGTTTGGTCCAGCTTACAAGATCTAGTGTCATTGATCTTAGGAAAGTAATCTTGTCATTAGTTGGTTGGTTCAAATGTGAACATGTATAGTTGAAAAGTAATTATTCCATTTTCTTGCATTTCTTCATCTTATTCATTGTGCATTCTGTACACCTTGCCTTCCTTTCACAAACAAGTATGCTGAGCTCGTTTTTTGCGGGAATTTGTCTTGTTAGAAGGGAGGCAATTGAAGTTTGCGTAGCGTCAACTTTTGTGGACAATTAGCCTGGAAGTGGTTGTTCTTTTGCTCACACTACTGGGTTTAAGTTACTGATCTTTACCCATGTATGGAATATGCCAATTTTGCACTATATCTCTCCAGGCCAGACTGACCTAGTATTCTAGTGATATATCTTAACAAGCTTATTACCAGTGTTATGCAGATTTTAAGCTGGGAATTTTGTATATAAGCCATTGTTGTACTTAACCAACCAGCATCCAATGTGCTTGCTTTTGTACAAAGCATGAATCTTGTAAATATGTACTCCCCATTCTATGAACTCTGATCTAGCATCATTGGGCTCTAATTTGGAAACATGGATTGTGAATAGTGATGCTTATTTTACACCAGAATTCATGCCATCTCTCTTTTGCAGTTGCACTGCTGTTGTTGTCTACAATTTATTACATGTTTCTGGAGTATGTGCTTCAAATAGGGCCATTGATCGCTTGTATATACTAGATTGTTCGTTCTCAATAGTGTAATTCTTCACTATGTATAACCTGTTTATGCAAACTGTCTCAACTCTCATGCATCGCAATCAACAGTCCTGCTTATATATTTTAGTGCGCATAAGTGCATAGCGATCACATTATCATAATGAACAACAAACAGTAACACACTATATACATGTCACATGTACTTGGACTATGTGCTCCAAAATATTTGTAGCGAACCATCATACTAACAAGAGTGAACAATCGCAATAATAAGAGTGAACAATTGTAATATTTGGAGCACATGCTTCAGGTGCTGAGTATGTGGTCTAAAATATTTGTAGCGAACAATCATAATAACAACAGTGAACATCGTAATAATAGTGAAATTCTACACATAGTATTTGGAGCACATGTTCAAGGTGCTATATTTAGCGGATATAAGTACATAACAACCATAATGAATAGTGAAATTCTACACATAGTAACACGCTGCACACATATTACATGTCCTAAAGTATGTGTTCTATACTATTTGTAGTGAACAATCTAACAAGACTGAATAATAAGAGTGAACAATCATGATATTTGGAGCATATACTGTAGGTGCATGTAATAAATTGCATTACTTTACATACTTTTGGTTGTAACCATACAATTTTTGGTTTGTAAAATTTATATATACTACTTCCGTCCCAAAATATTTGTCGTTTTACTTAACTTCTTTGTCCCAAAATATTTGTCCAATTTACAATCCCAACAACTCTGATTCAACTTTTATCCCTAATTAATAAATTCATTTAGCACTTTTTACAATTTCAACAACTATTATATTCAATTAAAGTATGATTAGTTTGGGTAAATTACAAATTTTTCACATCAATTCCAATATGCATTCGTTTTCTCAAGTTAGAGGTAAATGGACAAATATAATATGACGGATGTATTATTTTTAAACACTGAATATTAGGCTAAATATAGCACATACACGTACCAAACATCATACTATTCCATAAAAACTATAGTACTCAAGTAAACCGCATATTGAAGTGGTTGAATCTCCATCCACACATACAAAGGAGCAACGGCCATGGATTCAAACTCCAACTTCCTGCGTCTGCTCGCATACACCAAGCAATTAACTTCCCACGTAAACAATGGCCGCCATGAACAAGCTCTGTATCTGTTCCATCATATGCACTCTGCCATGGCTCTTCCTCTTGACCCCTTCGTCTTCCCTCTTACTCTCAAGTCCTGTTCCGCCCTCCATCGCCCTTTCTTCGGGACCTCCATTCATGCCCACATAACCAAATCTGGTCTTCTTTCAAACCCTTTTGTGGCTTCTGCTCTCGTTGATTTCTATGGTAAATGCGTGTCTCTGCGTTCTGCACGCCAGGTGTTCGATGAAATTCCCCACAGAAATGCGGTTGTTTGGAATTCCATGGTATCGCTCTACGCACATTCTGGTGATGTTGTTACTGCATTGAAATTGTTTGAATCCATGGATGTTGCGCCTAATACTTCCACATTCAATTCTATTGTTGATGCTTTGGCGAGATTTGATGATGGGTCTTATAGGGCGATCGCATTCTACAGAAGAATGGAGAAGTTCGGGTTGAAGGCGAATTTGATCACTGTTCTTGCTTTGCTTCCTGCTTGTGCAGCTCTAGGGGCTGTTAAGTTGATTAAAGAGATTCATGGGTATTCGATACGAAACGATATTGACCCGAATACCCAGTTAAGGAGTTGTCTTGTTGAAGCATATGGACGGTGCGGGTCACTCGGTTGTGCTCATTACATATTCCAAAGCATAAGCGTGGACAAGAGAGACGTCGTGGCTTGGAGCAGCTTGATCTCTGCGTACGCTCTTCATGGTGAAGCAAGGGCGGCATTGGAGATGTTTCGCGAGATGAAACTCGCCAAGGTGAAGCCCGATGGGATAACTTTCTTGGGCGTTTTGAAGGCGTGCAGCCACGCGGGATTAGCTGATGAAGCAAAGGAATATGTTGCGCAGATGCGGGATGTTTATGGGGTTGAAGTGACCAGTGATCACTACTCCTGTTTGGCAGATGTCCTTAGTAGAGCTGGGAGGTTGTACGAAGCGTATGATGTGCTGACAAAGATGCCTGTGAAGGCGACTGCAAAGGCTTGGGGAGCACTTTTAGGAGCGTGTAGGACTTACGGTGATGTTGAACTTGCAGAGATTGCTGCAAGAGCATTGTTTGACATAGAGCCCGGTAATGCTGCTAATTATGTACTGTTGGCTAGGATTTATGCGAGTGCTGGAAGGCATGAAGAAGCATTGAAATTGAGAAGGGAAATGATGGAGAGACAAGTAAAGACTGCACCTGGTAGCAGTTGGGTGTAGTGCAGTAGCTCGTCTGTCATCTCTGTCAAAAAGTTTGATACAATGACATTGAATTTCTGTTTTTGATATTGTGATGCTATCTTGGAAACATATTGTGGCACCGAAATCGACATCAGCTTGATGGTTTTGTGGAAATTGTGTCTGCAACATGGTGTTTGCATACAGTACTGATACAGAGTTGAGATGCTTTCGATATCCTGTCAATTGGCATGCACTCATGCAGCTTCGGCACAGCATTAGCCCTCTTCAGGTACTCCTTGACATTCTAGTTTTGCCTTTACGTCGTAGTCATTATATTAGCTTCTGAATCAGTTTAGCTACTCTGATATACTTGCAACTATATGCTGTTCAACCATGTTTCATGATCACCATTGATGTTTTTGAATGTAGAACTGCTTTCTGTTGTAACCTTTCCATAGTACATTCCTCAAATTTGGGATAAACATGGTGATATCATTGAACTGAGTACAGTTTCTAGCCTAAATCACCTCCAATGACCCAGGAGAAAACTCGGGTGCAGGGGAACTTGAACGGCAAGCGCAAAGTTGTTGGGATGGGCAGAGAGCCAGGGTTGTATGGAAACAAGCATCCATCGACTTCATCCTCCACGAAGAAACGAGCCCAAGATCCTGATTTCTGGAAAGATATTGCGCCGTTGATGAGAAATATATGGAGAGCCAGATGAAAATGAGGTGCAATTTTGTGGTGGCTCAACAAGCATCTGGGTCAAGAGTAGCTTTGATGTTTGCTTCCCAACTTGGTACTCATAATAGATTTTCAAGGAGAAATGGCAGGGAAAAAAAGGCAAAAGAGAATGGATCAACTTTGATAGCTGTTTTATGTTGATGTATGCGTACCTTGATCATCGTTGTTTTATTTTGTTATAGCTGTCGAGTTGTTGTATGATGTAGATTTATGCACCTTATGTTGTGAATTTTTCATCCGCTGGACTTTGAACGATTGGGGAAAAAACAACTTCCCAATTTCCATCAACCAAAATTTAATCTAGGAGACCATGATGTTCGCCACAATGATGATATGGACAGTAATGATGGATATTGCAGTCTCCTTCTTTATATAATATTTTATTAATAATTACAATATTATAATTTTTTGACATATTTTTTATTATGAATCTAATGGTAATAGTTTTATATAATATGTCATTGTATTGACAAATTTACAATAAATATTTTTAAAGTTTAACAACATAATTTCAAAACGACAATTAATATGGCAGGAAGAGAGTAACTAACAAGGTAGCCTAGTCTAAAAGGCTTGAAGGATCTAAATTAAAAATTAAAAAACATTCAAACCTTCTTTTTGGTTTTTTTATTTCCATCTCATTTTGTGGGTGGGAAATTTGAATTTCCCCGCCACATTTGTATGTAGTGACAAACTTGATAGCCCCATTCCATACATTCAAATTCCAAAACCCTAACTCCCCATCTTTTTTCCTCTCTGAACAGAATCTCTGAGATCTATCAATTGAACCCTAAAATGGCTCGAAACAAGGCCGATTGGTCGGAATTGTACCCAGAAATCCTCACTACAATTGCCGGGAAGCTCCAAACTCGCAATGATTTCAGCCATTTCCGAACAGTTTGCAAGAACTGGCGATCTTCAATTCCTCAAATCCCCAACCACATACCCTTCTTATCCCCTAATTTTCCCCACAATTTCTCACACCCCATCCACCCAAATTCTGCTGTGATTCCGTCAAAAAAATTGTTGTGAGCTCCACATTTCTTGTTTACCCACTTCAAAACCCTAACCCTAATGTTCTTCTCAAACCGTGGCTGATCACCCTCGAAGAATCGAACCCAGGTAAGCTGTTCATCCGGAAACTACTCATGAGAGATTCAATTGTTACGCCAGAGCGTTTGCGTTTCCTTGATTGGTCAAACTACAGTGTCAGGGAAATTTGTAGGGGATATAATCTTAGAGGGGGTTATGTTGCGCTCAATTCTAAGGTGATTTTGTTTGATACTCTTGTTAATGAGTCTAATTCTACTGATGATTCTTATGCTTTGATGTTGAATTATAGTGGGCTATTATCGATTATGAGATTGAAGAACAAGGACGATCATAGCCATAGGTGGTTAACTTTTAGTCCAGTTTCCTGTTTCGACGATATTGTGAATTATAAAGGGGCTATTTGGGCTATCGATAGAAAAGGGAAGGCTTATTTCATTCCTTATGATGCTAATCCCCATTGTTAGAGTCTGAAACTTTATTCAAACGATTGTATTTCAACTGGTCATGTTGGTGATAGACGAAAGCGGTTGGTGGAATCTTTGGAAGGGTTATACTTGATTCATAGGTATGTTGGCTTCAACTCGGATAAGTTTCGAGTTTATAAGTTAGACGAAGCAGAGCGTAAGTGGAGTGAAGTTAAGAGTTTGGATGGTAGAATCTTGTTTGTGACATCCGACTGTTGCTTTTTTGGATTGGTTAAAGATTTCCCGGGGTGGCGTGGGGATTGCATTGTCTTCCCGAAAGGACATTTTCCTACCTATGGTACCATTAATTACATTATTCATCCAGATAATTATTATTTTAGAGGAGCTGATGAGATGCTGGAAATCGGGGTGTTCTGTTTGTGTGACGGCGAAAATGGATTGATATCAAACTACCGTGGTTTTTCTGAGATATTTTGGCCACCTCCATGGTGGCTCTTCGCAGATATATGCCCATCTGGCAGGTATAATGCTTCAACCTCTTCATTTTCAATATCGTTGTTTGCAGTCAAACATTCAGCATAGGCATAACTTTGCTTCGAATTTTCAGCTTTAGGTACTGTTTAAAGAACACGAACACTATTATGAGCCTACTTAGTACGAAGCACTGCTTATTGTGTAGTTTTATCATACATATTCATCATTCTTGCCAACTTTTGGATACCCTATCATATGTACTTGAATGCGTATCACTAGATTATTACTATGCCCATTAACTCCTCCGATTCATTTATTGACTTGAGAGTGAAGGTTGTCAGTAGTATAATTGTATAAGCATTGTTGAAGGCATTTAAAGAAAAGAAAGACCAGAGGCCAATCGTTATTTATCATTGCCTTAAGGGTACTGATTGAGCAGACAGAACAATTTTGTAGACACTTTAAGGACAGACTGATGTCTGATCTTACTCAATTGATGTTATAATAGTGTCGGAAAAGTATATGAATGCTGATGTTAAACTTCTTTTGTATGTTTGGGGGTTGACAGAAACAAGCTGTGGCCTGTAGAATCTCCTCATGAGCATTCTCAGAAAGAAGAAGCATCTCCCTGTCCATTGGCAAACAGTCATGGGACAAAGTTTGGATTATTCTTTGACATCTGCTCCACAGGGTAATCTGCAATTATTGCATCTGTTAGTAAATTTAGTGTGGAACTTTGTGTTTTGCTTCCATTTCATACTGAACAGTTTATCTGTCTGCAGAGGAAGCAACAGAATCAGAAACGAAATCTCCGGTTGTTTTACCTCTTCAGGTGATGATCGACGTGTTGCAGAGAACAGCAGTGCTTTTTGTCACTTCTCCATATTCCTCAATCTTTCCGATGTATTTTGTGCAGGATTCTAAAGCTGGAGCTGCAACAGGTCCATTCCCTGGAGTAGATATGAGGCCTGAACTTGCGCCAGTATTACGTAAAATTTGGGATAAACACGGTGATATTACTGAACACAGTACAGTTATGACCCTGGAAACTTTTGTTCAAGCCTTGGATTCTCTAGCAGAGGCAGTTGTGATTCTCAAGACTACCCCATGGAGGTCTTTGAATGAAACACAAGCTGAGATTTTAAGGGCTACATTGGCTGACCTTCGACAGAAACGATTCAGAGTGGAGTGGCTATCGCCATTGGTTGAAAAGGCTTTGGCATGCCTAAAGAACCTGCCCTTGGTACATGAGCTGGTGTCACTCAGGGAGACAAAAGCCAGTATCCAGGAAATGAAAAGACAATTGCCTCAGATGGAGCGCTTAACTGATGCTAGGATTAAGTCGGTAGAAGAAGAAATCGTCAAGGATTTAGGGCAAATTGACATGGAAAGGTGCATAGGTGAAGGGCTTTGTTAGTGCAGGTTATTGTCTGTTTTTCTGACATGGAACAAGCTGCTTGCTGAAGTGGATTTGCAACACTAGCCTCAACACTTCCTGAGAGCTGTCTTATTTATGTGGCGAAACTGTGTTTTGTTGTCCATTCAGCTTGTGGAAAGCTTCTCAATTTGGTACTATATGTGTCTTACTGCTCTTTTAGTTTTAAAAGCGCGCGCCTCGTGCGCTACAGCTCACAAAGCGCGCTCCTTGTCGCCTCCGCGCCTTTTGCGCCCTATGATGTGCTTTATGGAGCTTCTACCATTCAACTCATTAAAAATCTGAAATGTTTAGTGCATTTTTGAAAGACCCCTTCTAGGGTTGTAAGGAAACCCTAGACCCCGTGATTCCCTGCCCTTCTTCCTCTCTTCTCGTGTGGCCATCCTTTCTTTAGAAGAATATTTCAGTGTTGCATCTTATGTTAAAGAAGATTTGCATGATTTTTCGTGGTATTACTTGTGTCTAATCCATTATTTGATGCCCTTTTGGAGCTTATTGTGTGAAAATATAGCTTGGGAAAAAACTGTGTTTTGGCGCGCCTCGCATGCGTGAAGCGCCCGCCTTTTCTCTGCGCCTCGGGGACCCGTGCACTTTTTCCGCCTCGCGCTATTTTAATCTAAGAGTCTACTCTTACTTCTTAAGTGCTACCTCAATCAAGTTGATCCTTTATTAAAATTGTCAATTGTAGCTGTGATTACTGAGTATATCAGTTCATCTTGGCTTGCTTTCATTGACAAATATATTAAATTTGTTTTGCAGGATTTGTCTTGCAGGAATATGATAGTTGAAGATTTCAACTGTCAAATTTTGTCACAGCCGGTGTTCTTTGGTTCTCGCGACCAGGATGGTCTTTGGTTTAGGTTATTAATCTTAAGTCTAAACTCGCAGCATATGTATGCAATCTGCCAGATATTCACCATATCTGAACCAACTTATGCTGGTAAAAGTGAATTTGATGTTATTTAACTAGCATTCAATCTGCTTACTTTCTGTACAAAGCATGATGTCTGTATATATATGCTCACATTTCCATGACTTCTCGTCTAATTATCGAGGTTCTACTATCTCAACTTTTCCATCTTGAATCATCTTTTCTTACCCGACTTTCATTCGAGACTGAAACAGTGTTTCATCAGCAAGTTTTGAAGTGTTGATCTAATCCTTGTGTACCTTTTGGGGGGTCTCTGATTCTGAAACATAGATTGTGCTGCTTAGTTTACAATCTGTAAATGACTTAAAAAATCTAGAATTCCAATGTTTAGGTTCATGATTCGACTTTTGCGCAGTAAGTTAGCATCGAAGATGCTACAAATCTCCAAAGAACTACACAGCAAAGTATCATAGACAGCAAAAAACCGCAAGCAAAGTAGGATACACTACACGACGTAGAGATGTACAGTCTGTTCGGAACTACAAGCAAAGTAGCATCAAAGTAGGATGCGCAACACGTTGCTCAAAGCAGGCACCTAGGCAGCATCGTGCTAGGTATTTGTCTGAGAAGCAAATAACTTTGTCCAGATAATTGCTCAAACTTTGTCGCTATACTACAGACATTCATTCAAGCTATGCATACAATACTATGTACACCTCCCCTTCAAAAATGCCTCTGACACTCGGCAAAGTTTCACTCAAACTTGTGACAAATTCACGCTTCATTACAGAATCATACTTGAAACTGCAGGACTCTATAGATGGATGTCTGAGAGGAAATTTAAACCAACACCAAATAAACATTGGAGTAACAGGTCGAAAAGAGGATGGCCTCGGGAGTCGGGATCGACTTGTCTGGCCAAATATTCAAAAGCCGACCATCGCCTACGCATCATCTAACCCCTTTTCCCAGGTTTATCGCTTTAGAAGGGCCAAATTGAAAGCTTCAAAATTCCTGAATCCGAATCCTTCTCCTTCCCACTGGGAGTTTGAATAAGAATACGCTCATGGCATATGTCGAAATTGCCTGAACCATGACCTTTACTTGCATTTCTAGATATCCTACAGAAACAAGACCCCATTTCGGAAAGTTCAAAAAGTGGCCTACAACTTTCATTTAGATAACAGAGGCTAGCAAGGGCTTCAAAAACCCAGTGTTGTCACACATGACCCAAAAAAACCTAATTAACAGCAAGTCCTCCTGCTAATGTTGAAAATAGATACATACACACATACATGCATACTTCAAAAAGCAGCATATACAATAGGGGGCAAAAAGAGCCCTTCACCAATGCAAGTTTCAACATCAATCGGCCCCAAAACCGCCATCTTTCCTTCTACTGTCTTGATTCTATCACCATTTTCACTCTCCATCTCGAGCACCTGACTTCTCAGCTCCAGGACATCGTCCCCCAACCTCTTCTTCACCGATTCCAACTCAGCATCTGTCAAGCCCTTGGTGTCGGGCAATTGTCTTTTTATCTTCTGGAGCTTGGCTCTCGTCTCCCTCAGTGACTCTAACGGCAGGAACTTTTGGCACACCGACGCCTTTTCAACCAAGGGCAACACCCACTCCACTCTGAATTGAACCTGTTCAAGGACGGACAATATAGCACGTAAAAACACGACTTGGGATTCACTCAAAGATCTCCATGAGGTAGTCTGCAGGATGAGAACCGCCTCTGCTAGAGCCTCCAACGCCTTAGATACACCTTCTGGGTTGCTACTGACTGGACTCTGTTCGGTTATGTTGCCGTGTTTTTCCCAGATTTTCTGCAGTATTGCCCCAAGTTCAGGTCTCACGGATACTTCTATAGTTTTCAAAGCTCCAGCAGCATCAGAATCCTGCACAGAAGAATAGAGCAGGGAATTTGAGGAATATGGAGTTGTGGATTGGTGACAGAAAGCATCGTTCCAAGGCAGTAAATATAGCAACCATCACCTGAATGGGTAAAACAACCAGAGATTTTGTTTCTGATTCTACTGCTTCCTCTGCAGATAATATTAGCATTTATCAGGTCACTAGATGTGTTACTGGAATGATAAGCACTCGAAGAAAAATAACTGACGTAATGATTTTAGGTCACCTTGTTGAGCAGTTGTCGAAGAAGTTTGTTCCTGCTGAGCGTGCACACAAGGAACATCGGCATCCATCGGTTCGTTACTGTCAAACAGACATACAAAGAAAGTTTAACACACAAAATTCATCTTTCCCTTGTTATGAACTTTATTACTCCTCCACGTGAAGTAGATTATCAATGTAGCTTTTGCTTTCTTCCATACACTACCTCATTTTGATGACATGCTTTTTCAACACTGCTAATGGTGCTTGTGCAATCATATGACAACAAACTTCACTCTTTAATCAAGAAATGAACTTGTTACCTACCCGGCACCAACTGTAATTTACTAAATTTACAATTGCTCCAGAAAATGTGGGAGTAAGGTAAAACACGATTAAAAAAGTTCAGGACAGTGTATACTAGTTGAAAGTAGCAAGAACAGAAACATTATCTTGTTATGATACCAAGTTACCAACAAGGACGACACTGCCTCGGAAAAAATCATGGAGAAAACAATGACTGAAGCCCGAAAGCAATTCAAAAAGGACAAACTTGATAGTTCATGGTAATAAGGCATGAAGACATAGTATCACAATCTGAGCATACTGAACAAAAACCACATTTGCTGGAATTCTAAAACTGGCTAACGGCTAACCTAACCAAAAGAATCAGAGAATATTTTGAAGGGGGCTTATAGATAAGGGGGCGAAGGGAGAAGTACTAATATGAATAATCGCGAGAGGTCATAATACTATACATTAACTTAATTTTATCTTACTTATAATACCATGTGACTAAAATAAGTGTAGCAAAGGGGGAAGACAGAAGTTGTTTCACCTGGACTTGCACTCAGCCAGCTGAAGCCATTGTGGAGGTGGCCAAAACAGGTCAGAGTAGCCTCGGTAAGACCGTATCAACTTAGCACCACCATTGTCCCCCAAGTAGAACACCCCAATCCGAAGCTCTTTATCTACTCTGCTGAAAAACCTCATGTCAGGATGAGTACCCCCCATATGAGTGGGTAGACTATCTTCAGGAAATACGATACAGTCTCCTTTCCACCCAGGAAAATCTCGAGCAGACGCAAAAAAGCAAGAAGTAGTGGTCACAAATAGTATTCTTCCATCCAGACTATGGATTTCCTCCCACTTGTTTTGTTCTTCATTCATCCTATACACATTAAAGAAAATCTCATCGCGGGGGCTGTTCCTAACAAGTAGATACAACTCCCTGTCTGATCCCACCAAACGCTTCTGCTTCTCGGGACCATTACCAGTTACTATTGCTTCACTCACTACTCTAGAAACCGTGGATGAATCACAGTTAATGACATATGCTCTTCCCCTGCGGTCAATGGCATAAATCTTCCCCTTATAATTTACTACGTCGTCAAAATTGGAAACACAACCACAACGCACAGCAAACCAACTGTTATCTCTCAAACGAAATGAAACCAGCTTCCCATCATACCACACCAAGACAGTGGTGTCATCCATTGTAGGAGGGCTACCAACACTACCGTGGTAAAGAACTACCTTGTGACTGTTAGAAAATGAAAATGCGTTATAGTGATAGAACACATCGCGGAAGTAGCTTGCATCTCGGAAATTGTACTCCCTACCAATTTGAGAAACATGAAAGTTCAATAAGTCCCAAACTTTAGGGAAATTATCTGGCAATTTTTCAATGGCAAATCTTCTTAGTGGCATTCTCAATAACAGTTTCCCAGGGCTCATTTCTTCAACACTGACCAACCAACTTTTCGAAGGACCAACTGATTTGGTGCTTGGCTGAACAAGATAAATGGTGCTAGCCACCAGAGCAGGGGACCTGCAACATTTCAAAGAGGGAATTGCCTCTGCAAAAGGGGTCAAAATCCTTGAGAATTTATGGGGCAACACAAAAGACAAAAGGTTGGAGTTCCGAGGAGGTGGAAGAGAAGTTCTCCATTTCTTGCAAACTGCACGACATCGACAGATATCAATGGGAGTTTTCAAGTTCTTTGCAATCTCAGTCAGTATTTTTGAGGGTATGTCAGACCAAGGAACATCTACTCCATCATCATACTGCAAGTAAAAAGCACCACTATTAGAAGACATCACAAAACATCCCAAACTCCCAACCATTAACAGGCTGCAATTGATTGTGTCCTCCTAGAGATTAGAGTTTGTCTTCCAAACAATGTGATTGTTCACTTGTAGAAATCAAATTGTTCATCCTTAATAGTGTGATTGTTCACTCGCAAATATCATGGAGTATAAATTCTAAGTGCATTTAATATATATATTGATTAACAGACAGCCAGTCTTACCTTCTCCTGACCATTCATAGCAGGATTCTCTGTATAGCACATCTCTTCACTGCTACATACTTCAGGGGTATCTTCGTCCTCCTCTCTGGAAACAACATAATACTTTAGCAGGCAACACTATTGGATGTTTGTACTCGAGTATAATTCCAAGCAACAATATTGGAAACAAAGAGGTTGAAATATTATACCTGCCACACGGGTATATATCTGGGAAGAGCCAACACGGCAGAAAAACCTCAGAAAAATCACGGTAGTTCGATATCAATCCCAGACCACAGTCATTTGATAACAACCCACTTTCACCATCATCCAACCGAAACACTCCAACTTCCAGCATCTTATCAGCCCCCTCGAAGAAAGCCTCATCGGGATAACGATAACTATTATAGGTGGGAAAATTCCCTTTGGGAAAAACAATGCAATCCCCTCAACATCCCGGAAAATCTTCAACCAACCCAAAAAAGCAATAATCCGGTGTCACAAACAGTATCCTACCATCCAAACTCTTAACTTCACTCCACTTACCCTCCGCTTCATCCAACTTATAAATACTAAAGCTAACCTTATGGTATTGAGGATGCATAAGAATCAAGTACAATCCTTCAGAAGATTCAACCAACCTCTTCCTTGAATACCCAACATGACCTAAGTTTGCAACACCATTTGCATAAAGGTTTAACCTCAAGTGTTTGGGATTACTATCATAAGGAATGAAATAAATCCTCCCTTTTCTATCAATGGCCCAAATGGCTCCTTTATAATTCACAATATCATCAAAACATGAAACCCTACTGTGAGTTAACCACCGACACGCATTTTCATTCTTCAATCTCACAAACCCTAAACACCCTCTACGATCCAACAGTAAAGCATAACATCGTACCCCGATAAATCAAGGGAACTCAATTTCTCAGGCGTAGCAAGTGAATCTCTTGTGAGTGGTCTCCGGATGAAGAGTTTACCCGGGCTCAATTCCTCGAGGGTGACCACCCACGGTTTGGAAGGAAGATTAGGGTTAGGGTTTTGAATCGGGCGAACGAGAAATGTGGAATTGACCGCTATTTTTTTGAGGGAATCGGAGCCGAAATCGGATAAATTGGGGAAAAAGTGTGGGAGAGAATGTAAGGGAAATCAGGGGATAAGTAGGGGAGATGATTGGGGATTTCAGGAATTGAAGATCGCCAATTCTTGCAAGCTGATCGGAAATTGCTTACATCGTAACGAGTTGGGAGTTTTCCGGCGATTGTAGTTAGAATTTCTGGATACAAATCCGACCAATCGGCCTTGTGACGAGCCATTCTATGGTTCTATCTGATTATCGGA
Source organism: Portulaca oleracea (assembly GCA_029582165.1). Lineage (NCBI taxonomy): Eukaryota > Viridiplantae > Streptophyta > Magnoliopsida > Caryophyllales > Portulacaceae > Portulaca > Portulaca oleracea. The sequence continues at coordinate 60,592,042 of CM055868.1, read as the reverse complement.
GATGCAGTAACGACGTCTGAATTAGGGTTAGAAATAACTGGTGAGTGAGGGTTTAGGTTTATATGCAAATGAGGGTTTAAGTTTGGCGCCGATGGCTTTTTGTGAAATTTGGATTTGGCGGCACTGTAATTTTTTTGAAAAAAGAAGGAAAATCGAGATAAAAAGCACAAATACACCTACTGATTTTTATTTTCCTTTTAACTATTGGTATTAACAAAAATAAAAGTGTGATTCCATCAAAAAAAAATTTATTAGACGCTGATACACTGTAATTTGGGAGTGTTGAAATAATGCACTTAACTTTTTTTAACAGTAATTTATTGTATTTTAAAAGTATTCGACAATAATACACTTGAAACAATTTTGAGTTTTTTACGGTAGCTAACTCAGTGACGGTCTTACGTGGTGGGTTGAGGGGCAAAAAAGTTAAAATTTATCACCGCGACGTCTCAACTAAACATGGTCAACCATGTAAACATCCACATCTTGCTCGGTCTACTCGTCCCCATATGCTTCTTAACTACCCGACTTGTGCATAAAACTACCTAACTCCGTAGCAAAACCATCCGTCGTGACGGTGTTGGACGCCTCCTGTCATTGCATCGCACGTGACATGGACCAGCGATAGGTATCGGTTGAAGCCGCTAGAAGCGGCCACTCGGGGCGTGCATTGCCATGGGCAGCTTCTTCAATCCAACGTGCAGATGTCGTCGTCCCTCGATAATGCGAGTATCCTTCCACTTCTGCCCTCCACACATAGTTTTTTATTTGAATCTCAACCTTACCCTTACCCTTACCCTTACCCTTACCCTTGGGTTCAACTCTAGACATTTTGATAAACCAGCAAAATATTGGCGTTGATGACAACAACAAAAATAATAATAAACCCTAATAATAATAATAATATAAAATCATTTGAACCCTAAATTTCAATATGCAGAAGTGGTGATGACAACAACAAAAATAATAATAAACCCTAATAATAATAATAATAATATAAAATGATTATTGAATGATAATATACTGAACTTTAAAGGTATTTAATAATAATACATTGAACTTTTTTATTGAACTCTAATACGCTGAACTTTTAGGGTATTGGACAATAACGCACTCAGACCAATTCAGCTGGTGGTTGACGCGGTAGTTGTCATACTTTGAGGTGTCGTTTTTCTATTTTTTTTTGCAGGAAAACTTTTACCGTGTAAAAAAGTAGTCAAAGTAGAAAAACGATACCTCAGAATAGGGCAGCCACCGCGTCAACCACCAGCTCAATTGGTCTGAGTGCATTATTGTCCAATACCCTTTAAGTTCAGTGTATTGGAGTCAAAGAAAAAAGTTCAGTGCATTATTGTCCAATACCATTAAAGTTCAATGTATTATCATCCAATAATCCAATATGAAATCATTTGAACCTAAACTTCACGTAAACTCACGTTAATTAGTGTGATTTGCAATTTTTTTTTTATAATCTTTTGAATTAGCACACCCTTAAGTTATTATATGATTTGAGAGTAGGTAGATAAAAACTGGATTGATTAACTTAAATTAAACGTATGGTGAAAAGGTTATGATGACTAAGCGCCATAACATCTTGAAAAATAACCGTTTTGATGACATTATTGCTGAGATAGACCGAAGAGTCGTGGTTATTGGTAATGGCACAAGCATGCAAGTCTTTGACGACCCATCAAAATGAAGTTATTGACATTTAACATTGTGATTGAGATGTGCAGTTTTTTTTTATTTTTTATCGTCGTGAGCACGATAGTACCAGTTGTTTGCTTATGTTTAGCAATGTTAGTTACAGCATTTATCTGTTGAAGTTGGTTGTCTGCCGCCTTGTAAAGCGGTCTTGACGCATTCAGCGAACTTTTAAGCCTGTCGCCTTTCAATAATCGAAAAAAACCCAGTGTTCTTATTTTCCAAAGTTCAGAATGATAATGGGAAACAATTAACTCGGAATTCGTAATCTTCTCGCCATCTAACGAGGGCAGGGTTACCTACGTTGGAATGGAGCATATGCTCAAAATATTATGATTATTTGCTCTTATTGTTATAATTGTTCACTCTTATTATTATGAGTTACGACCGTTTACTTGCAATATCTTGGATCACATTTTCCAAGTATATGGAGCATATGCTCAAAATATTATGATTATTTGCTCTTATTGTTATAATTGTTCACTCTTATTATTATGAGTTACGACCGTTTACTTGCAATATCTTGGATCACATTTTCCAAGTATATGTAATATACATTGACAAAGTGGTAGCTCAAAATTTGAAATTGAAAAATGCCGTAAAAAAAAAATAATTGAAAATTGATATCCGCAAAATTGTTGTTAACTCCACATTTCTTGTTCGCCCACTTCAAAACCCTAACCCTAATGCGCTTCCCAAACCATGGTTGCTGAACCTCGAGGAACCAAACCCGGGTAAACTGGTCATCCGGAAACCGCTGATAAGAGATTCAATTGTTACGCCAGAGAATTTGCGGTCGGTCGATTGGTCCAAGTACAGTGTTAGGGAAATTTGTAGGGCGTATACTCTTAGAGGGGGTTATGTGCCGCTTCATTCTAAGGTAGTTTTGCTTCATAATCCTGGTAACGAGTTTAATTCTATGAATGGTTGTTATGCTTTCATGTTGAGTGGTAAAGGGACGTTGATGCATTCGAGCTTGATGAATGAGTATGATTATGGGTATTTTTCATACAGCCAGGTTTCATGTTTTGATGATATTGTGAATTATAAAGGGGCTATCTGGGCTATTGATAGAAAAGGCAGGACTTATTTCATTCCTTATGGTGATAATCCCAAAAAATTGAGTATAAAGCTCTTTGCAAATGATTGTGTTGCAACTGGTTATGTTGGTGATACACGGAAGCGGTTGGTAGAATCTTCAGAAGGGTTATACTTGATTCGTAGGTATGTTGGTGACCGGGGGTTGATTAAGTTTCATGTTTATAAGTTGGATGAAGCGGCGCGAAAGTGGAGTGAAGTTAATAGTCTGGGTGGTAGGATACTGTTTGTGACATTTGATTGTTGTTTTTTTGGATTGGTTGAAGATTTCCCGGGGTGGTGAGGGGATTGCATTGTTTTCCCTAAAAAGCATTTTCCTACGTATAGTAATGTCATTCATCCAGATGATCAATACTTTGATGGAGCTGATAAGATGCTGAAAATTGGGGTGTTTCGCTTAGATGATGGTGAAAGTGGAATTATATCAAACTACTGTGGACGTGGATTGATATCAAACCACAGCGATTTTTCTGAGGTGTTTTGGCCTCCGCCCCGGTGGCTCTTCTCAGATGATACATGCCCATCTGGCAGGTAAATGAATGCTTCGACCTCTTTGTTTTCAATATTGTTGGTTGCAATCATACTTTCAGCACATATATACATTTGCTTGAAATATTCCAATTTATGTCTGTTATCTTGGTGGAAAAGACTATGTAATGAACACAAGCAACATTATGAGCCCTCTTAGTAAGTTAATATGAAGCACTGCTTATTGTTATTCATCAATTCTTGCCAGTTTTAAAACACTTCTTCTAGCTGAATCACTTAATATGGCCCATTATAATCAATGTGGAACTCTCATTATGCTATTTCCAGGGTAGATGGAGAGGACAGCAAAGAAGACACCCCAGAATTACATAACGCTGAAGAGAATTCTTTGATGATGAATGGTTGGGAGCAGGTGCGATTGGTTTTGTATTTATTGTTTGACATCTATCCTTGGCATTACAAGGTTAGTGTCCTGTTAAAGATGGGGGTGTTTTTGTACTTTCTTCTAAAAGTGGTACTTCTAAATTGCAGTGTGATGATGGAGTAGATGTTCCTTGGTCTGATATTCCCTCACGAATACTGACTGAGATTGCAAAGTACCTGAAAGCTCCCATTGATATCTGTCGATTTCGTGCGGTTTGCAAGAAATGGAGAACTTCTTTTCCACCTCCTCGAAACTCAAACCTTTTGTCTTCTCTCTTACCCTATAAACTCTCAACAAGCGCGGTCACTCTCACTGATACTGATATGTTTCGTTCTTCAAAAGACTTTGACAACGCCCTTCTTCTGGTGGCTAGCACTGTCTATCTTATTCGGCCAAGCACCAATTCAACTGGTCCTTCAAAAAGTTGGTTGGTCACTGTTGAAGAAGTCAATCCCGGGAAATTGTTCTTGAGAATGCCACTTAGAAGATTTGCCATTGAAAACTTGCCAGATAATTTCCCTAAGGTTTGGGACTTATCCAACTTTCATGTATCTGCCATCGGCAGGGACTACAATTTCCGGTATGCAAACAGCACAAGGGATATGTTCCCACCGTCTGATAAGTGGTCATTTTGTAACAGTCACAGGGTGGTTCTTCCCACTGGCAGTGCTTGTGCCTCTTCCATACTTGACTACACCACTGCCTTGGTGTGGTATGATTTTGGGAATCTGGTTTCTTTTTCTTTAAGAGATGAGAGTCGGTCTCCTGTGCGTTGTGGTGGAGTTTCCAAGTTTGACGACGTGATTAATTTTAAGGGAAAGATTTATGCCATTGACCGCAAAGGTAGACTTTATGTCATCGACTGTGGTAACCCATCTAGGATTTCTAGAGTAATGAGTCAACCAGTTGCCTCGGGTCTTGACATGCAGAAGCGTTTGGTAGGATCGGATACTGGTTTGTATCTACTTGTTAGACACAGCACTCACTGCCAGATATCGTTTCAGGTTTATAAGCTGTCCGAAAAGCAAGATAAATGGGAGGAAGTGAAAAGTCTGGATGACCAAATACTATTTGTCACCACTAGCTTTTGCTTTCTAGCACCTGCTCGAGACTTTCCGGGGTGGAAAGGGAACTGCATTGTATTTCCTGAAAATACTTTACCAACTCATACTCGAGGTACTCTTCCTGACTGGATATTTTTCAAAAGAATAATTGAAGAGCTTCGGATTGGTGTGTTCTACTTAGGGGACAATGATAGTGCTAAGGTGATACAATCTTACCCTGGCTACTCTGACTTATTTTGGCCACCTCCACCATGGCTTAAGCTGGCTGAATGCACTCCCAGGTGAAACACATCCTCCGTCTTCCCCTATGTTGCACTTATTCTTTCCCAATGCAGTTGCTATATCATGTTCAGAATTTCAGTAAATATGTGAGTTTTTGTTTGATTTGTGGCGTATTCCCTGAACAATCTAGTTCATTCTTTTCTGTACAAGGGGAGGGGTTTTCCTTATATTGTTATATCGTTTATTTTCAACTGGTTGATTTGAAGTGCTTTTTGGGCGTTACTTTCTCAGCGTGTTTTTTCTGTCCAAGGTAGTGGCATCCTTGTTGGTGTCTTAGTTAAGAGATAATGTTATGTTTTGCCGCTTTCAACTATTCTAAACCATCTTGAACCTATCCCTTTTCTTTTCTTTTCTTTTTTTTCTCTTTTTTTTTTTGCTTACTTGCACGAATTTTCTCATACAATAGTAAAAGGGTAAATCACAGTTGGTACCGGGTTTGGGTTTGTAAATGAGTGGTTAAGTCCCTGGAGATTCCAGGTAGGATGTTATTTCTGTGGTTTGCTCTTACTTTTTAGGTGTCTACTTATAAGAACGATCCGTTCCTCAGATTCATTTCTTGATTCTAGAGAATTTTGTTAGTCATATAGTTATGTATGCATTGTTGAAGAAATTCTAAAAGAAAAAGATCAGAGGCTGATCAAGATCTATTTAAATGGTACTGATTGAGCAGACAAGACAATTTTGCAGACATTTTAAGGATAGAGTAACGTTTGATATTGTCATAAAAATGAATGCTGATTTTGCACTTTCTTTGTACGGGGCAATCACCTTTAAGCAGAGAAATTATGGAACTTATTACCTGGGAAAGATGAATGCTAATGTTACTTTCTTTGTATGTGGGGATGTTTGACAGGAACAACACCTCTCCTGATTCATTGGCGAACTCAGTCGAGGGACCAAAATTGGATAATCTGTTGACAACTGCTCAACAAGGTGATCTAAAATTATTGCTTCTGTTAGTATTGAACTTTTCCTTTCATTCCATACTGAATATAGGTATCGATAAATGGACTCATATAGTGAGCTGATCATTTTATCTGCAGGGGAAGCAGCAGAATCAGAAACAAAATCTCTCGTTACTTTACCTGTACAGGTAATCATGAACATATTGCAGACATAATTATTAAAGTCTCGATCCTGATCCACGATTCTACGATTTTATGATCGAAAATTTTCGATGCGATTCTACTATCTACATTCCGATCCACGATCCTACGTGGGTTAATTCTGATCCTAACTACCCCATGGATCCGGGTTAGGATCCCGATTCTAACAACCTTGACTGCAGGTGAACTGCAGTTTACGTAACCCATCTATATTCCTGAATTTATCTACTCTATTTTGTTGGCAGCATTCAAAAGCCAGAGCAATAACAGGTGACAAAGTGTATCTGAGGTCTGAACTTGTGCCCATATTACATAAAATCTGGGACAAACAAGGCGATATAACTGAACCGAGTACAGTCACAAAACCAGAAACCGTTGCTCAGGCCTTTGAGTCTTTAGCAGAGGCAGTTCTGATCTTCAAGACTACCCCATGGAGGTCTCTGAACGAATTGCAAGCCGGGTTTTTAAGGGCTACATTGTCTGACCTTCGCCAGAAGCAATTCAGAGTGGACTGGTTGTCGCCCTTGGTTGAAAAGGCTTTGTCGTGCCAACAGTTGCTGTCCTTTTTGGACGAGCTGAAGAAGGGAAAGTCCTTTTTCGAGGATTTGAGAAGACAAGTGCTTGAGGTGGAGCGCAGCGAAACCAATGCTGCGTTCGAATCTGTGAAGAAAGCAGGGATTGAGGACATGAACAGAAAATTGGACGATGCAGAGAGCACACATGATGGTAGAATTAAGTCAGTAGAAGAGATGATACGGGGCTTAGGGCCAATTGACCTCGACAGTTGCATCGGTGAAGGGCTTTGTTAGTGCTTGTCGATTATTGTTCTGAAACTGGATTTGTAGCATTAGTTGGAGGACATGGTACTTGAAGATTACGCCTTCGTTTGAACTATATGTCATTTATGTGCGAAAAGCTCACATTTTTATGATCCTTATAACTTTTGTCTTAGCTCATTTTACTGGCTATGTATCCTTATGCAGGAAAATTAGTTTTCCTGCAGGATTTTGTCTTCTAGGTTCACAACGTTGTAAATACGTAAATTTAGAATCGCGTTATTATGATCTTGGCCCTAATCTAGTGATCAAGATTCGACTATTTGTTTTAGCATACTTTGAGCCGATATTGAAAGAGTGTCATGTGAATTATATACTTTGAGTGAAATGCAGTGTAGAATTATCAGTAGGTCATATGTTAGAAAATTTACATTGCTGCTACCTACAAGTATATTCAATCAAATTTGAACCATAATGTTTTTGTACATGAAAAAAAGAATAATGAATCCAAACACATCTAAGAGTTTGAGATGAAATCCCTATATTTTAACTATCTTGATCTTTTTAAGGATAAAAGAACACCTAGGGTTTATTGTTCCTCAGATCCCCAATCATCTCCCCTACTTATACCCTAACTATTCGCTTGCAATTTCTCCGACTCTTTTCCCCCTTTGTCCAAAACTAAGCTCCGATTCCCTCAAAAAACTCATTGTCAACTCCATTCTTTTTAGCGACGCTCTTACAAACTCCTCAGCCTTTTCATTAATTAAAAAAAGAACCAACTTATGCTGGTAAAAGTGACCGTGAGCGATTGCTCACAAACTTCATGGTGGTTAACTTTCGTGGCAAAAATTTTCGCCGTTGCCGGGGATCGAACCCGGGTCACCCGCGTGACAGGCGGGAATACTCACCACTATACTACAACGACTGAGTTTTTTAAAGTTGCCCCGTGCTGTTATAAATTCTCTGTTTATTGTACATATTTATCTTGTGATGCTGTCTGAACCTGATTTTGATTGAAATTAATATCCATCTGAGTTGCCCGACACAGTCTAACCCGGAAAGATTTGAACATCAATTTTCTTCTGAATTTTGACACTGACCAACCCTAAATTTACCCGAATCTGAATTTTTTGTCAATGCTAGCCAGACATTATATTGTTTACAGCAAATGCCCTGGGTTCAAACTCCATGCAAACTTTTTTGGTGTTTTCTTACTTTTTTTTCAATTTATTTTTTCTTTCCCCAATTTGTTTGGCACTTTATTTATCTTGGTTTACACCAGCTTTTTGGATTATTTATTTAGTTAGTTAATTAGCAATTAGCATCAATGAAAGCTTTTACTCTAGATAACCAATGAAAACAAAAGACCCCAATTTGGAAAGCGTAGAAAGTGGCCTACAACTTTCATTTAGATACCAGAGGCTAGCAAGGGCTTTAAAACCCAGTTTTCCAAACATAAACAATACTCACACATGAATGTGATTTTCACAATCACACATGACCCAAAAAACCTAATTCACAGCAAGTCCTCTTGTTAATGCTGCAAATACATACATACATACTTCAAAAAGCAGCATATACAATAGGGGGCAAAAAGAGACCTTCACCAATGCATGTTTCAGTATCAATTGGCCCCAAAATCCACACCATTTCTTCTAAAGACTTGATTCTTTCATCATTTGCGGTCTCCATCTCAAGCACCTGGCTTCTCATCTCCTGCAAATTGGCCCCCGTCCTCTTCTTCAGTGCCTCCAACTCAGCATCTGTCAAGCCCTCGGTGTCGGGCAATTCTCTCTTGATCTTCTGCAGATTGGCTCTTACCTCCCTCAGTGACTCTAACACGGGCAGGCCTGTTTGGCACAGCGACGCCTTTTCAACCAAGGGCCACAGCCAATCCACTCTGAATTGCTTCTGTTTAAGGTCAGACAATGTAGCACGTAAAAACCCGGCGTGAGATTCGTTCAAAGTTCTCCATGAAGTAGTCTGCAGGATCAGAACTGCCTCTGCTAGAGCCTCCAGGGCTTGAGATACGGCTTCTGTGTTACTGCTACCTGCACTCTGTTCGGTTATGTTGCCGTGTTTTTCCCAGATTTTCTGTAGTATTGCCCCAAGTTCAGGTCTCACAGACACTTCTATAGTTTTTGAAGCTCCTGCAGCATCAGAATCCAGCACCGAAGATTAGAGCAGAGAATTTGAGGGATATGGAGTTGTGGATCGGTGACAGAAAGCATTGTTCCAAGGCAGTAAATATATCAATCACCTGAACGGGTAAAACAACCAGAGATTTTGTTTCTGATTCTGCTGCGGCTTCCTCTGCACAGACAATATTAGCATTTATCAGGTCACTATATGCGTTACAGGAATCATAAAACTTAACTCAGCAGACATTACAAGTACTGCGATTCTGTTCTTTTGGTGAGTATGTAGAAGTTGGGTAAAGTGAAGTTGGATAAGTCTGAGTAGGTTTAGATAGAAGAGGTGATAATTTTGTTTAGAAGTAGGAAAGTTTAGCTAGATTTTGGTAAACGAAAAATAAAAATTGAATAAGAATGGGTGAAGTTGGGTTGTGGGTACAGTGCAAAAAGAATAACTTAAGTAATGAAGATCACCTTGTTGAGCAGTTGTCGAAGAAGTTTGTTTCTGTTGAGAATGCACACAAAGAACATCTACACCCACCGGTTCGTTCCTGTCAAACCGGCATAAAAAGAAAGTTTAACAAACAAAATTCATCTTTCCCTTGTTATGAACTTTATTACTCCGCGTGAATAATTTGGAGAGGTCATACGACTAAACATTAACTTAATTTATCTTACTTATAATACCAGGTGACTAAAAAAATCATTGATATTCAAAAAAGTCAAGGGGGTGCAAAAATAAGTGTAGCAAAGGGGGGAGGCAGAGGTTGTTGTTTCACCTGGACTTGCATTCAGCCAGCTGAAGCCATGGTGGAGGTGGCCAAAACAGGTCAGAGTAGCCTCGGTAAGACCGTATCAACTTAGCACCATCATTGTCCCCCAAGTAGAACACCCCAATCCGAAGCTCTTTATCAACTCTACTGAAAAACCTCATGTCAGGATGAGTACCCCCCATATGAGTGGGTTGACTATCTTCGGGAAATACAACACAGTCTCCTTTCCACCCTGGAAAATCTTGAGCAGACACAAAAAAGCAAGAAGTAGTGGTCACAAATAGTATTCGTCCATCCAGACTATTGACTTCCTCCCACTTATTCTGTTCTTCATTCATCCTATACACATTAAAGAAAAATTTTTCGTCAGGGCTGTTTCTAACAAGTAGATACAATTCTCTGTCTGATCCCACCAAACGCTTCTGCTTCTCGGGACTATTACCAGTTACTATTGCTTCACTCACTACTCTAGAAACCGTGGATGAATCACAGTTAATGACATGCTCTTCCCCTGCGGTCAATGGCATAAATCTTGCCCTTATAATTTACTCGTCAAAATTGGAAACACAACCACAACGCACAGCAAACCAACTGTTATCTCTTAAACGAAATGAAACCAGCTTCCCGTCATACCACACCAAGACAGTGGTGTCATCCATTGCAGGAGGTCCACCAACACTACCGTGGTAAAGAACTACCTTATGACTGTTAGAAAATGAAAACACGTTATAGTGATAGAACACATCACGAATGTAGCTTGCATCTCGGAAATTGTACTCCCTACCAATTTGAGAAACATGAAAGTTCGATAAGTCCCAAACCTTGGGGAAATTATCCGGCAATTTTTCAATGGCAAATCTTCTTAGTGGCATTCTCAAGAACAGTTTCCCGGGGCTCACTTCTTCAACAGCCACCAACCAACCTTTCGAGGGACCAACTGATTTGGTGCTTGGCTGAACAAGATAAATGGTGCTAGCCACCAGAGCAGGGGAGCTGAAACATTTCAAAGAGGGAATTGCATCTGCAAAAGGGGTCAAAATCCTTGAGAATTTATGGGGCAACACGAAAGACAAGAGGTTTGAGTTCCGAAGAGGTGGAAGAGAAGTTCTCCATTTCTTGCAAACTGCACAGCATCGACAGATATCAATGGGGGTTTTCAGGTGCTTTGCAATCTCGGACAGTATTTTTGCAGGTATATCAGACCAAGGAACATCAACTCCTTCATCACACTGCAAGTTAGAAGCACCACTTTTAGAAGATATCACAAAACATCCCAAACTCCCAACTAGTAACAGACTGCAATTGATTGTGTGCTCCTAGAGATTAGAGTTTGTCTTCCAAACAATTTGATTGTTCACTTGTAGAGATATCAAATCGTTCATCCTTAATAGGGTGATTGTTCACTTGCAGATATCATGGAGTATAAATTCTAACTGCATGTACTATATACTGATTAACAGACAGCCAGTCTTACCTTCTCCTTACCATTTATAGTAGAAGTCTCTGTAGTTTCTGCAGCTGAGTCCACATAGCACATCTCTTCACTGCTATATACTTCAGGGGTATCCTCATTGTTATCGTCTCTGGAAACAGCACAATACAATAATAAACCTGAGATTTCTTACTTGAGCATAGCAGATAACATGTTAGTATATGCTTAAGCAAGATGTGTCTTTAGTGTAGCTCCTATCACAAGATACGACAAACAAGAAGACTGCCTGAAGGACAAGTCAGAGTGAACACTACATCTATAGCAGGGAGAAATGATGACAGCAAGGTTTCCAAACCATATTTTAACCTTAATTTATCCCTCCCATAACTAACTTCTTGGCATATTATTTACCCATTTCAACCTTCTTTTTTTTAACTTCAATAATAGAAATAACTAAATTTTTTTTAGTATCAGTAGTTGATAAATAAATCCTGCACATACGCACAAGGGCGCAGAAAACAGAAAATACAACGGATAACGATACTGATTTACATGGGAAACCCCTTCCTAACTAGAGGAGAAAGCACGAACCATAAGAACCGGACAGATCCACTAATATGACAAAAGTAGGATTACAACTAGTCCACTCAAAATACCATTAATTCCCCATTATGTCTTACTATGGTCTAAACATGCCCAACTCTTTAAACTTCACAACTCATACTAGAATTGTCCTCATGAGGGAGCACAATAAGGCAATATTAAAGGCAATCAAGTAACATATATCCAATTGCATAGCAAACAGTATAGCTAGTAACAAATAACAATTGTATCCAAAAAATTAGCAAGAATTGATTGCAAGCAATATTATTGGAAACGAAGAGGCTGGAGTATTATACCTGCCACACAGATATATATCTGGGAAGAGCCATCACAGCAGAAAAACCTCAGAAAAATCATGGTAGTTCGATATCAATCCCGGACCGCGGTCATTTGATAACAATCCACTTTCACCATCATCCAACCGAAACACTCCAACTTCCAGCATCTTATCAGACCCCTCAAAAAAAGCCTCATCGGGATAACGATAACTATGATAGGTGGGAAAATGCCCTTTGGGGAAAACAATGCAATCCCCTCGACATCCCGGGAAATCTTCAACCAACCCAAAAAAGCAATAATCCGATGCCAGAAACAGTATCCTACCATCCAAACTCTTAACTTCACTCCACTTACACTTCGCTTCATCCAACTTATAAATACTAAAGCTAACCTTCTGGTATTGAGGATGCATAACAATCAAGTACAACCCTTCAGAAGATTCAACCAACCTCTTCCTTGAATACCCAACATGGCCTAAGTTTGCAACAAAATTTACATAAAGGTTTAACTTCAAGTGTTTGGGATTACTATCATAAGGAATGAAATAAACCCTCCCTTTTCTATCAATGGCCCAAATCGCTCCTTAATAGTTCACAATATCATCAAAACATGAAATCCTACTGTGAGTTAACCACGGACGATCATTTTCATTCTTCAATCTCATAAACCCCAACCACCCTCTACAATCCAACAGTAAAGCATAACAATCATCAACAGAATTAAGCACATTTCCGGGATTATAAAACAAGACCACCTTAGAACTGGCCGAAATACCCCCTCTAACATTATACCCCCTACAAATTTCCCTAACATTGTACCCCGACAAATCTAGGGAACTCAATTTCTCAGGCGTAGCAAGTGAATCTCTTGTGAGTGATCTCCGGATGAAGAGCTTGCCCGGCCTCAATTCTTCCAGGGTGACCACCCACGTTTTGGAAGGAACATTAGGGTTAGGGTTTTGGGGGCGAAGGAGAAATGTGGAATTGACCACGATTCTTTCGCGGGAATCGGAGCCGGAATCGGATAAATTGGGGAAAGTGTGGGAGATAATGTAAGGGAAATCAGGGGATAAGTAGGGGAGATGATTGGGGATTTCAGGAATTGAAGATCGCCAATTCTTTCAAGCTGATCGGAAATTGCTTACATCGTAACGAGTTAGGAGTTTTCCGGCGATTGTAGTTAGGATTTCTGGGTACAAATCCGACCAATCGGCCTTGTGACGAGCCATTCTAGGGTTCTATCTGATTATCGGGGGATGCAGTAACGACGTCTGAAATAGGGTTTAAGTTTATATGCAAATGAGGGTTTAAGTTTGGCGCCAATGGCGTGTTATAAAATTTGGATTTGGCGCCGCTGTAATTTTTTGAATTTCCTTTTAACAATTGGTATTAGCCTAAGACAAAAGTATAATTCCATCAAAAAAAAAGTTCAGGGATTTTGAAAACATAATACTAGCCCCGTCCCAAAATATTTGTCCATTTAACTAAATTTTGACATTTGATTACTCACAAATTACTGTAGGTTACAATATGAAATTATCGATATTAGAAATATATCTTACTAAAAATGGCAATGACAGTAATTTTATGTTGTAACCCATTGTAACTTGTAAACAATCAATAGTCAAAGCTTAGTCAAATTGATAAATATTTTGTGACAATGATAATATGTGTTAGTAAGTGTAAAATATATTTGATGATTTGGATATTGAAGTTGAAAATCTTAAATCTCATTTTGACTTTCAAATTAACTTGTGAGTAAATATTTCATATTTTATTTTTTGGAAATTTTCTTAATTGGACCTTTAATAGAAATTGTATATTTGTATTACAAACATTAATATGAGACATGTACGAGCATTTTTTTTGGAAATTAGATTTAAATAATCTTAATTTTGACCCATAATATACATAATAATTTGAATTTTAGATTTGTTTCTCAGTAATCTGAACTTTGGACCTCTTGAATCCCTGTTGCACGCCATCGAATTAAGAACTTGACAACTCGATGTCGTGTTGATATGGCGACAAATTAGTGTATGTTGATCGTTATTAGTTGACCAATTAGCTTTGACTTGCCACCTCACATACTCCAAGCATATGTAATATACACAGATAAGGTTGTAGCACAAAATTAAAAGTTGAAAAATCTCGTAAAAAAATTGAAAACTGTTGTTTTTTTACTCCCGCCAGTAATTCTAATTGCGCATATAGAGTCGTTACTCCAAATTCTCAAACCAAACACCCAAACTAATTTCAAACCCTAACTCTCCCTCTTCCTATGCATCTCTTAAATCATCTGATAGAACCCTATTATGGCTCGACACGAGGCCGATTAGTCGGAATTATACCTAGAAACCTTAACTACAATCGTTGGAAACTCGAAACTCGCGATGATTCCCCGCCATTTTCGATTGCAAGAACCGATGATCTTCAATTCCCTATATCCCTATTCCCTAGTCATATCCCCTTCTTATTCCTTAATTCCCCTCACAAATTATCGCATTTTCCTTTTTCAGTGTCGACTCCACATTGTTTGTTCACCCGCTTCAAAACCCTAACCCTAATGCCCTTCCCAAACCATGGATGCTCAACCTTGATGAACTGAACCCATGTAAATTGGTCATTCAGAAACCGCTGAAAAGAAATTAAATTGCTATGCCAGATAATTTGTGGTTCGTCGATTGGCCGAAGTACAATGTTAGGGGAATTTGTAGATCGTATACTCTTAGAGGGGGTTAGGTGTCGCTCCATTCTAATTTAGTTTTGTTTTATCAATCCACGTCCACAATAGTTCGATATAATTCCACTTTCACCATCATTCAAGCGAAACACCTCGATTTTCAATATCTGATCAGCTCCATTGAAAAATTGCTCATCTAGATGAATAACACCACTATAGGTAGGAAGATGCTTTTTAGGAAAAACAACACAATTCCCTCGCAACTCCAGGAAATCTTCAGTCGATCCAAAAAAACAACAATGTTGTTTCTTATGATGGTATTTATCTAAATGAGCAATTTTTTAATGGAGTTGATAAGATGTTGAAAAACAACCCATTACAATGTCGGCTTTTCAGATCGACTGAATATTTCCCAGGCTTGCGAGGGAATTGCGTTGTTTTTCCTAAAAAGCATTTTCATACCTATAGCGGTGTTATCCATCCAAATGAGCAATTTTTCAATGGAGCTGATAAGATGTTGAAAATTGGGGTGTTTCGCTTGAATGATGGTGAAAGTGGAATTATATCGAACTACTGTGGATGTGGATTGATAAAACAAAACTACATTAGAATGGAGCGACATTTAACCCCCTTTAAGAGTATACGCCCTACAAATTTCCCTAACACTGTACTTCGGCCAATCGACGAACCGCAAATTATCTGGCATAACAATTGAATATCTTTTCAGCGGTTTCTGGATGACCAGTTTACCAGGTTCAGTTCATCAAGGTTGAACATCCATGGTTTGGGAAGGGCATTAGGGTTAGGGTTTTGAAGCGGGCGAACAAAAAAATGTGGAGTCCACAATGATTTTGCGGGTATATGTGACAGAATTTGACACTAACAGAGGAGAATGCGATAATTTGTGAGGGAAATTAGGGGATAAGAAGGGGATATGACTAGGGAATAGGGATATAGAGAATTGAAGGTCGTCGATTCTTGCAAACTGTTTGAAATGACAGAAATCATCGCGAGTTTCGAGTTTCCAGCAACTGTAGTTAAGGTTTCTATGTATAATTTTGAACAACCGGCCTCGTGTCGAGCCATTACAGGGTTATTGTAACGCCCCGGAATTTTAATTCTAAACTTAACGGTCAAAATCAAACGTTGACTAACATTAACAGCGGAATACTCGTTTTTTTTTTCTTTAACTTCATAAGCACGCTGCATACCTCAAGAGATACAAGGCAAGAACAGACACTAACAGAACAAACTAAGAACTTCAAGTTTTAACAAACGAAACAAACTTCGAATTCTAGAACAACATAAACTCAACATTTACTAAACTTCAAGTCTAAACATAAACTAAACTTTATTCTCAGACGGCTAACTCCAACGTCCTCACTTCTATTGCCCGTCCCCATCACATAATTGATCTTCACCTGAAAACAAAACATTGACAACATGAGGGGGAAACCTCAATAATGTCTACTCCTAACTGTCAAAACAGTTCAAAAATCATTTCAAACCATTTAGGGGAGGGGAACAAGTCAAACATTTTCACAACTCATTTGACACCACCTAATAACAAGAGTTCAGAAATAACAAACTTATAAACCAATAGTACCAACTTTCAACTCAGAAAACAGAGAAACTCAACAAACTTTTCAATCTCAAAATCAGACATCAGAAATCAGAAATCAGAAACAGAGTAATCAGAAACAGAGTAAACTTTTCCTCAGAAAACAGATCAGAATTTTATTATGCGGGCGGGATTTGCCTATCCCCAGAATATCAGAACTTAGAATCGTAATGGATCTCGATCCTCGTAATCGAATGGATGGCCACCCGTAAATGTAATCGATGTGTGCACAATCTCGTAAATAATATCGGACTCGATCTCTTGATAACTCCCCTGCAGGAACAGATCCCGGTCTAAGGGTCGTTACCCGCAACCCGCTTATGGTTTCACTTTGATTATTAGTATCTTATTAATTATCAGACGTCAGAGTTCAAACAAAACCCAACCGCTTTACAAAACCGCGTAATAAAACTCGAGTTTAAAAGATCACGCTTTACTCAACTCGGAAAAATAACTCACGACATCCAAATCGCATACCTAACTTTACAGAAAATCCTCGTGCAGGATGCAAGCTTCATAAAACAGATTAAAATCACAAAACAGATAAAAGAGCATCCCAAAGGGGATTAGGACATAGACATTACCTGTAGAAAGTCACTTCAATCAAAAGATGCACACGGAGCTACTGGTTCGTGTCCTCGCTCAAACCTAATAAAAGGTTCTAAAATCAAAAAGTGCTCTAACGATTTCTTTAACATCCTAACTAACTACCCTTCCCAAATTATATTTTATTCCTTCTAATCACAACCCACACAATTTCTAACATAAAGTCTTTAACAAGAACTTATACTCATTCATAATATAAAATTAAAACTCTACCAAGGCCTAACAAAATATTTTTAACTTAACATTAACGTAATAATAATAATAAATTTAAACATGACTTGTAATATAATAATACTTGTAATAACACACTATCGAAATACCCTTGTAAATAATAAAATGAACCCACTTTAAGAAGATATTATTACTAGTAATATTGTAACAACATTAACTTAATATTATGAAAACATAGGATATAAAATAAACTAAACTTTGTAATAATCACAACATATAATATATCAATATATTTGATAAACTTGACATTAACATACTAATATATAAAAAGGTAGTAATACTTTGTAAAACTAACTTTCAAAGTAACAAGGACTTAATAATATAACAACTACAAGAATAATATAATGAACCTAATTTTATAATAGTTCCAACATAAGATATTAGCTTTTATATAATATGCAATCAAGACATAGTATCACCACATTTAGATAGTAAAATCATGTATTAAACATTAGGTAATAATTTTTACTAAATAATATGGAAAATATTAATAACTTAATATTATTGTCAGAATAAATAATATACTTGATATATAAACATACAAAATAACAAGATATTTACTAATACTTAACATTATTACACTAATATTCATGAAATCATAACATGGATATTAACATCAAAATTCCACATAACATATAAACTATGTATATTAACTTATAACCCTACACTAAACACACCCTAATAACCACTTATTAAACTAACATGTATTTAGTCAATATTAACAGTAAATATACAAGTTTATTTACTCTAAAACACATTAGTAAACTTAATACATGATTAACTAACCCTAACACATAATACCCATATTATTGTAGAGAGAGAAAGAGAGAGAGAGAGGGCACAAACAAAGGGTCCAAGCTAGAAGAGGTGGGGCCGGGGTGGCTCGGGGCGGCGGCTGGGAGCCTCGGCGGCTGTTAGGGGCAGCGGTGGTCGGCGGCGAGCTTTGGTGGCGGCGGATGGTGATGGGTGCAACCAGGGCACAAGGAGAAAGGGAGAAAAAGAAGGGGGAGGCTCGGTGGAGCTCGGGGTGGCGGTGACCGGACTCCGGTGGTCAGGCTGGCGGCGATCGACGGCAGGAACAGTGGCGGCAGGGGGCGCCTGGGGTGGTTCGAGGTGGTGCGAGAGTGGTGGTGGGGTTGGGATGTCGGGGTGAAAAGGAAGAGCTGGGGGGTCGGTTTCCTGGCGTCGGTCGGCGGTGGAAAGGCGGCGGACAGGGCGGCGGTATCTGGGGGTGGTCGGGGGAAGGAGGGGAGGTGAGATGGTGGCTGGTGGTGGTCTGGCCGTGTCGTGCGAGAAGCAACAGCAGCAGTAGGAGTATAAAAAGAGGGAGGGGGGAAGGAGAGAGAAAGAGAAAGGAAAGAGAGAGAGGCACGGGAGAGAGAAAGAGAGAGGGAGAGGGAGGGAATAGGGGCAAACCAAGTGGCATTCTCCATTGGTCAGTACAATTTGTATGCATGGGTAGTGGCTGCAGTAAAAATGGAATTCGTTGTGGAAACAGACAAAAATCACAAAAAAAATCAGATAAATTTTGATGAATGACATCACCCCCATGACATCATAATCCCATCTAGCAATTTCTAAATAAACATATATTACCTCATAAACCCTATAACAACAAAACTTAAGAAAGACAAATAAAAACTCTCTCAACTGATAAAAAGATTTTTCACCCGAAGTCCCAAAAATTCCTAAATGATATTTTTAAAACTCTAAAAATTTCTACGAATACACTCGCGGTCCTAAAAGCTCCGTGTGAAGACAGATAAATAAATAACAGAATAAAACGTTCGTTAGGAAATTTAACGGCAACACAATAGCATTTTTTTCGGGGTTTTACAGTTATATCCGATGATTTCAGAGATGCAAAGGAAGAGGGAGAGTTAGGGTTTGGAATTAGTTTAGGCGTTTGGTTTGAGATTTTGGACTAACGACTCTATATGCGCAATTTTAGAATTACTATTAGCGAGAGTAAAAAAACAACAATTTTCAAAATTTTTTATGAGATTTTTCAATTTTTAATTTTGTGCTACAACCTTATCGATATACATTACATATACTTGGAGCATGTGATGTGGCAAGTCAAAACTAATTGGGCAACTAATAACGGTCAACATATACTCATTTGCCGCCATGTTGGCACGACACCGAGTTGTCCAGTTTTTAACTCGGTGACGTGCTACACGAATCCAATGGGTCAAAAGTTCAAATTATTGAGAACCAAATCTAAAGTTTAGATTATTATGTATATTATGAGTCAAAATTCAGATTATTTAAATCTATTTTCCCAAAAAATAAAGATGCTTGTGCATGTCTCATATTAATATTTTGATTATATTGTGAATTATAGAAGGGCTATCCGGGCTATTGATAGAAAAAGGTAAGACTTATTTCATTCCTTGTAATGATAATCCCAAAAATTTGAGTATAAAGCGTTATGCAAATGATTGTGTTGCAACTGGTTATGTTGGTGATACACGAAAGTGATTGGTGGAATCTTTAGATGGGTTATACTTGATTCATAGGTATGTTGATTACAGGCTGATTAAATTTCATATTTATAAGTTGGATGAATCGAGGCGAAAGTAGAGTGAAGTTAATGGTTTGGATGGTAGGATGCTTTTTGTGACATCTGATTGTCGTTTTTTCTAATTGGTTGGCGAGGGGGTTGCATTGTTTTCCCTAAAAAACATTTTTCTACCTATAGTAATGTCATTCATTCAGATGAATAGTACCTTGATGGAGCTGATAAGATGCTAAAATTTGAGGTGTTTCGCTCGGATGATGGTGAAAGTGGGAATATGATGTGTTATGGCCTCTGCCCTAGTGCCTCTTGCTCGTCACATAGACCTCAACAATTTCAAATAAAAAACATCTTAGTAGTAATAAAAACTTAATTGGAAAAAATAAAGTATAAATAGTTGTCACAATCTATTTGCAATTTCTACATTTTTCAACAAAAACGGACCAGGGTCATTTTATAATTTAGAAAATAAAAAATCAAATGGAATATGAATTGTATAGATTGAAGAATGCAAAAATTGCTAACCAGAAAATAGGCAAATCAATCTTCATCCTATTCTTGATCTGCCTTTTATCTATTTGCAATTTATGCATTCTTCAATATTTCTTTCTCACCTAAATCATCCCCAAACATAAATAGGCAAGAAAGAGCTGGAAACCGGTGACGAAAATTATGAACAAAACCGTCAAACAATAACAAATTTCTCTCTCACCCCGGACAATTGCCAGCTGCGATTGAAATCTGCACGCACTGAATTCTTGATCCTCTTTTTTTTTTGGGTATTCAAAGATTGTCCCATTATTGTCACTACAAATCTTCATCTCTCATTTCATCTGGCCTTAAATTTTGTAATATATGACTCTTTCGTTTAGTTCTCTTCCGAAAGCAAGTGCTCATATCGGAGAATTGCACTTCAAAAGTTTTGAACGATGATGTATATAGAGAGAGAAACAGATAAGAACGGCGGCGGAAGAGGAAACTACATGGAGAAAGTAAGTTAACCCTAATTTTTATTTACTGGCCCGCGATTCAGCCCTTTTTCTTTCACTTAATATCAGCCCGACCCTTTTTCTTTGCCGACCCAATGCTTCTTTTATTGAATTATTGTATAGTAGACCAATGCTTTCTTTATCGAGGCCCAATGCCCAATCCTAAGCCCACCTTTCAAACAATTTTTCGTTCAGTACGAAAATTTTAGCGACTTGTTATTAAATAGATAGATAACTTGTAGCTTGAAGATCTTATTGTATATTTAGGTATTGGAAATTTCTTACATATTCCTGTGTGAAATTTGGGTATTGTAGATTTGTTGCGTGTTGTTACTAACATTCCATATTTAAAATGGCAGCTTCAATAACTTAGATGGTATCAAAAGTAGGTTGAGTTAGAGGTCTGCAGTTTGAATTCACGCTCCAAGACGAAAGACTATTTGCATGAAGAGACATGTTAGAGTATGGCACCATTGTTGGGCCTTCAACCTTTAGCTTAAACTTTTGGTTGGGATCATTTTGCACTTTTCAATTTTTCATTTACATACTCTTACTTCATTTTATTTACTACATTAAGTTTGTTCATGATTCAAATGGTCGATTGTAGTTGTGGTTATTACTAAATACATCAGTCCATCTTGCCTTCCTCTCATTGACAAATATGTTGAATTTGTTTGGTAGTTGAAGATTTCAACGGTTAGAATGTTTCATAGTCGATGTTCTTTTGTTCTCGTGATTAGGATGATCTTCGGTTTAGATTACTAATCTTAAGTCTAAAGTCACAGCATATGTATACAATCTACCAAAATATTCACCATATCTCAACCAACTGATGCTGGTAAAGCATGATGTTTGTGTATACATATATCATACATGCTCACATTACAGTGAACTCTCTAATTTAATTATCAAGTTTCTACTATCTCATTTTTTCCATCTGGGATCATATTTTCTTACCAGATTTTGAGTATCTTGTAGTATAATAATTATGTGGCAGGTAGGTCTTTCTATCAAATAACTATGTTATCGAGCTCAAGATTATGATATTTCTTTTTTGAACCCCGATTTTCTTAATCCATCGTTTTGCTTTGTTTTGTTTGAATCGTTATTGTGACTTTCGAGATTGAAATAGTGTCTCGTGATTAGATCAGCCAAGTTTTGCAGGCTTTCTCACAAACCCAATTGGAAACATATATGTGTGTTCCGTTTAGGGTGAATTTAGGTTATGACAGATTTTGATAAATATTAGGTGCAAAAATATTTGGAGGATGTGTACTTTTGAAAATTTTACAAATTATAGGACAAATATTCATACGATACATTACTCAAATTATCCATTTTCCAAGATTTGTAGATGTTTATCAATTACTTTGCCAAACAATAAAGTATGTCCAACTTGAATTTGCCCTCAAAAGAACACCAATTGAAGTTACACTATTTTATAGTGTAAAGTGACCTTAAAGAAGTAGATATATATATATATACACGTGTGTAGGTTGTGGCATTGTATATACAATTAATACAAGATTTTGGATCGAAATATATGGACATTTGCGGGTGTCGAACACTAATATACCAATTTTTATTGTTGGATAGTAGTATACCGACCTATCAACCTATTTCCAATTTTTATACCACAACCGAGTTAAAGTTTCAAAAACCAGAAAAATTTTACATACTCATTACAGTTAAGGTTTACCTTCCACAATAGACGACCGTTGAACAAATTTCCTTGATTACGTAGTTTGTTAAACCTTATGTAAGTAGTCGGAAGGTTATGGTAATGTTTAATAATATTCTTCTCTTAGATTGTGGCTTGGCGTGATTTGGTTCCCCTTCCCATTTCTAGTTATTCTTAATGCCACTCACACATAGCACTACCTTATGAAGGTAGAGTAATGTGCATCTTCTTCTTGTATTTAAGATATATATTGTTTGTCGTAGTTTCGGTTGTAGAAAACTTGTGTTCAAGTAGCCACACAATATTAAGTCAAAATTCGATTCCCTGTAAAATGCTCAAATTGATTATAGATTGGAATTTAATCAAATGAGTTATTCCGATGCATTTAATTTTTCAAAACTTCGTCTTTTTCAATAATTTGCTAGCCATTAAAAGGCTAAAAAAAACCCCAGCAAAGGTGTAACAAATATCCACAAAACATCAAAAGAACGTAAAGACAAAAACATAGCGGCTAAAAGATCACATAAATTAAAAACAAAAAATTACATAACGAGAATCTTCTTTTGTTCCAGTATATTATCATCGAAATACTTAGTCACACTCTCTTGATCATCACAAGAGATTTAATAAACTTCATTAATTTATACATGGTTCCATGGTCTATTGCTATGAAGGACGAATAATTATTAGCCTAATACTAGTTTTAAAACCGGAACATCCTTTATTTTTTTTTTTGGGGTATCAATCCATCTCATGAAATTAATCAAATATTAGATGATTAACAATATAGAGTAATCGTCAAGTCAAAGATTCAATCTTTTATATATACAATAATATCTTCAAGGTGTAAGTTCTCTATCTATTAAATAAAAAAAAAAGCTTAAATTTTCGTATTGAACGAAAAATTATTTGAAAGTTAGGCTTAGGATTGGGCACCGGGCCTCGGTAAAGAAAGCATTGGTCTACTATGCAATAATTCAATAAAGAAGCATTGGGCTGGTTAAAAAAAAAAAGGTCGTGCTGGCATTAAGTGAAAGAAAAAGGGCCGAATCGCGGGTCAGTAAACAAAAATTAGGGTTAACTCACTTTCTCCATGCAGTTTCTTCTTCCGCTGCCGTTCCTATCTGTTTTTCTCTCTTTATATACATCATCATTCACAACTTTTGAAGTGTAATTCTCCGATATGAACACTTGT
Organism: Portulaca oleracea; assembly: GCA_029582165.1. Taxonomy (NCBI): domain Eukaryota; kingdom Viridiplantae; phylum Streptophyta; class Magnoliopsida; order Caryophyllales; family Portulacaceae; genus Portulaca; species Portulaca oleracea. The sequence continues at coordinate 60,568,348 of CM055868.1, read as the reverse complement.
CTCCAGAGGATAACTAAAAGAAAGAGTCATAAATTACAAAATTTAAGGTTAGGTGAAATGAGAGATGACGATTTGTAGTGACAATAATGGGGGGCAATCTTTGAATACCCAAAAAGAGGATTAAGAATTCAGTGCGCGCAGATTTCAATTGCAACTGGCAATTGTCCGAGGTGAGAAAGAAATTTGTTAATGTTTGATGTTTCTGTTAATAATTTTTATTACCGATTTCCAACTTTTTTTGGTTGAATTATGTTTGGCGATGATTTAGGGCCAAATATTGAATAATGCAGAAATTGCAGATAGATAAAATGCAAATCAAGAACGGGATGAAGATTGATCCGCCTACTTTCTGGTTCGCAATTTTTGCATTCTTCAATCTATACAATTCATATTTCGTTCAATTTTTTGTTTTTTGAATTATAAAATGACTCTGATTCGTTTTTGTTGAAGAATGTAAAAATTACAAATAGGTTGTGACAACTATTTATTTTCTATTTTTCCAATTAAGTATCTACTACTACTAAGATGTGTTTTATCTGAAACTGTTGAGGTATCTGTGACGGGCAAACCACTAGGGCGGAAGCCATAACACATCATACTTCCACTTTCACCACCATTCAAGCGAAACACCCCGATTTTAAGCATCTTATCAGCTCCATTTAAAAATTGCTCGTCTGGGTCAATAACACCGCTATAGGTAGGAAAATGTTTTTTTGGGAAAAACAACACAATTCCCTCGTAACCCCGGGAAATCTTCAGCCAATCCGAAAAAACAACAATCGGACGTCACAAACAATATCCTACCACCCAAACTGTTAACTTCCCTCCTCTTTCGGGCCACTTCATCCAACTTATAAACATGAAACTTAATAGCCACCCAGCGATCAACACACCGATGAACCAAGTATAAGCCTTCCGAAGACTCCGCCAACCGCTTCCGTGTATCACCAACATGGCCAGTTGCAACATAGTCCTTTGAGTAAAGCTTTATACTGAAATGTTTGGGAACACCATCATAAGAAACGACATAAGTCCTCCCTTTTCTGTCAATCGCCCAGATAGCCCCTTTGTAATTCATGATATCATCAAAACACGAAACCCGACTATATGAAAAAGACCCATTATCCAAATCATCCCTCCAGCTTTTATACATGAACGCTCCTCTACTACTCAACATGAAAATATAACAATCATTCGCGATACTAGGGTTATCATACACAATCACCTTAGATTGAAGTGGAAAAACACCATCTCTAAGAGTATACGCCCTGGAAATCTCCCTAACACTGAATTTGGACCAGTTAACGGATCGCAAATTCTCGGGCGTAACAATCGTATCTCTTTTGAGCGGCTTCCGGATAACCAACTTACCCGAAATCGGTTCCTCAAGGTTGAGCAACCACGGTTTCGGACGCGCATTAGAGTTAGGGTTTTGGAGCGGCCGAATGAGAAATGTTGAGTTGACAATGATTTTGCATGATCAAAACCTACTTGAAGTTTCACATAAAGTTCGATTTCCGCCTCCGTCCATCTCTAAAAATAGACTTCTCAATATTATTTTCTTTCTCAACAGGAGAAATACCCGACTCTAACCCACCATCCAGGAGACCAATAGAATCACTAAAATGCGATCATTATCGGAATCAATCGCCTTGCCTAAAATCTCCTCCTCAGCAAGTGCAGAACAACTCAAAAAATTATCTGAGATATTTTTTGTATCATTTGAAGGGAAATTAATTTTAAATTTCCGCCAGCAAAGGCTTTCACGAATCATGTTCCCACCTGATTACATTCCAAAGATGCACCAAAGCAAAGCATAAAACCTTAGCTCATAAGTCTCAAGTCTCAACTCTCAACCCAAATTCTCAAACTCCAAACCCTAATTCTCCCTGTTTCCTCCGCCGCTCTGAGTTCATCTGTTAGAAGTGTAGAACCCTAAAATGTCTTCACACAATGGCGATTGGTCAGATCTTTTCCCTGAAATCCTATCAACGATCGCTGAAAGATTCGAAACTCGGGATGATTATCGCCATTTTCGAATTGTATGCAAGAACTGGCGATCTTCAATCACCAGTATTCCCAGTCACATCCCCTTTCTATCCCCCAATTTCCCTCGCGTTATATTCCAGTATGATCACCCAGTGTCGATTTCCGACGCCAATGTCCGCAAGATCGTCGTAAACTCGACATTTCTCATTCGGCCGCTCCAAAACCCTAACTCTAATGCGCGACCGAAACCGTGGTTGCTCAACCTTGAGGAACCAATTCCGGGTACGTTGGTTATCCGGAAGCCGCTCAAAAGAGATACGATTGTCACGCCCGAGAATTTGCGATCCGTTGACTGGTCCAAGTTCAGTGTTAGGGAGATTTCTAGGGCGTATACTCTTAGAGGGGGTGTTTTTCCACGTCAATCTAAGGTGATCGTGTTTGATAACCCTAGCAACGCGAATGATTGTTATATTTTCGTGTTGAGTGGTAGAGGAGCCTTCATGTATAAAAGCTTGAGGGATGATTTGGATAATGGGTCTTTTTCACATAGTCGGGTGTCGTGTTTTGATGATATAGTGAATTACAAAGGGGCTATCTGGGCCATTGACAGAAAAGGGAGGACTTATGTCGTTTCTTACGAAGGTGTTCCCAAACATTTCACTATAAACCTTTACTCAAAGGACTATGTTGCAACTGGCCATGTTGGTGATACACGGAAGCGGTTGGCGGAGTCTTCAGAAGGCTTATACTTGGTTCATCGGTGTGTTGATCGCAGGGTGGCCATTCAGTTTCATGTTTATAAGTTGGATGAAGTGGCCCGAAAGTGGAGGGAAGTTAACAGTTTGGGTGGTAGGATACTGTTTGTGACCTCCGATTGTTGTTTCTTCGGATCGGCTGAAGATTTCCCGGGGTTGCGAGGGAATTGCATAGTTTTTCCTAAGAAACATTTTCCTACCTATAGCGGTGTTATTCACCCTGACGAACAATTTTTCAATGGAGCTGATAAAATGTTGAAAATCGGGGTGTTCCGCTTGAATGATGGTGAAAGTGGAATAATATCAAACTACTGTGGCCGTGGATTGATATCAAACCATAGCGATTTTGCTGAGATATTCTGGCCTCCTCCTTCGTGGCTCTTCCCAGATACATGCACGTCTGACAGGTATACTAACTCAACCTACTTGTTTTCAATAATGTTGGTTGCAATTATACTTTCACATCCGACATGCGTTTGCTTGAAATATTTCACTTTATGTCTGTTATCCTTTAGGAGATATTATGTATATGTTATGAACACAAGTCCCATAATGAGCCTACTTAATATGAAGCACTGGTTATGGTGAAATTCAACCTTCTAGCTGAACTATTTGTATAGAACTCGATGTGTGTTACTTGACTGTCTTCAATCTAAGAAGCACGGGTTCGGATACATGACATGGATACAATGCAATATGGACATGCTGATACGCAATTTTAAAAAACATTTGAATACGAGATGTTCGATACAATGGTTTCGGATACGTGACATAGATATGACAAGATACATGCATGCTGATACGTAATTTAAAAAAAGTTTGGATACAACATGTTGGACACGTGTGTGAATTATCTGTTTTTTTGCACGTAAATGACAAAATAAACACTAAAATGCATAATATAGAAGTAATTCAAGAATGATACTATTGGAAATAGAGATAATAAGAAAAAAAAATCTTGAATCGATGACATTGAATTCGCCAAAAACCTCCAACCATCCAATTTCATTTTACGAAAAGGCTTAGAAAGTACTATGGGCATGATCCAATGTCTTTGTGCTTCAAATTTCAATGCTTAGGTTTGTTTTGTCTGTTAGAAAGTACTATGACATGATCTGATTTCATTTTACCAAAAAATTCTGCTAAACACTGAATGAAGTGTCCTAGGCCGTGTCCCAGACGCGGATACCTGAGTCCCGTTTCTCCCAACTCTTTTTGTTGCCGGATTCGTTTTTGGGCGTATCTGATGCGTAGCCTAGGTGTATCCCAACGTATCTGTGTCGGATATGTATCAGACAGGACACTCCACCCTCTGTGTCTGTGCTTCTTAGCCATTAATAGTAAGGCATTGGAACTCCTAGACAATGAACAAAATTAGTTTTTTCTATACCTCTACCGTGCACCTGGTTATTGATTTTTTTAAAACAAAAAAATTAAAATGGTCCATAAAATCTTGACAATTGGCTGTCACAATTTCACATTGTTAAAGTTTTAGTGTCACTCTCGTTTGTCCTTCGGGTAGTCTTGTTTGTAAAAAAAAGTTCCATATATGCTTGAACCCATACAAACATAACAGTTCGCTATAATGAACTTGGATCACTCAGTTTATTATCACATTATGCTATTCCAGGGTTGATGGAGAGGACGGCAAAGAAGAGTGTAGCGCTGAAGAGAATTCTTTGATAATGAATGGTTGGGAGCAGGTGAGATTGGTTTTATATTTATTGTTTTGAGGACTTCTATCCTTAGTATCACAAGGTTGGTGTCCTGTTAAGGATTGGGATGTTTTTGTTATGTCTTCTAAAAGATGTACTTTTAACTTGCAGTATGATGATGGAGTAGATGTTCCTTGGTCTGATATTCCTTCGAAAATACTGACCGATATTGGAAAGTGCCTGCAAAGTCCCGTTGATATCTGTCGATTTCGTGCGGTTTGCAAGAAGTGGAGAGCTTCTTTGCCACCTCCTCGGAATTCAAACCTTTTGTCTTCTTTCTTACCCCATAGACTCGCAACTAGGCTGATCGATTTTGCTAAAAATGAAATGTATCGTTGTCTTTTAGAGTGGGACAAGTCCCTTCTTCTGGTGGCTAGCACTACCTATCTTGTTCGGCCAAGCACCAATTCAATTCGTCCTTCAAAAAGTTGGCTGATCACTGTTGAAGAAGTGAATCCCGGGAGATTGTTCTTGAGATTGCCTCTAAGAAGATTTGCGATTAAAAACTTGCCAGCTGATTTTCCTAAAGTTTGGGACTTGTCCAAGTTTCATGTATCTGAAATTAGTAGGGACTACAATTTCCGATTTGCAGACAGTACTAGAGATTTGTTCCCATCACGCTATCCTTGGTCGTTTTGTAACAGTCACAGGGTGGTTCTTCCCCCTAGCAGTGCTTGTGTGCCTTCCATAACTGACGCCACTATCTTGGTGTGGTATGAATTTGGGGATATTGTTTCTTTCTCTTTAAGAGACGAGAGTTGGTCTCCTTTGCGCTGTAGTGGAGTTTCCAAGTTTGATGACGTGATTAATTTTAAGGGAAAGAGTTATGCCATTGACCGCAAAGGTAGAGTTTATGTCATTAGCTGTAATCCATCTAGGATTTCAAGAGTAGTGAGTCAAGCAGTAGCCTCTGGTGTTGATATGCAGAAGCGCTTGGTGGGATCAGGCACAGATTTGTATCTACTTGTTAGGATTAACGCTGACCGCAAGATTTCGTTTGAGGTTTATAAGCTGAATCAAGAACGGAATAAATGGGATCAGGTCAATAGTCTGGATGACCAAATACTATTTGTGACCAATAGTTTTTGCTTTCTTAAATCTGCTCGAGACTTTCCTGGTTGGAAAGGCAACTGTGTTGTATTTCCAGAAAATACTCTACCAACTCATACTCGGGGTACTCATCCTGACCCGTCATTTTTCAAAAGAATAATTGAAGAGCTTCGAATTGGCGTGTATTACTTGGGCGATGATGATGGTGCTAAGTTGATACAGTCTTACCCGGGCTACTCTGACCTATTTTGGCCACCTCCACCGTGGCTTAAGTTGGGTGACTGCACTCCCAGGTGAAACCCTTACAGAACCTTTATCTTCCCCTATGTTTTTGTTATTCTTTCCCAATGCAGTCATTTATCATTTTCTGAAATCTAGGTGATGTGTGAGTTTTTGTTTGATTTGTGTCTTATTTCCCTGAGCAATCTAGTTTTCCTTATATTGTTATATAGCTTATTTTCAACTAGTTGATTTGAAGTGCTTTTTGGCCATTATTTCCTCTGAGTTTCTGCTTGCATATGGATCCCCCAGTGTCCATTGTTGTTGTTGAGTTTCTGCCATCCGAGATAGTTTTGCCGCTTTCAACTATTGTAAACCGTCTTGAACCTATTCAATTGTGTTTTACCGTACATGCACTTTCTGGCCCAATAGTAAATTAGTAAATCACAATTTGTAGTCCTTAATTTTAAAAAGCGCACGCCTCATGTGTTATAGGGCATAAAGCGCTTGCCTCGTCCCATATGTGCTATTTTGGCGTGAAGCGAGGCGAGGTTCATGAAGTGTGCTTTTGTGCCTTTCTGTGCTTGTTATCATAGCTCGAGGTGCACACCTTTTACTCGTTATGGGGTTTTTACTGTTTAGCTCATAAAAAACTGAACTGTTTCGCGTATTTAAAAAGTAAAAGACCGCTTCTGGGCTGTTAGGAAACCCTAGAATGTGCGACTCCCTCCCCTTCTTCCTCTCTTCTCCAGCGTGGGTCTCTTCTCCTGCCTCTCCCCAAGTGCTCTTCCCTATTATTCATGCTCTCTGTCGCTGCTGCTGCTGTGTTTGGCACCTATTCTGCTTCCTTTTTATTTCTGGGTCGCGATTGGGTTCTTCATGATTCTTCTTTCTTCTTTGGCTTCTGTGGTCTGTGGAAGCTGCTCTTTTTTTTGGCTGCCCAATTATCTTCATTTGCAGCTGTTCTTGGGTTGCGATTCTTTTTTTGGGTTGCTTTTTTCCTTTCCTGGGTTACAATTTGTTTCTGGGTTTGCCTGCCGTGGGTTTTTATGAATTACTTGACATCTTGTTTTATTTAAGATTCTCTGTTTGCTAGTTTATTTAGCATGTTATGTTTTCTATGCTTTCTTTATATGACTGCTTGTTTTATCTCTTTAGAAGACTATTTTCATGTTATGTTTAGACTATTTGCGTAATTTTTCATCGTGTAAATCGTGTCTAATCCATTATTTGATGCCCTTTTTGAGCTATTGTGTGAAAATATAGCTTGAGATGTGATTTTGAAACAAAACTCTGCTTTAGTGCTCTGTGCTTGAAGGGCGCGTCTTCGTGCTTCACGCTTCGGAGACCTATGCGTTTTTTGCGCTTCGCGTTTTTTAATCGAAGGTTGGTACGGGGTTGGTAATTGAGTGGTTAAATCCCTGGAGATTCCAGGTCGGGTGTGACTTCTGTGGTTTGGTCTCCCACATTGTACTTTTTAGCTGACTACTTACAAGAATGCTCGTTACCCTTAGATTCATTTCTTGATTCTAGAGAAATTTGTTAGTCGTATAATTATGTATGCATGGTTGATGACATTCTAAAAGAAAAAGGTCAGAGGCCAATCAAGATCTATTTAAATGGTACTGATTGAAGCAGAGAAGGCAATTTTGTAGACATTCTAAGGACAGAGTAATGTTCGATATTTGCCCAATTGATGTTGGTATGTTGGAAAAAGTATTTATTGTCATAAAAATGACTGTTGCTGCCTGATGTCAAACTTTCTTTGTATGAGGCAATCACCTTTGAGCGGAGGAATAGTAGAATTTATTACCATGGAAAGATGAATGCTGATGTTAAACTTTCTTTTTTTGTGGGGCGTGTTACAGGAAGGATATCTGTCCTGATTCATTGGTGAACACTCATGGGCCAAAATCTCGAGTTACTTTACCTGTTCAGGTGATGATTGACATACTGCAGAACAGTACTTAACCCGTCCATATTCCTGACTTTATCTGATCTATTTTGTGCAGCATTCAAATGCCAGAGCTTTAGCAGGTGACAGTGTGTATGTGACGTCTGAACTTGTGCCAGTATTGCAGAAAATCTGGGATAAACATGGCAATATAACCGAACAGACTACAGTCAAAAACCCAGAAACCGTTGCTCGGGCCTTTGAGTCTCTAGCAGCGGCAGTTCTGATTCTCAAGACTACCCCATGGAGGTCTTTGAAAGAATCCCAAGCCGGGTTTTTACGTGCTACACTGTCTGACCTTCGCCAGAAGCGATTCAGAGTAAAGTGGCTGTCGCCATTGGTTTTAAAGGCTTTGAAGTGCCAAAAGATTCTACACTGTGTAGCTGAGTTGAAGGACATAAAAACCGGCATCGAGGACTCGAAAAGAGAGTTGCATGAGAAGGAGCGCGTGGCCTATGGTGAGTTGGATTTTGCGATGAAAGCCAGAATCCAGGACACTATAAGACGATTGCTTGAAAGGGAGGGTACAACCGACGCTGTAATCAAGTTGGTAGAAGAAAAGATGGAGGGTTTGGGGCCAATTGACCTCGAAAGTTGCATTGGTGAAGGGCTTTGTTAGTGCTTGCGGATCCTCATTGAACATATGCTGCTGCTTTCCAGACTGGATTTACAGCATTAGCTTGAGGACATGGTGCTCAAGGTTTACATCTTAGAGTTTTATTTATGTGTGAATAAACCACAGTTTTATGATGCAGATAAACCACAGTTTTATATGATCAAGATAAACCACAGTTTTATGATCCAGATAAATCACAGTTTATATAAGGACATGTATGAAAAAACCACAGTTTTATTATGCAGATAAACCACAGTTTTATGATCCAGATAGTTGTCGCTGTCGAGTTGTTTTATGCAGTTATTTTTTTTTGGGATATTAGATGGTAATATACTGACCTTTGGGGGTATTGGACTATAATATATCGACGTTTACTATTGGACAACTATATCCCTTACCTTTATACCTAGGTGAGATTATTATACCAACAGTGAATAAGGGGTGGACCGGGTGGTGAACTAGTCTCTATGCTTATGTGGCTAGCGGAGAGGAAAAAAACCGGCTCCAGCCCAGTAACCCCGTTAACCCTCCATTTTTCTCACTAACCCACGTTAAAAAACCGGCCCCAACGCAATTATTAAGGGGGTGGTGACCTTGTTTACGAGCTGATGTGGTACACAACTAACCAATGACTTGTGACCTGGGTTAGCGAGAAAAATAGAGGGGTTACTGTGTTAGGGGCCGATTTTTTCCCCTCCGCCTACCACATCGGCACAGAGACAGGTTCACCACCTCCTTAGTCATTGTTGGTATAATAATCTCACCTTGGTATAAAGGTCAGAGATATTGTTGTCTCCCAAAGGTCGGTATATTACCATCCAAAAATCCTTTTTTTTCAAACTTTTTTGTGAACTCTACAGCATGATTTGGGCATGGAACAATTGGGGAGAAATTAACCTTGCCTTAAGCTCTTTTTACTTGCAGTACATCCTTATGGTATATGGGTGACAAGTCATTTTGCTGGATTTTGTCTTGCAGGGGGATGGTACTTGAATTTTGCTATTGAGAATATGATTCCAAGCCGCGTCATGTGTGGCAACATCATGGCGTTATTGTTTGCCCAGTTCCACTCCAATGAAGCTTTTGATCCCTGTTGTGGACACACTGAAAGCACTCAACAGCACATGAGAGGCGGTGCTGGCGGAGAATGCTGATTGGGCGACAGCTGTGCTAAGGTTTCTGTCATGAGAATTTGTTTGTTGTGAATGTTTCCCCCCTTTTCTTAATCGAAAGGGAAAATGAGAATAACTAAGGTAAAATAATGAGAACTAATAATATTGTTAGGGTTTTCATATCTGCATGTCCAAGTCAGTTCCAAACGCATTCTAAATTTGTCTCCGAATATGGAAATGTCACCTGTCTTGATTCATTGGTGAACGCAGTTGAGAGACATTTTGGATACTTCGCTGACAACTGCTCGATAAGGTAATCTTAAAATGATTGCTTATGTTTGTGTTGAATTTTTCTTTTTATTTCATACTGAATTGGTATTTGACGTATGAACTCATATAGCAAGCCGATTATATTATTTGCAAGACACGCGGCAAAATCAGAAACAAATCTCCAATTATTTTTAGTACCATATATGATGTTTTGAAAATTTTTAAAACCTTTACTTTAGGCTAATATCAATTGTCAAAAGGAAATTCAAAAATACCTGTAGGTGCATATGTGATTTTTCCTTTTTTCTCTTTCCTCCATTTTCCTTCTTTTTTTAAAAAATATAGTGGCGCCAAATCCAAAGTTTCACAAGAAGCTAATGGCGCCAAACTTAAACCCTCATTTGCATATAAACTTAAACCCTCACTCCCCAGTTTATTTCTCTAAACCCTACCTAGTTCAGATGTCATTACTTCATCTCTGATAATCGGATAGAACCCTAGAATGCCTTGACACAAGGCCGATTGATCGGAATTATACCCAGAAATCTTAACTACAGTCGCCGGAAAATCCCAACTCGTTACGATGTGAGCAATTTCCGATCCGTTTGCAAGAATTGGCGATCTTCAATCCCTCAAATCCCCAATCATCTCCTCTACTCATCCCCTGATTTTCTTTACTGTTTCTCCCAACCTTTTCCCAGTTTATCCAATCACGGCTCTGAATTTCCTAAAAAAATCGTTGTCAATTCCACATTTCTTGTCTGCTTACTTCAAAACCCAAACCCTAATGTTCCTTCGAAACCGTGGGTGGTCACTCTCGAGGAATCGAGCCTGGGTAAGCTCTTCATCCGGAGACCACTCTCACAAAATTCACTTGTTTTGCCTGAGAATTTGAGTTACCTTGATTTGTCGGAGTACAGTGTTAGGGAAATTTGTAGGGGGTATAATCTTAGAGGGAGTCAAATTCCGACCAATTCTAAGGTGGTCTTGTTTTATAATCCTGGAAATGTGCTTAATTCTGTTGATGATTGTTATGCTCTAATATTGGATTGTAGAAGCTGTTTGGCATTGTGAGATTGAAGAATGAAGATGACGATTATGGGTGGTTAACGCACAGTAGGGTTTCATGTTTTGATGATATTGTGAATTATAATGGAGCCCTTTGGGCCATTGATAGAAAGGGAGGGTTCATTTCATTCCTTATGATAATAATCCCAAACACTTGTGGTTAAACCTTTATGCAAATGATGTTGCAAACTTAGGTCATGTTGGGTATTCAAGGAAGAGGTTGGTCGAATCTTTTGAAGGATTGTACTTGATTTTTATGCATCTCAATACCAGAAGGTTAACTTTTGTATTTATAAGTTGGATGAAGTGGAGTGTAAGTGGAGTGAAGTTAAGAATTCGGATGGTAGGATACTGTTTGTGACATCGGATTGTTGCTTTTTTGGGTTGGTTGAAGATTTCCCTGGATGTCGAGGGGATTGCATTGTTTTCCCCAAAAGACATTTTCCCGCGTATAATAGCTGTTATTATCCCGATGAGGCTATTTTTGAGGGGGCTGATAAGATGCTGGAAGTTGGAATGTTTTGGTTGGATGATAGTGAAAATGGACTGTTATCAAATGACTGTTGTCTCGGATTGATATCGAACTACTGTGATTTTTCTGAAATTTTTCTGCCTTGTTGGTTCTTCTCGTATATATACCCGTGCGGGAATTGCAATGCATGGATATTGTGCTCCCTCGTGAGGGAATTTCTACTATGAGTTGTGAAGTTTAAAGAGCTAGGCACATTTAGACCATAAAAATACGTAGCGGAGGAATTCGTTGTGTTTTTCTTTTTTTTTTTTAAAAAAAAGTTAGAATGGGTAACTAGCATGCCAAAAAGTTGCTTATGGGACGGATAAATGAGGGGATAAATAACATTCAAATGTGGTTCTGAAACTTTGCTGTCATAATGGAACCTTGTTATAGTAGTGTTATAGTCAAGGAAAAAACTGTTAGGTTTATTATTGTATTATGCTGTTTACTGAGAGGACAACGAGGATACCCCTGATGTATGTAGCAGTGAAGAGATGTGCTATGTTGCTTCAGCTACAGAGAATCCTACTATAAATGGTCAGGAGAAGGTAAGACCGGCTGTCAGTAAATCAATATATTTTACATGCACCTGGAATTTATACTCTAGGATATCTACGAGTGAACAATCATATTATTAAGTGTGAACAATCTGATATCTGCCAGTGAACAATCACACTGTTTGGACCACAAACTCCTGGAGCACTGTCATCTGTTAATGGTTGGGAGTTTGGGATGTTTTGTGCTGTCTTCTAAAAGTGGTGCTTCTAACTTGCAGTGTGATGAAGGAGTTGATGTTCCTTGGTCTGATATACCCGCAAAAATACTGATCGAGATTGCAAAGCACCTGAAAACTCCCATCGATATCTATTGACGTCGTGCAGTTTGCAAGAAATGGAGAACTTCTCTTCCACCTCCTCAAAACTCAAACCTTTTGTCTTTTCTGTTGCCCCGTAAATTCTCAAGGATTTTGACCCCTGTGGCTGATGCGATTCCCTCTTTGAAATGTTTCAGGTCCCCTGCTTTGGTGGCTAGCACCATTTATCTTGTTCAACCAAGCACCAAATCAGTTGGTCCTTCGAAAAGTTGGTTGGTCACCGTCAAAGAAGTGAGCCCTGGGAAACTGTTTTTGAGAATGCCGCTAAGAAGATTTGCCATTGAAAAATTGCCAGATAATTTCCCTAAAGTTTGGGACTTATTGAACTTTCATGTTTCTCAAATTGGTAGGGAGTACAATTTCCGAGATGCAAGCTACCCTCGTGCGTTGTTCCATTGGTTCAAGGTAGTTCTTTACCCCGATAGTGTTGGTAGCTCTTCTACAATTGATGACACCACTGTTGGTGTGGTATGATTTTGGGAAGCTGGTCTCATTTCGTTTCAGAGATAACAATTGGTTTGTTGTGCAGTATGGTTCTGTTACCAAATTTGATGACGTAGTAAATTACAAGGGGAAGATTTATGCCATTATCCGCAGGGGAAGAGCATACATCATCAACTGTAATTCATCTACGGTTTCTAGAGTAGTGAGTGAAGCAATAGTAACTGGTACTAGTCTCGAGAAGCAGAAGCATTTGGTGGGATCAGACAGAGAGTTGTATCTACTTGTTAGAAACAGCCCACGCGATGAGATTTTCTTTAATGTGTATAGGCTGAATGAGGAAGAGGAACAGAATAAATGGGATGAAGTCGATAGTCTGGATGGGAAAATACTATTTGTGACCACTACTTCGTGCTTTCTTGCATCTGCTCCAGACTTTCCTGGATGGAAAGGTGACTGCATCGTATTCCCGGAAGATAGTTTGCCCACTTATTTGAGGGGTACTCATCCTGACATGAGATTTTTCAGCAGAGTAGATGAAGAGCTTCAGATTGGGGTGCTCTACTTGGGGGACAATGATGTTACTAAGTTGATACGGTCTTACCGAGGCTATTCCGACCTGTTTTGGCCACCTCCACCATGGCTTCAGCAGGCTGAATGCAAGTCCAGGTGAAACAACCTCTATCTTACCCAAATTATTCATATTAGTACTTGGACCGCCCCCTTATATATAAGCCCCCTACAACACATTCTCTTCTCTAGTTCTTGTGGCTAGGTTAGTAAGTTGTTACTTCAAGTTTAGAATTTGAATTTGCTCAGAATGTGCCACCATGGCTTATTTCCCTTAACTATCAAGTTTGTCCTTTTATGCAAAGAGGGTTTTTGAGAAGGGGGTATTATTTGTATAGGTAATTAGAATTCAAATTTACTTTACTGCCACATTTTCTGGGCCAACAGTGAAATTAGTAGTAAGTCACAGTCAGTACTGTGTTGGTAACAAGTGAGACTAACCCCAGGGGACTTCAGTAGTATGTTAGTTCCATGTTTTGCTATCGCACAGTGCTACTTTTTACATGTCACATCTTAGAATGCCCGTTACCTCAGATTCATTTCTTGATTCTAGAGTAAAGTTTGTTACTTGTGGAGATTTATTTCTTGATTTAAGAGTGAAGTTTGTGGCTGTATGATTTGCACAAGCACCATTAGTGGTATTGGAAAAAGCATGCCATCAAAATGAGGTAGTGTATACAATATACAAGAAAGTAAAAGCTACAGTGGCAATCACCTTCACACGGAGGAGTAATAAAAGTTCATAAAACACGGGGAAGATGAATGTTGTGTGTTAAACTTTCTATGTATGTCTGTTTGACAGGAACAACCGGGGCTTGTAGATGTGCCTTGTATGCATTCTCAGCAGGAACAAACTTCTTTGACAACTGCTCAACAAGGTGATCTAAAATTATTGCTTGTCATTTTGAATTTTTTTGTCGTGTTCATCGGGGGCGTTTAGTAGAATCCTGGGAAATTTTTTTGTCAGCGCTAATGTCCAGCCACTGGTTAAAACATACTCATGCCCCGCAGCTTCGTAGGATAAATCTGTACGATAAACTGGAATTTATAATAACACGGGACAATTTCAAACAACTCAGTCGTTGTAGTATAGTGGTGAGTATTCCCGCCTGTCACGCGGGTGACCCGGGTTCGATCCCCGGCAACGGCGAAAACCTTTTGCTACGTTAGTGAATTTTTTCCCCTTATGTCGTATGATTGTATAAGCATTATTATTGGTGGGCTTGGAAAAAGTATGTTATATAATTGAAAGAACCCCATCAAAGATAAAAGACTGACATCTACTAACATCCAAATTCTTCTGAATACCCACAAATTTAATCAAAAGAAATCGTGCCAGTTTTGGGGCCAATTGATCTTGAAAGTTGCAATTGGTGAAGGGCTCTGTTTTTCCCCCTTGGCGATTGCTGCTTTTTGAAGTATGTATATACAACATCAGCATGAGATGCTCTGAATTATGTTATCTGTGTTCAGGTGATTATGAAAAATCACATTTATGTGTGGAAAATGGTATTGTTTATTTCTTGGACTCTGTTCATAACCCTACAAGGTTTACTCTACTTATAGTCATAGACATCTGCAATTTTCATGGAGAACAAGAATTCAATAATTGATCAGTACTCACTACTTGTGAAGGACTTTCCATCCTTCCAATTGTTTGGGTGAAATTAGACCTCGCAATCGGGTGTCGGATCGGGGATGAAAATTAGTTCGGCTGTCAGCGGGTCAACTGGTTCAGGTGAGGTACGGGTTTGGATTGACTTCGGATGAATCTTATTCAAGTGGGTTCGGTTTACATTCTTTCATATTGAGTTCTGGTTTGATTTGGGACATTTGAGTGTGGATCTTAATCAGGTTGCTTTCGAGTAGCGGTTCATATCGGTTTTTGTGTCGGGTTTTCTTTTGTTTCGGGTCAGAAATGGGTCATCCATCCGAGTGTCAGTCCGGGTCTTGGTTTGGTTTTTTCTTAGGTCTAGATGAAATACGATTTCATGTAAGGAATTAATCTCTTGTCTAACAACTTTCACCGCTAAGATAAAATTGTCGATATTTGGATGGTAGTTGAAATCCTTAGAGCACATGTGTGCAAGATCCACATTGGAAATTGATGTACAATGTTATGTAACTATGTGAAATGGCCCAATTGGGATATGATAGAAAATTTATACCTGTACGTCCAAAACAAGCACAAGTATACGTTGAAGTCTTAACCACTATGTTTCATGGAAAACAAAGTCCTAATTGAGAGTTAAAGACTTGTTACTCGACGAGGTACACGAAGAAAATATGGCAAACACTGCCAATGAGATTCACTTGTTAAACCTTTATACAAATGATGTTGCAAACTTAGGTCATGTTGGGTATTCAAAGAAAAGATTGGTGGAATCTTCTGAAGGATTGTATTTGATTGTTATGCATCCTTAGTACCAGAAGGTGAAGTTTTGTATTTATAAGTTGGATGAAGCAGAGCGTAAGTGGAGTGAAGTTAAGAGTATGGATGGTAGGATACTGTTTGTGACATTGGATTGTTGCTTTTTTGGGTTGGTTGAAGATTTCCCTGGATGTCGAGGGGATTGCATTGTTTTCCCTAAAGGGCATTTTCCCACCTATAATTGCTATCATTATCTCGATGAGGCTTTTTTTGAGGAAGCTGATAAGATGCTGGAAGTTGGAGTGTTCCAGTTTGGATGATGGTGAAAGTGGATTGTTAACAAATGACCGCAGTCTTGGATTGATATCGAACTACCGTGATTTTTCTGAAATTTTTCTGCCGTGTTGGCTCTTCCCGGATATATACATGTGTGGCAGGTACAATACTTCAACCTCTTTATTTCCAATATTGTTGCCTGCTAAAGTATTATGCTGTTTCCAGAGAGGAGGACGAGGATACCCCTGAAGTATGTAGAAGTGAAGAGATGTGCTATACAGAGAATCCTACTATAAATGGTCAGGAGTAGGTAAGACCGGCTGTCTGTTAATCAATATATATTACATGCACCTGGAATTTATACTCTAGGGTATCTACGAGTGAACAACCATGCTATTAAGTGTGAACAATCACATTGGTTGGAGCACAAACTCCTGGAGCACTGTCGTCTGTTAATGGTTGAGAGTTTGGGATGCTGTGTGCTGTCTTCTAAAAGTGGTGCTTCTAACTTGCAGTGTGGTGAAGGAGTTGATGTTCCTTGGTCTGATATACCCGCAAAAATACTGACCGAGATTGCAAAGCACCTGAAAACTCCCATTGATATCTATCAATGTCGATGTCGTGCAGTTTGCAATAAATGGAGAACTTGTCTTCCACCTCCTCGGAACTCAAACCTTTTGTCTTTTCTGTTGCCCTGCAAATTCTCAAGGATTTTGACCCCTTTTGCTGATGCGATTCCTTCTTTGAAATGTTTCAGATCCCCTGCTCTGATGGCTAGCACCATTTATCTTGTTCAACCAAGCACCAAATCAGTTGGTCCTTCGAAAAGTTGGTTGGTCACAGTCGAAGAAGTGAGCCCTGGGAAACTGTTCTTGAGAACGCCACTAAGAAGATTTGCCATTGAAAAATTGCCTGATAATTTCCCTAAGGTTAATAAGTTGTTACTTCAAGTTTAGAATCCGAATTTGCTTGGAATGTGCCACCATGGCTGATTTCCCTTGACTATCAAGTTTGTCCTTTTATGCAAAGAGGGTTTTTGAGAAGGGGGTTATTATTTGTAGTATAGGTAATTAGAATTCGAATTTACTTTACTGCCACATTTTCTGGGCCAATAGTGAATTAGTAGTAAATCAGAGTCAGTACTGTGTTGGTAACAAGTGAGACTAAACCCCAGGGGACTTCAGGTAGTATGAATCTCCTTTGACTGTCTACATGTGAATTCCAACCAAACACACTACTAGTGATGTCAGCGGGACCCACATGGGAATGTTGTGTTCTTATCATCAAATGTCTCCTTTTATTCCACAATGAATAGTTATCAACAGGAACTCAGTTAGTGACCTGATAAATGGTTATATTATCTGCAGAGGAAGCAGCAGCAGAATCAGAAACAAAATCTCTGGTTGTTGTATTTGTTCAGGTGATGATTGATATATATACTGCCTTACAACAATGCCACCAGTCCATAACTCCACATTCCTCAAATTCTCTGCTCTATTCTTCGGTGCAGGATTCTGAAGCTGATCTTAGGGCAATACTACAGAGTCTAGTCTGTAGCTTCGAAAATGATAGAAGTGTCAGTGAGACCTGAACTTGGGGCAATACTATGGAAAATCTGGGGAAAACACGGCAACATAACCGAACAGAGTCCAGTCAGTAGCAACCCAGAAGCTGTATCTCATGCCCTGGAGTCTCCAGACTACTTCATGGAAGTCTCTGAACGAATCCCAAGCCGGGTTTTTAGGTGCTCCATTGTCCGACTTCAAACAGAAGCAATTCAGAGTGGATTGGGTGTCGCCCTTGGTTGAAAAGGTGGTGCTGTGCCAAACAGGCCTGCCTGTGTTAAGAGTCACTGAGGGAGGTAAGAGCCAATCTGCAGAAGACCAAAAGAGAATTTCCTGACACCGAGGGCTTGACAGACGCTGAGTTGGAGGCATTGAAGAGGACGGGGACCGATGCAGGAGATGAGAAGCCAGGTGCTTGAGATGGAGACCACAAATGATGATAGAATCAAATCTATTGAAGGAATGGTATGGGTTTTGGGGCCAATTGATGTTGAAACTTGCATTGGGGAAGGACTCTTTTTGTCCCCCATTGTATATGCTGCTTTTTGAAGTATGCAAGTATGTATGTATTTGCAATGCAACATTAGTAGGAGAACTTGCTGTGAATTAGGTTATTTGGGTCATGTGTGATTGTGAAAATCACATTTATGTTTGGAAAATTGGGTTTCAAAGCCCTTTCTATGCTTCTAGCCTCTGGTATCTAAATGAAAGTTGTAGGCCACTTTCTAAGCTTTCCGAATTGGGGTCTTTTGTTTTGGATATCTAGAGTAAAAGCTTTTTTTTATGCTAACTAACTAAATAAATAAATCCAAAAAGCTTCTGTGAACCCAGATAAAGTGCCAAACAAGTTGGGGAAAGAAAAAAAAATTGAAAAAAAAGAAGCAAGGAAACACCAAAAAGTTTGCATGGAGTTTGAACCCAGGGCATTTTCTGTAAACAATATGATGTCCGGCTAGCATTAACAAAAAATTCAGATTTGGATAAATTTGGGTTTGGTCAATGTCAAAATTCAGAAGAAAAATTGATGTCCGGATTTTTTTCAATATTAAGTCAATCCAATCAATGTCAAATTCGGGTTCAGAACAATCCAGCTGTATAACAGGATAAAATCTGTACGATAAACAGCGAATTTATCGCAGCACGGGACAACTTTGAACAATTCAGTCGTTGTAGTATAGTGGTAAGTATTCCCGCCTGTCACGCGGGTGACCCGGGTTCGATCCCCGGCAACGGCGAAAATTTTTGCCACGAAACTTTTTTGCTGTGAAAGTGAAGTTCTTTCCCCTTTTGTCGTATCCTTGTATAAGCATTATTATTGGTAGGCTTGGAAAAAGTATGTCATATAATTGAAAGAACCCCATCAAAGATAATAGACTGACATCTCATTACATCCAAATTCTTCTCAAATCTCAATACCCACAAATTTAAAGAATCAAAAGAAGAAATCGTGCTGATTTTGGGGCCAATTGATCTTGAAAGTTGCAATTGGTGAAGGTCTCTGTTTTCAGTTTCCCCCCTTGGCATATTCTGCTTTTTGAAGTATGTATATGTTTGCAACATCAGCAGGAGATGCTCTGAATTATGTTATCTGTGTTCATGTGATTGTGAAAAGTCACATTTATGTGTGGAAAAAGGACTTTCGACATTGGAAATCGATGTAAAATGTTATGTAGCTGACCCAACTGGGATATTATAGAAAAGTACATCCAAAACAAGCACAAGTATACATTAAAATTTTAACTATGTTTCTATGAAAAACAAATCCTAATTTGAAAGATAACGACTCATTACTCGGTGAGTCACACGAGGAAAATATGGCAAACACCACCAATGAAGCAATGAAAGATAAGGAAAACTCTGCCTCCATATCAACAGTCTTGGCCTCGAGAAAGGTCACCTTCCCTTGCAGGGGAAAAAAATATCCGAATTTTGTCACTCCACTGCATTCTCTGACGAATCAGGAGATGTCGTTTCCTGCTGAGAATGTGTCCAAGGAACATCTATGTGCAGCAGTTCGTTCCTGTCAAACATCCCGCATACACAAAGAAAGTTAAACATCGGCATTCATCTTTCCCATGTATGAATTTTATTACTACACCGCACGAAGCTGCTCCCATGTATACACAACCTCATTTGATGAGGTTATATATTTGAATTTCTCTATAAGTAGGGTTTCACAATAAGTTGGCCCCTAAGATTTGACGCTCTAAATACCATTTTTGCTTTGATAACGGACATATAAAGCAAAGATCCAACCAAAAACATTATGTCTAAGTCGATGCTTAACATATGACTATGACATCAACCAACAATATCGAAAAATGAAAATAGAAAGTTTGAAACAGCATACCTGCCAGAGGGGCATGTATCCGAGAAGACCCAAGATCACGGTAGTTTGATAGCAATCCACTCTCACCGGTATCCAAGTAGAACACCCCGATCTTGATAATCACATCATCAACTCCGCTGAAAAAACTGTCACGTCGATAGTCACTATCAGAACCATCATAGGCAGGAAAATGCCCTTTAGGGAAAACAATGCAATCTCCTCGACACCCCGGGAAATCTTCAATTGACCCAAAAAAGCAACAATCAGATGTCACAAACAGCATCCTACCATCCAAACTCTTAACTTCACTCCACCTACGGTCTTTTCGATCCAACATAACGTGTAAACGCGAAACTTAATCACCCCATCATGAACATGCATGTTAACATACCTATCAATCTTTTGCAAAGTTCCAAATGCAATTTCTGATGATCATCATACAGAATGAAATATGCCCTCCCTTTTCTATCAATAACCCAAATAACCCCTTCATGATTCACAAAATCATCAAAACATGAAAGCCTACCATACTTCAAGCACCCATGATCATCGAGATTGTTCAATCTCACAAACAGCAAAAACCCATTATCAGTCAACACTAGAGCATAACAATCAACAACAGAATATGAAACAAAACCACCCTAGATGTAATTGGGGAAGAACCCCCTCTAAGATTATACCCCCTACAAATTTCTCTAACACAATTCTTCGACAAATTAAGGGAAATCAAATTCTCTGGCATATCGATTGAATGACACGTGAGTGGTCTTCGGATGAAGAGCTTACCTGGGGTCGATTTTTCAAGGGTGACCAACAACGGCTTGGGAATAAAATTAGGGTTAGGGTAAGGGTTTTGAAGTGGGTAAACAAGAAATGTGGAATTGGCAACGATTTTTTTGAGGTAACTGGAATGGTATTTGGATAATCGGGGAAATGGGTTGGAGAAAGTGTGGGAAATTAGGGGATAAGTAGGGGATATGACTGGGTAATTGAAGTTGGCCAGATCTTGCAGACGGTTCGAAAATGGCGGAAATCATCATGAGTTTAAATATTTGCAACGTTTGTGGGAAAGATTTCTGGGTATAATTCCGACCAATCGATCTTGTAACAACCCTAGAATTAATGTCTCATCACAAGGGCAATTGGTCGGAACTATTCCCTGAAATCTTTGCCACAATCCCGCAAATCTTCAAACTCACAATGATTTTCGTCATTTTCGAACAATCTGCAAGAACTGGCGATCAATTCCCCATATGCCTACTCATATCCCCTTTCTATCTCCTAATTTCCCACACTTTCTCCAACCTCTTCCCCCCGATTATCCAGATACCCCTCCAGTTACAATCTTAACAATATATTAATAGGACTATCTCTCCTAGGGCTTCTGCCGTGTGAGAGGAAAAAACCTAGTCACAATCTAGGGTTTTGGTGAGTCCTTGTGACTGATTCATCCTGAGAAATTCAGGCAAAGAAGACAGGATGGATATAGGAGATGGAAGCAGGAACAAAGGAAAGAATCCGATGATAGTGCCAGGAAGGGCAAAACCAGTGGTGAAGTGGGAAGAAGATGCGAAAGAAGAGCAATCAAACTTCGATCTATGCCTCGTCGGAAAACTATGGACGTCACGTAAGTTCAATGTCCCTGCTTTCCTAAGTACTATTGAGAAGATATGGAACCTAAATCATGGTCTGGAAGTAAAAGAGATGGGAACAAATCTATTCCTATTTCAATTTTTCCACTGGAAAGACATGGATAAAGTGGTAAAAGGGGAACCTTGGGTCTTCGATAAATCTGTGGTAGTTCTTACGCCAGCAATCAAAGGGTCACAACCCTCGGAATTAGCAGCAAACTTGACACACACACCCTTCTGGGTACGAGTCTACGACCCACCACTTGAAGGAAACCGAATGAAGAATATAAAAGCTATTGCTAATTCTCTGGGGACCTTTGTGGAAGTGGATGAAGAGTGTAGTACAGGATGGACAAAGTCCCTTAGATTCAAAACACTCATGGATCTGAGGGACCCTTTCCCGAAGGAGATCACACTGCAGAAGGAAGACGGCAGGGAAGTCGATCTAATGGTGAAGTATGAAAAACTTCCAAATATCTGCTATTATTGTGGAAGGGTGGGCCATGTGGAAAAGGACTGTGAACTCAAGGAAGAAGATGAGGATGAGGATTACACCTACAACTATGGGGAATGGATGAGAGCTTCACCTTGGAAAATACAACGCAAACACATGGTGGGAGAAGGAAAAGAAAGAACAACATCGATAAGAAAACTGGTTTTTAGGCCAAAAAAAGAAGAAACACAGGCAAGTCCCTTTATGGAAAAAAGCCAGAAAGAAACCCAAGTGGAAGAGATGCTAGATGAGATGCAAAGGGTCAACATCATAGAGGATCATGTTGAAATAGAGAAAGAAGCTTGCCAAGAGGGACAACCAAACAAAAAGGAAAAGCAAGGACAATTCCCACAACTGCATGGGACTGTTCACGTGGGAGAGGAACCAAATAAATCAACCAAAAAGTGGAAAAGGGTGGAAAGAGATAAGGAAGAGGAGAATCCCACAAGAAGGGGACCCCAGCTGGGCAAAAGGAAAAACTTGGAGATGATCTCGGTTGAGGATGATCATAGGGAGCACCAAAAGGCAAGAAAGGTGAAGGTGGGGACTGAACAAGCGGACTCTGAAGAGGCGGGAGCTGGCGTACAGCCCCGCCTCGCATTATGAATGGCTTAAGCTATAACTGCCGTGGGCTTGGGAACCCACGAGCAGTTAATGCCCTCCGGGGCTTGGTCGATGAAGAAGATCCCGACATTGTGTTTCTCTCTGAAACACGCCTGAAAGCTAGTGAGATGGAGATAATTCGCATCAAACTGAGGTATGTGTGCAAAATCATAGTAGATTGCCAAGGTGAAGGAAGAAGAAGAAGTGGAGGCCTAGCTATATTCTGGAAATCTCATTTGAATTTGAGCCTAAGGTCTTTCTCTCTCAACCACATAAACATGGACAATCTGGCACAAACCGGGGAGGTAATATGGCGCATCACATGTATCTATGGCCACCCACGAGATGAGGACAAATACAGAACATGGGAGCTGCTGAAATCTTTGAAGAGTGATAATTTACCATGGATGTGCTTTGGGGACTTCAATGAAATTTTGTTCAACAAAGAGAAGCAAGGTGGACCAGAAAAGAATGTGAGCCTGCTAAATGCGTTCAAGGAGGCAATAGAATGGTGTGAATTGGAGGACATGGGTTATAATGGTTATGGCTTCACTTGGTCCAACAACCAAGGGGGGGAAAAGAATGTCCAGGAGAGACTTGATAGAAGTTTTGCAAATGCCAACTGGGTGTCACTCTTCCCAAGAAGTGTGGTAACACACCTCCCAAAAAGACACTCTGATCACCTTCCAATCACTATCAAATGTGATTATAATATTGAAGGGGGAACCAGAATGGAGAAAAAGGGGAGAAGAAGGCCAGTGAGATTTGAAAAGGCTTGGCTAACCCATGCAGACTGTGAAGATACAACAAAAGAAGTTTGGGCCAGAACCAAACCAAAACCTATGGGGGCCCGTCTACTTGCTTGCTGCCAGCAATTGAAACAAAACCTGGGTCACAGCACATATTTGATAAAAAAAGGAGATAAAGGAGAAAAGGAAACAAGTGGAGGAGGCTATGAAGACAAGCTACCTGAATACCCAAATTGAGAGGATTAAATCCCTCAATGAAGAGATTGAAATGCTTGAGAAAAAAGAGGAAGCTATGTGGTACCAACGGAGCAGACAAGTGTGGATCAAGGATGGGGATAAAAACACAGCCTTTTTCCACCATAAAGCGACCATGAGAGAAAGAAGAAACCACATCAAAGAGCTGAAGAATGAAGGGGGAGTAATATGCAGAGATGAGGAGCAGATCGAAAAGTTGTTCATGTCTTACTTCACTGACCTTTTCACCTCATCAGGGCAAGTGAATGATGCACCAATTCTAGAGTGTACCCCAGAAAAAGTAACTTCAGAGATGAACGCACACCTTTTGAAGAAGTTCACTAAAGAGGAAGTCCAGATAGCTTTGAACCAAATGCACCCGACAAAAGCACCGGGACCGGATGGTATGTCGGCAATCTTTTTCCAAACTTTCTGGCATATAGTGGGGGAAGAGGTAACAAAAGTGGTGCTGGAGATCCTCAATAATGGGGCTGGCCCAACAGAGCTGAATAAAACCTTCATAGCTTTAATCCCGAAGGTTAAGAACCCTGGTAGTCCGAAGGAGTTCCGACCCATAAGCCTATGCACAGTCATCTACAAATTGGTTTCAAAATCCATAGTAAATCGGATGAAGGAGATGCTGCCACAGGTTATCCATGAAGCTCAAAGTGCATTCGTACCAGGACGCCTAATTACGGACAATGCGATAGTGGCTCTGGAACACTTCCATTACTTGAAGAAAAGGAAAAGAACAGGAGGCAAAGGGTACATGGCACTTAAGCTCGACATGAGTAAAGCATACGATAGAGTGGAATGGAGCTTCCTGAAAAGCATGATGACAAAGCTTGGCTTTGCTGACAAATGGGTCGAACTGATCATGCGCTGTGTGACAACTGTGAGCTACGCCACCTTGGTAAATGGAAAACCCACGGATTGGTTCTACCCACAACGAGGACTGAGACAGGGTGACCCTCTCTCACCCTTCCTCTTTCTGATATGTGCCGAGGGCCTATCTTCACTCATCAATAAAGCAGAACAACAACAGCTAATCCACGGCATCAAGATCAATAATGGTGCTCCCAAAGTCACACATCTCTTCTTCGCCGACGACAGCCTCCTTTTTGCGAGAGCAAACCACAATGAAGCCCAAAAAGTTCTAGAAATTCTTAAGACCTATGAAATGGCTTCGGGGCAAGTGGTCAATCTGGACAAGTGTGAAGTCTCCTTTAGCCGAAACATGGATGAAAATGCGAGACAAATGCTCCAGAGGAGATTGGGTTTTAAGGCAGTGGAGACGCATCAAAAATACTTGGGTTTGCCAACCGTCATAGGAAGATCAAAGAAATTGATCTTCCAAAATGTCCTTGACCGAGTCCGCAAGAAGCTAAAGGGTTGGAAGGAAAGAACTCTATCCAGTGCAGGGAGGGAAATTATGCTAAAGGCGGTGATCCAAGCTATCCCCTCATACCTTATGCAAGTTTTTGAGTTCCCAGCATCAGTGTGTGAGGAAATTGAAAAGACAAGCAGGAGTTTTTGGTGGGGTCAAAGAGGAGAAGAGAGGCGTTTGGCGTGGGTGAACTGGGAGAGCCTAACAACACCGAAGACAAAGGGGGGCAAGGGATTCAGAAGTTTGAAAAGCTTCAACCAAGCTATGCTGGGTAAACAATGTTGGCGATTGGCAACGGAACCACAATCTCTAGCAGCGAGAGTCCTAAAAGCCAAATACTACCCAAGATCCACTTTCTGGGAGGCAAAGCCTGGGTACCAACCAAGCTTTAGCTGGCGTAGCATACTCAGTGCACGAAAGCTGCTGGAGGAAGGAAGCCGATGGAATGTAGGGAATGGTGCAAATATCCAAATTTGGAAGACAAAATGGATGCCATCATCGGAAGGAGCCAAAATTACCACAGCGCCCACCTTGCTACCTAGCAATGCGACTGTGGCCGAATTGATTGACCATGAAAGAAGAATTTGGGATGCTGAACTAGTAAGGCAATTATTCAATCAAAAGCAAGCACAGGAGATCTTAAGCATTCCGCTAAGTGCGACAAACAGGGACGACTATCTTGTATGGACTCAGACAAAAAATGGGAACTACTCGGTGAAATCGGCATACCACCTAGCACAAAGGTTGAAGCGAAGCACGAATAAACAAGACAAAGGGGAAAGCTCACATAGCAGCGACAAGAGGTGGGATAAGATTTGGAAAGCAACCGCCATCCCACGAGTCAAACACTGCTGTTGGCGAGCTAGCAAGGACTCACTCCCAACAAAAACAAACCTGTGGAAAAGAGGCTTCATGGTGGATGTTTTTTGCCCACAATGTGGGGAAGCATATGAATCGCATACCCATCTTTTCCTTGATTGTGAAGTGGCCAAAGAGCTATGGCTCAAAAGCCCTATGCGCCTGAATCCAGCAGTGAGAGAAGAGTATGAGTTTGGGGCATGGTTCCATAGCTTGGGCGAGAAGCTAAATGATGAATAAAGGGGTCTGGCGATGACTCTGATTTGGGTTATCTGGCAAAACCGAAACAAATGGGTTTTTGAAAAAAGAAGGGGTGACATTGTCATGTTGCTTAGCAAAGCCACCTCTGTATGGAGAAACCAGACCCACAGCGAAGAAAAGGCGACGGAGTCAATACCCCGCCAGAGTGAATGCACTCACTCCTGGAGACCACCCCCGGAAGGAACAGTGAAGATTAACACTGATGCAGCCCTAGGCAACCAGGGGGCAAGAGGACTAGGTGCAGTTCTGAGGAACGAAAAAGGGGAAGTGATTGCAGTGGGAGCACTCAGGAAGCAAGGAGAATGGAGTGTAGAAGTGAGTGAAGCGGCTGCTGCTAACTGGGGTCTAAAAGTTGCTGTCATTTTAGGAGTGGAGAAGGTGATATTGGAAATGGATTCCCAAACCATCGTACGGAAACTCCAAAAACAGACCCTTCACAGAACTTATGCAGACTCACTCCTCCAAGATTGTCAAGCTATGCGTACACACTTCCAGAGTTTGAGTTTTAACTTTACCAGAAGATCTTGTAATCAGGCGGCTCATGTCTTAGCAAAATTTGCTTTACAGTTAGATGAACCTAAGATTTGGGTTGGGGACTCTCCGCTTTGTATCCAGCCTGAAATAATGGCTGATTTAAATGCAATAGAATAACCCCTACCCCTTTTGAATCAAAAAAAAAAAACAATATATTAATAGGAGCATGTGTTTATCGGAGAGCGGCGATACAGAACAACGGCATTAGGGTTCAAAATGGAGAACAACATTTTATAATCACACCCTCACAATTACATATGGTATATTATTCATTCATATAAACTTTAAAGTGATTTTTGATAACAAGGACAAAAAGTTATGATAATTATATTTCATAATAGTATATGAGTATATTTGCTAAATTATGACATTTTTTACTCGTATTTAATATCAGTGATTTTTTATATACTTTTATTATTTCTATCTTTATTTTTTCATTTGTTATCTAAACAACATTCCTTCGAAAGACAGGTCACTTCTAGCAATATATTAATTGGAACATGTGATTATCGAGGAGCGGAGATACACAACTGTAGCATTAGGTTTAAAATGGAGAACATGTGAGGACGTGTGATTGGCAAAATTGATTTTTTGACTTTTGATACCATTTTATAATCACAACCTCACAATTACATGTATCCATTCCATGTCACCTTTTGGAACATTTTTCTTGCAAAATAATATATTACAATGTTTAGCCTATATTTAAAAACATGAAAAAATTTGTATGAAAATTTATTTAAATTATTAAAACTATTCTTATTTATTAAATTTATAAAATAACTTTCAAGAGTTCTTTGAAAAGTTATAATATATATAAATAGTTTCATTTTCTAATAAGAAAAATTTTTCCAACCCCCAATGGGAAAGTCTTTCCCATCAACTATTGGAAATGCGGGGCTTCATTCAAAAACTTATTCATTCTCATTTTACATCTTATTAAACGTCCTCTAATTAATATATTTATTAAGATTGTAAAGTACTCCCTCCATGTCAATATAAACGTCTTTGTTTTCATTTTCACCAAAGCCAGGAAACATATATGTGTTGTGTGTAAAGGTGAGTTGACAATACGCTTTTAGCAGTATAGACTATGGAGGGTGATAGAGGATAATAGTCCAATGATGAAAAGAAAACAACATAAAGTTAGATAAATAAATAAATAAAGTGAAAATATATATAATTGAAACTCTAAAATGATAAGTATTATGAGAATGAAGAGCTAGATAAAATGACAGATAATATAGAATAGCGTGAATAATAGATAATATGAAATGAACGAAAATAATGAAAGGAATAACTTTAAAAAGTCCAGAGAGGGTAATACTTGTTATCATTAGTAGTAGTAACCATGTTAACGGGTCAACTTGGGTGATGTTGATTGTGATGCTTCCATGAGGGTTAGGGGGTGATGAAGTATGTATCACTCATATAGAGAATTGGCAATGCATATTTCTTTTTAAATGAATGGGACAAATTTCAAAAGATTCAAAGTTACTCTCTTCGTTCTTTTTTATCTGTCATTTACGGTTTTCAGTGCCAATTTTTAATCAATAATTTCTAATATAAATGTTTTGCAAAAAAATATAATATTATATTTTTTTAATAGTATTTTTTATTACAAATCTAATGACATCAATTTCGTACGATGAATCATTTTATAAATTAAAATATTAACGGTCAAAATTTTGACACAATTTTCAAGGACGACTAATAAAACCAAACAGAGGGAGTAATAGCTAGCATTTTTAATTTTTGTAATTGGCTTCATGTGAGCCGAGATGGGAACTTGGCCATCCATTACATGGCAAAAGTTATTACTGTCGGGGAAGAACAAATCTGGTTGAGGTTCTATCCAACCCAGGTCGCACCGTATGTTCTAATGAACAAGCTTACTACTCCCTCCGTTCCATACTAATTGTCTAAAATGTCATATTTGATTAAGAATTTCTTATAGTATATTTTATCAAAAAATTACAAAATTATATTCTTATGATAGTACTTTTCGTTATGAATCTAATGATGGTACTTTCATATATTAGAACATCATATATGTTGAAAAATGATGACACGTCAGGACAATTAATAGGGAACGGAGGGAGTATATAATAGATACCCATGTTTTTCCCTAAAAAGAAATAATTATGTTAACAACAACTAGCATGGCATAAATCATTCAGTGTATGAAAAACTTATTAGTTATTAAATTAAATTAAATTAAATTTAGAAATTTGTGAGACAATTGAATTTATTAAAAATGAATTTATTAATCTATGAAACATTTAGCAAAATATATTTAAGCAATTTGATTATTTATAGAACTTTACACATTTTTGAAATTCTTCAATTAATTTCATTAATCTCATCTTTATAAATTATAATACATTAAAATCACTATAAACTACATGCTAAATATTGCAATTTATTACACCTCTTGAGTTTTTCTTTTCAAAACAACATTTATAATTACAATAAATTACATAAATTTAGAATTAAATCAAACAAACCTATCTCAATTCATCACTTTACTTTATATTCTCCTAAAAAAGAAATTATATTTTAATACAACAACCCTATTTGTCCAGCAGCCTGGAGCATGGTAGCACAAAATCCATGGAAAAAAAAGGGATCGTTAATGAATATAAATGTTGAAGAGGCGCTTCCTAACAACAAAGTCGTTGTAGTATAGTGGTGAGTATTCCCGCCTGTCACGCGGGTGACCCGGGTTCGATCCCCGGCAACGGCGAAATTATCTTTTTTTGCTGCGAAAATACGATTCCAACCCCAAATCAAATACACCATCAAAGATCAAACACATACAACTTTTCTTACATTCAAATTTTTCTCAAATTCAAAGAATCAAAACATGTAGTACCAAAATTTACACCCAGATTACACAAAATCTCGAACTCAATCAATCTACATTTCTCTCGACCCAGAACAGAGCAATCAGAAAAACCCAGAATCCGGCAATACAATACGAAACTGCCCCACTGGGTAACCCATACTCCACCGGACTCATCCACTCTTCGCCGCCGTCGCCGTCGACGTCAGTTTCCGGCGGAGGATCCCTGCCGAAGCGGGTATAGTCAAGGAGAGCTCCGACGCCATGGACGGCGACGAGGGAGTCGAGGAAGAGGTCGGGGTGGGAGAGGGGGGCGCCGTCGACGGTGAGGTTTCCGGTGAGGAGGAGAGAGGATCCGGGGAGGAGGGTGGGGAGGCGGCTGCCGGCGGGGAAGAGGCGGAGGGCGGCGGAGGGGATGCGGAGGGGGACGACGTGGTAGGGGAAGATGAGGGGGTCGATGAAAATTGGGGCGTCGGCGACGGCGACGGCGGCGTCGTAGGGGACGAAGAGGGTGGCGGAGAAGGGGAGGAGGGAGGGGTCGAGGAGGTTGGCCCAGTTACGGAAGTTTCCGGCGGTGGAGACGGCGTCGAGGATGGTGGTGAAGTGGGGGGGTTGTTGGGGGAGGAGGAGAGAGAGAGGGGAGAGGGCGGCGGTGGGTGGTGGCGGAAGGAGAGATGGGGTGGTGTTGAAGGCGGTGGAGACGGCGGAGATGGTGGTGGTTAGGAGGAGGAGAGAGAAAAGTGGGAGGTGGGAAGCCATGGTTGGAGAGGTTTGTTTCTTGAGTTTATCTTTCTTGGTTTTCTTTCTCTTTTGCTGTTGTTCTATTCCAGGTGAAGCTAATGGATGGAGCAACTAACTGACGCCAAGTTAATTTATTTCAGTTTTTCCCTCCGAATTATAATTTCAAATATTTACTGTCAGCGGTGGCAAAAAATTTGGTTTGGGTCAAATTGAGTTCGGATAATTTGGATATTCGAATAAAACCTCCAAACTCGAACCCTGCTTGAATATAACCAAACCTGAATTTACACTAAATTTATATATAATCCCAATATTGGTCCGAATTCTAGTGTTTGGACACTGTCCGAATGCGTTCGAATTTGTCAGAACTCGAATTTGACACAAAATTCGGACGTCTGAAATTCTTATCCCAAACATGTACCCGACTTGAGTTTAAATCGGAAATGAACAAATTGTTGTCCGAATTTAAAATTCGGACAACTAATTGATGATGAAACCCGATTTAATTCAGATCAGACAAATTCGAGTATTTGGATCAGACGAATTTTTTACCAACGCAAGTTCCATGGCCCTATTGTGGGAGAGTCAACAAAAAATTGATGATCAAAGTTTCAATGCAAGACATCCATTGGACTTATTATTTCACTCTCATGCTTAACTTTTTCTCCGAGGATTGGAAAAGTTTATCCTAAAAAAAAACTTTTAGAATACCACGTGCACCTTTATATATATTTATATAACATTTTTTATTATCAAATTATCATTCAGGATTAAGGTGTAAACTTAATTTAAACTAGAATTAAATTTCTAACAAAATAAAGATACCTCATAACTTGATCAAATTATCATTTAAAGAGTTAAGGTACTAATTTTTCAATGACTTATGAAATAAACTACTTTTTCGTTTCATAAAAAAAACCTAATTTTTCTAAAAAAAGAGAGACTAATTTTCGGTTATAAATGATCTTTTGTCAAAATGCATCGAAAAATAAAAAAAAAAGATGCTAACCAAAAAAAGATTATATTAAAAATGGAATATATTATTTTAATTTCTTCAGCTTCCTCAAATAACTGTCTTGCCAACGCGCCAAAATTCCAAAAATTCATAATTCAAAACCGCGGCAACGCCCCTTCATATTCTCATCTGATTCTTCCTTAAATTAAACCCTAATCCCCAATTTGTCTATCTTGACTTGCTGCATCTCTGAATTGAATCATCGGATCAAACCCTAATATGGCTCGACGGAAGGCTGATTGGTCGGAATTATACCCAGAACTCTTATCCTCAATCGCCGGAAAACTCGAAACTCGTGACGATTTCCGCCATTTCCGATCAGTCTGTAAGAAATGGCGATCTTCAATTCCTCAAATCCCTAAACATCTCGCCTTCTTATCCCCTGATTTCCCGCACAACTTCTCCCAACCCCTTCCGCATTTGTCCAAATTCGGCCCTTATTCCCTCAAAATAGTCATCAATTCGACTTTTCTTATCTACCCCCTTCAAAACCCTAGCCCTAACCCTAACGTTCCTCCCAAACCATGGCTGGTCACGATCGAGGAACCTACCCCCGGTAAGCTCTTCATGCGGAAACCACTCACTAGAGATTATGTGAAACTCCCGGAGAATTTGAATTTTGTTGATTTGTCAAAGTATAATCTTAGTGAAGTTTGCAGGGGGTATAACTTTAGAGGGGGTAATAGTGATAGTCTGATCAATTATAAAGTGGTTTTGTTTTATGATCCTGGCAGCCAGCGTAATTCTGTTGATAATTGCTATGCTTTAGTGCTGAATGGTAAAGGGATATTGGTGTTTGTGAGATTGAAGAATGATGATGATCATGGATGTTTAAGGTATAGTAGGGTTTCATGTTTTGATGATATTGTGAATTATAAAGGGGCTGTTTGGGTTGCTGATAGGAAAGGTAGGGCTTATGTTGTTCCTTATTACTCCAAGCATCTGGGTTTGGTGCTTTATGCAAACGATCCCGTTAACCTGGGTTATATTAGCGATACGAGGAAGCGGTTGGTTGAATCGGAGGATGGGTTATACTTGATTGATCGATATCATTACGAAGAATTGATTAAGTTTAGGGTTTATAAGTTGGATGAAGCAAAGCATAAGTCGAGGGAAATTAAGAGTTTGGATGGTAGGATACTTTTTGTGGCATCTGATTGCTGTTTTTTCGGGTCAGTTGAAGATTTCCCAGGGGTTCGAGGGAATTGCATTGTTTTCCCAAGAGGGCATTTTCCTTCATATTATGACAGTATTTACCCAGACAATTTTTACTTCAAGGGAGCTGATAAGATTTTGGAAATTGGGGTGTTCTACTTGGGTGACGGTGAAAGCGGGTTGATTTCGAATTACCCTGGATTTTCGAAGATATTTTGGCCGCCTCCATGGTGGCTCTTCTCGGATGAATGCCCGTCTGACTGGTATAATGCTGTAGCCTCTTTAGCATCAATTTTATTGCTTGCAGTGATACGTTTAACATATAATATGAACTTATTTACTGCACAATCCTGCATTTTCTGAATGTCAATCATATTAAGCCCGTTAGTTGTAACCTTTTTTAGGATACCATTGTTTTAGCTAAACTTTCTGCTGTGCGATTGGATTTACAATGCCCGATTACTGTTGATAGTAAAGGCATTCCAAACCTAGGACACTGATCAAAGTTCTGTTATGTCCACAACGTGCTTGATTGTTGAAGTTTTTCTTATATTGATGGGTGGTAATGTCACAATGAACTTTATGGAGGTGATCGAAGGAGGTGCCAATCATGCAGAATTATTGAACATTTACCTGTATTGATTTCACCTTGTAAACATTGTAACATTTAGTCAGTCCCGTTCTTCCTTTGGCATTATTGGTTGATCATCCTATTGTATGTTAGGGGTTATAAACGCAGTCCATTTTGCTTGAGCATATATAGATGTACTAATATGTCATTCAGAATAAAAAAAGCCCTAA
Source organism: Portulaca oleracea (assembly GCA_029582165.1). Classification (NCBI taxonomy): domain Eukaryota; kingdom Viridiplantae; phylum Streptophyta; class Magnoliopsida; order Caryophyllales; family Portulacaceae; genus Portulaca; species Portulaca oleracea. The sequence continues at coordinate 60,535,353 of CM055868.1, read as the reverse complement.
GCTTTATTATTGTATATTTGTATTATCTTTTCTCCAGGGAAGACATGGATGACGACAAGATGGATATCTCTGAAGTGTGTTGCAGTGAAGAGAAGAGTCCTGCTTCTTTAGTTGTTGAAAACAAGGCAGAAACTGTAGAGAATCCTTCTGCAATAAGTGGTTGGGAAGAGGTAACATTGACTCTGTGTGTGTGTGTGTGTGTGTGTTGCTGACTTCTATGATCCCTCGCAACATAGGGGAGGTACCTATTAACTAAGATTTGAGGGAGGGAGTATCAATGTTGCGCCTCACACAAAAATTCATCATAGTTGAGAATAAAAAGACTAAACTACCGCATAATCAATAAAGCTAGATGCTGGTGAGCGAGAGAAGGAAAGTAATTAACAAGGGGAAAACCGGTAAATGAATAACTAACGTGTCATTGGGATTGTATCGTGACAAATATTATGGAACAAAATAGATTTGTTCAAGTGACAAATAATGTAGAATAGAGTACTACTACTAGCTTGCTTTGTGATGCTGTCTTCTAAATTCCATGTTTCTAACTTGCAGTTTCAAGGAGTACCTGCGCCTTGGTCTGATCTTCCCTGGAAATTACTGACCGAGATTGCAAAACACCTGAAGACCCCCATTGAGATCACTCGATTTCGTGCAGTTTGCAAGAAGTGGAGAACCTCTATTCCTATGAGCTCAAACCCTTTCTCTTCTTTGTTACCCCGTAGAATCACAACAAGTGTGGCTGCTTTTATTTGTCCCATTCGCGCTTCAACCTCTTTCCTCTCGGTTGTTCTGGTGGAGAGTGGTGTTTATCTTCTAAGGCCACGCACCTGCTCAATCGGTCCTCCCAAAAGCTGGTTGGTCACAGTTGAGGAACTGCACCCAGGGAAGTTCTTCCTGCGAAAGCCATTAAGGAGGGCTGCAATTCAAAAACTGCCCGATAATTTCCCAAAGGTGCTGAACTTATCGGACTTTCACGTGTCCGAAATTAGTAGGGAGTACAATTTCCGATTCCTAGACGGGCAATGGGAGTTGTTCTCATCGTCCAATTGGGGATCATTTTCTAACAGTCACAAGGTTGTTCTTTTCAATACCCTTGCCTTGGTGTTGTATGACTGGGGGAAGCTGATTTCGTTTTGTTTGAAAAGAGAAGGGGGTTGGCAGTCAGTGCGTTATGGCTCAGTTACCAAGTTTGACGACATAATAAACATAAACGGAAAGATCTACGCTATTGATCGCAGGGGAAGAGCTTATGTCATAAGTTGCTCTTCATATACGATTTCTAGAGTAGCGAATCATGCACTAGGCTCCGGTATTGGCCCTGACAGGCAAAAACGACTGGTGGAATCTGATGGGGAGTTGTATATACTTCTTAGGGATAGCCCCGATGACAAGATCTTCTTTAGGGTTTACAAGCTGAATGAAGATCAACACAAATGGGACGAAGTTAAAAGTCTCCGTGACAAAATCTTGTTTGTGACCCCTACTTTTTGCTTTGTGGCACCAGCTCGAGAGTTTCCCGGGTGGAAGGGCAACTGCATTGTATTTCCGGAAGACTGTTTGCCAACCAATAGTGGAAGTACTAATCCTGATGCGAGATTTTTCAGAAGAATGATTGAAGAGCTTCGGATTGGTGTGTTTTACTTGGGAGACGAAGATGGTGCTAAGTTGATACAGTCTTACCCTGGCTACTCTGACCTATTTTGGCCACCTCCGCCTTGGCTTCACCTGGCTGAGAGCTCGTCCAGGTGACGCCTTTCACTTTGTCTTCGTCTTTGATATATTTGTTCTTTCCAATGCAATATATGATTCTTGTGCTAGGTTACCGAGTTGATGAATCAAGTTTAGAAATCTAATCAAATGCATGAGGAACTGAGTTTCGATAAATCTTTGACATACTTTCTTTGTATGTGGCGGGTTTCTTACAGGAACGAACGAAGCCACATACTTCCTTGTAAACATTCTGATACGATGGAGAAGGCTGTGGAGCGACAGAGTTTCGACAAATCATCTGCTCAACAGGGTGATCTACCATTATCTTTTCTTTTTCTATGTGTATTTTCCTGTTGTTTCATATGCAATTTCGCCACTTTTTGTATCAATACAGTAGCGTTTTTATCTGCAGGGAAAACAGCGGAATCAGAAACGCCACCTCCCATTACTTCTCCGGTTCAGGTGATCACAAACTGCTAGAAACCCATGTTTTCCAATATATATTACACACACCTAGAACATATGCTCCATAGTAAACAATCTAATTTTATGATATATTATTTGGTAGCATCCAAGGGAAGATTTTCCCAAGGAAGTGTAGTTTACCGTATTTGGTAGAAGTTGCAAATTCCTCAACTTGTCTGATGTACTTTGTGCAGGATCCCAAACCCGAATCACCAAGAGCCGAATTCCAAGGACTGAAAGTGAAGTCCGAGCTCGTGCCAGTTTTACACAAAATCTGGGAAAAACACGGCAACATAACCGAACAGACCACAGTCACGAACCCAGAAGTCGTATCCCAAGCCCTGGAGTCTCTAGCAGAGGCGGTCGTGATCCTCAAGACAACCCCATGTAGGTTGTCGTTGAGCGAATCCCAAGCCGGGATTTTGAGAGCTACGTTGTCCGACCTTCAACAGATTTGTCAGGGCATTGGCATTGGCATTGGCATGCCGAAGGAGTCTCCCTCTGGTGGATGAGTTGGAGACACTGAGGAGGATATTTTCAGGGCTTTGGGGACAGTTGAGAATATGGAGAGTTGGATTGGTGATGGCCTCTTTTAGCTGGTTTTTGAGGTACTGCTCATAGTTTCCAGGAACGCTTCCGGGGTTGTTAGTACTAACGCGTATCGCTAATTTTACACAAATTTAGTCTAGTTTTGTCTTCGGAACGCTTGTTCCCGGCGTATGTAGTGTTCTCGGTAACTGTGGTACTGCTATGCTATGCTATACCAAGTGTCTAGTGATGGCTCTTTCCCCGCTTTTTTGATGGACATTGGAGGAGAAAAAGATGCTGATGAACTGTCATAAACTCATAATTCATACCATATTGCAGGGTTTTTCTACCTTGTGATGGATTTGAGGGTGGTTGTTGATCTTTTTTTGGCTCATTTTGGTGAAGATTTGAACAGATTCAGGGCAAGTGCTTGAAGTGTTTTTGTGCGGGGCATTCTTTTGGTTTAGTTCACTCAAAGTGGTTTTGTGCTTGTGTTACTATTTATATGCTTTAGCTCACTCAAAGTTACAGATCTTATGATAGATTTATAATGAGACGTTTTGACATAAGAATAACTGTTTCCAAGAGCAGAGCATTCACCACATGCATATGCTCTAATATGGGATGGAAAATTTGGTGACTCGTGATTTGGCTCATTGATAGCCATTATGTTCAATGGTCTAATGTGGGCATGTAGCAAATCAATAACTTCCAGGATTTGTATTTTTTAGTATATGTTATTTTTGCTTTTTATACTCAATAGTATTTATTTCTATTACTATATCAATTGTGTTATTTGCATAAATATATGAATCTTATAGAAATTAGGCTAGGAGCCCAAGACCATGAAGTAAAGTGGTCCCACGTCACTTATTCATGTGGTTTAAGTTTCACTTCACCAATTCATGTGGTTTAAGTTTCAGTTCACCTGGAAAAACCTATTTATTATGCAAGTAACCCATTCCAAAGTACTTGGAATCATGATACATTGATACATGATGGTATTGAGACCAATACCACCGTCTACATGCTGGGTCATATAAGATGTCAGACGAAACATGACAGTATGAACCCCCCTTTTTGTTTTGCCCCTTATTTTATCAACGTAAAAATAATACTCCTCATTTTATTTTATTTGTCACGTACATTGATGTATGTGTTAGTTAAGTACTACTAAAACTTAACATTTATTACGTGATAGTTATAACTAAAAATAAAGAAAATGTAAAAATAAGAGTTTCTTCACCTTTTCTAATATGTCATTTATAATTTTTAAGAGTTCTTTTTAATCAATAATTTCTTATATAAAAAATACAATAATATATATTTTTATAATATTATTTTTTATTACGAACCTAATTACATCAAATTTATATGATAATTCATTAGATAAATTAAAATGATAAAAGTGGTAACATGAAAACTTGAGGACCCTTCACAAAAAATATAGGGAGTTGGTAAAGGTTCTCTTCTTTGATCTCAATAATTTTTATAAAAAAAAACATTAACAAAAATCGAGCAAGGAAGCAATCACGCAAAAGTATATATATGCGGCTTATACGCCATAACAGTCAAACTTGGCGCCCAGTTTCAAACACAACGAAATCCCGACGAGCAGTCTACCAGTCACCGGCGAATTGACGGTCGCCGTCGCCGGAATTCACCAAATTAGCATTTCCTTTGTGCAACCCCGACGAGCAGCCATTGATGCATTCAATGAAGCTCCCAGTTTCCAATTACTTTTGTCGCTCTCCTCCATTTCTGTGTTCGAAGACGTAACGACTTCAATCAATGCCGGAAGATCAGATATTCGTCTTGGAAGTTGGAACGACATGAATTGATGTCGGAAGATCAAGCAATCCATTTGAGTTATATAAACAGGAAGCGTTTAATTCAAGGTTTTGAAGTTTGCGCGGAGGAGATGGACAATCGCCGGCGAGCTCCGTCGGCCGTTAGTTGGTCGGAACTCCCACCGGAGATACTCTCGGCCATCGGAAAACGCCTCGAATGGAGTATAGACGTCTTTCGGTTTCGCTCTGTCTGCAGGAATTGGCGCTTGTCTCTAAACCCTAACCCTAATATCCTGTCCTCTTTTCTCCCTCTCAAAATCTCAAATCCAACACTTCCATTCTGTGCTCGACCTGATGATTCCGTAGTTCTGATCGCCCGTACGGTTCTACTCGTTAAACCACTGGATCAACAGTCCGAGTGGATTCTAACCGTTGAAGAATTCAATCCGGGTAAGGTTCGAATTCTGTACCCATTATCCAAAGATCGGATGACAAATATACCTTCAAATTTCCCCAAGTGTCTTATCGTATTGGAGTTCAATGTGTCTGAAATTAGTAGAGGTTATGGTTTTAGGTACAGTAGTGATGAGAGTGATGTTAGTGGGGTGGATAAAGTGGTTTTGTGCTCTGATTCTTGCACTGCTATGGTATTGTATGGCAAGGGGACTCTTGTTGGAGTGAGATTGAAGAATGGAAATTGGGGTTATGTTCGCCAGAGTTTGGTTTCTGCCTTTTCAGACGTTATCACTTTTAAGGAGATGTTTTATGCTATTGATTATGAAGGGAATGTGTATGTTGTTGATCACAAGATGATGAAGGTGATCAAGACTGTTGCTGTAAAATGTTCTGTTTCTTCAAGCTATTCTGTGATTGATAGGATGTATTTGGTTGAATCAAAGGGGGATCTCTATTCAGCTCTTGGGTATGCTGATCATCTAGGGGAAAGGGTTGTCTTTTGACTTTATAGCCCGGATGAGAAGGAAGACCCGTGGGTGGATATAACTAGTCCAAACTGCGCGGCATTCTTTTTCAGTTGCTATTCCTGCTTTAGCCTCGATGTTATTCATGGATATGAATGTGCCATTTGTTCGGGGCACCGTCTCCATTCAAGTGCTGGTTCTACCCCTACCAAGAATAAACTTTTTGGAGCAGCAAGTGAGGATCTTCAAGTTGGTATCTACCCCACTAATCCCTCTGGGAAGATTGATAACTACGCAACCAAGTTTTTTGCCAGCATGCTGTGGCCACCTCCTGCATGGTTCTGGCCAGATACATACTCAGCCAGTGAGTAACTCTCTTTCGGTTCATGAAACAAGTTTCTTTTTGAATTTTGCCATAGTCTTCAACTTTTATATTGCATGTACCTTAGATTAAAATAGCGCGAGGCGCAAAAAAGCGTGCTGGTCCCTGAGACACGAGGCGCAAAGGGCATAAAAAAGGCGCGGGCTTCATGCATGCGAGGCGCACCAAAGCTACAATTTTTTCCAAGCTATATTTTCATGCAATAAGCTCAGAAAGGGCATCAAATCATGGATTAGACACCTAATACCATTAAAAATTACGCAAATCATCTTTAACATAAGATGTAACACCAAAAAATTATTTGAAAGAAATAAAACAAGCATAGTCACGTGAGAAGAGAGGAAGAAGGGTAGGGAATCGCGCGGTCTAGGGTTTCCTCACAGCCTAGAAGCGGTTTTTTAAAAATACACCAAACAGTTCATAATTTTTAATGCATTGAACAGTAAAAGCTCCACAAAGTGCACTATAAGGCGCAAAAGGCGCGGACTTTGTGAGCTATAGCGCACGAGGCGCGGGCTTTTTAAAACTAAGGCATGTACTAGGATTCTTCACTTTGTTGTTGCATCATTGTCTGCATGTTTTGTTTGAAAGTAATGAATCTTGTTGCATGCCTATATCGGAATGCTCACTATAATGGAAACTGGCTTCGTTTACCAACCAATTGTCAGCAAAGAAAATTTACAGCTGTACAATTTAGAGTTCGTATACAGGGCTGAGTAGTTCTCCATTTAATTGCTTATGTTTTGCTCAAATAATTTTCGTTCAGAAACATCATTTTGAGTTGTGGGGTAGACTTGTGTGCTTATGTTGCTGTACTTTGTTCATTAAGGGATGAACTAGGAGAAAGAAGATGGTGTCGTATTGCCTGTGTCCTTTGAAGTTGAAAATTGTACACCAAGGTTGGATATCCCTTCTGCTTCCACAAATATAGTTGAACAGGGTAATCTTTCCTCAAAGGCTGTCACTATCTCTTAGATTCTTATTCCTTTTGTATGCGTATCTTTTACATAAGAAAGGTTCTTGCCGAAAAATGCCTTCAATGAATGTTCACTCAATATCTTGGGATTCTCATGCTTTTACAGCTCATGTATCGAGTTTTGACCGTAGTGCTTCTGCGATGAACCTTGAGGGACTCAATATCAAGCCTAACCTCATGCCAACTTTGCAAAAGCTTTGGGCACGTCATGGGAACCTTATGGAAGGGTGTCCATTGCAAAACAGGGAGATGGTATCGAAGGCTTTGGAGTCACTGGCCAAAGTAGTGCTCATCCTCATGGGTAACACCGGACAGTCCTTGAGTGAACCCCAGGCTGTTTACTTGAGATCTGCTGTGTCTGACCTGCAACAGATGAATTTCAAAGTAGCCTGGCTGATCCCCTTTGTTGAAAGGGCTTTGGCTGTCTACAAAAGCAGGCCATTGGTTGGATCCCTCAAGGACTTTGCCAAGGCCAAAGCTCAAGCTGATGAAATGAAATTGAAGGTGCTTGATGAACTACTGGATGAAGTGGAAGAAGATCTGGCCCTTGTCTTGGAGAAAATTCCTGCTTTAGAGGAGGTAGATCTGAACAAATGTTTAGGTGAGGGCCTATATTAACACCTCCACCCCAAATACTAATGAGTGATATGGTTATTTGGTGTTGGTTTAAGTTGCTTTTAGTCATCCATTTATAGAATCCAGCAATTTTGACTATGATTATGCAGTGAGGTATGAGTTTCTCACATGTTTGAGTGAAACATTGTACAACTTTGCCCTGCCTGAAAGGCATTTTTGAAAGGGAAAGATATGTTTGCCTTGCTTTTGTGACCTACCAAACCACACACTGTCGTGCATTGGTTTGAGTATTTATGTTCTTTTATGCTTCATTCTGTAATCCCTTCCAGATTCATACATTTTCGGCAATGCTATTTTCCCTATGCTTAAAAATTGTTATCTTCAATTTACTTGCATGGGTTTTGCTGTAAAAGAATGTTGAATGGATTATAGCAATGTGGCTTGACAACATATGTTGGTTTTCTATCTAGACTCTGTTGACTTTGCTCATATTTTCTTTCCAGCAAGCCATCGCGCATAAAAGTCGAATGCTTCTCTTGGCTTGTATTCCGGTACTGTATGACCAGCCCCCTGTTATTAGAACCATATAAGCAACCGTCAAATGCAGTCTCAGAAAGATCAGTATCTTCTCTTCTGATGCAAAGAATGTTCAAAATTGCAGTTTAGTTGGCTAACCTTGACAGTAAGAAATGTGAGGTTCTTGTCATAACCTTGTGTATACCTGCAAATTGCAATCAAATTACATTATCTTTTCTTCTAGCCAAACGTGATGATTCAAAAGGAACCCAAAAAAAGAAAAAGAAAAAGGGTGTGATTGACAGAAGTACCCGGCAACTTGTGAACTTGAAATCCATGGTCTCCACTCATCGATGATTCTGTAACCAAGAGACCTTGTCCATGCTTGGCTTCCAGTGTATGGAACAACCATATCATGATCCCCACTGTCAGAAACTCGGTGAAAAACATCGTTCGTCAGTCATTACTAAATAGCAATTACTGTATGCATGACATTTGTGTTTCAGATGCCAAGAAAATTACTGGCTGGTCCTGGCTAATCTTGGGAAGTTCTTATGTTAGCTAAGTTTAGTATGTTTATGATTATGTTCCCAGTTCATATTTTTGTAAGCCCGAATATATTTACCTGTATATGAGCACCCTCAAACCAGAAGATGTGAACCTTTTGTGGTATTGAATCATGCTTCCTGCATCTCTTGTATACTTAATCTGGTTTGTACACAATTCCCATGGACCTGTCACTGTTTCCTGATGAAATCAGCTCTGTAAGTGTGCAGGCTTATAAACATAGACTGGAATTTGCTGTTTCTCAGAAATATGCTTAGCAATGTAAGTCAAATGATTATCTTATTGCACCTCTTCGGCATGGAGTGCTTTCCTAACCGCCGCATTGTTGAGCCACTTACTTGCAACCTTGTCCTCCTGAAATGAACCCAGAATTCATGATGATATGAAATGTGACTTGACCTGACAATCATGTCAGATTAGTAGATACCCTGAAACCCTAAACCCTAGAAACCCTAAACCATACCTAAAACCATGTTCCAGACATGTAGTTTTAATTACTCATCTGGATCAGTCTATATGAATGTGTGATTGATCACAGATATGCAGAAAAACTGGAAACCTGGTTAGTTTTCTTACATTACAGAAGGCACTGTATTTGTTGGCAAGTTTTGGCCGAGAAACCAATCCATTTCTTGCAGGGTTTATGAGAGTTGATGGATGGCCGAATATCCTTATCCTCACAGGAAGAGGCCTCTCTGTCTGTCCCAACTCACAGGAATATCCTAATTCATGATGATATGAAATGTGACTTGACCTGACAAACATGTCAGATTAGTAGATACCCTGAAACCCTAAACCCTAGAAACCCTAAACCATACCTAAAACCATGTTCCGGACATGTAGTTTTACTCGTCTGGATCAGTCTATATGAAGGTGTGATTGATCATAGGTATGCAGAAAAACTGGAAACCTGGTTGAATTGCTTACATTACATAAAGCACTGTATTTGTTGGCAAGTTTTGGCCGAGAAACCAATCCATTTGTTGCAGGGTTTGTGAGCGTTGATGGATGGCCGAATATCCTTATCCTCACAGGAAGAGGCCTCTCTGTCCGTCCCAACTTACTAAAGCTGCTTCCTGATTTCATACCTTCATTATCGAGCTGTTCTGCATCAGGTACGCAGTGATAGCACGGTTCCTCTGGATCGTATTCTGATATAAAGCACGGCTCCAAGATGTCATATGCATTCAAACCGGAAACAACCTGAGAGAGAAAAAGAAAGAAGAAGAAAGAAAGAGCAATTCAAGTGGGGACAAAGTTAGCTACTCTTATAAGAGAACGATGAATCTATAGTCTATACTAGAAAGATCGGAAAGTAAATAGTAGTTACGTCGTCAACTTTCTCTAGCTTGCTGTCACATTTCGGATCTGTTGAGTTATAGTAGTTTCCTCGACATTCTTCCACAACTTCCTGTGTTTTTTCAGACGATGAAGATACAGTTCAGAAGTTAATATTAGTGTTTGTAGAGAGACCGATTCTAAGAGACGGTGCTTCATCAATCATCGTCATGTATTTACATTAAAATCAGTTGTTTATAGGATTAGTTTTACCTGATACAAGTTGTCAGGGATCAAGCCCATGCCGTGCGCAAAAGGAATAAGGGCATTTCCATCAAACCAAGCATCGGTCACTCCATTTCCTATCAGGTATCCCTAATTGCATTCGGGATCTTAGATAATATACCAAGATTTTAATTTCTGAAAAATCAGTTCACGGAAAATGCATACCTTCAGGTTGATAATTGGCTTGAAGCCCAAGTCATGTCCTGTTAAATATGCATCACAGCGAAAAATGCAGCTGATAAATATACCACAAAAAACCCTTGGGAAAGTAAATGCATTATACTAATCTCCATCATGTACCTTTCAGTATTTCAGAAACCAGGGTTGGAATAAAAACACCAGCAAATGATTCTCCAGCAATGAAGAATGGGTTTTTGAGGAACTCCGGGAACATCTGAAACCACTGGATATGCAAACAAGGTAATTCATCATTCTAGTCACAATCTGCTGTAGGAAGTTTCTTAGTTATGTTCTTAAGGATGGATTACCTTGATCAGAAACATGTGAGAATCAGAGGCGGTCTTCAGGTCTCCGGTAGTGTAACCACTCGTGTTGTGTGCGAAAGAAAGCCCAGTACCAACTGGGGAATCTAGGTAAATAATGTTCGATACCTGTTACAAAAAAACGAACCTGAATAATATCAGTATCGAATATGAAACTTTCACAATCACTGACTGATTCATTGCAAGTCGGCAACAATGTTCATGACTCGTCGTGTGGGCCCCGCTTACACGGGACTGAGGAGATACAATAGTGTTAAGTATGAGAGACCCACATAAGTATACTTTCATGATCACTGTAAGTGGATCATATACTCATCTGACAATGTATATACTCTTTATATATGCACCCACATATACTTAGATACACACATACACACACATATATATGCATGTGTATGTATGTACATACATACATACATACATACATACATACATATATATAATATGTTCAGGACCTTAGACCAACTGTATGGATTAAGGTGCAACTTTGGGAGGCCTCCTTTAGTTTTTGCTGCTTCAAAATTGAATGGTCCTGCAACATACCCAAGATTTCCTCTTTAGTATATTTGCCGAACTACACCTGCACTTGACTGTACTTAGCTGTCCTTAAACTGTTCTTTCAGTTACTTGGTTCATATAAAGTAAACCCAAAAAAAAAAAAAAGAGAAGAAAATAGTACCATGCTCGTAAACAAAACCGTCGAAGCTTGAACAACCAGGGCCCCCATTTAGCCACAAGACAACAGGATCCTTTGAAGGGTTTCTTTCTGATTCCACAAAATAGTAGAACAGTTGTTTCCCATGTTTTTCATCAACTGTCACATACCTTCAAGTTCAACCATGCCAAACAGAGATGCCAAAAATCTCAGATACCCCACAAAATTCAGAAGCTTTCTTGTGTCTGAAGTTGTTAATATGAAAAGCATACATCCATCATACACAGTTTTCTTTTTACCCCAAGTTGAACCAATTCAGACAATCATATCTCATGCTTTGGTAATCTCAGCCAACAATTGAGGAACTCCCAACTACTCTAAACTGTCAAAAATACTCCTTTTTTCAACACATATTATCAGTCCATGCACAAAAAGTAGGTGGATCTAGATCTTCTAAATAGGGGTGTCCACTATACTATTACGTTCAGCATATACATATAAAATCCATAATTTTTTCCCAAATTATGCTGATTTTTTTTTTTACCGGTGGCCGTGGCAACCCTTGGGTTACACTGGGATCTGCCAGAACAGGAGTTTAAAATTGTTTACTACTACATGGAAAAAAAGTACAAGAAGTTCAGAGCGACATAAGAAAATTATGGACACAAGAAAATAAATCCTATTTCAACTACCAGAAGATTATGGACATAAGAAAATAAATCCTATTTCAACTACCATAAAATTATGGACATAAGAAAATTAACGGACATAGGAATTGCATGAGGCACAACATTTTTTTTTTTTTTGGATAGTTTAAGCCCTAAAAAGGCAGAAGAGATCGTAACAACGTGTTATGGAAACAACAAAGAAAACACCAACAATAGCACCACAACTAAAAAACAAACTGGAACATCACAACCGAACAACTAGAAATGACACAACAAAACTATAGGATGAGGTACGACATACCCGGAGTAATGTTTAGACGGAAAATGGCCACCGAATCCGGGTAAATATGTGACAAGAGTCCTTTGGGGTGCAGATTCACTTACAATCAACTTCACTAACGCAAAAACTAGCACTCCTTGCACAATTGAATAACTTTTTCTAGCCATTCTTGGTTAAAATTTTCAAGTTTGTGGGATCTTATACTACAAACTACAAAGAAGAATGTGAATGACAGAAATATAACCACAGTATGTGGCAAATGTCTATATTCACCAATATTATTATGAATCTTACCCCAAATAGCTTAATAATACAAACATTGCCCATGAAAGTGGATTTCCTTCTCTAATTGGCCATTGTACTTCACAACTAACCTCATTATGACAAAAAGGGTCCACTCATATCGAATCAAATTATTTAGTTCTATTTTATCCTAAGAGAAAGAGAGCCGTTTTTACTGTGTAATGAAAAGGAAATTTGTCATCCATGGAATCTTTTGAGATGATGTAATAGGAATCTAATCAAATATAGGATTTTTGTCAAAAAAAAATGGGGGGAAAAATGGAGAAATGATCAAGGTTTTGGTTGATGTATGAATCATAAATGTATGTGGTGCATGTTGACATCAATGAGTTATGTATTAAGTCAAGAAATGTTAAGACATTCATCCTAGCCATGCAAAGCGGTATAATCTTTTTTTTTTCTTTGAATCCGGATAAAGGAGTAGTACAAAGGAACTTAGATGATCCTTCTTACAAAACGTCTACCTAACTTATCATGATACAAAATTTAAAAAAAAATAATCAAAAGAACAGCTAGGACTCCAAATTTCCAAGATTTGATTGGAGTGCCCTCTGGCCTCTGTAAGCTAATTGATCATCTGCCATATTGACGTCTCTAAAAATATGATTCACCAAATAACCCTCTAGCAGTTGTAAATAACTCTTGATCTTTCTAACAGTTACTATCAATCTGCAAAAAAACCTTGAACACCCCTTGGATCACCTGAATAAGTATAAGATTGTCACTTGCAACCCAAATTTTCTTGTAGCTTGCTTGAAGAGCCTGCTCAATCCCAATTTTCATAGCCGGAGCCTCCGCAAGGAGAGTAGACTCTGATTGGAGTTTAAAGGACTCCGCTTAAAGAAATCTGCCAAGATGATTACATGTGATAAACCTAGTTGTTGGCCCATGTTAATTAATAGAACTATCCCACTTAAGTTTGACCCACCTAGAATTCAATGTGAATTTGGGAGTGTAATGTGAACTTGGGAGTTAGCTAACAAACTTTGGAGGCTATGAATATAGTTGGAATAGGTGGCTAGTACTTTTGGCAATCCACTTGTTTTTTTTTTTTTTGGGACAAGAAGACAGATTACAGGAAGAAATTAACTAAGTTAGGGAAGCGAAGATCCACAGGCCATCTTGGCCAGGGTGTGGGCTTCCTTAACAGCAGACCTAGACACCTTCCTAATTTGGCAGAAATTGAAGTTTAGAAATAACAATTTACAAAACAAAAGGATATTAGTACAGGATGGCAATCCACATGTCTTCTCTTCACAATTACAAAGATGGAAGGGAATACAATAAATTTTGGGGAGTTCTGTTTTTATGGGGTCCAAAAAATTAGATGTGTATAGCCTTGCATTGATAAATGTCGCTGCGAAACTAAACTTAATACATGTGATAATTGATAAAATCGTTAACTCAAAACAAATTATGTAGCAGTTAATAAGATAACTGCTTAACTGCAATTTATTAGGTGCACTCAGAGCACGTGTTGCTGATAGTATGATTGTTACAGAAATGACAATAAACTCCATTGGTCCCTTTAGTAGTCAAGCTAGGAGAGGTAAAGAGCATAGGTAAGGCATAGGTAATACCGTAATAGAGCACTCACTCCATTCTTTTTTAAGGGTCTATTTTTTTGGATTAGAATTGTTTTCTTCCAACTCCTTTCAACTTTTACAAATTTTTTACAACGTCTTCCAACTGATTTCAACTTTTTCCAATTGTAACAAGTTTCTTTTAACTCTTTCCAACTGTCATTAGTTTTTCCAACTCTTTCCAACTCTAGCTTATTACATCTCTATTAGAACAAATTTGAACTATTTCTAACTCTTTCCAGTTCTTCCCAACAGTTTAGATTAATTTCAACTCTTTTTAGTTCCTTCTCACTTTGACAAATTCCTTTCAACTTTGACCAACTCATTCCAATTCCTTACAGTTTTGACAAATTCCTTCCAAAAAAAATACTTCATCTGTTTTTATTTATTTTTCATTTAGAAAATTATGTTAAAAATATATACCGTTAATATCTTAATTTGTATAACGATTCATCATACAAAATTGAAGTCATTGGGTTCATAATAAAAAATAATATTAAAAAAGTACAATATCATATTATCTTATAAAAATTTTATATTAGAAATTATTGATCAAAATTTGATACCGAAAACCGTAAATGACATATAAAAAAGAATGAAGCGAATAGTAAAATTATAAAAATAGTTATAAAGTTTATAAACAAGAATGAAGGAATTATCATTGCTCCCCTTTTTTTCCCATTCAAGAATAGTTGTAGTACCTCCAATTCAGCGGGTGGATCGATTCCTGGTCGGGTTTGTTAGGGGTGTGTTTCGGGTTTATTTATATTTTAAGTTTGAAAATTCCATGCTTAACCTTAAACTTTCGGACAAGTTCGGATCTATTTCTGGATCGGATCAAATTTTGCTAGCTCTTGCACCTAACTTGGGCCAAAACCATATCTCCCCATGTGAACAAGCCCAATATATTCCCAAAACATAACACACTATTACTATTACTAAACCCAATTCATACAAGCTGTGAGTTGTCGAAGAAGAAGAAGAAGGCATTAGAGAAGCTCCAAATCAATGCTACACAAGCGTCTGCTATGTACACAAACATCCACCCAGATGAACACCATTCTCAACAATGGCAACATCACCAAGAAATGGAGGATCAAGCAAGTAACAAAGTCCAATTTCAAACAATTACTCGAAGAGGTGAACACCCACATCTTCAATTCCGATTTCATAGCGATTTCTCTCCACAAAACCGGCTCTTTCTCAGCCCCATGGCAAAGGGTTTTGCCCTTCGACACCGCTGAAACTGCTTACTTCAAAGCCAGACGTTCCGCTGATAGGTTTCAAATTCTGCAGTTTGCTCTCTGCCCTTTTACGATCGACAATTCCAAGCTCACTGCTTATCCGTGAGTTTCATAGCTTCAATCTTCCATGGTTGTGTTGTGATTTGTATTTGTTTGGAGTTCTGTTTTGTGGGATTCTTCTATTTGTTGTAAGGGGACCTTGAATTTGGGTTGTGGGTTTGTTTGTGGGAGGTTCTTGAATTTATGAGTGGGGACTTGAATTTGGGTTGTGGGTATTAGGTTTTTTGCAAGTTCATTTCTGGGTTAATGATGATTAGCTATTGCTCAGTGGGGAAAAAGATGGGGAATTTAGGCTATTATTTTTAGGGTTTAGGATTTAGGGTTTTAGGGTTTAGGGTTTAGGGTCTTTTGGTTTTTGGCAAATATTGTATGGGACTGTGGGTTTTTTTGGGGTTTAGTTTTTTGCAAGTTCTTTTCTGGGTTAATGGTGCTTAGCTATTGTTCTGTGGGATGTTTATGACAAGTGTTGTATGGTGTTTGTTATGAACTTGCTAATTTTACATTTCAACTTTCTCTGGGTCTTGCCGAATTATAGCTTATGGAAATGTTTGTTCTGTTTTGTTGAGTTCGCAAATGACGAGTTGTGAAGTTAGGATTGAAAGAAGTAAGCTTCAGCTTTCAAAATGAGGAGTTTTGTGGACCTTTTATTAGGTTTAACCTGGTGAGGTTGCACGTTGTTGTTTAGTTTTAAGGTGAAATCTTGATTGGGTGTATGTGTTTATGATTCATGGGATAACTTAGTACACACTTCTATGGCTTTCTGAGGATTTTGTGCTTGCAAATACAGAAGGTTGTTCTAATATGAGCTAGTGGTTGTTAATGTTGGATTCTTGTATATTTTCTGAGAAGACGTGGTCGAAGAAGTGATTCGTTTGTCTAGAGAACATTGTTACCTGGGAAACTTTATCTAGACTCGGGAACATATTGTTTCCCGAACCCCAGGAAAGCTTGTTGGTTTGGAACCATAACGCCTCGGGAAGTATTGCCTGTTGTGTTTGAAACATGAAAGCATTTTTGGAAAACTGTATTGCCTGAAAGATCCATAGTATTTAGTTTTAGAGTAGTGCATTCCCATCTGAAAGATTTCCGCTGAAGATGGTAAGTTTGTTTTTTCTCCTCATCTGCAGATATAATTTCCACCTATTCCCGAGGGATGAGTTGAAAATTGGGATGCCTTCGTACAGTTTTGCTTGTCAAACGTCATATTTGACATCCATGGCTCGGCTTGGATTTGATTTCAATGCCTGCATTTACGATGGTAATTTCTTGCCCAAGTTTGTCATCCTTAGTAATGTATTCTTCGAGTATTATGCAGATCATAATAATGGTAGTGTTCTTGCTTAGGGGTCTCGTACATATGTTTTCTCCGAGCATTATGCTGATTATAATAAATGATAGTATTCTCGCATAGGGATCTCGTACGTGTCAAGAGCCCAAGAATCAACCATGAAATATCTAAAAGGAAACACCCCGCTTCTGGCACATTCGGCACAATCTTCACCTGCTTCGTCCGTTGCCGATTCTGTTTTTATTGAGAGGATCAAAGCACAAGTGAAGTCATGGAGAAATTCATTCAAGAACACAGCAGGACGTACCGAGGGTTTGTGTTAATCTGCTGTGTGAGAGAATTTTTCGGTTCCTTCTTCTTTCACATCCCAAAAAGTGTTACTTGTGTTTTACAGATCCATTAATGGCCTCCCTGAGAAAAGTTGTCTTAGGTGGAGAACATGGATCTAGACCTTCCAAGGATCTCGATGTTTGCACCGAACGACAAGTTTCACTTGTTCTTGAGGTAAGTTGTTACTTATTCTTTGACATGCAATTTATGCGTTTGATTGTTTGATGGATATGTTGGCAAAATTTTGTCCGACTCGGTTTCTGTCATAGACTGTTCATCCGAATTTTCATAGACAAAATTGACCAAAAATTTGAACATTATATTTCTCATATTCTATTGTTCAAACCCGATTATGGCCCCAATAAACTGGGTAATGGTCATCAATTTTTCGCCCGAGTCTTGATGTTGACCGATTGGCTACCCGAACTTTTGCTAGCGCTAGATGGATTTAGATGCATAATGTGGTTTGGTTAATTAATTTATAAGTTGTTTGTGATTATTCACCCTTTTATCAAAGATTTTCAACGTCCAAAGGTTTTCTCAAAGATTTGTGGGTCTGCTGAGGTGCGATTGTCTACATCTGGATCTCCTGAGATTTCATGTATGCGGGAAACACAATGGGAGTTGTTATCCTATGCTTAGCCCATCAATCTCTTTGCAGGCTATGAAAGAATTTTCTGATGACATTGTCACTTTACTAATCCCAGCCAAGCGTGGGGGCACGCAAGGTGTTCGAGTGGTCTTGACGAGCTCAAAAGAGGATAAACTTCTTTACGAGGTAATGGTCATCACAAAATTCTAGTCGCTCTTTGAGGGGATATTGATATTCTTCTTGGGGGTAATGTTGTCGCTTAAATTTGTAGAAAGAACTTCGTGATTTTGAAGATGAGCAAAGCAAGCAGGCTCGTGGGTTTAGAGAGGTGATCGATATGATTTCTGCTTCCAAGAAACCTATCATAGCGCACACATCCCTTGACGGTGTGTTGTGTGTCTCTATTCTTAACTATTACTTTCACCGTATTATTCTTTGTGCCTCGGTTGATTCGGTTGGTTACTATATGCCTCTAATCGGTTCCTTTGTGCAGATTTTGCATTCATACACTCCAAGTTTCTGAGCCCTCTACCTCCAACTATTGATGAGTTCAGGGCGTCGATAAGGTCAACTTTTCCCGAGGTCATCGACCTGGGCCATATAATGAAGGAAATCGGCCCGCTGAGAAGAAAGAAAAGCTTACCTGCAGCTTCATCTTTCTTGAGGACTCGATTCTTTGCCCCTGTTGATATCGATATTCCTCTTGAAGGTCATGATAATCACATTCCTTCTCTTCGACTTATTTTCCATGAAGTAGTTGGTAGGCGGTGAACGATTTTGAAATCTTAGATTAATCGGTCAGGTAGTGAATGATCTCTAAATCTTAGGTCAATAGGAACCGGTTTCTCTAAATTGCGAAATTTAGGGGTAAGTCTGCTACATCCGACCCCTCCATACCCCCCCCCCCCAAAAAAAAAAAAAAAAAAAAATCGTTCTGCCGTGTTACTTTTGGAGTATTGGATTTGGATATGATCATCACATTCATTCAGAGGAACTCCATAGTGATACTAGTTTGATTTCAGGTGCACCAAACGAGATGAACGAAGGGAAGATTCACGGGCAAGATGCAATAACTGTAAGTCATCTATTCGCGAAACTCTGCTCCGTTCTCAAGCACAACAACCGCCCCCAAGTTAGTGGTGGTGACAACACCCCCTTTGCCCTTGAAAACTACAAAAACACCTTCCACCCGAGCTGTGGAAACGCCCTCGAGGGCTCTGACGAGGACCTCGAGGTCTCGTCAGGCAGCACTCGAAAACTGAACTGTGGTGACTTAGTCTTCCTATGGGGGTTCAGACACGGGTCCTCTGCAAAGGATCTGAAAAGACAACTCAGTAAGTACCACGAAGTTTTCGCCGAAGAATTTGATGTAAAACTGGTCGATAGGAGCTGTGCAGTGGTGGCCTTTTGGGAGCCAGGGTTGTCACGAGCGTTGCTCGATGCGTTGAATTCTGGAGGCGCCGGGCATGATGGGCTGAGGGAGATGATGTCAGAAGGGATTAGGGTTGCAAATTACGGGACGTACAAGACGGTTTGTGAGATGGGGATTTGGGATTCTGAACTGGGTGATGCCTTGGACGAGGCACTGAGATCGACCAATGAAGAAATCGACATAGGTAAGGGTGAAAGGAGCCCGTATGAAATCTGGTGGGACGATAATACTGTCATTAACCTCGACGAGCTGTGACTGTGAGCGAGCGTGGCAATGACTGTAGGTCCCGGTGTGGGTCCCGCATGCACGGGATCCGGGGTTGGGAGATCCAGATATAGGCAGCCTTACTTCAGCAAACATCGTCGTTGTTCTACTAGGAGTGAAGCATTTTGGTGGTGTTCGTCCACAGGTTGTTGATGAACTTACAGATGTTTTCGCTCATTGCCCAAATGAATGAATCATACGGTGGGTTTTTTCGAGCTAATGCAAAAATGAAACCCAATCTCAGTTGAAGTTCTGTGCTATATAGTTCAGAGGCAAATTCCGACTTTGTCACAGCTTTACAATGGTGTGCTGAGTAACTGAAGAAGTTGCATAATTTTGAGAGCAGTATTCTGAGTATAGTTTCAATGTATTACTAGTATTTGTTTTCTTCTACCTGGTGTAACGACCTCCATTTGTTCCCAACTTGGTATATTGTTTATGAAGCCCAATCTCACTTATGCATGCATTTTTGTTGCATACTATACCACCTTCAAAGTTCTACTTTTGGATTTGGTACATTGTAATTTGTAAACATTGTAAGCTTTTTAATGATTAATCGGTTTAGGCATATAATAAAGGGAAATTGGATAGTAATATACCGACCTTTAGGAGTGTTGAATGACAATATACCGACTTTCATTTTTGGACAGTAATATCACTGATCTTTATAGTTTGGTGACATTAATATAACTTCAAGGATTTTCTGGGCGGCGAATCGGTTGACGGTCTGACGTGGCAGGCGGTGCAAAAAATCGGTGCCATTTTTAGGTATTTTAAAGTGTTTGTATTCGGTATTTTTAGGATTAAGGGGTTAGTTTTGTTGTTAATTTTTAGGGTATAAAACCTTGAAGGTACATTAATGTCACCAAACTATAAAGGTCAGTGATATTACTGTCCAAAAGTGAAGTCGGTATATTGCTATTCAACATCCCTAAAGGTCTGTATATTACCGTCCAATTTCCCTATAATAAAAGTTGTTAAATTTATAATGACGGGTTTTTGATGAAACACTTGATTTCAACTTTGTTGTTATCTTTCTAGTTTGGCTTTATTTAACTCATGCAAAAATAATTTCAGGCTTTCAGCACTCTTAGCCTTTGAAAAATAAATAAATGATGACATTTAGGGTGCGTTTGGTTGGTCAATAACTTTGAGGAAATGATCAATTTTCTTGGGTTGATTTATTTTCCCCATGTTTGGATGCGGGTTGACTTCGGGAAAAATTGCACGATGGGCCTACCATTTTCCTAGAGAAAATTTCTCACACAATTCACCACAACCCACCACAAATAACCTATCTTAAATTTTATGCCATGTAATAATACATGAAAGCGAAATGATAAGCGTTTTGACTCAAGATGGATAATAACCTATCTTAAATTTTATATTTATTGAACTACTAAATAATTGATAAATATATACAATTATTAGAGAAAATATTATTAACCGTTACAAAAAGTGAACTATAGATATTTCAAAACTATCTTGATTCAAGTGACATGTATCACTATTATTAGCGTTGACCAAAATTCGAGTACGGATAATTTTAGTTCCGGTCAACATCACAATTCAGATGAGAAATCGATGCTCAAACTCGATTTTTTTTATGTCAATTTGGGCGGAGCTAAATTCGGGTAAAAATTGGATTCGGAAGATCGAAAAAGAGATGTTTTGTACGAATATTCGATTATTGTCAAAATCACATTCAGACTAAATCAGATTTTTTCCAGATCAGACAAATTCGAACATTCAGGTCGGACAAAATTTTATCGCTGTTAATTATTCTCTATGAAAATTATATCCCAAAAAAGGGAGGAAAACTATTATTTTCTTAAAAAAATCTCTTTTTTAAAAAAAAAAAAGTTATACTCAATTACTCACTCACCATTGGGCCTTTCCATTTCTCCTTCTTCCACACTCCGCAAACCTACCCATCGTCGCGATGGCACTCGCCGGTCTCCATCGCCTCTCCGCCCACCTCCGCCGCACCACCGCCGCGACCACCACCACATTCTCCCTCCTTTCCCGCTACTCCGCCGCGCCCACCTCCACCGGTGGCTCCAAGAAAGTCGCCGATCGGATCGTAAAACTCTACGCAATCGACCTCGACGGAAACAAGCGCGAAATCGTCGGACTTTCCGGCCAAACCCTACTGAAAGCCCTAACGAACCACCACCTGATCGACCCCGCCTCCCACCGCCTGGAGGAGATCGACGCTTGCTCTGCCGAGTGCGAGGTTCACATCGCCCAGGAATGGCTCCAGAAGCTTCCGCCGCCGACCTACGATGAGCAGTATGTTCTCCGGCGGAATCAGAGGCATCGTGTGCTCAACAAGCATTCCAGGTTGGGGTGTCAGGTGGTTCTCACGCCGGAGCTTCAAGGTATGGTCGTCGCTATCCCTGAACCTAAGCCATGGGATATCCCATAATTTGATGAGTTCTAGGGTTTCGGGGTTGGGTTGGAGGGTTTTGGGGGGAATTGTGGGATGAGGATGATGGAGTTGTGTTTGTGTTAATGTTTTTGAGAATTAATAATCATGTGCAACTGTTTGGTTTTGCTATGAGGGATACGATTGTTGCTATTTAGTATTATATCATGTGTAATTGGCTTTGACAATTGGGAAATCTTTGCAATTTATGGTTTCCAAATTGGAATTTATGGTACGAGATCACATTTTGTTATCGTTTATTGATTTGATTTGAATGCTGCCAATGTAGGAAGATGAGTGTTTATCCTGTAATTTGATTTCTAGGGTTTGGGGTTTGATGAATTTTCTGGGAAATTATGCCTCAAGGACGCAGTAGTTGTCTCTGTGTTGATGTTTAGTATTGTATGCTATCATGGAATGTTGATGTTTAGTATTGTATCATGTGTAATTGGCTTTGACAATTCGGAAATCTTTGAAATTTATGGTTTCCGAATTTCAGCTGGTACCAGCTATTGAATTTATGGCACATGAACACATTTGGTTCTCATTTAGTTTTGAATGGTGCCATTGTAGGAAGATGTATGTGTTTATCTATATGTTCATTAGGGCTTGGTGAGGACGAATTTGATTGTGTAAATGGTAAGCGAATTTGTTAAAGAATCATTCTTTTGTGCTTGTTATGGATCGGATACATAAGTGCATTGGGTGTATACTGTGTGGTAGGACTGTGTTTGGCTTGGACGATTGTTCACCTTGAGAACCCTTGGTTGGAAGTTTGAAGCGCATTGTTGCGTTTTCTTGCCTTTTTGTGTGTGTGTGTGTGTGTGTGTGTGTGTGTGTGTGTGTGTGTGTGTTGGGGGGGAGGGTTGCATACGCATTCAGGGGAAGAATGAAACATGAGTTGAGCTGTGATCATAGTTACAGGAAAGCTTCCCAGATCGTTAGTCCCGGAACGTGGGTTGCTAATTTTCCCACAAATTTAGTCTAGTTTTGACTTCGGACAGCTTGTTCCCGGGACGCGGGTCGCTGGTGCATATAGCGCTCCGAGCAACTATGGCCGTGATTAATTAGAAATTTGCAATTTCGGGTTAGAGCCTTAGAGGGACTCTAATAGGGGATCCTGCAACCATTTGGAGCATATCTTTGAATGCATCTAAAGAATGAAGTGGAAGATGATGCTGTTCTAACTTCTATGAGTACTGTGACTTACTGACTTCATTGCCGAGTGAAGAATGGTTTTGCCAGATTGGGATTAGTTGTTGAGTCTTGAATGAATGAAAGAGATCAAAATCTTAGTAGGTTATGGGGCTTAAACTATTGTACATCTTGATCCAAGGAAATTTTCGGTGCATTGTGGGAAAGGCTTGAGGAGCTTTTGTCTTTGTTCAAACCATTTTACGCTTCTTCTCTAGGATGCTGCTGCAGTAACCTCTTTCTGACCTGGGCCTTTACCTTTATATAGTCTCTCAATGCTTGTTTCTTCTTCTTGATAGAGCATGTCTTATCCTTAAAACTGTCACCTCATAGTATTCACATTTTCTACGAAACTTTTCTTTCTTGCACTCATTATCCTGACGGGTCCTTACATTCTGCCACCCTTGTGGAATATTGACATTCTTTCTTGCCCTGATTTCAACCGTTTAACTCGTGTTTTGATTCTAGAGCCCAAGGGAGATGGTTCTTACTTCTTATTGGTTACGTTGCTTGTTAAGTACCTGTTCATATATACTTGGTTTGATTTGTCTAGATAGAATTTCGAGTATTTCCTAGAGTTTACCTGTTTGCTTGTTCATTGAAGGGATCCCATTGAATTTTGGTTCGTGATTTGCCTGAGCCAAGGTATAATTGAATGAAATGGAGTCCTAATCTTCACATCCCACTAATCTTCTCATTGTAGTATTTCCCTATACGTGTTCCCCCGGGGGTCTATTATTTTTGTTGCTGCTGTTCTAGATTTACAATTGTGATAAAGGTAGTATAATTTTCAGGTGTATGTTATTTGAAAGCTGAATCTCATATCTATATTCTAGATTGACAATTAGTCATTTACAATTTTCATTGTAAGTGTCATGTGATGTGTTATTAATGAAATCATTGTTTTTATTTTAAAAAAAAAAAGTTTTAGTGACAAACTACTTAATTTGTCTGATCATCATCATACTCCCAAGGGATGCATGCTTGAGTGCAATTTGAAGGTTTAGATGTAGAGAGTCTCTTGTCTTCCCCTAATTCATGGAATGACTATTTTTTGTTGACATACGAAAAAAAATCTTTTGAAAACCACTTTGGAAAACCAATTTAGACATTGCAAGAAACTCAATTGGAGAACATTTAGAAAACTAATGAATTATCAAGAGACTGAGAAACTTGTAGATATATATATATATATATATATATATATATATATATATATATATATATATACACACACACACACACATGTGTGCTCCATGACGTTGAGAGAGAGCTAGACATCCCTAGGTAACATAAACAAACATAAGACACAAGACACCGAATCAAGGCAAAAGACAATCCAGGCTATCCAAGGGGCCGTCCACACACCTTGGCATTTTGATATGATTGTTAGAGATGTCAAAAACTTAATCATGCAGTTGGAAGATTCTACTATTTGCTACATCTACCGAGAAACAAACTCAACGGCAGATTGGATGACTAATCTTGATCATTCTTTAGACACTGTTGGTCTTTGGTTATGTAGCCCTTCGGAGGCCGTTTTTTAATTATTCGTGCAGATAACTTAGGGAGATGCCTTGATAGAAGGGTCTCCTAAGTTCTTGATGTTTCTTGTTTATCAAGTTTTTTTTTGAAAAAAAACCCTCGCCCTACTATTTTAGGTGCTTAGCTCTACTTTAACCACCCCCTTCATCGGCTTTCTATGGCCCTGTTCTTTTATGCGGTATTTTGCGGAATGGTGTGGTGGAATTGTGGCGGGTATGGAATTGTGGTGGGTTATTGGTATGTGGGGTAAGTGAGGAGAGAGGATGTAAAAAGTAGAGGAGAATAGTGAGGAGAGAGCAAAGTGAGGAGAGAGAAAAGTAATGATTTGCGGTAAAATGTGGCGGGTTGTGATACAATCTACCGCAGTTTGCCAACCGCAGAAAAGAACAGGGCCTATGTTGATCACGACCTGACATGCAAGGGGAATTCTAATCCTTTCACACATCTAACATGGACATCCACACTTCTATATACATGACCATACCATACTATCTTGGTCAGATCTCTTTCAAATTATTCTCGATTGGTGCTACCTCTAGCTTATCGCAACACGTGACATTCATAATCATGTCCGACCTTAGTATAATTACAAATCTATCAAACCACCTTTATCTGTACCGTTGAAAATCTCCTGACACAATGCACGTACAACATCGCGGCTGTAAACCTGTAATTACCATACGGTATACATCGCCCTTTAGCTAGGTTAAACTTTAGACACTCCCCTACCTACACTAAAGTGTCATCCATTTTCATATTTCTCTGTATTAACTCCCTGATTAGTACTAATCTTGATATTAAAATGATAAACTTGAAAATCTCAGCTCGATATGTTTTTGTTAAAATAATTACAGATTGTGTACCGAAGGAAACTATTGAATGAGACCATAGTCATTAAAATCTCGATCCTGATTTACGATCCTACGATTTTATGATCCAAAATCGTCAATACGATTATACTATTTACACACGATTCACGATCCTATATGGACTAAATTTCGATCATAACTTCCCTGTAATTTCGACTTAGGATCACGATTTTAAAACCTTGAATTAGACAATGGTTTGTATGTAGTATGTACTGCATCCAACACAAGTACAATAAGGGTTGAAAAATGAAATCCGTAAACTGGGTCTATGCTCCACTTTGGGCGGCATTTTATTAATTAATTGACCCAGTTTTCAACCGTTGAAAATGAAATGGTTTAATCTCAACCGTAATTGACCCTTTGCTTCACATTTGACCCAGTATTCTACTCTCTCAATAATTCAGTTGGGCTGTGTTGCACTTTTTTTTTTCTCCCTCCTTTTTCCCTTTTTTTTTTCATGCCAATGATTTGCCTCAGAGCAGTTATAGTTATATTCAGTAGATGAGGTGGAGGCAGTAAGACCTATAAGGAGAGTTAGGGGCTTAGTACTAAACTCTTCATATTAACTTGTTTTCCAATAGTGAACGCGAGATTTGTAAAAATAAGTAAAAAAAAAAGGTATAAGCTCTACATTACAACTGAAATTTAAAAAATAACCTGTCGAGAATCTCGTCTCTGTCCTCGCACATTGAGCATGAGTTCCAGTTATTCTCGTCGTCGGCACTCGTACTCGCCATTGCACTGGTTTTCTTGTCCTCACCTTCGCCACATCATCGTCTTGTTACCGTCAAACTCACCGTTACGGTTGCTCTCGTTACTCACAATCATGTCTGATGAGGTAAATTGTTTATATCTAGATTTCACCAGGCCTATAAAAGAGGGACCCATAATAAGAATCATTATTTTTTTCTGATGATTTGTTTTTCTTAAAAAAATGCATACGACGAGTCATAAAGGTGTATACAGTACAACAACCAGATTTATAACAGAAAACATTTACTAATAATATTGTACACAAATTTATATACAGATAATTCACGATTACTTAATGTAAATTCGTTTATTTGGTAAATTTTATTTTTCTATTTAGTAAATTTTTATTTTTCAAGAAACCTTTATGGACAACTGTTTAATAGTTACAAATTCGAATAAAAGTTTTAGCATGTCTTTTTGAATCTGTTTGATATTTAATTAGAAAAATGTAATGATTCCCAAATTTATTCCCTTCGTTTTAGTTGTGACATTAATTTACGTTTCAGTCAAACTTTTGAAATTTTGATTATTAGTTTCTCAACTTACACAATGTTTCATAATACGAAAATACTGTTAATTAGATTTTGTTACGAATAATATCATCGTAAGAATATAAAATTGTAAATTTTTTTGATAAAATATGCTGTAAAAAAATATTGTAGACCATATAGCATTTTTAAAGCGATTGATAATATGGAATTGAAAGAGTATACGCCAAAAGCTTCCTTTCTTGTTTTCCCTTCGGAGTTGACTGCAATTCGTTTGATAAATAATGCTACAAGCCTACAAATAGTAACCTTGAATCCTCCTCAACCCCATTTTCCTCCTCTTGCATTTTGACAATTACCATATATAAGGTTTCACTATTATTTTCCAATTTGTTTGGGTCAAGTGATTCAATTAAAAAAATAATAATTTGGTATATCCAAATCAACCACTCATGCTACAAATTTATGATGGATAACTTTTCTAGTCACTCTTAAATAACCCTTTTTAAATTAAAACATGATATTAATATCTTCATTGGCACCCAAAAAAAAAATAGACATAATAAAAGAGTTCTCTCCCACTCCTAGAGGGATGAAATCTTGGCTGGATATTCCTAAGGCCAACCCTATGCATACATGGAAATGCCAATTTAGGCCCTATTCTTTTATGCGGTATTTTGCTGAATGGTGTGGTGGAATTGTGGTGGGGTGTGGTGGAATTATAGTAGGTTATTGAAATTGTGAGAGAGAAAAGTAATGATTTGCGATAAAATGTGGTGGGTTGTAGCAAATCATGGTATGCATGATTTCAAATATGAAAAGAATAGAGCCTTAGTTATTATAAAATCAATCCAATTATTTATCTAATTTATCCGTTTCATATTAATTGTCATCTTTGAAAATTGTGCGGTCAATAAATTTTTCAATATATACAATGATTTGTTATTTGAAATTACTACCATTAAATTCATACCGAAAAATAGTATCATAAAAGTATAATACTACAATTATTAATATAATATTATATAAAAAATTATCAATTAAAAAATGACATTGAAGACTGTGACAGTCAAATATATAATTTTTAATATGGAACAGGAATATCTTTATATTAAAACTATATTTCCTTTTTCCTTTTTTTGGATTAAAAACATGTATTATATTTGTTAAAAGTCAATTGACAATAATTTAATGAAATAGGAGGCCGTTGGAGACCAACTCCACAAGTCATGCAATCCAACCATCAAATAACAGGATCCCACGACCATCAACGCGCCAAAAATAACTACTATCTGACTTCACCATTTTATTTTATATTTTTAAAAATAACATAAAATATTAAGCACACAAACAATGGAGATGACTGGGTCCTCACCGATTTTATGTCATTATTTTTTTTCTACGTTTTTAACTCCAAATAATCCGGATTGAGGGACTTGTGTCTGAAAATAATCTAAAGTGACTTACTTCAGATTATCCCTACATTATTTGAGAATAATAGTTGTTGGAATTGTAAAAGTGATAAATAGATTTATTAATTAGGGATAAAAAAGGAATGACAGTCGTTGAATTTGTAAATTTGACAAACAAATGGGGATAGATAAATAAATTAGTTAAAATGACAAACATTTTGAGACAGGGGTAGTATTTAACTAATGACAGTCTATTTTTTTTTATTTTTGAGTTAATATTGTAAGTTTTATAATAGTTTTTATAAAAGTCACTTGTGACTAGAAATTTTACCTTTAAGTTTTATTAACTCAAAAATAAAGTATCTCATACATTATTTAAGGCTAAAATGAGTATTTTAATCATTAAATTTGTAAAATTGACAAATAAAAAGTGATAAGATAATTGAAAATTTTAACACTCATTTAGATACAGAGTTGGTATTTTTATAATCAAAGTGCCTAAAATTTAGATTACTCCTTCTGTTGCATATTAATTGTCATAATTTTGATTTTGATTGATAATTTCTTACATAATATATTATTAACAATAGCAATATAATACTTTTATGATAGTATTTTTATTACGAATCTAATGACTATAATTTTATATAGTATCTCATCATATAAATTAATATATTTATAATAAAAAATTTAAAATTTGATTATATAATTTTCAAAGAATTTAATACGCACGGAGTAATAAAAATCCAGGTGACAATATGACAAATAATCCTCTGTTTCACAATATTAACTCAAAAATATTTAAGCGCTGATCAATTTTAACTAACTCTTCCGAGTATAAATTAATGACCCAACGACATTCCTGCCTATATTCTAACTCCTCTCTCTCTCTCTCATCTCTCTCTCTCTCTCTCTCTCTCTCTCTCTCTCCTTCTCTCTTTATCTGAGTTTGTCTGGATTGCTCTGCAATTAGGGTTTTGTTGTTCTTCTCCCAACAATTCCCAATTTCGCACCACTTTTCTTCATGATCGGCCACTTTTTCACACATCGAAGCATGATTCCACTGTAATTCATCAATCAAACCCTAACATTCCTCAATTTCGCAACATTTTCCTTCATCATCGGCGATTTTTTTCACATATAACACCATGATTACTCTGTAATTCATCGATCAGCCCCTCAAATTCGATCCCAATCGTCGGCATTTTGATCTACGAAGAATCAGTACGACAACACATGGATCAGACGGAGATCAAACGAGTTTTCCAGATGTTCGATCGGAACGGCGACGGACGAATCACGAAGCAAGAACTGAACGAATCGCTGAGCAATTTAGGGATTTACATTCCGGACAAGGAACTAACTCAGATGATCGAGAACATCGACGTGAACAAGGACGGATTCGTGGACATCGACGAGTTTGGATCGCTGTACGAGACGATCATGGACGAACGCGATGAGGAAGAAGACATGAGAGAGGCGTTCAATGTGTTCGATCAAAACGGCGACGGATTCATCACCGTCGAGGAATTGCGATCGGTGTTGCAGTCGCTAGGGTTGAAGCAGGGGCGGACATTGGAGGACTGCAAGAAGATGATCAGCAAGGTGGATGTCGATGGAGATGGAAGAGTCGATTACAAGGAGTTCAAGCAGATGATGAAGGGAGGAGGTTTTGCTGCGATTACCAATACATAAACATAGGTCAGTAAGTAATTAAGTAGTGCTTAATTACTTAATTCGTTTTGGTTTGTTTGATTTTTGAAAAATTAAGGGGGGAACGGGAGGAATTTGGGGGGAGTTGTTCATGAATGTGCATGATTGATTGGGAGAGAGAAACCCTAATTGAAACAAATTAAAATCAAAGATGATGATGATGACGATGATTGTGTTTATTTGATTGATTAAATTAAATCTCTCATTTTGAGATTTGTAGTTCTCCATTCGTTTAATTTGTTGACTTTTTGTATTGGGAAGAAGAAAACATTTTATTCATGATTTCATGCAATGTACTCCCTCTGTTACTAGTTAACTGTTGTTATGGTACATGTATAGTCAATTTTAACAAATTTTTACTATTAATTATTTGACATATATAAATTAATAATTTAAGATATAAGATTAACATTGTTAGATTTATGATTGAAAAATGCTTTAATATAAATACAGTGATGTAAATTTTGTAAATATAATAAGTTGGAGTTCTTTCATGCATCAGCATGCATGATTGGGCCCCTAATTGAAAGTTAGTTGTTGTATGATTGAATTATTAGAGCAAATCAATGATGAAGATGTTTATTAGATTGATTAATTACTCTTTCATTTGTTAGAGTTGCAATTCTTTATTTGTTTAATTTGTTGACTCTTTGTTGTAAAAAACAAAGGGGGAAAAAACATTTTATTCATGATTCCCCTTGATCATTGTGTTATTAACCTCTCTAATCTTCATGTTTTTGACATTACACATTTTTTCCCTTATCATTTTATATTATTAACCTCTAATCTTCATCTTTTTGATATTTAGATACTAGCAAGTTTTGAGGAAATATGTGTCAAAAAGCCTATTTATTCGGTAGCAAATATATAGCCATTATAAAGTGTATAGTTAGAAGAAATGTACAATTCTAGAGGGAACGAGAGTTTTATAAATGCATATATCAAGAAGTATACAACATAAATAAATCCTACTTATCTAGAAGAGGATGAAGATTTCATTAATGAGTTTAACCCTGTCACGAAGAGGGAGATCTCAACTATCGGGGATTTATACATGCATGTTACAGCATAAAACAATTATTGAGTCTTCAACTATAATCTTAAGCTTTTGGTTGAGATGATTTTACTATTTAAAATTTAAAACATAGGGAAGTGATTCAGTTGAAGAGGAAGGGATATACTTCAAATGCGATGTTCCCTATCTCCGGCGTAAGAAGCCGATTGTTATGTTTGTGATGGACTTATAGATTTTATACCCTTATGGACATATTTATTACTTGTACGTCAACACTGAAACCTTACTTAGGACATACGTAAATAATTAATAAGTTAAAGGAAAATTTAATTCTGAATAAATTTTTTGGGTAGATTTAAGTAAATTTAGGGAAGATATAATAAATTGAGAGAATTATTAAATTTGGTTATTTTTGGAAGTATGGAGAAATCTGGGTAGATTTAGGTAACTAATATTTACATATAAATTACCCGTGAAATTTACTGGCTCAAAGATTCATGTGACATTTCCTACATACAACAATCAAAAGTTTGCTTTTGGTGAAGTTATTCATGAAATCGATCTGACTTAAAACATGAATGTTTCTCTCATTTCTATTATCTAAAATGTTTTTCTCATTTCTGTAGACCAAAGTCGATTTAAGCCCGCTAAAAAAGTGAGCATAGATTTCTTATATTCATGTCTTGAAATTCTGATAGCGGTCGAATTGATCTGAACCCTGATTCTTGCCAACATACATCCCTTGAGAACTAAGCCAATGCATATAACTTCAGCAGCAAGAACATGGATCTTTCCTTGTACAACATAATAACGACGAGAGTGAGCACGCTCGTAAGACGCCAACCATAAAGTATTTCACTCATAATGAGTTTGACAAACGTGCTTTCTCTCATCATCACACAATCTTTAGATGGATTTCACAGGAATCAACTAAATTACCTACAAGAAAGGATCGCGATCACATGTAAGCATTGCTTATTGGCTGAATATTCTATAGAATAAATTTTCAAAATTACAACCCTTCGGAAGTCTAAAGATTTTGTGCTCATCCGAGCCACCCCAAAAACAAAAACAAAAATGAAAACAAAATTAAACCCTAACCCATAACCCTATATATCTCACCAGTGGTTAATTAGGTCAATTGCCCAAGTCCAATAAAAGGGACCCAAAAATGGCTCAAACCCTACAAAAGAAACAAGCATAATTGCATATGAGATTCACAAATATAAGAAAAATCAAC
Source organism: Portulaca oleracea (assembly GCA_029582165.1). NCBI lineage: Eukaryota > Viridiplantae > Streptophyta > Magnoliopsida > Caryophyllales > Portulacaceae > Portulaca > Portulaca oleracea. The sequence continues at coordinate 60,503,501 of CM055868.1, read as the reverse complement.
AAATGGGTCTCAAACCTTATGAAAATCCAACTGCCCCAAAAAAAAATAAAAAATTCAGAGAAATCAACAAAATGGGTCTAAAAAATGGCTCAAACCTAGACATGTCAATTCAGTCAGTCGATATGTCCCATTTTTCGGGTTTGTTATATTTTAGATTTGAAAAATGATCGATCGGGGTTTGATATGCCCTGTTTTATGAGTTTGTTATATTTTAGATTTGAGAAATCGAATATCACTTCTTCATTCCTTCCTTCCATAGTACAGAGTACTACTGTTCAAAGGACCAAATTCTCGAGCTGACGTGTCACATGTCGGTCCATTTAACTAATTGGGCCAAACATTGGCCCATTGGGTTATGGGCTCGACCCATTAGTGCTCTGCACGCGCCTTGTTTGAGCGTGGGCTACAGCTCACACTTGTCTTTCCATATCATTATTACTGTTGCATATTATTTATGTTTTTATTGTCTCACAGTTTGATAACTTTTCAATATTTATGTAATAATTGTAATATTATATTTCGATGATATAGTATTTTTGTTACGAATGAAATAATAGTAATTTTATTTAATAAATTATTATATATATTGAAAAATTTATGATCAAAATTTTATAAATTTGATTCCACTATTTTAAAAAATAACAAATAATATAAAATGGAGGTAGTATTAGAATTGTCAAAAATCCGATTCATGGGTAATTTCACGTTTGAGAAATTGGACATCAAATGAAAACTTGATACCTAACATCCAAATTTTCATGTGTTTTTTGAATGGGACACATCTTCCATGTTCTTTTATGCGTTAACGCACCCAAACGCAACGCAACTTATCGCAACTCCAGTGCAACATAACGCAAATTACCATTACTGTTTAACTATTTCTACCGCAACTTAACGCAATACAAACGTTAACATAACGCAACGTAACGCACAAAAGAACGGGGCCTAACATAAATTTGATTTTAAATTAAGTTTAGACAACAAAAATTCGAAAAAGTATGTATAAATTTCCGACCAAATCGGTAAATATTAAAATTCAGAATTTATTGGGTTGGAAAGATTTTTACTAGTCTTATCATTATGTCTCCCATTCTCTCCCCTGCACTTTTTCTTACTTTCTTACATGCGTCAATGGAGTAGCAGAAGGAAAGTGGGATAGAGCGAACAGTACGGAGCAAGATGGGGTTTCTTCCATTTTCAGATACCCTTTTCTTCTGCTACTCCAACACTATAAATTCCAAAAAGAAAATAGAAAAAGATCATTTTTTTATTAATTATTCTGTTGGGGTTGGTTCAAAGAACCCATTTTTCCAAAAAAATTGAAACTTGTGGGGGTACCCAAATCAAGGCTTTGGGTTTTGTATGTTTGTATTTGCACACTAGATTTTTCCTTTTCTTAATTTCTTTTTTGGCAATTGGAATTGGGAAGCAACCCAACTTTCTGGCATTCTTCCATTTATTCAAGCTTTGAACCTGCTTTTCCCACCTTAATCTTAGGATCAGTATCTCTTATTTATACACCCCATCAAATTTTTCATCTATCTATCACTTTCTTTCTCCTATTTTCAGCACCCAAAACCACATTTATGCTCAGATGATGATGAAGCTCCCCAAATCTGTAAGTACCTCTTTCTATTAACATTTGTGATTGATCATCTTGCATCATAGTTTTTGGTTGAAATAAGTGCAAATGCCTAGCTTTTCTCTGCACCCTTTATGGTTTTTCTTTTGATTTTCTGGGTATTGGTGGGTTTTCAAGTACACAAATGGGGTTTTTCCCCCAATCTTTGCTACCAAAAATATTATTGCTTTGGTGGTTGTGTGTTTTTGAGTGATTGGGTTTTCTGCTTAGAATCATGATGGCTATTGGAAGTTATGCTTATAATGGGAAGTTCCCAAGTGGTAGTTGTAATGAAATGTGGTGAGCAGAATCTTTGTCAAGCTATTGTCTGGATTTGGTGATTTTGTGTGCATCATGTAGTATCTAAAAGTGGTTGAGATTTGTGAAGTTTCAAGCTGATGTTAGCAAAACTGTCAATAATACCCCAAAACCCTACCACAAGGTGAATTATAAAGGGTCTAATGTAGCACTATTTCCCTTGAATTTTGCAAATTAGAGAGACTAGCTAGCTAGTTCCAAGTGACCCAAGACTTAAAAATTGTTCGCTACCCACTATTCCATGTGACTGGGGACAAAAACTATGGGCGAATCTATATTATTGCCGACAAAAAATTGGGTTCGGGTCAAATACAGGTCGGTCATATCGGTCAATGTCAAAATTCAAACGGAAATTGTTGTCCGTTACCCGGTTTGGACAATTGAAAAAGAGAAATATTGTGTCTGAATGTTTGGTCAAATTGGTCCAAGTCAAAATCCGGACAAAATTTTTGCCCGCACCGTAGTGCCCAACTTTTTCTAGGTCGGACAAAGTCGGGCATTTGGATCGGACAAACCTTTGCTAGCTCTACTCCATACAGAGCAAAATGTTGTGTATATGATGAGACTCTTTGTACTCCTTTAAATATGGGCATGTATGTTCTAGGGGACCTATCTTTCATGTTGCAGACCCTCATGGGGAATGCATGGGAGAGACCAGAGAGTTATGGGTGTGATGAAAGGGGACCCATTCCACTAGTTGGATTATGAGATTTCATGAACCCATTTGCCATTAGAAACTTAGTTACTTACTATTTATTTGCATTTGGAACTCTTATCCATCTGATCCTGGATCCTAGATTTGATTCATAAGCCAAATCTTGATTCTTGTCGTACTGATGGGGGTACATAAGTGGTTCCATTTTAACTGTGGTTCGTTTTTGTTTTCTGTTTTTATCCACCAGATGGCTTCTATAGGACCGAAAAGACGGAGATCCTCATTGTGCAAACCCATTCCAACTATGGTTTTGCTTTGTGCTGCTGTTTTCATTGGCAGTGCATTTCTTGTGACAGACAGTCAGGAGGTAAGTATATATAGGCCGGTGCTGATAATTGCCTGCTTTTGTGATGTATCGAATTTGCTCAAGTTTTAGAGTATGATATAGACCGTAGACTCGTAGAGTATAGTAATCTACCTGTGCATTCTAATTCGCCAACAGCATGTACATACATACTTCTATGCTTGACTTTCGTCACACTCCGCAGTTCTCGAAAATGATGTAGACCATAGAGATTTATTCCTTCCGTTCCATATTATTTGTCGCCTACGTGTTAGTTGAACTATAAAAACTTTGACTGCTAATTTCTCAACGTATATAGTGATTTGTTATATAAGATTACCACCATTAGATTCGTAAAAGTATAACATTGCAATTGTTAATAAAATATTATATGAGAAGTTATCAGTCAAAGAGTGACATTGGAGATTGTGAAAATCAACTAAAAGTGACAAATAATATGGAGCAGAGAGACTAATATCCTTGTTTTTGTCCCAAAATGCTTGTTGCATGACTTGTGATCCATGCAAGTATGGCTATTACAGTTGAAATTATGTTGTTGCAGATATTTTCAGCTCGAGGCATTTTCCATGTCTTTCTGAGATCAGGATCTATGAACTGCAAAGTACGTGACGCAATGGAACGTCTTTAGAATTATGGTCGTATATACTATGGTACTTGTTATTTTCCGTCCTTCCCGTGGTATAGACAATGTTTCCTAATGTATGACTGTTTTCTGACAGGAACCATGTAAACTTACTGGGGCCGAAGCATTGCCAAAGGGTATTGTTTCCAGCACTTCTGACTTGGAAATGCGACCGTTATGGGGTTCACCTACTAAGAAGGTTGGTACCTATAATCGGATCATTTCACTTGTTAATCGAATCCAAAACAAGACTACCGTACTGTTGTTAGCAGAAAAAACACCGTGATCATGTATGCGCAACTCGATTTTAAAGGATGGAATATTGATTGTCTATAGAAGAATCCTTTTTATAAAAAAAAATCCAAAACACTTGATGTGTGGGTTTCTCGTGTTAGCACTTCTCATCTAGATCATTTTGGTTACATGCTTTTGTTCATTGTCTATTTGTCTGACGTGAGTTTTCTTTCGTTGTCCCCAGAAATCAAACATGAACCTTTTGGCTATGGCGGTTGGTAAGAAGCAGAAAGAAAATGTTGATAGAATTGCAAGAAAGGTGAGAACTTTGGTGGAATAGATTAGATTTCAAGTGTTTTCCGTGCCTCCCAATGTGCGCCCTGCTAAAATGTCAAGATTTCTGAATTCTGATATTCTTTGCAATGTAAAAAAGAGGGTAACTTTTTATCGTCTTTGCAGTTCCTAGAGAGTAACTTTGTGGTGATGCTTTTCCATTACGATGGCAATGTGGATGATTGGAGAGACTTAGATTGGAGCTCCCGCGCCCTGCATGTCGCTGCTGCCAATCAGACTAAATGGTAACTTTTCGAGACTTTTACGCCATGTTCGGCGTATATAAAGATCATTCTATTCAGTATTTCTGCAGGAATCAGCCTCTTCATGAACTGTTTCACCTGGGAGTTGTTGTTGTTGTTCGGTATTTCTGGCTACAATGTTTGCCCTATTGTTTCTTCTTCAGGTGGTTTGCAAAGCGGTTCATGCATCCGGATATTGTGGCTGAATACGCATACATTTTCCTGTGGGATGAAGACCTCGGAGTTGAAAATTTCAACGTTCCGCGGTACATGCTCAAGCCTAGCTTGCAAGTTCTTTTAGCCCTCCTATGGGATTGTTCGTTTCTTCGATCTTATGCAAATTTCTTGTCTACTGCAGTTACCTCTCTGTCATTGAGGAAGAAGGGCTGGAGATATCGCAGCCTGCTATTGATCCGGAAAAATCGGAAGTCCATCATAAACTTACTGCTAGACAAAAGGGAGCTTTGGTGCATAGGTTATCCATCACTCTCTGAATTTTTATTTTTATTTTTTAACTTCTACTATGTCGATAACCTGGCCGGATGGCTGAAAAAAATGAAGTTTTCGACTTAGATTGTAATGGACTAAAACAAAATGCCTCATTAGGGTTGGGTAAGTTTAGGTAAAAGTTGAAAAGTTGAGCATTGGAAATATAGGTTAAAATGGGTAAATTTGGATTGGGTTTGTCTAATGGATATTTACCCCTCTAAAGAGAAGAGTCAAACCTCATTTGTTTCTTTTCCGTAGTGTAGTAGGTAGTGAACGGTTTTATAAATCTTGGGTCAATTGGAACCGACCTATCTAAACTGCAAAATTTTCCCAAAAGTCATTATTCCTTGTTTTTCATAAGGCCAAAATGTCCCACTAAACACCATGTGTTTGAAACCCATATCCAATAGCTTTAAAGTTCCCATTGCAAAACATAGTGTAGTGGATCTGATGTAGCAGTCTTACTGGTCCCGGTTGACCGAAGGTTTATTTGATTGTCAAAACCAATGACTTTAGAGGTTTAGCTTGGATTGCGTACATGATTTTGCTAATCTTGGTTTTGCTACCAGGAGAGTTGACGGTGAACTTCCTGGGAGAAGAAAATGTGATGAAAATAGTACGGAGCCTCCTTGCACCGGGTAAATACCACTACTATTTAATTAGTTTTCACCCCTCTCATTCCTTCCCATTGTTTCTGTTGCGCTTCTATTTTCGCATGGGGATCAAAAGATCAATCATTACTTATTCATTATTCAGTTTATTGTTTGCTGTATATGGGTTACTATCCGGAATTTAACAAGACTAATATTACAGGTGGGTAGAAATGATGGCCCCGGTTTTCTCAAGAGCTGCGTGGCGATGTACATGGTTCATGATCCAGGTATGTTCCGTACTAAATCGAGAAAATATAAATGCATTTTTTGATTCCGATTCCATTGATAGAGACAGCATACGACACTAAAAAATTTTAGGAATTTACCGAAATTTAGGGATCTGACACGGATGAACACATCCTGCGTAACAACAATAAAAACATCCAGTGTGGGTCCCGCTTACACGGGGTATTGGGGATCTAGATGCAGGAAGTCTTACCTGAGCGAGACTAATTCATGAAATAGACTGCCTATATGATACACTTGACTATACCTGTTGAATATAGCTTTGGAATATCTGTTTTATGCTGTGATGCTACTGTTACTTGAACGACGCGTCTTTTTATTTCGTAGAATGACTTGGTTCATGCATGGGGTGTAGACTTTCAGCTCGGTTATTGTGCGCAGGTAAATCTCTCCTACAAATCCCTTGTTTTTTTCTTTTACCTTACTTTTTTTTGGGCTCGCTTGTATTGCCTGAATGTCTGACTCATGAAGCTATGATTGTATGTAGGGTGACAGAACACAGAAAATCGGCGTTGTGGATTCTGACTATGTCATTCACCTTGGTCTTCCCACGTTGGGTGGCACACCACAGAACAAGGTAATGAATCCAAAGCATAGTTACCAGGAACGCTTCCCGGGTCGCTAATTTAGTATAGTTTTGACTTCGGAACGCTTGTTCCCATAGCGTTCCTGGTAACTATGATTCAAAGTTCATGTCAATACTTGGAAAACTGAATGGTCATTCTATCTGCTTTCCCACATCCATGGCTTCACTGAGAAGGTTACATCTATGGAATTTTTGTATAATTACCGTTGATCGTGACAACAAGAGAATGGTCCTAGTGTGGGTCCCACTCATGCGGGTCTGGAGGAAATCCAGATGCAGGCAGTCTTACCCTTGATCCTGAGATGACTGAAATTCCAATTGGTTGTCATAATGTAGTCAATCTTAGCCGTTTGTTTCTCCGTTGGTACTAGGTAATACATCAAGTTTTGACACTCACTAGGGCATGAGCCCAACCCATCATTTCGAATTAAAAAACACACACCACCACCCAGTTTGGATCCTGCTTATGCATGGTCTATGGAGATCCGGCTTTAAGCAGCCTTACCTCAAAGAGACTTCTATCCATTGAGATATTGTTATCAAAGACTCCCTTTAAACTAAAAACACACAATTTTCGAAAATCTTGACCCAATGAGGCACTGAAAATAGACAAAATGAATTAGTACCTGTGGCTTTCTTGGTCCTTGAAACCGGGTCTAGGTGTCATGTCCATATTGTGCATCGATGTGTATTTAGCTTACGAACTTCACCACTGATGAGAGAAATTCATGCAGACTGACGGTGAAGCAGCTGATCAGAAAGCACAGAGTGGATCTTCACAGGGCTCATCACAAGGGGTAAATAACTAATTAATCCTCACAAGTTGTTTAAAATTTGATGCTAATTTTCGTGCCGTTGCTCATTTAAAGCTCCATTTGCAGGCAGCATCCACATCCAGTGAGCCGGATACCAGAACTGCGGTATGTGCCTTGCAATACACTTCCTAATTTTCTTGCTGATGTCTGATGTATCGTGCATATAAGTGTGATTTTGTGCATGAAATTCGCATGATGATCTTAAAAGGATGCCGTAGCCTAACAAATAATCATCATAAGTCATAACACAACTCTCGGTGCATTTGGTAGAATCCCGAGAAAGATTTTCCCGGGAAAAAACTTTAGATATCCCCCCTCTTGGGAAAAAGTTTACCGAGTTTGACAGTGAAATAGTGGCCTAACATAGGAGAATTTGTCAATTTAGGAACATTGGCCAACTTTCCGAGGAAAGTTTTCCAACCCGAACATATGACAACTTAATGTTTTGTCCATACTCCATAGTTCCACTAGGGCCAGATAATGTCAAAGCCTGGACGAGAATTCATGTTTGTCACCCGATCTTTTGGGTTAGACCGGTTGGGATAGAGCTAAATTCGGGTCCAAATCTAGTTCAGACAATAGATGTATCATACGTATATATATATAAGAGAAAGTGAGAAACATTGTGTTCAAATTTTCAGTCATATAATTGGAAAATGATCTTTTATTTCTAATTTGAGCTTAAATTGTAAGCGACTAAAACAAAATGTCTCTCGAAACCTGAATGCAGGTGAGGAAACAGTCATTGACAGATCTAGAGAGGTTCAAGAGCAGATGGAGGAAAGCCGTCACAGACGATGACAGTTGGACTGATCCATTTCAACAACCGACAAAACAGGATATCCGATAGACTGCTTGTCCATAATGTGTTCCCAGACGATCCAAACCCAACCGAAAGATACATCGAACAGAAAAACTTTCCACTTTACAGGACAGCAAAGTACATCAGAGTCGACTGCTACGACATACATCTTACAGTAGATGTCATGCAAATTGCATTATAGCAGGATGTTTTGGTAAAACAGAAGTTATTGTTTAAGAATTCATTCTTTTGTACAAAACTGAATCTGCAAAGCTTGTAATCTTGTAAAATAGCAGCATTCATGCTTGTCTCAAGAATTCAAACTCATTGATCAATAATATATATGTGGGATCATGTTGTATGAATTGTCTACCGCTGTAACGTACAATGTTGTTTCGGTACACTGCAATGTTGTTTGGCAAATAACTGTTAGCTATTTACATGTGAAGTACGCTCCTTCCCACTCTATGTTGTCAGTAGTTAGAAAGAAACTGAGGGGGAAAGGAAGCATATGTAAGTTTAACAGTTTTCTTCCGTTTTTTACTTTTCACGATTTTGAATGCATCACTTTAACAGTTTAACTTTCAGTTTACAAGATATGCTTGTTTACTAAGCAAAAACTTAGGTGTTAAAGATATTTAAATTTAGTTCCGTAAAAAGCTTTTTAATTCAGAAATATATTTTATAATGTTGTACTAAATAAAAAGAATAAATGGAGAAGATAAAAGTTGATACATGTACGGATAAACATTGTTTTCATTGTGGTGGTTGTCATGGTTGATACATGTACGAATAAACATTGTTTTCATTAAGAGGACTTTGCAAAAAAAAAAAAAGAAAAAAAAAGAAGAAACTCATTGATTGGGCCAGGCTTTTGGTGTGGGCTTGAACTAAAATTTCGGCCTCTTTTTTGTGGGCTTTTCAAACACCCTTTGTCCTGTTCTTCCCCCTTCCTCTCTTGCAACTTTAATTTGAATCCCAAATTCCCAATTTTTCTTCCATCCTCAACTACTCCTCAACAACGAGTAAAACCCTAACAACTCCAAACCCAGAAACAAACTCATCCCTTCTCACTCTCACTCTCATTCTCACTCTCACTCTCACTCTCACTCTCCATTTTCGCAGCTCAAACCCTAAAAAATGTCATAATTTCTCTCCAAATTCCCCTCAAATTCCCACCAGACATAGCAGATTTGTAGCAACTAGTAGCCAGTAGCTCGCCATTGTTCACTTTTTGTTATTACAAAGTAAGTTGTTCTAATCAATGAGTTTTCTTAATTAGAATCTTGCAGATTCTAGGTCTTTTGTTGGTCACATTGTTGTTAAATTGTTATTCTACACCTTGGATTCTTGCAACTTAGCAAGTAGCTTCTATAAATTAGTTTACTTAGCCAGAATCTTGCAGATTTTTGGTCTTTTGTTGGTCACATTGTTGTTAAATTGTTATCCTACCACTTGGATTCTTGCAATTTAGGAAGTAGCTTGTATAAATTTGTTTACTTAACTAGAATCTTACAGATTTTAGGTCTTTCTTAGCTAGAATCTTGCCGATTCTAGGTCTTTTGTGGGTAACATTGTTGTTAAATTGTCATTCTACAACTTGGATTCTTGCAACTTAAGAAGTAGCTTCTATGAATTAATTTACTTAGCTAGAATCTTGCAGATTTTAGGTCTTTTGTTGGTCACATTGTTGTTAAATTCTTATTCTACAACTTGGATTCTTACAATTTAGGAAGTAGCTTGTATAAATTAGGTTACTTAGCTAGAGTGTGGTCATTTTGCTTTTCTGCAGTTGATAGACTGACATTTTTCTCTTGTGAACCTATTAATTACATGGACAGATTGGAATTTTTTGGTGAAATTTGTGTCTGGTTTTTAATTTTTCTGCTTCCTGCAGGTTTTGTGGGTCCAAACATCATTAATTCTGTAGATTTAGTCACACATTTACAGAATTTGTGAAAGGGGAGTTGTCTTCATTTCATTTCATCATGCAGACACCAAAGTCCAGGTAACAGATTTGCTCTAAAGAGTCTCCTTTTTTTTTGGCTGTTTTTTGCTTTTATGTGGATTTTAGGGTTTGAGTTGAAGATATAAAACAACCCTTCAAGGTTTATGAGCTACTAAGTTATATTCTTGGTATCATTGGAGTGTTGTTGGGATTTCTAGGGTTTAGGGTTTATTTTAGAGTTTGAGTTGAAGCTATAAAACAACCCTTCAAGGTTTATGAGCTACTAACTTATATTCTTGGTGTCATTGGAGTGTTGGGATTGTTTTTTGCACCTTGAATTACTATCAGTGTAGCAGATGTTCTTTTTAAAGAAATTGTATATACTTTCACTGTAATTTGAAGTGTCGAGTGTCGTACCCTTGTCCGGACCAAGGATCTGACACGGGTACGGCAGAGAAAATGAAGAGTCAGAGTAACATAGGCCTTATGTTGGTCTCTTGGTTTGATCTGTTCTCTTGACAGTTTTTTCTCCTTGTTATATTGGCTATGATTCGTGTTTCGGCTTTGATATAGCTTTTTTATGCTTGGATTTGCATCCTATAAAGTTTGTTTTCTATTTTTCCCCTGTTAACATGTATATGAAATAATTCTATATAAAGTATACAACTCTGTCTTTGTGTTTATAACACTAATTGTTGTATCATTCCCCACTTCCTGAGCTGCAGCAAAGGAAGCCTCAGGGAGTCGCCCCAGAAAGTCTCGGTTCAACCGACAAGGCAGCTGAAAATAAGTCCCGCTGGGCAAAAGTCTCCATCCTCTTCAACTCATACTATTCCCAGGACCCCTAAAGATGGAAGCCCAAAAGTTGCTGACCGCAGATCACCAAGAAGCCCATTACCTGAGGTTCGGACGTACTTTGACCTTGTCGGCTCCTAAAATTCTATTTTTTTTTTAAAACAAAGAAAGTTGACTTGTAGAATCTATCTTCAGAAGTAGGATATTATCTTGTGATTCTTCCTGTGCTCTGTTACTTTTTATGTATAGCCCCCTTTTACTCATGGTTCTTTCTTCTCCAACTGAGCTACTTGAAACAGAGTTGTGGTGCTAGTCCTCCATATCTATGTTACTTGGACTCGGGCATGGGTGTCGGACTCGGCCAATTTTGGGAATATTTGCATGTTTTCGTTGTAATTTGAGGTGTCGAGTGTTGTACCCTTGTCTGGATGAGGAGTGTCCGACATGGGTACAACAAGGAAAATGAAGTGTCGGAGTAACATAGCTCCATGTTTGCAAGGGTATCATCCATTGATTATTTAGATATTGTGATACTGTTTCTAATGACTCCATCCAATCTTTCAGAAGAAGCGGCCAAGCAAATTGTCTGAACTGGAGTCCCAGGTTAGCAAACTGCAGGAGGATCTGGTAAAAGTGAGAGATCAGTTGATTGTTACGGAGTCGTCAAAAAGGGATGCTCAGGCAGATGCAGAAGACTTGAAAAGGCAGCTGGCCGACATGTCATTGAAGTTGGAACAGTCTCAGGAACAAATTTCCGAGTTGGTGGCTTCTAAGGAGACGAGTATTCAGGATCTTGAAAACATCGCACGGGAGAAGGATCGAGAATGGGAACGCCAGGTTGAGTCTGCCCAGAAGCAACAGTCGGACAACTTGGCTGCCTTGTCGTCTGCCCAGGATGAGATTCAGAGGCTCAAACTTCAACTTGAGACGGTTGCCGAATCCCGGGAAAGGGAGAGAGAATCAACCGACGGTGAGCTGAAAAGCTTGAAGGAGAATCTGGCAGAGAGCTTGTCCCTCATTGAAAGCTTGAAACAAGAGCTAAAGGGCTCCCGAGAAACAGAAGCTCAAGCCGAGGAGCGCGTCAGGGAAACGTTACTCCAACTCGCTGCTGCTGAGGAGACTGTCAGTGGTCTCAGATCGGATGTGAGCAGATCCACCGAGGCGTATAATGCCATTCTGTCTGAACTAGAGCAGTCAAGGGCTCGTGCCAGCTTTCTGGAAGACCTTGTGAACAAACTTAATGCCGATGTCATTGAAGCTAAAAAACATGCTTCCCGTGATTCCAGTCTTGGGCATCAGGATATGCCGAGAAATACTGAAATATTGGAGGTTGACGGGCTTGAATCAGAGTTACAAAGAACAAAGCGTGAGGTTGTTCAGCTGGAATCTGCTCTAGAAGCTGCTGAGATAAGATACAACGAAGAACGATTACACAACAGCATGCAGATTAAAACTGCTTCTGATCAATTGGAACAGTTGAAATCCCAATCCTCTCTAAGGGAGGCTCAACTGGAAGCAGAACTCAAGGGGGCAAAGGCGGTTATCGATGAGCTGAAGGCAAACATAATGGACAAAGAGACCGAGTTGCAGGGCATCTCTGACGAGAACGAGCGCTTGACTGTGAAGCTCGAGACACGCCAAAGAGAAGAGGAGCTAGAAAATGAAGTCAAAAAACTGATGGACCGTGTCGAGGAGATGAAGGAAGACGTAATGGTTAAGACTCGGGAGTTAGAGAGTATGTCCGAGGAGAACGAGATGCTGAAGCAAAAGATCAAGGAACAAGAAACGAACAAGGATGTCGAAGAATCCCGAGCTACCGAACAGGAAGCCATGGAGAAGCTGGGTTGCTTAATGGAAGAAGCTGATAAGAGCAACCGGAAAGCTGCTCGGGCTGCCGAGCAGTTGGAAGCAGCTCAGGCGGCAAATGCAGAAATGGAGTCGGAGCTCAGAAAACTCAAAATTCAGTCCGATCAATGGAGGAAGGCTGCAGAAGCAGCTGCATCGATGCTCGAGCGAACCACCTCACACAATTATAACCCTAGCCCGACTATCGGATTGGATGACTATGATGATGATGAGTCCTTCAAGAAGAAGAATGGGAGTGTTCTGAAGAAGATTGGGGTTTTGTGGAAGAAGCCTCAGAAGTAACACCTGAAGCTCTTTGTGATGAGGATGAGCTTCATTCTATGTTCATTTGTGTATGTTGATTAGCCTATCCTATCTGTATGATGCTTGTAGACTTTATGTTGTAATTCCAGACTTGAAGATCTCTGCAGTGCTCAGTTTTAGTTTGATGCATAGTATGTATGATGCATGATGATGCACTGAAGACACTGCTTAATGTAATGTGGTCAAGCTATTCTGGTAATGTAATGTTGATGTGTAATGTAATGTTGATGTATATTTTATCTGGGACTAGTTCACAAGGGGTTAATTGTGTTCTTGTTTATTAGGACGAGTCTCAAAAGATATATGTAGAGCTGTGAAAAGCTAACACAACACGATCACCATCTCAAATCTAATGCGGAATGGTTGGGTTCCCACTTTTCAATTTGTTTAATTAAATAAATTAACACCATTAATTTGTCTAATTAAATAGATTAACACGATTAATCTATTGTTGGTTGTTTTATTTTGCGGTTTGCTATGATCTGTAAAATTTTTATGCCTTTTAGCTACCAATAATCGAAAAAAAATGATTAATCTCTATTTAGGGTGTGTCAAATTCATGAATAAAAAATAGTTGGGTAAAACGTTAAATTTTAATAACTTTTAATAATTTTGGGTAACTTTTGATAAATTTATGCTAATATATCAAAATCAATATTTTATTTATTTTATTTATTTTGGTAATTTTTGACAAAGACTAATAAATTTTAATAAATTGAAATTACCCATAAATTTGACAAACCCTAAGTTGAGTAAAAAAAAGAAAAAAGAAAAAAGAGAGGAATGCTGCAACATTTCCTTATTTATGTGCCACAAATTTTATTCAAGAGTTGTACCAAAATGCAACAACGCTGCAAATGTTCCAAGGGAACACCGCATAATGCATACGCTAGTCTATCGTAAAAAGGAATTGATCATATGAGCATGAAACTTTGGTGAGTATATGAGTATGATCAAATATTGTATATGAGGACATAAAGTATTGTTTTAAAGGACATTAAGTTTGCATGAGAACATCAAGAGAACATTACTTCACCATGCAAATTTGATATCCCATAATACAATAACTGATGTCTTCAAAAAAATTACTAGATGTCCTTCCATGTTCACATGCTGACCAATATTCCATGCTCATTTGATCAGTTCCCATCATAAAAAAGTACTACTCCCCCTATTCCATATTAATTGTAGTAGTTGGAAATTGTGTAGTCAAATTAAAAAAAATTGACGATAAATTTTTCAATATATGCAATAATTTGTTAAATAAAATTACTATCGTTAAATTCATAAAAAATATTATCCTACAAATATAATATTGTTACGAAGAAAAGACTAATAATATGGAACGGAGGTGTCCCAAATTAATTGACAATTTGAATAAACTTTAACCGTTAATTATTCACAAATTATAATGAGTTACAAAATGAAATTACTTCCATTGTCATTTTTAGTAAAGTGTCTTTCTAATGACGATAATTTTATATTATAACTCATTATCATTTGTAAGTAATTAACGATTAAAATGTTGTCAGAGTGTCAGTTAATTTGGAAGGAAGGGTGTATTATATTGGAACCCTCCACTCTGGAGAGCGTAAACTATAAAACTGACGACCAATGCCCTAATTCGCAACTGCAAGTTTACAACAACCCATCCGTCAAGTACTTTACCAATTTCACATCTTTGTGCGAATGATTTTGTATATGCTGTATGCATGGATTCAGATTATTTCTCTGAATCATGATCACATTGTTTAGCGATGGACAGAAATGTACCTTTTCTGGTTGATTGAAGCGAAATTATTCAGTTCTGAAGCAACAAATATGGCGATGATGGCGATACCACTAGCGCACTGTCGAATCTTGAGTTCATACTTCTTATCGAGCTGCCATTTTCGTCCTTCCTAGGTACTTCGTCTTCACGTAGTTATGTTTCCTTCTCCAAGGTTTATGCTGATTTTAATTAATTGAGCTGGTCTGATCCTGTTCGATATCTTTTTCGTGTCCTTGATCTTTTACCTATGTGTTGAAACAGCTCAATTTGTGATTTTCGTGTTGAAAGGGGTTCTGAATTACATGCTCTATGAATTTGAAGTTGCTTTCGATGAGATTAATGACGGAATTAAGATTGTGATAGAAACATGACTGCGATAAAATGGAATCAACTTTGATTTGAAATTGACCCGTTTTGATCATTCAATATGTGCAAAACAAGTGATTTTTACGTTTTCTTGGAACTTCTAGATTTGTAGAATAGACTCAAACGTAACACAATACATACAGCCTGTGGCGCCCCGAAATGATGGAGTGGACGTTGGAATAATTTGATCGACTTGATAGTTCGATTCAATCCATTAAAAAATGTGTATATTTGAGGACCCGAATAGTCTTGGATAACTCTTTGTGGTAAGATCACAGTTACCAAGAACGCTTCCCGGGTTGTTAGCCCCGGGACGTGGGTTGCTAATTTTTACACAAATTTAGTATAGTTTTGACTTCGAAACGCTTGTTCCCGGAACGTGGGTCGCAGGCGTATGTAGTGTTCCTTGTAACTATGGATAAGATCAAGGTTGAGTGGGTTGATCCTTTTCTGCTAGGCTTCATTAGGAAAAAGATTATTTTGATCTTTACATGCCAAATTTTTCATGCCTCAGGGGCTTTTGTTGTCTTGTGAGGATCTGAGGGTAACCATTGATCCTCAGCTCCAAACGAGCGACACTGTTTCCGTTTCTCCGTTTTCTTGTCTCGCCATGTTTCTTCTTCGAATTTTAGGTACTCTAGCCTATTCCAAACCTGCCTCTACACTGCACATTTGCTAACATTGTTCGATTTTCCCTAAAGACCGCAGACCATCTTGGCATCTGATCTATTCTAGCATGCACCTGAAGGACTATGTGTTGGTAAATAAGAAAGTCTGGCTAACTATCTCCTTTGGGATGGACAGTAGTTCGTCAAATAATTCCAGTCAAGCTATATGGTGTTTCTAGCAGTTGGGTGCAGATGCACTTTTTTCACTCTTGTTGCTGACAAAATATGTTCCATATGGCAAATGAATTATGACATCAAGAATTGAACTTAATCGTAATCAACTTGCTCCATTTCATCCCATCACGGTCACATATGTCTATTCTTTTGCATTTTGTTTTTGTAGTCTGTTTGCTTGACCCAATGTTCCAAATGTACATCTAAACTGTTTGATTAACCCAATGACCCCAACTCAAGATTTTAGGATTGTGGATTACGAATTTCAAACTTGAACCGTAAAATTGAAAATACGTCTAACTTGCAGTGATTTGACATCCTTGTGCAAATTTATGTTTGCAAAAGAGACATGAAAATGGCACGATTGTTAAATGGTCAGTACTCCATACACAACCCAACCCGTTTGCTAGTTGTATTTAACACCTGCCGCTTGTGTTTTCACCTTTATTCTCTGTTTCTCTCCACATTTTTCCTAACAAAATGAATTTCTTCAAATCTGTATGTATCCTCAGTGGGGAGGAAAAGAGGGGGGGGGGTGTCAGGGAGGTGTCTCTATTTTTTTCCTGCATTTGTGCTCACTGCCTGTTAGCATAATATTAATTTGTGATTGTCAGCTATCTTAGTTAAAATTAGTCATTTTGCACCATGTATTACATGGTTTATGTTTTGGTTTATAACATGTTGGTTTTGAGTGATGGTGTTTACTTTATTCTGTGCTATTATTATCTTTGTGGTGACTGAAGGAGAGGATAAGTGGTTTTTCAAGTACACGAACATTCATCCTTCTTTGCTTCCAAGAACAATTCCAGTTTGTGACTGTACGCTCCAAGAGTTTGAGAGTCCAACAAACATATTCATCATGAATATTTTCTAAACTTGATAAGTAAAAACATATGGCTATTTACTGTTGGTTTCTTGTCGTCATAGTTTTTTTGGTCGTTGTTTGGTTTGAACTTGGAAATGGAAACTGTTTTTTAGTTTGAGATAGGTGGTGAAAGAACTTAAGGGAACCCCTCCCATCCTTCCATAGCATAATGATTCTTTACTAATATCTAATTGCATAAATACAATTCTTTTGCACTTGCCCTTTTGTATATGGGCATCATCCCCTTGGTATCTCATTAATATAGTTTGTTGATTACAAATAAAAAAAAATCTGATTTCATAGCAGGTGAACCATGTAAAGCCTAGAAGACAGAGATTCTTAAAAGCCCTTCCTATGCTGGCTTTGCTGTGTGCTGTTGTTGTCATCAGCTGTGCATTTGTCGTAATGCATGCAAAATTTGTAAGTATAGTTGCTGATTAATGTCTCTGCCTATTGATGCTTTGAATTTGGTTTTACAATATGGCATAGGGCATACTATCCCTTAGTTCTTTGGCATGGCATGCAAATGTGTTTACTAGATTTCCTTCATTATCCACGGTTTCCATTTGATATAACTTGGATGCCTTTATGTTTAATTGAGGTATTCAAAACCTGATAAAGTTTGTGTGATCTCGGTTATGCAATTATACATTGAACTGTTAGCTGTCTGCCCCACAGTTATCTTCTCATAACCAAAATGTTATCTCTCAGATCTACTGCTTGATTCTTCTGACCTCACCTCAGTTCAGCACCTCATCCAATTCAACTATTCAAGCGGTGTACCTTTTATTTTATGAAGAGTAAACAAGAGCACCTATTGGGCCCTTTCGCATCTCAAGGGTAACTACTAATATGCTTTACATGTCAGGGGCAAGAGGTAAATACCAAACTGCCCATGACAAACATGACCCACCTACCCCACAATTTCCACACATAGGAACTTTGTTTTTGCTTCTCCGAAGATTTGAACGTTAACGAGGAACTTGGAAGATGGGGTGCTACCAACTCGGCGGCCACCTCTTTCATAATCCTAGCAGTGTACTTATTTAGTATTCTGATTGGCCTAAAAGGATGACTTCTAAGAAACATTAGCATTTAGGGAGAGAGAGGGAAGTCAGGAATGAGTATAAAATTTCACTATTTGAATTATGATAATTCAAACATCCCACATCTTATGATGTATATAAGAATGCATAGTGTTAATAATGGGATCAGGGCTAACGATGAGGAGATGTCAGGGCTGATGAGAAGTGCCCTATTCTTTTGGGATCACAAGAGCTCTTAATATTTCAAGTTTTCTATGAGTTGTTGTCAGTAAATGTTGGCTGTACAAATTCTCACTTAGAATCTCACTTTGAACACTTTTGCAGTCATTGAACCATTTTTCTTAAATGAATTTTGTGCAGAAATTGTCAGCTCTGGTTGTCCGATATAAGAACTGTGAGGTCTGTTATGAGCAACCCTAGGGTTTATGGGCTTTTGCTATCAGACTAGTTGTTGCTGTTCTCCTCATGTTTGGCTGCTTTCTTCCAGGGGCAATGTAGACCTCGTGGGTCTGAGACATTGCCAAAGGGTATTGTTGCCAGCACATCTGACTTGGAATTTCGCCCGCTGTGGGGATCACCGACTGAGAAGGTCAGGGGACAAAAAAAACTTATCTTTTACCAGAATCTGAATTGAATCAGAATGGCCTGATTAGTTGCACGATAATGTTGCTATAGGTGGAGGCTTCATTACAGTGTGGCTGGGACCTAATAGTATGTTAACTCACTTGAATGGAACCCATACTTCTGTTTCTCTGCAGAAAGTGTCCATCCCAAATGATCGTGATATGCAACTTTTATCCTAGTTCATGAGCATTGTTAGTTATGTAGGTTTTCATGAATCATGAAATTCCGTATTTGTAGATTGGTTATGTTTTTACTTAATACATAGATATTCCTTGATCACTTATCCAAAAGTTTTAGTTTACTTTGTATTGGTTGTTTTTGTTGCTGCCTGACAACATAAATTCCTCTCTCAGAAATTGAACATGAGCTTATTGGTTATGGCTGTTGGTAAGAAGCAGAAAGCAAATGTGGATAAAACCATGAGGAAGGTGAGATGTTTAATTCAAATATGTGAAATGTGCATATTTTCTCTTAAAGACCACATTGTAAAGTAGCTTGTAAAAAATCAGCTACTACCTCCGTCCCTAAATGAGTGTCAAATTTCCTAACTACCTTATCCCTTTTTATTTGTCAATTTTATAATTCCAATAACTAAAATATCCATATTACCCTTAATTAATACTAGTATATACTATATTTTATTTTTTCTTCCCCAATTTTCTATGTGATGTAAGGGCATATATGTCAAATTGTAAATTTTTTACACAAATTCCTAAACACTTTGGACTTATAAAAGTAGTTTTTTTGACAATGAATTAGGGACGGAGGTAGTATTATTTTTCAAGTATTTTCAATTAACCTGCAAATCCATGTAAATTGGCATAGCTGGTTTGTCTGTGTAGCGAAGATATTAACAACAATGGGTTTTATTTCTTAAGTACAATTGGGAACTTCAAGAGGAATTAGTGTTTTTTTTTTTTTTTTTGGATTTCTGGATGATAATATACCAACCTTTTGAGTCTTTGGATTGTAATATACCGACTTTTACTATTGGACAGCAATATCACTGACCTTTATACCAAGGTGACATTATTATATCAACAGTAACTAAAGGGGTGGTGAACCAGTCTCCATGTGGATGTGGTTGACGAAGGGGAAAAAAAAACCTGCCCAAACCAATAACCTCGTTAACCCCGCCGTTTTTCTAACTCACATTACAAGACATTTGGTTGGTTTTGCGCCATGTCAGTACGGAGACCGGATCACCACCCCCTTAGTCATTGTGATGGGGCGATTTTTTTTTTTAAAAACGCGGGTTAATGAGAAAAACGGAGAGTTAACGGGGTTATTGGGCAAGGACCGGTTATTTTCCCTCCGCCTGATACGTCAGCACGGAGACCAGTTCACTAATCACCACCCCTTAGTCACTGTTAGTATAATAATCTCACATAAGTATAAAGGTTATAGATATTGTTGTCCAATAGTAAAGGTCGGTATATTACAATCCAAAGTTCGGTATATTGTCATCCAATATCCTTTTTTTGGTAAAGATTGTGTACTATATATGTCATCTTTTTCTTGATTTGTAGTATGTCTTCTTTTTACGGCTAAAAAAATGCTTTTAATAATTTTTTTCTTTCTATCTCATTTTCTGAGAATCGAACAGAGCCTTACTGCATTTGTAATGCCTAGATGTTGGAAGTTTTTATAGAAAGAAAATTGGAGGGAAAATTCTCTTTCAATTTTTCACTTGTGTTAAAGGAGTACATAGTAATAAACTTTTCATGATTGCTTTTTTTTTTTTTTTGTCCAGACTCCAGATACAGAAAATTGTAAGATTGTTTCAGAAGGTGACTTTGTAGACTCAGCCAAATAGTCAAAGATTTATGGCTATATTTGCTCTGTAAGAAAAGGGTATCTTGTTTTCATCTTGCAGTTTATAAATAATAACTTCACTGTGGTGCTTTTCCATTACGACGGCAACGTGGATGACTGGGGGGACTTGGAATGGAGTGCCCATGCTCTGCATATTGCTGCTCAGCGGCGGATCCAGGATTTAAAATCAGTGGAGTCAATAATATTTTGCTAAAAAAAAATTGATGTTTAACAAGACCTAAAGTAAATTGAAAAATTTTCATTCATAATCAATTAACTAGCAATAATTCAATGAACTAGCAAGTAAATATTCCATATTTTAACAATTGATGATCTCCAAAAGTCAAATAGTATAGAAACATAGTAAGTTATGCATTCAATTAGTTAATTTTATTTCCACAACATTCACATAATTCAATTCATGAGTAGGTACTCTTGATTTGATAATATTGACTCATTTAATGAATCAATAAATACATACCCTAATTTAGCCACAAGAGAATTTTGAAAATACTAGAGTGTCACAAGAATTGCAAATGAATTGAGAATGGACCGTAGAAAAATCACAAATGATACTAAAAACTTAGAACTTAGAGAGTAATTTAAAATATAAAAAAATCACAAGAGGTTGAATTGAGAGAGTGGATATAGAAAGAAGGACCATAGGACAGAGACTGGCAAAGACATCGAGTGCATCATGCGGCAGCAAAGGACGAGCAGAGGTAGTTCCCGTCGTGCATCGACGGCGGTGAGTTCTCTGATTTTTAAATTAGTGGGTTTGTGGAGCAATTGTTATATAGTCTACTGTGGTATACCTACATAGATACACTACTTATATCTAATTATTTTTGAATAATAATCAATATTGATTATAAAATTCTTTATAAATTTATTAATATTATTATCAAAATAGTTAATCGATATTTTTTAAAGTTTTCAAAATTTCTCAAAAATTCACCGCATAAAAAATTGATGTATTTCAATATTAAGATATTGTACCTACCAATATTAAAAATTGTAAACTCGCACCTTGATCAATGGAAGCAAGCACGGAATCGGTTTTCAAAAAATCCAATAGTTGCGTCTACTATGGCTCGAACTCGCGCCATGATCGATGGAAGCAACTAAGCAAGCACTGATTCGATTTTCAAAGATATCCAATCACTGCGTTTACTAAGGCTTGAACTCACGCCCTCACAATTAAGCTTGCAATGCAGAGACCGTTGAACTAACATTCACTACACGCTTACTATTACGCATTATCTTTATATATACATATACATTTATATATTTTCTTTTCAGAAATCATTTTTTTTTTTTTCAAAATTCCAGTGGAGTCGCTTGACTCCACTGCTTATAAGCTGGATCCACCCCTGTTGCTGCTGGAAACCAAACTAAATGGTAACTATGTGGAACTGATTGGAATATACTTTATGAGGTTTTTGCATTTAAATAAGGAAAATTGGATTTTGATGAGCTGAACTATAGGGGACAATGGTAAGCCGATCTTTAGAATTGTATTACAATAAGCTAAACTATTGAACCCTTCGATTTTAGTGCACTACGACTGAGTTTACTCGGTGGTTTTCCTACGTGACACTTGTAGTAATTTCAAATTTTTATATATTGGATTGTAATAGTCCTAACTTTCATGGATATTTGATTGTAGTAGTCCAAACTATATCATATATTTGATTGCAGTAGTCCAAAATATCGTTCAACTTGAAGCAACTCGGTGATGGTATACTGAAATCCAAGAGTTCAATAGTTCAGTAGTTCAGTTACTGCCATACATTTCTAGAGTTAGGCTTAGCACTATCCCAACCCCTATAGCTTGGCTCACTAAAACCCAATTTTCCTTTAAATAATCCCACCTTAAAACATGACATACTCGATATGCTGAATGTCCAATATACACGCTTGTCGCAACTCTGCTTACAATATTTGCTTATCATTTCTCATTCAGGTGGTTTGCAAAGCGTTTCTTGCATCCAGATATTGTGGCTGAATACTCATATATTTTCCTCTGGGATGAAGACCTTGGAGTTGAACATTTCGATGTCCAAAGGTATCCTGTTCTTGTAAAATTCTCTCTGATTGTCCTGATTTCTGCTTCTTACTCCATCTATTGCAGTTATCTCTCTGTCATTAAAAATGAAGGCCTGGAGATATCACAGCCTGCAATTGGTCTACGTAAAACAAAGGCGTTACATCATAGAATTACAGCTAGACAAAAAGGAATGCTGGTGCACAGGTTATTTGATCACTCTTTCCTACTTTCTTACTGGGGCAAAACTAATAATTGTAAAGGTCTAACTTAGATCATGTACATTTCTGCTAATGTCTGTTTTGCTGCTAGGAAATATCATGGTATTACTGGAAAGATAACATGCTGTGAAAACAGTACTGAACCTCCTTGTACCGGGTAAAAATAATTGTGTATCATCTCATGTTTAAGGTTGCTCGTTTCCGTGGCTTATTTGGGATTAAGCAAGTCTCACTTGTACAGGTTTGTAGAAATGATGGCTCCAGTCTTCTCGAGAGCTGCATGGCGTTGTACGTGGTATATGATCCAGGTGTGTTCTTCACTACACCGAGAAACGTACATCTGTATCACATAGACCTAATCTGCAGTCAAGTTTTAACCAAATAATCTTTGCCATATGAAGCTCATGTATGTCATGATCACAAAAAAAAATGGTATATGATCCACCTAGAAGGTGCATATAGACACCCATAGCTACCAAATCACTTAACCTAGGTCTTGCTGGTACAAGTCACGATGAAAGGAAGATGAAAGAGAAAATTGCAAGGTAACAGCGGAAGCGAATAAAGAATCGAAATTGAGATGACGGATATTACGACAAAATTTAGGGGGAAAAAAAACGATAGAAATCGAACACCGGAATTACGTGGGAAACCGAAGAACTCGGAGAAAACCCACGGACGGCGACAACCAGAAAATAATCCACTATGTGAAAGGAGGAGTACAGCTTGATCACTATCACAGAGTGTGATGCGATCCACAAAGGAGATTACAATAACAATCTCTCAACACTCAACTCACAATCTATTGTGGTACAAGATAAAACTCTCACACTTACACTTCTTGTGTTTCTATTGTGGTGTATTGTCTAAGGGAAACTTGATCCCTATTTATAGGAAAGGGAGAACACTTACTTAGTGGTCCACTAATTCCATTAGTGCTCCACTAGCTCCACTAACTTAGTTAGGGCTCCACTAACTCCATTAGTGCTCCACTAACTCCACTAATGCTCCACTAACTCCACTAGTGCTCCACTAGCTTAATTAGTGCTCCACTAACTAGCTCCACTAATTTGGTCTCCCACTTAGTACCAATCAAGGTACTTAATTAGTCTCCCAAGGATCCAATGGGCCACAAAACCCAACAGAAGAAAACTAATACTAGATTCCCTCGGATACATGTACTAATAATTGTCTTTCCGCATGATCCTCCTCCACATTTTCGCTCATGCATAGTAGCCCAGATGAAGCAAACTACCCATGATAATTAAGACCCCCAGTTGAATATATCTAGTGCTGGCAAAAATTATGGTCCGGGTCAAATTGGTCAATGTCATTCAGACAAGAAATTGATGTCCGTTACCCAACTTTTTCTGGGTTTGCCAACTTTTTATGGTCGAACCAGATCAGACAATCTGACCAAACCTAAATTCAGGTTGTAATTGGGTCTGGAAAATAGAAACAAGAAATATTGCTTTCGACTTTCAATCTTTCTCAAAGTTTAGACAAAAAATATAACCCTACCCGGTTTTTCCGGGTCAGACAGATTCGAATAATTTGGGTAGGATTAGTATTTGCCAGCACTAATTAAACATATCATAGACATGTATGTTGTGTACTGACTTGAGAGTTATTTCACATCATGCCCTTGCTCCTTGCTTTGCAGAATGACTTGTTTTATGCATGGGGTGTAGACTATCACTTTGGTTATTGTGCTCAGGTAAAGCTTTCGTTAGGTGTTTTCTCTTGTTACTTGCTTGAATTCCTGACTATGCAAAGCTGTGATTGTAGGGAGACAGAACCCGAAATATGGGCATAGTAGATTCCGACTACATATACCACTATGGTGTCAAGACATTGGGCGGTGCAGCAACGAAAATGGTAAGAGCTCCTATCGATCGTGAAAATGTTGTTTTTGTTTATTGTCCTCATGGAATCGCAGAGTAAAGTTTCACCCACGACATTCTCTTTACCATTGGACTCGAGATATTCGGCTGCATCTTAACTGGATGCCACTGTAGCCAATCTAGTATCTAGTTTTGGTATCACGTATATTCGCTATGTCAACACCAGAAACATGAATATGATAGACTAAACCTTAATCAGAATTATGCACTGAACAACCTTAAGAAACCTGGGACTCATTTGGTGCATTTAGCCAACCCTACATATAGCACTGGCAAACATTCGGGTCGGACAAATTCAAACAATGTCAAAATTCGGACGAGAAATTCATGTCCGGACAATAGAAAAAAGAGTTTTTTTATGCCCGAATATTTGATCAATATCAAAATTTGGATGAAAAATCTATGTTCAGACCCAATTTTTCTGGGTCGGACAATTCGGGTATTCCAGGTCGGACAAAAATTTGTCAGCTCTACCTGCGTATTTGTTGGATTGTTGAGTACCCCATTAGTCCATTACAAGTTCATCACCTATGAGTTAAAATTGAGGGGTCTCACAAGGAATATGAGTTACTTATGTATCTAACATGGGGCAAACAAACTGTCATTTTCACATGCATATACATACTAGTTTCATTCAGATTCAGAATCAACAAAACAGGTAAGAATTGAGATCCTCACACACACAGATACCATATTATCGTGTTGTTTCGATAATTTATCAGAGGCGGAACCTCTAGGATTACTGATAGTGTCAATCTGTCGCAGGTACGGACCAGCTCTTACGAAGACATGTCCAAGTTTTTGAACAGATGGAAAAAGGCAGTCGAAGACGACGAGTGCTGGACCGATCCTTACCATCAAGCAAAGACTGTGGCTGGTATGGTCGATCGAAAGAACACGTAGAAATGCCATGTAAGATGACATACAGGACATTCAGAATGTAGACAAGAGGAAGACAGAAATGAAAGAGAAAATGATTCTTTGTATTTGTGTATATGCTGTACAAACTAGCTACCAGCCTACCAATGTATATATAGAGAAATGGAAGAGAAAATGAATTCTTGTGGGACACTACCGAGAAAGGCGAGAATATACCGTAAATGTCATAGATTTTGAGTTGCATACTTGCATTTGATACAAAATTTAGTCTAACACTTTATCGTAATTTTAATGAATTTATAATGTTTCTCCTAAATTTTTTCATTTTTTTATAGATTTTCTACTTTTGTTCCTTTTAAAAAAATCAAAATAATTAATCAGATTTTCGAAAAAATAATTTATAAATTCTTTTTAGTAACTACAATTCATTATTTGTTGGGGCAGAAATGAAAAAGCAAAGACAATATGCGGCAGGAACGAAAAAGTAAAAATGATGTGGAGGTGGATTTGATATCATTACAATCTAATTTTAGTTTTTATTGACCACCAAAATGTAAAATGAAAATAAGAATTTTATTGCAATACAATTGGAGGAGGTAGGGATTATTAATTTGTGAGTAAATAGTTTTGTTCTTTGGTTAGGTTAGATTGGATATAATTATCCCAATTTATCCAAATTTATTCAAACCTAACATAATTTCCAAAAAACCATTCACTCTAAAAACACAATTTTCCAAAAAAACATTATAACTTATCTTAACTTATCATAATCCAAATATGAAAATAACATAACCAAAGAACTTGGCCTTAAAATGGACTTTGATTGCCAACAAAAAAAAATTATTGGACGATAATATACTGAACTTTTGGCGTATTAGACAATAATGCACTGAACTTTTTTTGGACTCTAATACACCGAACTTTGAATGTATTCAACAATAATGTCTTCAGAACAATTCCGGTGTTGGTTCTACCTTGAGGTGTGGTTTTTCATTTTTCCAAGAAAAATATATTAGTCCTTCTGCTTATGTGTACTTTCTTATACGGAAAAAATTTTTCTGAAAAAATTAGAAAAACGACACCACAAAGTAGGACAAACACCGTGTCAACCGTCGACGGAATTGGTCTTAGTGCATTATTGTCCAATATCCTCAAAGTTCAATGTATTAGAGTCCAAAAAAAAGTCCAGTGTATTATTGTCTAATATCTTTAAAGTCTAGTATATTACTATCCAAAAATCAAAAAAAAAAAAAAAAAACTTGAAGAGTCATGAACAGTTGAACACGTTCATTCTCATTTCCATTTAAAATTTCCATTCACATTCCTATTCGGAATCCAAACTTTATATCCAAACTTAATAAACCAAACTTTATATCCATTTTGATCTAATAAACCAACCTTACCTTTTTGCTAATGGCATACCATACTTAACATTATATTTTTTTGATTGAACCTCCACCATTTTCCAGTCACCGAAAAAATGACGTGGAATTTGTTGTGCTGAGATGGACTGTTTTATAGCCGAAAAATAAAAGGAAATTGTTGATGGCTTGTATTTGTGCTGAGGTGGAGTGTTCTGACTCACAATTTCCCCCTCCCCCTCAAAAAACTTGCAGTAAAAATTAAACCCAGCCCGAACAAAAATAATCCCCCACAAAAAAAATGAAAATCCTCCTTAATCTTAATAGATGTCGTACTGTTCCATTAAACACACAGCCATCAACAATTTCCTTTTATTTTTTTTGCTATAAAACAGTCCACCTCAGCACAAAAAATTTCACGTCATTTTTCCGATCACCGAAAAGTAGTAGAGGTTCAATCAAAAAAAATATAATGTTAAGTATGGTATGCCATCAACAAAAAAGTAAGTTTGATTTGTTAGATCAAAATGAATATAAAGTTTGTTTTATTAGATTCCAATTTTCCATTTTAATTCCCATCAAATGGCAAACGGGATTTGGCGCAAAGCAAAAAATTCAGCCATAGAACCGACGAGCGAATGCCCTAATTTGCGCTGCAACAGTCCATCAATCCAGGTATTCTATCAATTTCACATCCTTGTGCTAATGATTTTGGTATATATTGCATTAATTCGGAATTTCGGATGATTCGCCCAATTATTGAAAATTCTGATCACATTCTGTAGGTACTGAACATGAATTTACCTCCTTTTTTTGGCTGATTGAAGCGAAATTTTCGGATTATCAAGCAACAGAGATGTCGATAATAGCGATACGAGAGCACCGCCGAATCTTCAGTTCAGACTGCTTATCGAGCTGCCATTTTCGTCCTCCATAGTCCCGGCATTACTTCGTCTTCAGGTGGCTTCTCTCTTCTAGGTCTAGGTTTATGCTGATTTTACTGAGCTCTCTGAACATGTCAGATTATATCTTTTTTTGTGTCCTTGATCTTTTACCCCATATGTAGGAAGGGCTCAATAGGTGGTTTTCTTGTTGAACTTGATTCTGAGTTGCATGTTCTATCAATTTGAATTGTTGTCAATGAAATTAATGAGGGAATTAACACTGTGATAGAAACGTGACAGCAACAAAACGGAACCAAGTTGATATGAAGTTGGCATACTTTGATTATGACTTGGAGAAAACAAGTGATTTGATATTTCTTGGAAGTTTTAGATTTGTAGAACAGACTCCAAAGAACATGATACGGCATGTTTTCTTCCCAAAATTACAGAGTAGACTTTGGAATGATTTACCTGACCAACAGTTCGATTCAAAAGGTTAACCTTGGGTCCGCCTGAATCAGCCTCTTCATGCATTTTGTGCATGGAGGTAAGAATGCCCACATTTGGATCCCCCCAATACCTCATGTCAACGGGACCTCACTAGGGTTTGTTGCAGACTTGTTCTTGTTGTGATAGTTCGATTCGAACCATTTAAAAATGCGTGCATTTGAGCAAGATTTGAGGGCCTGAATAGTCATGGATTGAGCCCGCTGTGGTAAAGGCAGTGTGTTGACCTTGGTTATTACCGCATGTGATTTTTGGGTTATCTAGAAAAAAAAAATGAACTGAAGGGTTTTTGGGGGAATTAAAATCCCTCTTTAGAGATTGAAAAACAATTTTGTCAAAGTCTCTCTACTTTTGGGTGAATGGGAAGTGTAGCTCTTCCTCTTTTGATGTGGTAGATTTTGTGGATAGTTTGTTATTTGGTTGTACATAACTTTGTATGGTGCTAGTCTAGCATCAGTTCTTTGAATCCTATTATTCATATATATCCTTTTCTTTCTTTTCTTCTTTTTTTTTTTTAAAGAAGAAGGTTCACCTGTTTTTGTTCGACTTCATTAGGAAGAACATTCTTTTGATTTTACGTGCCACATTTTTAAGAGCTCAGGGGCTTTTTGTTGTATGGTGAGGACCTGAGAGTAACCATTGAACCTCAACTCCAAAAGAGTAGAATTGTTTCGCTTCCTCCCTTTTCTGGTTTCGCCATGTTTCTTCCAGGAATTTGAACTACTCCCTATTAAAGACCTTGCCTCTACAATGCACATTTGCTAACATTGTGCAGCTTTCCCTAAAGACCACAGATCATCTTGCCATCTAATCTATTCAAGGATGCACCTGAATATATGGCTGGGTAATTAAGAAAGTGTGGCTAACTATCTCCTTTGGGACGGACAGTAGTCACTTCATCAAATAATTTCAGTCAACAATATGGTGTCTCCAGCAATTGGATTTAAATGCACTTTTTTTTCTCACTCTGTAGCTGTTAAAGTGTGTTCCACAAGGCAAATGAATATTAAGCTTGTCCATTGATTCATGAAAAAAACTTTAAAACGTCAAGAATATAATAACACAATCATGGTCATATATATCAATTCTTTTGCATTTTGTTTTTGTAGCCTATTTTAAAGCTTATGGGATTTGGAAACGCATGCATTGTGCATCTAAACTGTTTGATTGCCCAATGATCCCAATTCAGGACCTTAGGATTAGGGATTACCAATTGCAAAAACTGTAGAATAATATTTTACCTTCCACCTATACAAATGGGTCTATGGCAAACATGACATCAACATATGATTAACTGAAATTTGGCCAAAAGCTGATGCTGTTTAATCTGCCTAGCATGAAAACAATTGATTTGACGTATTTGGGCAAATTTATGTTTGCAAAAGAGACATGAAGATGACACGATTATCAATTATTCAATACTCAATAAAATCCAACTCATTTTTGCTAGTTCTATTTAACTCCTGCCTCCTTTATTTCCCCCCATCTCTAGTTTCTCCCTCTGTTTCTCTCACATTCTTCCTAACAAGATGAATTTCTTCAAATCTGTAAGTATGCCAAGCCAGGGAGGGGGGGTGGGGGTTGTTTTTCCCGCATTTGTGCTCATTGACCGATTGCGTAGTTTTGATTTGCTATTCTTAGCTTTCTCAGTTAAAGTTATTCCATTTGCACTGTCTATGGTTTTTCGGTTTATAACATGTTGCTTTTGGGGGTTACTGTTTACTTCATCCTGTGCTATTCTTATCATTGTGATTGGCGTTTCAAGTATATGGACATGAATCCTTCTTTGCTGCAGAAAACAATTCCAGTTTATGATTCTATGACTATATGCTCCAAGAGTTTGAGCCCATCACACATAATCATGATGATTAATCTAAACTTGAGAATTGAAGCATTATGTCAATTTACTGTTGGTTCCATTTTGTTGTATTTTATTTGTCTTTGTTTTTTTACTCAAAGTTGGAGCTACTATTTTTCAACTTGGGATAGGTGTTGAAAGAACTTAAATGAACCCCTCTCCTACTTCCATAGCATACAATCCCTCCCTAATTTCCGATTTCATAATTCAACTTTTTCTACGTGCGGCTTTTATATATGGGCATCATCCCCTTGGTGTCTCGTTAATATAGTTTGTTGAGTACTCATCAAAAAAGTTTCTGATTTCGTAGGAGGTAACCCATGTAAGGCCTACAAGACACAGATCCTTAAAAGCCCTTCCTATTCTGGCTTTACTATGTGCTATTGTTGTCATCGGCCGTGCATTTGTTGTAATGCATGCAAAATTGGTAAGTATAGTCGCTGATAATTGTCCCTGTCTATTCATGCACTAAATTTGGTTGAGTATTACAATATGGCATAGATCATACTATCCCTAAGCACTTTCACATGGCATGCAAATGCATCTACTAAACTTTCTTCACCATCCACAGTTTCTGCCTAGTCAGTCCCTATGTCGTCTCAGAGTTAACTACAGTAAGCCGTACAAGCCTGGGGCAAGGGATAAGTGCCAAACTATTGGTGACAAAGGCCCGTCAATCCAATAATCCCCTCGCGTGGGAATTTTTTTGCTTCCGCCAAAATTTGAACTTTGGTGGGGAGCTTGGAAATGGGGGTGCTCAACTTGGTTACAATCTTTTTCGTAATCCAAGCAGTGTACTGATTTACCATTCTGATTGACCTAAAAGGATAACTTCTATGAAATCGCATTTAAGGAGAGGGGCCAGGGAATGAGTATAAACTTCCTTTAAGGGGGATGATGATAATTCTAGCATCCGATATCTTATGATATATATATATATATATATATATATATATATATATATATATATATATGAAAAAGCACAATGTGAATAATGGGATTAGTAATGGTGGGGAGGTGTTTGGGCTGATGAAAAGTATGCTATGCTTTTGGGGTTACAAACTATTTCAGGCGTTCTTTGGCTTATTGTCAGTAAATTTTGGCTGTACAAATTCTCACTTAGAATCATCACTTCAGTCATTGAACCATGTTTCTTAAATGAATGTCGTTGCAGAAATTGTCAGCTATGGATGTCATGAGAACAAGATATGCAAAGTGTGAGGTCTGCTATGAGCAACCGTTGGGTCTATTGGCTTTTGATGTGGTAGTAATTGCTGTTTCTCAACAAAATAATCTTTTTTCTCATGTTTGGCTGCTTTCTTCCAGGAGCAATGTAGACCTCGTGGGTCTGAGACATTGCCAAAGGGCATTGTCTCCAGCACATCCGACTTGGAATTCCGTCCGCTGTGGGGATTGCCACCTGAGAAGGTCAGAATAATATGGTTTTCTTTGACCAGAATCCAAAACATAATGGCCTGATTTTAGTTGTACAATAAGGTTGCATGAATCTATATCCCCCCCCCCCCCCTCTTTTCTTTCTCATCTCTTTTCCTGTCCAAGGAATTTTATTGTCATGGGTGGAGGCCAGGCTGTGACATAATGGTATGGTAACTCTCTTGAATGGGTGATCAGGGGAGAAAAAAAAAAAAAAAAAAAAACTCTCTTGAATGGAGCCCATTCTTCTATTTCTCTGCAGAAGGTGTCCATGTCAAATAATCATGATGTATAGCTCTATCCTAATTAATGAGTATTATAATCAAAAAACGACTAATAGGTATCCATATTTTGATGTAATAATTTTAAGGGCCCTATATTTTGACAAATAATTGTGGGGTGACATTATCTTTGTTGTAATTATTTATTGGGGATATTCCGACCTATTTTCCAATCAAAAAACGCGCAAAACAATGATTTTGGTGTTTAATTTTGTTTTAATTGAAGCCAACTGCAATTTTAGGCCTCAATGTTTAGGGTTGGTCAAATATACAGAACCCTAATTACAATAAATACTGCAATTAATGCATTGTGTGCTGGAAAATAGGTCGGAATGTCTCCTAGAAATAATTACAACAAAAATAATGTCACTCCACAATTATTTGTCAAAATATAGGACCCTTAAAATAATTACATCAAAATATGAGGACCCTTTCGTTGTTTTTTGGTATTTTAATTATGTAGATTTTCATGAACTTCTCTATATTTTGAGTGATTATATTTACTTTACCACATGTCTACAATATATTCTTTGATTACTTACCAAAAACAAATTAGGTTTAGAATAGTACTTTAAATTGTTTGGTTTTGTTGTTGTCTGACACTCTGACACAAGCTCCTCTCTCAGAAGTCGAACATGAGCTTATTGGCTATGGCTGTTTGTAAGAAGCAGAAAGAAAATGTGGATAAAACCGTAAGGAAGGTGAGATGTTTGATTCAAATAATGTAAAATGTGCATATTTTCTTTCAAAATACCTCCTAAGTAGCTTGTAACAAATCAGCTAATATTATTAAAGTATTTTCTATCAACCTGCAAATCCATGTAGATTGGAATAGCTAGTTTGTCTGTGTAGCCACTAGCCACTAGCCAGAGACGAAGTTAGCCTTCTAATTCAAGGAGGCCAAATTAGACTTCACTGGTCCTAAATTAAATTTTTATATACAATAAGAAAAATTTGTAAAATCATAATTTTGAGAGGTCATGTTTGTTAATTTACACAGCTATTAAAAAAGAATCTGTCAACAAGAATTTTACCATTTAAACTTTGTTAATTGATACTTATAGTAATCTAACTTTCTATAGACCAATAAGCAAAGAGTCTATTTTAAAAATTAACACATATTTAGAAACACATTCTTGAATTATTATATATTTTATATATATAACGTATCGAGCAATGGTTATAAATTCATTAAATTTTAAATAAATATATTAGATGTGGTTAATTATATGACAAGGAAGAAATAATTATGAACATTTAGAACAAATATGTATAAATTATTAGGGCCAGCCGGCTGGGGGGGCCATGGTGCCCTTTGGCCCTAATATTCCTTTTTTTTCATGGAGGCCCTAATATTCCTTTGTCCCTGCATGTAGCACAGATATTTACAACAATAGTCTTTATTTTAGAAGTACAATGTGGAATCTCAAGAGTGTTCAGCATTCTCGTAAAAATATTGTGGCTCATAGATTGTCTTGAGGTATAGTAGGATATTTCACACAATCACACCTATATTAGATGCGCCTGGAGCATGTGCTCCAGAATGTTTGTAGTGAACAATTGTAATAATAAGAATGAAGAATCATAATAATAAGAGTGAACAATCGTAGTATTTGGAGCATATGTTCTGGGTGCACCTAATAAATTGCAGAAAAAGCAAGCTACATTGTTAGTTTTTGACCTTTTGTACTGATATGATATGTGTATTTCCAAAAATATCTCATCTTTTACTTGATTTGTAGTTTGTCCTTTGTTAATGACTAAAAGCAAATGCATCTAATATTTTTGTTCCCCCTTCTGTCTCTTTTTTCCAAGAATCAAACAGCCTAAATGTGGGAAGTTTTTGTGGAAGGAAAATTGGAGGGAAAATTCTCTTTTAGTATTCTCTTGGGTTCAGAAGGACTATATAGTTGGTAGATTTTTTACCATTGTTTTCTTTTTTTCTTCTTTAGTCCAGACTCTAGATTCATATTTTTTTCCCCCTTAAAAGAAGTTGTTTCTCAAACTTTCCTGGTCCAAATACACTAAAGATTGTTTTAAAGGGGACTTTGTGCATTTAGCCTTGTGGTCAAGATTTATGGTTATATATGTTATGTAAGAAAAGGGTTTCTTATTGTCATCTTGCAGTTTCTAAATAATAACTTCACCGTGGTGCTTTTCCATTATGATGGCAATGTGGATGACTGGGGAGACTTGGAGTGGAGTGCCCATGCACTGCATATTGCTGCCCCAAAGCAAACTAAATGGTAACTACGTCTATGTGGGACTGATTGGAACTTACTTTATATCGCAATTCTGCTTACATTCTTTGCCCATCATTTCTCATTCAGGTGGTTTGCAAAGCGTTTCTTGCATCCAGATATTGTGGCTGAATACTCATATATTTTCCTCTGGGATGAAGACCTTGGAGTTGAAAATTTCGATGTTCAAAGGTAGCATGTTCTCACAAAATTCTCTCTGATTGTCCTGGTTTTTCTTCTTACGCCCTCGTCGATTGCAGCTATCTCTCTGTCATTAAAAATGAAAGCCTGGAGATATCACAGCCTGCAATTGATCGAGAAAAATCAATGGAGTACCATCATGCAATTACTCTTAGACGAAATGGAACACTGGTGCACAGGTTATCGCTCACTTTCCTGCTTTCTTATCAGGGCAAAAGTTTTATACTTTCAACTGTGTATAAAATTGTTCCTTTCTAACATCCGATTGATGCTTAAATGTATTTTAGTCCTTTGATATCTGCCATCAGAAACACCAGCAATAGTAGAAGTTTTAACTTAGACCATGTACACTTTGGCTAATGTCTCCTTTGCTGCCAGGAGATATCATGGTATTATTGGAAAGATAAACTGCGATGAAAGTAGTACTGAACCTCCTTGCACCGGGTAAAACAATTGTTCTTCTCCCCTTTTTTTCTCTTGGTCTTTCCCTCTGTCGTCTATTGTGTATGATCTCATCTCATGTTCAAGATTGATTACGTATCACTCGTTTCCATGACTTCTTTGGGATTAAACAACAGGTTTGTAGAAATGATGGCTCCAGTCTTCTCAAGAGCTGCATGGCGTTGTACATGGTATATGATCCAGGTGTGTTACATCCGTATTACATAGATGAAATATGTAATCAAGTTTTGACCCAATGCTTGTCATTTGAAGCTCACATTTGTCAACATCACAACAAAATGAGTCATTCATTCACATCAGATTCATTTCTTGTTCCCAACGCGAGCAATATATTTGTGTATATTTGTGTAATACATTTGCCCTTCTTTGTATCTTTCCTTTTTCCTTTTCTTTGTAATTCAAGATTTAAAGTCCTTTCCCATCCACCAAGAACGTGCATATAAGCACTCCTAGCTGGTTCATTTAACCCAAGTCTTTTATACAAACAATGGTGAAAGGATGAAAATGATACCAGATTCCCTAGCAATTGTCTATCTGCAGAATCCCCCCTTCACATTTTCGTTCATGCATGGTAGCCCAAATGAAACAAAATACCCATAATAATTGGGACTCTTTGTGCTGTGTGCTGACCTGAGAGTTATTTGAGCATCTTACCCTTGCTTCTTGTTTTGCAGAATGACTTGGTTCATGCATGGGGTCTCGATTTTCAATTTGGTCATTGTGCACAGGTAAAGCTTTCCTGACGACTGACAGTAATCATGTCTTCCCTTGCTTCTTGCTTGAATTCTTGACTTGCAATGCTGTGATTGTAGGGAGACAGAACCCAAAATATTGGCATAGTAGATTCTGACTATATTATCCACTATGGTGTTAAGACATTGGGCGCGGCAGCAGCAAATATGGTAACTGCTCTTGGATTTTTGTTTATTTTTTTAGGAAGGGTAAGTAGGGCCACCTATTGAGCTTCTATCTCAGTGTTCACCACCACTCAACTCTTGAGGCCAAGACCAAGCGGTAAGACCAAACTACCTTGACACGCATGGCCCATCAACCCCACAATTTCTAGACATAGGAAACTTTTGCTTCTGCGAAAGTTTGATCCTTGCTGGTAAGAACCCTTGGATGTTAATCGCCAGTGAATGTTGTTGACTTAGTTTGTTCTCTTCCTTTCTCATGGAATCACAGAGGGTTTCGTCGACGATATTCTCTTTCTCACTGGCCTCAAGATCATCAGCTGCATTTTAATTGGATGGCACACGGTACCCAATGTAGTGTATGGTTTTGGTATCATGTATAGTTACTATGTTATTCAGACTTATTGTCACTAAGATTCCCATTTTAGTTATCCGCATCACAAAATGAATAGGATTATTAAACCTGTATCAGAATTATGCATAGAACAACCTCAAGAAGTTATCAGATATAAGCCACAGGCATCAATTAGTTCATACTGTCAAGGTGTCACTTGGGGGTCGACCATGCATATTCGATGGAGTGTTGAATACATATTACAACTTCAGCAGTTATCATCGCTGGCCTGGATCTATAAACCATTGGTTCTTTTGGGTTGTTAGGACTCGAGGGTAAGGTTATTACAATCGGGATCCTAACTCGGATCTATGGTGTAGTTAGGATTGGAATTAACCCGCATAGGATCATGGATCGGAATGTAGATAGTAGAATCGCATTGAAGATTTTGGATCATAAAATCGTAGGATCTTAGATCAGGATCGAGATTTTAATGACTATGCTCAGGGGTAACACATTCAGCCATGTTTCTCTTATTCAATGGAGTCTAAATGGGACCTGCTAATTAGCAACTAGCTGGCATACTCATATCCTTTCCAAAACAAAGGTTGCTTCTTATCATATTCTTACTCGTCCTTTTGCATTTGCAGGCAGCAGCAAAACCTGGTGAGCCCAACATCAGAGATGAGGTATGTCTTGAAACGAACTTGATGTTCTTCGTGTATCCCGATTTTTTTCTTAGCTACGAAACAATACTCAAATTTCACATGGCAATCTTCAAGGATGGTGGTAGTTGCCTTTCAATTTTTTTTCTCGGATCTTTTAACAATGGAACAAATAATTCTTTTTGTATGGTGATGTGCATGCTTAATATCTATCTCCTCTCGCTTAGACCAAGCAAAACTGACGCAATCTGAACACATATCCAACCCAACCCGAAGATGTCACAACTAGTAAATCTGAAATTACCCAACCTGACTCGGTTCCAACCCGATTCTATTTTTCACCGAAGTTATCTATCTTCGCAAGATAAGCTTATTGGACAAAAATGACAACCCGAAATCAACTTGACCCGAATGTGACCTAAACCGAACCAATACAAATCTTGTTGGCCCAAATATGACCCAATCCGACCCGAATGATCCAACGGTAAAGTCTACTCTTACTATGCAATGGACTCACAAAGACTAGTGTAGGGCATAGTTTGCCCCTCAGATTACATGGGACTGGTTGGCTTTGATACCAGATCGCATCCTAGCACAACAAAGTCCGACAGCGCAATCAACAAAAGTTAGGGTTTCCAGTTTCCACCACAATCGTCCTCTTTTGAGGTGATAGATTTTATGGATAGTTTGTGTTTTGGTTGCATATAACTTTGTATGGTGTAGTATTATTAATATGTATCTTTTTCCTATTAAAAAAAATGGTAAAAATGAAGGATCTCTTGTTCTTGCACTTGCATGATGCCATAGTCCACAGTATCTTGCAAGGAAATTGGTTATTTCACTAGCTATCTAATACGAGGCAATCAAACTGTCATTTATAAACATACTAGATCTCACTTCTCAGTATTCAGATCCAGATTCAAATGGGTTAGGATTGAGATTCTCGCACAACATACCGAAGATAATTTATATCACCATGTTTAGATAATTGATCAAAGGTAGAACCTCTAAGGGGTAAGGTTGTTAGAGTCAGTATCCTAGCTCAGATTCATGGGGCAGTCAAGATCGGAATTAACCCACGTACGATCGTGGATCGAAATGTAGATGGTAGAATTGCATCGAGAATTTTGGATCATAAAATCATAGAATCGGGGATTTTGGTAACTATGCTTAGGGGTTACTGAAGCATCAATCTATTGCAGGTACGGAGCAAGTCTTACGAAGAATTGTACGAATTTAGGAACAGATGGAAAAAAGCAGTTGAAGATGACGAATGCTGGACTGATCCTTTCCCCCAGTCAAAGAAACACTGGAAGCTGATACCATAAATTGTCCATGGATGTCGCAAGCAGAACTTTCATGTGGTATACCATACAGGATACTCTAAGACAGGGTTTCTATCTTGTTAACCACAATTCCGTGTCTCTCGCTGCACTGCCAAGCCTGGCACAATTTCAGACACAACATCCTATCTCGGTGGAATGTTGAGCAGAATTTTTGTTTCTGTTTTTCTGATGTAAATAGGGTTATCAGTTATCACTTATCCCTGTGGTTTTCGTTTGCGTAATTGTTTTCTTGCTTCCCTTTTTCGGAGTCCGCTCTATTGTATTGTTGAGCTTCAACCAAGGCCATTTTTGTATGTGTCACAGAGAATAACCTATGCAGAGACATTTCAGCAAAAGCTATGCATTGTCTAGGCCAATTTTACTGTAACTTTCTGTGAGAGCTTATTTTTATCAAACTAACTTTTTTCCCAACAAAAATTTATTCTTCAAAAAGTAAGCTGAAAAGAATAGCCTTAAAAATTTATCACTCCTACTCAGGTGCAACAAAACATGAACCTAAATTGTAGATAAAGACTCCCCCTCAATTTTGTGTATTTGTGATTTGTTGGATATGATGATATACTTATGCAATGTTTTGAAATGTGGCATTTATAGGCCTATAACTATAATATTAATAGCTCATGTTTGTATTCACTTCACCATCAAGAATGTGAATAAACTCAGGGCATGTTCTTTCCAAGTTTATCTTTAGAAAACTAAGTTCATTGTACGTTTAGTTACTAACTTTAGAATACGTTATGTAAAAAGCAATCAAAATAAGTCATGAGAGAATAGACTCACTCTTTCACTAGTTGGTGAAAAAACTGACCGTAATTGTGTATAATAGCCTTAGTATCACACAAGTTCCAGCACAAGAGTCAACCGACAAAAGTTGGCCTAGATAGTTTATTTTTACTGTTCTCTTGCTCCATTGCCGAAAAGGGGCAAAATTACAACCGACAATTCCGGAGTAGCTCGAATCAGACTGATGGGTAAAATTATCTCCAACAATTCAAAACTAGCTCCAACTACATCGAATCCAACTTGTTTGATCACATATAAAAACTCTTAATACCACATTGATATCAAAAGCACCACATTGATATCATGCAAGTCACAAAAAGAAACCTATGACAACATAAATTAACACAATCTAGAGACCTAGTATGATGGCATCATCATGGCTTACTTCTCTGATGAGTTAGGGCCCCTCTTCTTTCCGAATCCAACAACTGCAAACAAAGAAATAAAACAGTTAGTATATCACAGCATAGAACTGGAAAACTGAACTACTCTGGAAATAACTACAGCATTCATCCTCGTATTTCCATTATCAGGCTCCATTAGTTGTATGTTGCACAACAACAAGGCAATGTTCATGTCACTAGTAGGACCAGTAACCAACCTCAAATGTTGATCGAGTTATGCTAAACCAAAACATTTCAGCAAAGACAAAACAACAATTCCTGTAATAAACTTGTGTATGCATAGAATCTTTATTTGATATAAGTTAATACGTAATTCCAACAATCCAACATTACAACCACTATCTATCAAACACACCATCTCAACTTACTCATATACATACCCTCATAACTCAAATTATAAACATCATGGTTAAGAAAACAGAAAAAAGAAGACACCATTTGAGAGATTTGCTACTCACGACAGTAAGCACAATCTAATGCATCAGAAGCACAATAACAATAACGCACAGAATGGTTTGCAACATTTGATTTAGGAGCGATAGACTAAAATACGCAAGATTAAACCCTAAACAAACCCTAAACCCTAAATCTAAACACAAGATTAAATAGATTAGGTACCAGCAGTGACGAAACGGCGGTTGTACTGCATGCGCTTGTGAGCGCGTCCTCTGGGCTTCTTCTTCTTGTCTTGCTTGGCAACCTTCGGCGTTTGCCCTCTAACCTTACCGGCACGGGCCAACGAACCGTGCACCTTACCTGCACTCAAACAATCAAAACAAAAAATCAAATATTTCTCTCAACAGTCAACACAACCTAAGGCATTTGCAAAATTAAGCAATACCCATTATTAGAGTTTCTACGCCTTCTTCTCTTCTCCTCTTCTCTTCTCCGCCGCTTGAGGTTGAAGCACAAATGCAGGCAGGCAGAGAGACAGACGGTCAAGGAGGAGATATTTATACCTAGGGTTTATAACTCTATATTTTTGCTTATCCGGGCTTCATCGTTGATTCGGGTAGAGTTTACATTGGGTTGGGCTTTAACACAAACATGGATGATAGTCAAGTCCCAATCCGAATTCGAATTCCACTGGAAAAAACTTTGAATCCGACCCCGATTATAATTGGAGTAGGTATGGAGGTGACCACCTCCGATCCAATTAAGTCCGATTATAGTCTATCCGATTAAGTCCGATTATAATAATTAATATAAAAAATTAAAAAAAATGAAAATTATATTAATATGACCGATTTTTTTATAATATATTGTAAAAGTTTAATTTTTTTCTTTTTTTTTAAAGGGAAATCGTGTATTACTATTAGCCATTAGCCCATTAGGATTTCATTTCATCAATTTCACTTCACATGCCCTACGCATCTCAGCCTCCACCCCCGGGCTCTCATCGTCCCGTTCACTTCACCGCCCTCTTCTGCGCATCCCAGCCCCCGGGCTCCCATCCCAGCGTCGCTGCCACCATCATCCACCAACTTCACTTCACTGCCTTTGATTTCTTCTTCCGGGTTCCAAGTTCCAAGTTCCGAGTTCTGAGTTCAGCGTCGTTACCATC
The DNA here is from genome assembly GCA_029582165.1 of Portulaca oleracea. Lineage (NCBI taxonomy): Eukaryota > Viridiplantae > Streptophyta > Magnoliopsida > Caryophyllales > Portulacaceae > Portulaca > Portulaca oleracea. The sequence continues at coordinate 60,462,991 of CM055868.1, read as the reverse complement.
ATCATCTCCAATTCAGTCTCCTCTGACCTCTCTGCCTCTCTCTGTTTGCGTCTGTCGTCTGGCCCATCTCCCCTCTCTGTCTCTGCCGATCGGCGCGTCTGTCGTCTGGCCCATCTCCCCTCTCTGTCTCTGCCGATCGGCAAACTATCTCACGACAGTCGACCGCGACGTTAGGACCACTGCTCGCAAACATTTTTAACAACTATTGTTGGTGTTTTATTTTAACAAGTATGACATATAATCAGATGTAATCGGAGTTAGAAGTAATCGGAGTCGAAGGAAATCATTTTATGGAAACGTATAACAGCTAATCGGAGTCGGAGGTAATCTGATTACCTCCGAGTCCGATTACCTCCGATTAAGTTTGGATTTAGAGGTCCTCCGACCTCCGTTTAATCGTATTGGAGGTGGACCACCACCTCCGATTATTAATTGGAGCGAAGGTGGAGGTACCTAGATTCGCCTCCGACTCATTGACATCCCGTTACACAAAGGAGTTTGGGTTCTGCTACATTCAGTAACTAGTTTTTATGCCCATACAATGCATGGGTTATTCTATCCTTGACGATATGTTCTACACACATTTAATACTCTAAGTAACATAGAAGGACAAAAAAAAAAAACAAGATTAATCCATAATTGTTAAAAAGTTGAACATAACAAATAATATTAATCAAAAGAATAATTAGTATAATATAACATAAAAGTAATATGAAATATTAAAATTGATAAAGATACCTCAAAATGAGTTTTTAAAGTTGGGGTACCGAAAAATAGTTTCTCCGAATATTGGAGTACCTCTCAGCAATTTTTTGAAAGAAAATGGTAAGAAACCTTGAAGAAGCACTCAAGCTTTATCCCAACAATGGAGAGATGGTCAAAGAGCTTAAAAGAGCTAGCGACATGATGCAAAATCAGGTGCCTATTGAACTCTAAGGACTACGGGCAACATTAAACAAAATTATGCCTGATGAAGTTGTCAAATCTTAAGGAGACCACTTCAAGATGTTTTTTCAACATTGAAAACAAAAATTCATTTGGCTGAACCGTCACGCTTATGAAACAATCATTGCAGGATTTCCAAACTATGTTGTAAAAGAACGGATTAAACCGCCCAATTTGACCCCGAACATAAACCTTATGATCCTCTCACCAATCCAGTTTCTCCTTTCAACACTGTTTCTAAACCGGTTACTCAAAGTACATCAACATCAGCATCGCGATAAAATACAGTAATCATTCCAGCAGATCAGATTCTATCCAACACTAAAGAATCAATGTCTGACGTGAAGCCGCCATCTCAAGGGGGAGCTTGATACCGACCACCTGGCTGACAACGGAGAACCATGAAATCAGATAACCTTCTGCAGATATCGAGTCTTTAGAAACACAAGTGTCCCCGACGAGGAGCTTCATCAAGTCATTTGTCCCACAAGGGTGCAGGGTGTACCACGGTCTGTTCAGAAACGGATGCTCCTACAAATACGATTTTGAATCAAATTAACTGTCATCAGGGCAACTCAATAACTTCTCTTGTATGTATGCGAAACGCATTATACTACTCTCAAACTCTTCATTTCAGCTTAAGTACCCAAGCTAGAGACTGACCAGATTGAATGGATACATGGGGGTGTTTCACTGTCAGCTTTTTGGGGTAGCTTTTAGCTTTTTAAACATTGTTAGCTTTTCGACCAAGGTGAAAAAGCTACATGAAGTGTTTGGTAACAAACTTTTCATATTGCTTTTTGGACCCAATAAGCTAGTTTTCAAAAAGGTACTTGAGGAAGCTTTTTACAAAAAGCTAGTTTACCAAACATCTTTCCTACAATCAGCTAACCCAAAGAACTAAAGTCAAACAGCTAATTCAAACAGCTATCAGCTAACAACTACTAGCTATTTGCCAAACAAGGGCATAAAACGCAATACTTTAGTCCAAAATACACAACACTAAAGATGATGGATAGCCCACCTCATGTGGTCATTTGCCTGACATAACCCTCCTAGTGTGGGTCCCATTGACACATGGTTTAAGAGATCCAAATGTAAGCAACCTTACATCTATGGAAACACTGAGTTGTAGTTAGTGCGATTTAATATATGCAAATGTTGCATCTCTTTCACATTTGTCATCCGTCAAGGATGTTCTTCACTTCTTAACATGGTGCATATATCCATCAAAAGAGGGTTGATGTGTGCGATAGGTCAGTGGCCAAAGAACTTTACTTCACATGTAGAAGAATTCCACAACATTTGATATAAGCAATACTAGTTCATTATGTACAGCACAATTTCTTTCCGAGAAACATCTAAGACTGTAAGGTAAGGAATGAGCAAAACAAAGTCAGATGTATGAAAAGTAAATTTACCTGTTGAGTAATAAATGTCCACCTTGCTTCTGTCAGCAGCTTAGCGGAGTTTACCGGAAGATCCCTTTCGATTTGATCTAACGTCAGAGTTTGTCCGCCTGCAAAAAGAGAAGCCAGAAACAGCAATGACGCACGAATACGATCCATCTGATTATCTGAACATTGGATGGACCAGAGAACACCAATATCATATCAGCACCATAGTTACCATGATCATGAATTGTTTTACAGAATCTAGAGTTGGCAAAATTTTGTCAGACCCGGAATACCCAAATTGGTTGACCCGTAAAAAACCAGGTTTGGATATAGATTTTTCATCCCAATTTTGATATTGACCTAATATTCAAACATAAAATTTCTCTTTTTTTCTATTGTCCGAACCCGGTTTTAGCTTTGTCCGAATGGTCCGACCCGAAATAAAACCGGGTCCGGAAATGAATTTCTCGTTCAAATTTTGACATTGACCGAATTTCTCCGACCCGAATTTTTGCCAGCGCTAACAGAATCTATAGTTCACCAGTTTCGTGGATGAACAAGACAGAGGTCTATCACAATAAAAACACATACCACTGTTGTACCCACGGAAATACAATACTGGAATCTTGTAAGAACTGCTATACACAATATGGAAGTCATAGTAGTGCACTTCATCGGCACCCTGTTGAAGATCCTGGAAGACAGAAACACGTATAACATTTTTCGGTTGTAAATCATACTCCATAATCATTCCCATAACATAGTACTCAAGTGTGTCATAAGAGATTCAAGTTCTCTACAAACAATTTGAACAGAGCATTTCATACCAGCACTGCAGGATCAGCAGACACTTCACTCTCCAAACAGCTCGGCTCTTCTTTCCCGGAATGATCAAGCTCAACATCGTCTATCTGCATATATCATAAAAGGACAATAACGGGAACGAAGAGTGAAGCGAGCATCCTCATATGCTTGTTTAAATCAGACCTTGTCAGACCTGAAAATGCACATCTTCTCCAATGATAGATATCCGCCCGCCTAAACATAGAACAACTTATCTTAGAATCTAAGCAGAAACAACACATCAAAGCTTGGATGCTGTGTTGGACATACAAGAAGAGTTCAAATACATCTTGGGAAGAAATAGGATCAAACATGCTAGAATTCTCTCACATAGAAAAGAACTAGAAGAGGTTTAAACTTTAAGGTAGGTAAGTATACTCAATCCTACCTAAACTATCTAACCTTCCTTAACCTACTTCTACTTATGAACGAAAAGAACAGGGAAATTTGTTATAATCCATTACAATCTAAGCTGAAAAGACAAATCATTTTTCAGCAATCCCGATTACAGACAACAGTAGTACAAACCAGCAATATGAAAAACCCTAATTTTTATTAGATCAAACTGAACAAGTACCCCCATGCTTAAACAATTTTGTGCAGAAAAAGGGAAAGCAACTAGAAATAGAGGACATAAACAATAAACAATAAATAAATAAAGGAGTAATTATGTCCAGGAACTTACTTCATTGGAAGAAACAAAGGGTGAATTGAAGGAAGAAACCCAGGACCAAAGAGGAAGATCATGATTAGGGCTAACACTCTCCCATTTTTCAGCAAAAGCTAAAGCTCCATTGCGAAATTCATCCGGAGAGAGAGTCCCATCAAATGTTGACATAAAGACTGATTGTCTTTCCGAGTTCATCTCCAAAGCCTGAAATTAGGGCAAAAAGAGAAAACTAATCAGGATTTAACCCATCGATTAATGAGCAGATTAGAGCAGAAATGCCCGTAATCCGATCAGAAAGAAGCAATTGCGGGGAACCCATTTGAATGTGGAGTATATGATCAAGGAAATTTGGCGGGTTAAGTTGATGGGAAGGAAAAAAAGACGAGATTTTTAGTTTTCAGAGATGCGTACCTGGTGAGTTTGATAGAGCTGAAGAAAGGTGCCCAATCAATACTTATCAATTCTCAATGCTCAAGAAACCCCTTATTTGGTCGATGGGCATTTGGCAGGTGCATTTTATCATGGGCAACATGAGCATGTGCTTCAGATATCATGATTGTTCAGTTACATATATAATATTGTTCACCCACATAGATTAGGTTGTTCACCCTCATTATTATCATTGTTCACTAGCAAATATTTGGAACACGTCCTCTATATGTATGTAACATATATTGTTTGGCTGGACAAGATCAAATAGCCATATATTTACAACTTTTTTAAAACTGACCCTTGTTTTATTTATTTTCAAGGTCTCATTTTGAAAAGAAAAAAAAGAATTTTATAAATAAAAAATTTAAAAATAAGGAATAGCGCCTTCGAAAATATGACACATCTTAGACCCTCGAGTCTATGATACATTGATGAAATGGTGTTACCGTTCAATTACATGATACGATACATGAGTTCCATGCTAGTCTTGTGGGGAGGTTGATATGGAGTGTTGATTAGGTACATCTTGGTCTTGCTTAATCCTTCTTACACTTTTTCTAGTATATATAAAGGAAAAATAGGAGGTTAGAAAAAAAGAAAAAGGAAAAAGAAGAGTTATAATTGTTGGGTTTCCCTTGTTAGTTGTCAGATATACCAGAATTTACCTAAGAATTTGTCCTTAGATACTCACGAAGGGTTTATATATAGACTTTGGGTTATGATCATGTCTTGGTGCCTTCACATGATAGAGTAGTGATGGTTGTAACTTGTACTGCATGCATGTTCTGTAGATATTAGGAAGTTCTCTATCAGAAGGTCTCCCATAGGCAACCAAGCCAATGGTCTTGAGAAATGAGAATTCATCCTGTCATAAATATCAAATGAAATCCAAGGCCTAGGGCTCATATTGACCATTTCTTGTAGAAAAGGGACAACTTGAATGAAAGAGGCCATTTCCTGATAAAACCCATAGATTTCATTTTCAACTGCATATCATACTAGAGTATGTACTTAATACAGTTATATATATCAAATGAAATATCATACAAGTAATACATGAGAGTCTTAGTTCTACATTGTTCTAGCTAGATCGTTATCAACAAGAATGTTTCTGGTCCGTGGGAAGTGAATGCCAAACACATCGTGATCGTCCAACAGGCATTGACAATCAACACACAAGGAATCAGCAGAAATGCCACCAACTTGGACCGTAAAAACTATTTTGCATAGTTGCAAATTCAGTTCTTTCTCTATAACCCCTCAATCTTGTCCCTCTATGAAAGCATAAGCAGTTTTCCCATTTGGCGGAGATATGTGGCTATGCCTATACTAGAACCGCAGCTTTTTCCTTGGGGTTAGTTTTCAGGAGTTGTGGCGTACTGATCTGCATCGGGTTGGTTGGGAACATTGTTCATTTTTTGAGACTTTTTGGCCTTCTTTTTCGGGTATACATGCACCGATGGTGGAAGAAGTTCTTGTTGAATCTCCTGTAAGTAAATTACGGCAAAACCCTTGATTGTGAGCAAATGGTAATGATAGAAGATAATAATGAAATATGGGGATCGGGATCTGATTTACAAAGGTACCTGCCAACCCTTCTTGCCTCTCATACCACCCTTGATTGCATAAGCCTCTTTGAACCCGTTCTTGAACAATAATTCAGCCACTTTGAGTGAATTACCATCGAAACTACCTTCCAACCACACAAGAACATTAAGGTGGTTCCACAACATTGAAAGAATAAAGAATAATACTAATACTCAAAAATTTCTAGCTGCTGTAGATTCACATAAGAAAAGAGGTTCATAAACAACCCATTCGAGCAACACAATAAGATCCACATAAGGAAAGAGGTTGATTAAACAAGCCATTTGTGCAACACAATAAGGTTTTAACAGCAGAACATGCTTTAGGGAAATACAAAACAGAAACTCGTCTTTCTTTTTTGAAGTAGATGACCCTTAAAGGGCAACAATTTACCAAGGGTCTCAATCTTAACTCTTAACCACTAGGTCGAGAGTCAAGATTTCATCAGCAAACAGAAACTCGACTTTTCTAAAGCTAAGTGGCATGTATGAAGAAAGCTTCAAGTATCCAGTGCTTCAGACATTTAGAAAATACGAAGCTTTCAACACAACATTCTCTATTAGTGGTAGACTCTAACACGTGACGACTTCATTACACACAACAAATTGTATACTTTTCTCGGACAATTGTAACTTTCATCGAGTCTAGATGGGATGTGTCCTTCACTCCGACCTCCTATTGACGAAGTCCTTATGTTCAGTAAGATTTCGATCAGTAATCAAGATCAATTAAGTAAGCATTGTTGGCTATTGCTGGTTCGCAACTGACTCACTTGACAGTCAGAATAGACAACCAGTTAAGAACAACTCCGGGTGTAAGTCTTGCTTTTGCATGGTAGAGTTTCACCTCAACAAACAACCAGCAGTTTGTGAAGAGGCTGATTCCATGAGAACCATATGCTAAAGAATATGCTAAATTAACTATCCAAACTCCAAAGCAATTAAAGCTAAACTGAGCATGTCTTTCTTTAGTATTTCCACAACAATACAATGACAAATGCAAAATAGTTACTCAAGCAGCAAAGTTATAAGCTTGAATGAACCAAATATCCTTCCTCATGTGTCATACACAAGCATAGAAAAGCTAACAACTCAAGTTGCAAGGTCATCTTGGTCATCCATACAGAACTTACCAAACAAACTACACATATTCAAACAAGAAACCCATACAAAAACACATCTAATTCTTGAAAGAACAGCAACTGTAGAGTTTAGACTGAAGAATATATGCAAGTAACACCACTTACCTATCCAATACACAAACAACAGTGTTCTTAGGATCTTCAAATTTTGCCAAAACATTCTTCAAAAACCCATCTTCATCCCCTTCACTATACGGAATCTGAGCCACATCTTTGTTCAAAATCCTCAAACTAGGCGACCCAATAAAATTCACACTCTTCTGATCCCTAATATCCAAAAGCTGAACCCTAGAATCATCCCTGAGCTTCCTAAACCCATCAATGGCAGAAACATACTTGTATTTCTTCAGGTAAGCTTCAACCAAAGGGAGCACAATCAGATAAACGAAGGTACACCCAGCAACAAAAAAGGGGTTCTTGTTGTTAAAATCATCGATTGCAACGAGAATCGATTCAATGTTGATCTTATCGGAGGGTGACCCAGATGAGTCTGCAACAATTTCGGATGCGAAAGAGGGTAGAACTGAGGAAGAGAGGAAACCCAGTAAAATTGGGAGGGGTAGATAGGGTTTTAGAGGGGTTTTAGAGGATATGGAGGACACAAGAGATGGGATTTGATTGGGATGGAGTTTGGAGGAGAAGGAAAGTGGGATTTGGAGGGAATTTGGAGGGGGTTTTTGGGGTTTTAGGAGTGAGGAAGAGGAGGAGAGACAGAGAGTGAGAGACTCCATTGTTGAGAGTGAGAGAAGAGATGATGCAGATGATGAAGATGATGATAAATATGAACAGGTGGAGAGGACAAGGCCATGGGAGCAAAGAATGATATCCTTCATATCCTGAGAGGATATCAAGAGTGCTTGGATAAAATTGACACTCGTAAAAAAAGTGTTTGTTAGATTGAATCTTTTCCTAGATACTGTCAGGTTTCAGTGCTAATTTTTAATTAATAATTTTTAATATAAATATTTTGTAAAAAAATATAATATTATACGTTTTTTAATACTACATAGTTTTGTTTTATCATATCTCAGGGAATTGAAACTTTTGTGTCATATCTTAATTTGTATAATAATTCATCATACAAAATTGATATCATTAGATTCGTAACAAAAAATACTATTAAAAAAGTATAATATTATATTTTCCTATAAAAGTTTTATATTAGAAATTATTGATTAAAAATGTCAAAACCAGAAATGCATGAATAAAAAAAGGAGAGTAGTATTTTTTATTACGAATCTAATGACATCAATTTTGTATGATGATTATACAAATTAAAATATTAAAGGTCAAAGTTTTTGGCACAATTTCCAATGCGACTGATAAATACAAACAGAGGGAGTAATATACACGATTTTTATATTTAATTGATTTTAATTACTTTATTGGTAGTTAATCAGTCTCAAACATGTTGTGATAGGTGTAGAAAACATGGTGAGACTGGTAAGAAATTAATACAAGCCTAGTTAAGTCATTTTGAGGAGTTAATTACATTTACCCTACCTGACATATGCGGTAATAATTTTTGCACACCCGACGTTTGGGAAATAATTTTCACCCTACCTGACGTTTAGTGAAAGTGATTTTTAGTGTTAGAATCCGGTAACTTGTCATCGGAAATGGAAAAATACAATAATACCCCTATATCACTATGTGAAATTACGATGTTGCCCTTTAATTTGAGAAGGAAAAGACTATGTTGGAGAGTAGAAGACCGACATGATGGTTTGGGAGGGGTTAGATTTTCATTTTCTGTATGGGAGGGGGTCGGGGAGAAGAATCAGAGGATTTGGGTTTTCGAATTTAACTGAAGGAGAAGAAGTAGAGATAAGGGAGTGGGGTGGTTGGGTTTTAAAATGGCATAACAATTAATATTAAGGGTACAAAAGTCATTTCACATTTAATTGAAAGTCAAAGGAAATAATAACAAGGGTATAAAAGTCACTTCATATTTATTTTTTACGATCATGGAAAAGTCAATAAAAATCAATTACCCACATACCTGAGGGGCTTTAAATTTATGACCACTTAAATGTCAGGTAGGGTGAAAATTATTTCTCAAATGTCGGGTGTGCAAAAATTATTACCACATAAGTCACGTAGGGTAAATGTAATTAACTCCATTTTGAGCCTAGGTATAAAAGCCATGTATATTAATATCTAATAAATGTTGATATAGTATGATCCAATACCTCAAAAGATAGGGATATTACGATCCAAAATATCTTCTAGTCATTTTGAAAATGTTAATTAATTAATTACTATTAACTTTTCCAATTTTAAAATTGTCAATTAATTACTATTAATATTTTTAATAGTAAAAAATGTCACTTGCATGAATAATCTCCAATTCTCCACTATTCTCCACTCAATATATATTATGTGCTCCTGGAGCACATGCTCCATATCCAACGTGGCGTAGGAGTTTTCCAGGCTGGCATTTTATTTCCAAAAAAATAATATAAACCATGAGTAACCGTCCCGTTTCAATTTGAAGTTGTTTTGTGCTTGCAAACCGCCACTGCCCACTTCGTTCACCAGTGCGATTCTGCCTTCCCCGCCGCCAATTATATTCGCCTTCATCTACTTCGTCGCCGACGCCTCCGTCACTGCCTCCGACACCTGCAGCAGACCGTCAAACACCGACGGTGGATTTCTTCGTCAATCCTTCGCCTTCGTTGTTCAACTACTTCTCTGTTTTTGCTTCACTCTCGTTGACCTGCACGAGTCCCGCCCTCCCCGCCGTGAACTAATCTCCGTCATCAACTCCGCCCCGACGCCTACGTTATTGGCTCTGAGACCTGTAGCAGACCGTCAAACGTCGACGGTGGAATTCTCCATCAATCCTTCGCCTTCGTTGTTCAACTACTTCTCTGTTTTTGTTTCACTCACTTGAAGCAACCATGGAAGATTCGATTTTACCAACCCTAAACTTGACTTAACGCCGCAAGAACCGCAAGACGCCGACAAACAACAAAATACGGTAATTTACTTCCATTTGCAAACCCTAAAATATGTATTATCAATCCTTCTATGTTCTGTTACGTCGAACTGTGCTTTTATCCATGATATGTATGAATATATATTGGTTGTCAACTGAAATTTTATCTTATCAATTAGATTTTAGCAAGGAAATGGATTCGCAATTGTACACGCCTCGTCTGATTATGAGTTTCCATTGCCCTACATTCAAAAGTGTGATCTTTGACATTAGTGAATACCATGGATGTCATGAGTAAACAACTTTGACATGCTGAGTGAACAAATTAACATGAGTGAACATTCTTGACATTCCCTAATACCTATAAAAGTGGGAATCATTCTTTGTAACAATGCTGATCATTTGCAAATCCTAAAAATATGTACTTAAATGGGTGAACAACTTGTGTTTGCTAAGTGAACAATTTTTATATGAATCACTTACAAGTGTGATGACCTCGGACGTTAGTGAACAACAATAAGATCATTGGTGAACATATGTAGATACCATGAATGGCCAAGTTTGTTGAATGAACCACCGGTTTTTGGTGATACCTACGAATGGATGAGTTGATATGTATGAATGTGTGAACATAGTTTGATTCATGTGAATATTAAATCCAACGACGATGTGTTACTCGGTGACTATTGGTGACCATTCATGTGATCTTTGACATTAGTGAATCCCATGGATGTCATGAGTGAACAATTTTGACATGCTGAGTGAACAAATTATGGTATTTACATGCTGAGGAGATGTCGAATTGGAGAAGCGGTTTCGAAAAGATAAAGTCATCAAAGGAAGTAACGATATTTGATCTTTGACGATCTAGCCAACAATATTCGAACAACTTGTGGTATTTACTTTACGTTTGTTTCTTGTCACATATAGGATCAATTTTTGCGGAGTCTGCGATCAAGGTATTGTGCCATGATGCTAGACAGCAAACTGAACAAGCTCAGACATCAAGTTCAAGAGACAACGAGAGTCGAGCATAGACAAAATGCATGATTAACACTGGCTATTTGCTCCCTCCTTTTTTGACTGCACAACATTGACATTTGATGAACGAAGCTCGCATATACTTTGGATATTTTTGATTTGATGTTTGGGGAAAGCCAGTTGTAAATTTTAGTATAGACTCCCAAATTGCTATCCTTTTTTGACACAGAAGTGTAATGACAAAAAAGGCAATCACTTATTTTTAATAGTACAAAAATGATTTAAACTATCTCAGTTGAAGTGAACAATGTAATTGCAGTAAGTGAACAATGCAGTTGAAATAAGTAAACAATGTAGTTAATTAAAGTGAACAATATTGATGAAATCATTGAACGACTATAGTAACCCATGTAATGAAAATTTGTAAGTGAACAATGTAATTGCAGTAAGTGAACAATATGATATATGCTATTGCTAGTGAGCAATGCAATGACAAATTGCAAGTGAACAATATGATATATACTAGTGAACAATCATACTACTGGGAGTGAACAATCATACTACTGGGAGTAAACAATGTAGTTAAAGTGAACAATATTGATGAAATCATTGAACAACTATAGTAACCCATGTAATGAAAATTTGTAAGTGAACAATCACACTTTTATGAATGTACAATATGACATCTACAAGTGATTTCTCGTTTGATTAAGTAATTGTTAATGATTTCTAACGGTGAACAATCATGTTATGCCCAGTGAACAACCGCGCTTGACAGTGTTCGGTTACCACATTGACTGACTATCCTACTGCTCGTTAACTGCTGCAATTAACTGCCCACCATGTTGCTTAATAATAAAAAAATAAAATAAAATTTATATGACATGGATGCCACGTCAGCCCTTGGAGCACATGCTCCAGGAGCACACAATAATTGACTTTCTCCACTGGTAGATTGATGGTGGATTTGGAGAAATTAGAGTTTTTTTAATTTTCATTTAGAAGATTTTGTAATTAATTTCCACACACCTTCATTCATTATAGGTAATTATTAATTAAAAATTTTGACTAAATTGAAAAGATTAATGATAATTAATAAAGGTTTTTAAATTGTAATTAATTCCCACGCACCTAAGGGTCAGTCAAATTGCAGGGTAAAATCAATTTATCAAAATTTACTAGTTTTTGTCTGAATTTATCAAAATTTACTAAAACTTACCAAAGTTTAAAAAAACAAAAAAAAAAAATTAATTTTGTTATATTAGCATAAATTTGCCAAAAAATACCAAAAATTACTAAAAATTACCAAAGATTACAAACAATTAACTTTTATCCAACTGTTTTTTACCCATAAATTTTACACACTAGTATCAATTTACCAAGCACTCTTGAATCTTGATATCCTCTAGAGCTGGCAAAATTTTGCCCGACCCGAAATACCCAAATTGTCTGACCCGGAAAAACTGGGTTTTGGACATAAATTTTTCGTTCGAATTTTGATATGGACCGAATATTCAGGCATAAAATTTCTCTTTCTCCTATTGTCCGAACCTGATTTTAGCTTCGTCTGATCCGATCTGACCCGTAATAAAACCGGGTCTAGCCATGAATTTTCCGTCCGAATTTTGATATTGACCGAGTTTATCTGACCCAAATTTACCCGGACCCAAATTTTTGTCAACGCTAATATCCTCTCAGTATTTGCAAATTTCCATAGATGATGTAGAATGTGGATGGCCCTTAAATACAATCATGTAGACTTGGAGAAGTATAGCCCAATTTTGGAACCAGCCCAAAACATCTCATATTTATAGGCTAGGGCAACAGAAACAAAAGCAAAGTTATAACTCGTTCTGTTCCATATTAATTACCGCTTAATAAATGTTACATGGCCCATTATATCATTTTTTTTGACTGAGAATTTACATACCTTCAAAAAATTACTATGTTATACACTTATACTCTTATCATAGTATTTTTCATTACCAATATAATGATAGTACTTGTGTGTAATGAAATATTTTCTATACATTGAGAAATTAATGGTACAAGTTTTTAAAAGAGATTTTGGCTCCATTCCTAGAAGAGTAACTGGAAATAATCCAGAATGACTTTTTAGCTGACATTGTGCTAAACTCTTGACCTAAACTTTTTTATATTTTAAGCAATTAAAAATCCAAAATTTAGTCCCTAAAATAATATTAATTTTTTTTAATGATAGTAAATAGGTTCAAAGTATAGCACAATATCAACTAAAAATTCAGTTTAAATTATATCCGGTCACTCATCTTTGACTACAAATTAATTGGAGCCAAAAAAGATTTACACAAATCAAGGTATAATATTGAGACTAGGGTAGTCAAACCTTCTGGTTCAAGTAATTTTATGTGCCGGCAAACCAGATATTAGAAGGAAAATTAATGTCTGACCCCATTAGTTCGGGCCCCTTAGGAGTCTTTTAACCCGGTCAAGTTATGGCTCTGTTCTTTTTATGTGTTATTTTTAAGTTAAATATTTAAGTTTGGATAAGTTTGAATAAGTTTGAATGCTTTTTTAGGAAATTGAGTTTTTAGAATTGATGTTTTGTTGGGGAATTATGTTAGATTCGAATAAGTTAGGTTTAACCTGACAAAAGAACAAGACTAAAGTTAGAATCAGCGGCATATCCCAGTACAGGCCCGGGGTGTCCAGACCCTGGCCATCCCAGACCCAAAAAAAAAAATTGACGATCTTATTTCACTTGGGGCTGAAAATATATGGGCGGGCAAAGGTAAGTGAAAACCCTTAGAATAGGCCCAAAAAAATGGTAGGGGTGCCTAAGAAATAGTTGAAATTATATATGATTTTTATTTTCAAAATTTATAATCTTACTTTTGATTTTTATGTAAAATTAATAAACAAAAATCGGTTAAAGAGACCTCATATTTTGGTACAATAATTTTAAGGGCACTATTTTATGATAAATAATTGTTGGGTACCATTATTTTTGATGTAAATATTTAAGGGTGATATTCCAGCCAATTTCTGGCAAAAAATGATACGAAATAGTGAGTTTTTATGTGTAGGTGTGTTTATTGTGTTATGAGATTTACTTGTATATATGTTAGAGTTAAGTATAGACTTCAATTTAAAACACGTTTAAACATAAAATCCACCGCTTTGCGCTATTTTTGGCCGGATCTTGATCGGAATGTCACCTCTAAATATTTACATAAAAAATAATATTACTCGACAATTATTTATCATAAAATAAAGTTTTTAAAATTATTACACCAAAGTATGAGAAACCTTTAATCGTTTTTTATTAATAAAGCTCAATTTCTCTTATTAGTCATTGTTCCTCTGACCTCTAATCCTCTTCTTTCTGCCTCCCTCAGTCCCTCTGTCCTCAACACCGCAGCGGCCAACCTCCTGGAGGTCGACGGTGACCGCTCCACCCACCGGCCACCGGAAACCTTCCCTTGCAGTTCCGGCGACCGGAATATATTTGTAAGTTCCGATTTATCTCAATTTAATACTAATTCTCTAATTTTCACTATAGTTTCATTATTTTAATTTTAGGGTTTAGATCGTAAAGTTTATATATTTCAGAATTCAGATATACTTTTAATTATTGATTGGAAAAATTCTATTATTCTAATTTGGTGAATGTATTAGATTACTCTCTTTGGTGATTGCTCTTTGTTGCTACTTAGACTTTGCTAAACAGCTGAAGTGCTGCACTACGTACTGAAACTGACTTGCCATTTGATTCATTTGAATAACTTGGTTCTAGTACAAACTGTACAATTAACAATTTATTAGGATTCCTCAATTATTTGATTAATGGGGTTGTGAATGAATTATGAATGTCATATTCACAGACATGGGAAAGACTAAAGAGATAGAGTTGGACAGTTGGTAGCCATAGCCACTGATATGTGTTCTCTGCAATGTGCATAGCTATACCTTTTTGTGCCCTTATTTCGTGCTCAATTTATTAATGGGGTTGTGAATATATATTTCAATATTTCACTACTGATTGTTGTATTTGAATTGGATTTATTTGGGTAGTATATCATATACGATTATGACCTTAGTTGCTCTAGTAGTCATGTCTCGTATTTTTATTTGTGTTTGTATCTTTTGTTTTCAGCGAGTGACAAAGTATTGGGCGTAATATGGATCATTCTAATTCGATTTTACGATACTACGCCTCAAAAAGAAAACACCCAGAAAGTAGTGGACATAATGTGGAGGATGATAATGGGGGAAATAAACCAAGTGAGCCTGAAGCTGATGAGTTTGAGGGCGATGTCTTTGGGTTACTTGTTGATGAACCTCTTATCCAAAAAGACATTGTGAATTCAGGAGCCGAAGAAACATTAAATGCCATTATGGAGGAGTTTAAGGGCGATGTCTTTGGGTTACTTGTTGATGAATTTAGAGATGTGGCTAATAAAGAGCAAATGGGTGTTGTTGTTCGTTACGTGGATAAAATGGGCATTGTGAAGGAGCGGTTCATTGGAGTTAAACATGTTGAAAATACTTCCTCTTTGTCATTGAAAGTTGCAATTGAAGAAGTGTTTGCAAATCATAACTTGAGTTTGTCAAGTTTGCGTTCTCAAAGCTATGATGGGGCGAGCAATATGCAAGGTAAGTTCAATGGACTTAAGACTTTGATCTTGAATGAAAATAAGAGTGCATTCTCCATTCATTGTTTTTCTCATCAGTTACAACTCACATTAGTAGCTCTTGCAAGGGACAATAATAATGTTGGGAAGCTCTTTGATGAGATTACTAAAATTTTGAATATGGTGGGAGCTTCTTGTAAAAGACACGATCTTTTACATCAGAAACAAGCTGAGAGAGTAAAGCTGGCATTGAGTAATGATGAACTCGAAACTGGGCGTGGGCTAAATCAAGAACTTGCTCCTGCAAGGGCAGGTGAAACTAGTTGGCCATCTCATTATAAACAGTTACTTAATGTTAGTCGTATGTTTGATGCAATAATGGATGTGCTTGAGTATATTGAAAAAGAAGGGGAGACATCAACTGTAAGGAATGAATCTAGTGTGCAGATTGCTTATTTGACTTCATTTGATTTTGTTTTCACCCATCAATTGATGTTGAATATTTTGGGGATCACTCATGATTTGTCACAAGCTTTGCAAAAGAAAGACCAAAATATTATAAATGCCATGAAGCTTGTTGATATCACCAAGAAGTCCTTGGAAGCAATAAGAAGCGATGGGTGGGAAACCCTCTTGGAGAAAACATGTAATTTTTGTGAGAAACATTATATCTCTATCCCAAACATGCAAGATATAAGGGTCATTCCTGGGAGACCAAGACGTAATGTGGAGGAATGTACGCATGAGTTCCATTACCGGTTAGAGGTATTGTATACTATTGTTGATCTCCATCTTGAAGAGCTTAGACGCCGCTTCAGTGAGACCAACACCGAGCTTCTTACTTGTGTGGCTTGCTTGAGTCCATGTGATAAATTCCGCACTTTTGATCAGGCTAAGTTACTCAAGTTAGCGCATTTTTATCCATATGATTTTAATGATTTTGAGCTCACATTACTTGAACATCAGCTTGTGAATTATGTTCGTGATGTGCTAGATGATGAAGCTTTTCAGGGCTTGAAACAACTTGGTGATCTTTGTAGAGTGATGGTGGAGACTAAGAAGCATATAACTTATCCACTTGTGTTTAGACTTCTCAAGTTGGCATTGATTCTCCCGGTATCCACGACAACTGTAGAAAGAGCATTTTCAGCTATGAAGATCGTCAAGAGTGAACTTCGCAATAGGATGTGTGATAGTTTTTTAAATGACTGTTTAGTTTGTTATATAGAGAAGGATGTATTTGACTCTATTACTAATGAGTCTATCATACGTCGATATCAAAAAAAGAAAGTACGCATTGGCCAAATGTAATGGTTTACTATTAAGATATTTGACATTTTATGTATTTTTTTTTTCTTTTCAAATGTGAGCTATTGTTAAGTGGTCACCCCTGATAACAAAGTCTAGATTTGTCACTGCTTGAGGCGTGTTGTAGTTGTTTATTAACAAGATGATCAAATAGCACATGCATTGGCTCATTCTTGTCACCATCTCTTCGAGTTTGATTGGAAATTATGTCAACGATATATATAGCTAAATAGATTATTTTCAACTTAAATTGTGACCAAGTATAAACTAAAATATGTTATTTAACTTCCTCGATTTTTTTTCTATTGAGTAGTAAGTGACAAACGATTTTTAAATCTTGAGTCATTGGAATTTACGACATTTTCATGTTCAAGTCAATTTCTATTAACTATATTTGACGTATTAGGTTTGGTTGAAGTCATTCGAGTCGTCATGTAATTCTTTGGTTTGTAAGAACCATAAAGGACAATATAGTACAATTAGTTACATTATAAAGAGACAAAGCAGAATCAAATTTGGAATCCAATACATCCAGGATCTCAGTCTAATCGGTTAGTTTTGTTTAGGATTGTCAAAACATCATCCAATTTGAAAACCGTGTTCAGTCCCATCCAAAACAACCGAAGGTTTTCATTTGAATTATAACATTGATTGAATTATCACACCTTAATAGACTCCGGGATAAATTGGCTATTGCCTACTGGACATTGACTTTTTTTCCAATGACTGATTTATCCGGATACAAAACAATCCGAACTACATTTTTGAAAACCCATGTTATGTTAGATCTAAGAAAAACTATATATATCACCTGCACTCGAATCATGTGCTTCAAATATTTACGAGTAAACAGCTTAGTGCTCCATGTATTTATGAATGAACAATTATAAGAATAAGAGTGAATAACCTAGTGCTCCACTTATTTGTGAGTGAATAATTATAATAATGAGAGTGAACAACCTAATATTTATGGCTGAACAATCACGGTATCTAGAGTACATATTTCGGATGCATTTGCAAATAAAAAGTAATGTAGAAACAAAATGGTAGAATAAGGTGGCCGGGCCGGCATTGGGAGAAGACGTGAAGGCAACATGGAGTATGGTAGCATGCATTAGCATTAGCATATTCGTCATTGCATGTTCCCTGTGATCGTGCACCCAACAAAGTCCCAAATTATGACCCTTAATTGTTGACATAATTAAAAACAAGACATTTGACAAAAAACACTTATCAACAAGCTATAGAATTTCCCTATAAAAACCCACATATCTTAGCTAGGCTTCCACAACAAATCAAAACTTGCACATTTTTCCCTCCTTTCCTCTACACATCCTACACATACACAAAAACTAATCAGCAGTGATGGCTCGTACCGCGATCATCTTCACCATCGTCGTCCTAGGCCTTGCAGCCGTGGCCTCTGCCGCCACACCACCGGCACCAAAGAAGAAGGACCCCGGTCACATCATTGTCCAGGGAACCATCCTCTGCAAGCAAGGCAACAAACCCATCGCTGGTACGATCCATTGCTAATTTGCTACATACCCGATCCCTATATTTCACAATAATTGCTATATGGTTGATGACTTTTTTACAGTTTCGGATGCACTGTTTTGATCATAGATATTTGAAGCATGGTATTTTGTAAGAGTACAGTTTTCACGGCGAATCTAGTAATAGTAAATTCATATAATAGAAATCTGAATCCCGACACAAACCTAACCAACTTTGACCCCAAGTTGGACACAACCTTTTAGACCAGGTAAATGTGGCCATCCACAACGGTAACCACCAGCAAATTTAACATGTTGGTACTAAACTATTTATAATAAACATGACCCACAATTTCCACCAGTGGGATACATTTTGCTTCCACCAAGACTTGAACTTTACTGGGGAGCATGAAAGATGGGGCAGTTGCTGCTTGACTACCACCTCTTCGATTAACCGTTTAAGAACACGATGTTTTCTCAACTAACCCAAATGAAATCGACTCATTTATTAAAAAGATCGACCCAAATGGGCCCCTTCTCCCAACCCTACACCCTAACCAATATGCTCATTTGCTTCTAACCTGTATGTAGGTGCAAAGGCCAACCTTACCTGCATCGGAGACGCCACTGGCAAGAGATCAGTGGTGACTGTGATCAGCAACCCAACCGACGCCAAGGGAGTGTATGTGATCGGAGTTGAAGCCACCCTACCCACCGGCGAGAAGCTGATCCACTGCAGAATGAGCCTCAACTTCTCCCCATTGGCCACCTGCAAGAAACCAACCAATGAGAACAACGGTATCAAGGGCTTTGGCCTCACCAAGGTCCTTCGTACTACCAACCGTCGCGACAAACTTTTCATGGTCCCCAACTTCTTCTACACCAAGTGAACAAATAGATGATTCCATATAACCATTTCTGTTTGGAGTTTGGATTTCCAATATCATGTTGAACTTTCTACATTGTGTTTCGTTGAGTGCTTTGCTTTGTATTCGGATTTTCTTTGTGTTGAATTTGGTTCATTGATATGTATTGTCCATCATGATGTGGGTTTCAATATATAACATGATTTGGCTCTTGGGCCTTATTTTATGAGACTTCGATTCCTGGTTACAACCATGAAAATGCTCAAACTATATAGCAAATTCAGATCCCCACAGATGTTAATAGTGCAAAAGCTCAAGATATAGGAGAAATATGTTTAAGTTTGGCAGATTTTCTGACAATAGTAGCACCGAAGAGTGCCTATCATGATTTCAGTACAAAGTATAAGCACTCTCGATGTTTTGCTTTGTAACTCAAATTCCTGTATTACTGATATGCATTGTTTATGTGTATCATAATACTATTTGGTGTCTTGGGACTTATTTTATACCATCTCAATTAATGACCTTTCTTTTGGATTTTGAGTACGAATTTTGAACACTGTGTGTGAGCACTTTCATAATAATACATCGATCAACCCACCATAAGGTTGATATAGGACTCATGTCCCATGCCAATGATGCCATGCAATTGGACCCTAACAGGTGGTCCCTAGATTTGGAAACTAGTCACAGCTACATAAGAACACAGGAAAGCTCCCTTTCCCTAGCCTTAGTTGCAAGAATTAAGTCCAAGGTTAGATACTATATATCACATAATCAGTATTATTCCACAGCAAAGAAAAAGTACCTGTGTACATATTGGCAATGGCAGTGAACGTAGAAGATTCGGTCATCATCACCATCATCACCATCTTCATCTTCTCTCTCAACATGCCAGTCTTTGTGAGTGCCAACGCTAGTATTTCTCCTGCTCGAGCCCCAGTTTTTGAGGTTCAGGAAGGAAACAAGCAGGGAGAATGGGGATCAACAGAAGCTGAAATGTAGATGGAGTGGTAGTGGTGGTCCTGGTGAAGTGTCAAATTATCAGGTGGCTGTGCTAGTGGTGATCGTGGTGGTTGCAGTTGTAGAGGTGGTGCTCACATAGTCACACACTCACACTAGTAACTAGATCAGCATATTAACTGTTGCTCTGATCTTTAATCTCTCCCTTTTCTTCAGGGTATGAAATGGAATGGTGAAACTTATATGCGGTTCCAAAGAACAGTACAATTTCAGGGTAATTTGCTAGTTTGGTTAAACAATGTACTACGTAGTATTTTAGCAAGTTAGTAAAAATTGGTCCCGATGTTTTGTGATCTTCATTCTAAGTTTCATCATTAATTCAGTCTAATAACCAGAAAAGATACAAAGTTATCCTTCACTACCTAAGTGATCTTACTGGCCTAACACTAATATAGGATTCACAATGTGGTCTAGTTACAAATTGGCCAAAGATTGATGCATAAAAGCTTGTAAGTATCAAACACCCGAAAGTCAAACATCCCTGCAGTAGAGCTAAGGCTACGAATCTGACAATATGGGTTCTGGTTCTGACTTAACATATAGATAGTCAAATACCTTTCAAGTTCCCTTCACTTGTCCGATTTGTGTCCACATTGTATTTTCTTCTTATGCTACAAGAGCAGATCAGCAAAACCTCAGAAGCAAAACTATACGAATCATGGTAACGGCTCGTTAACATCAATTCAATAATGTAAGAATGCTGATTGATAATTAAGGGAAGAATGATGATCAGAACTTTAGCTTTTAACTTCAAGCAGGCAGGACTATTATACAGTAAATAATATATGCAACTCCTTGAGGATTTTAGACAGCCAGAAAACAAACCATTTGAAATGAGGATTGAGGAAGCACCACAACTTGGCCAATCCAAGAATTTCTTGTTCAACTATGTGAATAATTCATAGTATCTATTGTTTAACAAGTGTAACTACAGGCTCCAACATACATAAGACGGTTTAGTTAATATATCAGTTATGTCATGCTTTATAGTTTAACCGTTGCCAAAGCCCAGATCAAAGTAAACCCACCTGAATATAACAATAGCAGGAGTATATCAGTTATACCAGACAATTTGCACATAGTAGTTTGACTTGCATATTGGAGAAGATAACACTTCATTGTTTAATCGCACCAGGCTACCAGACCAAAAATATGCATTATCCTGTACAAAGGCTGTTCTGCCAATGTGGATCCTCAACAACATCATTTTCAGCTACCAGTACCAGTACCGTTCCTGATATCCATTGTCAGATAATCAGTTAAAAGTTCAATCTAACAGGCACTACAACGACATCCTTTTATGATCTTTCATAGAATCATCCACGAGCTTTCAAAATTAGTATGTGATTGAACATTTATTTGCGACAAAGGTAATACTTTTTCTCAAATCACATTTTAACATTTACAATCTCATAACAGATCTTCCCCCGCCCCCCCCCCCCCCAAAAAAAAAAAAAACAAATCACGTTTTACGCACGTGTTTGCAATCGTGGCTTTTACGTGTGACGCTTATCCTTATCCTAGCTTCCTTCGCTTCGAAGGGAAATACATAAAAGGAATGAAAGCGAACCAGATCTCAATAAAATGAATAAGGACAGGAAAGGGAGACCACTGCAAACCAATTATAAATAGACCTTTGATCTCATATAACAATCCTCACAAGTTCTCTGAAAATCCTCGCCATTAAAAAGCAAGCTAATTTTTGGTATTGCATCCTCAAAAATCTTCAAAGGTACACATTTGAACGTGCAGAACCAACTAGCATGATGTTCTTCACCATAGAGACTTGGCTACTCAGAAACAAAATGAGGTGGAAAAGGAAAGTATGATGAAATTCACCCAAATGGGTCAAATCTTATTAGTAAATCAATCACCTAATCACCTGGTTTGACTTCATCCTTATTTTCCCCTGTTCTTACAGATCATAATAGTGCTCATATTGAGAGATGTTCTTATAATCATTAACTTTAGGTTTAAGCTTTTTACTAACACAAAAATATTGACAATGTGCTTTCTGTTTTCAATATTATAGTTTCAGGGCAATAAGCTGGGATCTTTCATCGGTGGGAACTGCTTCTAAAGTATGCAATTGACAGGATCATTAAATTACTTACTTATGCGGTGCTCCGGTTCTCTGCAAGCCTCTAGCGATAAGAAGATTAACCACAGACTTGTCAGAGCGAACCCTGGTACTTCAGAGGTGCTAATTTGATGTGTCCTGAGGAAGTAGCTTCGACCTGTGTAAGTTACCTGTGCTAAGTCGCCTTGAAGAAAGTAAGGAATCTTTTCTGCCAGCAGAATAAAGTTGATCACATAGACGAGATGTATCATGTCATTTGCCTCTTGTCTTGCTACCTAGTACCTATTTGTATTTGTTTTTGTTTTTGTTTTTTTCTTTTTTGCACCGGGGTTGGGGGAGAGGGGGAGCTATTGTAAGCATTATTTACAGGATGTTTCAGAAGATGTCATATTCAAATCATCCTTCCTGAACTAATGCAATAATAGCTGTGAATTGCTTTTCCTTCATTTCTCATGAGGAATGTCCTTACACATATTGATACACCACCTCTACCACTTTATATAGATCACTAAAAAGATAATTTGATTGTCTCAAAAATACGCCAGAAAAAACACCGTAAGTATTAGCCAAGCCTGCCAAGGAATCAATCACTGACAAAGTTACAACCATGAAAATGCTCAAAATATATGCAAATTCATATCACTAAAGAGTTTAATATTGCCAATGCTCAAGATAAAGAAGAGATACGTTTAAGTTTGGCAGATTTGCTGGTAATAATAGCAATAAGGACAGTCAACATCAGAAAGGAGATTCCTGAGCATTAGAAAAAAGAGGTCAGGAAACATCAGGAAAAAAAAATTGCTGGTAATAATAGTGCTGAAGAATCCCGATCATGCTTTCAAGAACTCTCACATTTCTCCCAATTATGTCATTGAGCACTTTTTTTCTATCAATCTGTAATTTCCAAGAGAGGTCAGCAATAACAAATGCATTAAACAGCACTTGCCCCTCAAAAAAGAGACGAATGCATTGGTGCAAATAGACAAGGAATTCTATGCATATATAGGCCACATTCTCCAAAATAAAAATTCATATACCTTGCAAGAGCACTAAAACAAATCCACAATTTTCATAGTCACTGTGGTTCCTTTTCTTCTATTCCTGCGATTTCTCCCCTATATATACAATATACTAGCCTTACCTCATCTCCTAGCAATTTGCAGTCCATTTTGCTGATCAGAACTAACGTCGCTATTTATCACCTTCTTGAAGCTTCTTCTCAAAGCCAGATATACAGTCTTCTATACATGCCCTATAGGTTTCAAGCCCTGGAACCTTGTTTGCCAATTCCAACCCCATATTCATCCATCTTTTTGCTGCATCGACCTGCCCTAGCCTCACTGGAACTGCAGCCCGATTCCAAGCCGTTGTGACAAGCCATTTCCCCTCATCAACAGGGTATTCACCTTCTTGGAGCCCCACCATAATCCTATATGCTTGTTTGTATAAGTTGTACACCACCTCATCGTCTGCATCTCCCTTGTAGATGACAGCTATTGAGATTAACCTTCTTATAACAAGAGCTGCATCCTTGTAATCTGGTCTAGGTGAAGCAAGTAGAGCAGATAAGCAGGCATTGAGGGCGAATGTGGCCACTTCAGGGTTAAGCTGAGGACCCTGTGAGGCTATCAGGCCTATCTGACGAAGATGGTTTGGGCTACAAGCTTTTGAGCTGGCAAAGCTCTTCACAATGAGCTGTTGGGATCCAGAATCATTAACCCTTCCGTAAAGTTCATATGCATTCAAGGTGTATATGAAATAGAGTTCTGCATCAAGATTGTTCTCTTGACAATCACCCAGTTTGTCTCCTGTTGATAGTGTTTTCACTAGCTGGTAGAAAATTAAGTGAAATTTTCAGTATACACACAGGACAGTAACATATATACCATCCTATTTTGAAGTCTTGAAGCTAGGAAGATTGATACCTTTCCAGCTCTGTCTAGCATTTCAATGGCTTTTTTCCTTTCTGTATCCTGCATTGCACTGTTCTTGTCAGCAGCTATCATGGCAGATAAAGCCAAGACAATTGATTTGCAAACCATGAAATTGTTTCCCTCTGTTTCTTCATCAATCTTAACATCATAAAAGTTGGCTGCTAGGCTCAAGAACTCCGCACAAAGTTCATAATTCTTTTCCACTCCTGCTTTTGCCCCTATATTCCATGAATTAGTTGCAATCCAATTCCGTTCCCGTCTTCCAACCTCTCCCCTCCCAAAGAAGTTATCAGCTCCAAGTTCAACAGCCCGAGCTTGGGCTCTCTTCATGAATTTCAGGACTTCGTCCTCGTTACCAGCATCTTGAATAAGGATTGTGAGGATGGTACGAAATATTGCAACTTCAGCCATTGGCATTGGTTTCTTTGATGAGTAGAAGTTGAGGAGATCACACAAGGAGGCAACCGCAACAGAAAGTGCACGACAAGCTACTGCTTCATGAGCTGACAGGTAAAGGAATTCCATAGTGAAGTCAGTGCAGCTCATCATCTTTTTCACCTGAGCTATTGCACCATCATGGTCCTTCTTTTGCAAGTATATCTTGTACTGCCCGAATCAAAAAGAAAAGGGAACAAGTTAACTGAGGGCACTGAAAGCCTCTTCACGACAGGCACAAAATAAAAAAGAAGTAAAAATACCTTAAGGAAGGCTGAGGCTATATTTGGCTCCAGCTGCAGAGAAACAACATATCCAGAAGCAGGATATTGTAAAAATGGGATAAATTCAATGAACATCTTTTGTTTTCACTGCTTAACTCAAACCTTGAATAGAACTAAAAATACCTTCTCTGCTTCGTCAATATATTCCTGGGCTTCATCCAGCAAGGAGAGTCCCATGTAGCATAGACATAAAACCCTATAACCCTTTGCTTTAAAGATTCTGTTCTCGACACCGGCTGGGACATACAACATTGCTTTCTCAAACAATTCTGTACTTATCTTGTACTCCTTCGACCGAAAATGAGCTGCAGCACTGCCAAAGAAAACCAAGATAGTAAGGAGGGGGGGAATTAAAATGCCGTTGAACTGCACTAAATTGATGTAACCTACGCGACCATAATTGCTCAAGGAACAATGAATGGTATAGGAAACAATTCCCCAGAATACAAGTAAAAGAAACCCATGAATTTCTCATCAACCCCTCTAGTTGGCAACACAATTCCTATACCTCATTATGTCAGCCTCATTGATAAGTGTTTATTTGATTCATTTGTGTAGCATTCCAATAGGTCGACCTCCAACTATATATGAAAATAATGAAATGTTTCTCAATAGCAGTTGTATAAAATATAGTTTGCCCCCTTAAGGCAGCACTAGGACTATCCTGTCTTTCATGGTCGACTTCTTCATCTGCAGAAGCGGAATATGGTGCCATGTTCAGAATATATGACCACGGCTAAGTGCTGAAACCTTGAAGACACAAGCTTCCAAATCCTTACAATGATCACTAGCAAGGAGAACAAATTCCAAGCTCCTAAATGACAATTTTACAATATTCCAAAAAAATCATCAGTGTGTTTCAGTTCCACTCTTAAGAACAAATTTATGGTCCCTTACAAAGAATTTTGAGGCACACCGTAGGGTTTCAACTTGCAATCAATTACAAAAATACATAAACCACAAGATCGGAGCAATGAACACAGGACAAATGGGTAGTTCCAAGATGCCCATCCTAATGTTCTTAAACTAGTATACTAACTAAATGCTAAGCATTCAATCGACACAAGTTTCTTCTGCTAATCACACAACTCGACAATAAATCAAACTAGCAACTTAAGACAGGGTACCAAGTCCTCACCAATTCCACAGGATAGCATGTAGGGCCGTTCTCTCCTTGGCTGCTGCTCCCTCCCCATCAAAAAGTGCCACCACTCGTTCATCCGCTGCCAGCTCAGCCGCCATTTTCTCCCTAATCCTCAACCCTTCACCCCCGCCACCCCCCTCACCCAAAACCTTATAAATCACCCGCACCGCCGCGTTTGCGCTGACCTGGCACCTCACCAACAACCCCAAAAACACGCTCTTCACCGTCTCAACGGCTGCCACCCCTACAACCTTGAAGTAGGCCTCAACAGCCGAAACCCAAACACTCTCAGGAATCCCCTTATTCAAAACCATGTCTCTAAGCTCCTTCTCAGCCTCACTAAACCTCCCTAACCCTAGCCACGCCTTCATGGCTAAGACACTCAAGCTCGGGTGCTGATCAGCGCTATGATCCCTCAAAACCCTAACACATTTGATCACACTCTCAAACTCTTCCCTCTGCAAATGCAGAGCAGCTATGAAACGCAGTGTTTTGTCCCTCAGATACTTCAAACTCAGCGTATCGTCCGTCTTCTTCACCACTCTAAGCCCTCTCTCACACAACTCCAAACCCTCGTTCATCAGCTTCAACGCTTCATTTCCCTCCGAACCCTCGTTCGTTGCCAACAATGCCATCCCAAACGCCAAGTACTGCTCCGAGAGAGCCTTGTAATTCTCCGCCATTTCAAACAGGAATTTCTTCGAACGGTTCATGATCGCCAACGCCACATTTCGCTCCGAACCCTCCCAAGCCGCCCTTGCCCTCGCAACATTCAAATTCAGTACCAATTTTCTCTCTCCTAGGTCACAAATCGACTCAACATCAACCTTCGAAACAAGATCTGTCGCTTTCTCAAAACAATTATTCGCCAAATCAAAGTTTCTCATCTCAAGCCAGATCAATCCAGTCTTGTAGTAAAACGACGCCGCCTTCATCGCCGGAGATGGAACTCCGCCGACATCTCCGGCGATCGACAGAAGATCAGCCGCGACCTGCCGGAGATCGACGTGGCTGTTTCCGGCGCCGGCGTTCGAGAGATCAACGCACGCGTTCCAGAGGCGGTAACCGAGCTTCCATAGCTGGAGCCTGGACGAGTTGGAAAAGGAGTGGGCGAGTTGACTCAGGCGAGTCAGACATTGCCGGAGCTGAGTGGTGAGAGAGGAAGGTAAGGGGGCGCGTGGAGAGAGAAGCTCGGCTTGCTTGATTAGGGTTTCGGCCTGAGAAAGGAGGAGAGAGAGTGAGTCTTGCTGCTGTTGCCGGACCTCCGGCGAAGTTATCTCGGCGATCCTCATTTTCCGGCGCCGGAGAGAATGTCGGAGGAGTTTCGAGAGAGAGGAAGTAGGAGATGATCACGAGATTTTGGAGGGAAAAATGTCTGCGAGCTTTTGAGAATCCATGAAATAGTTTTTCAAGTAAATTTTTAAATCTGATGATTTTAATTTTATTTTTGGAATAAAATGTAATTTCTTCGGATCCGGCCCAATTGGTACTTCTGAGTTCTGGCCCACTTTTTTGGGGCCCGTAAGTCAACTTTCTTACCACTCAACTTTGGGAGCTTTTTGGGGGGGGGGGGACAACTTTAGTTTAATTTTGTGCATTATTTTTAGTATTTTTAAGGGTTATATAGTTGAAAAGATAATGTTTTTCAACTTAGATTGTAATGAACTCCAATAAAATGTCTCATTAAATGTCATGTGCTTCCTTTTCGTGGAGTTGTATATAGTAAATGATTTCTAAACTTTGGTTAATTGGAACAAATCTCTACATCTGAACCCTTTATAGCTCATTTGAGCAACATTTCAATTTACTGGCTTTGGTTTTTTTTTTTTTTAAAGGATAAGTTGTCTGGTCCAACCCATCAGATAGAGGGCAATCTAATCGACCTACAGAAGACAAGGTAGGGAATGTCAAAGCCCAAACATGAGTCCAACCTTCCACAACACTCCTAACACGCCTTTATAAAAGGAATGTTCCATTCAAATACCAAACAAAAGTTTACATTGAGGTACTTTAAGTTTATGATAACTAATTTTTCAACCAACGTTTTTTAAATTGATTTTGAGGCACCTTAGATTATGAGACTAAAAATTTCCAGATACCACTCGGTCATTTCTGATGAAAATTCACCGCAGGTTATATTGTTAACATGACATCTAGCCAAATCAGTCCTCCTTGGTTACAATATTTGACAAAGCCAAATCTATTAGCGCATCTTCTCTTGCATGGAATCAAAGTTTCCCTTGAGTCTGTGTTTGTGCAGTTCTTCCGACTTCACCAATGTGGTTCTCTCTTTGAGGTCTTTTTACGTTACACCTCTAAAACTCTGGTGACCGGACCACCAGGAGTTGTACATAGTTTATGGAGATTCAAATGTAGAAGTAGTAGATGTGTCCATACAAATTCGAAGTCTCGTCCTTTCGAAATAGAGAATGAAATTTGTATACAAAGATGAGGTGTCGTCATTAGTCTAAAGTTGCTAGAGCTAACAACATTTTATACGACCCAGAAAACTTAAATTGTCCGACCTGGAAAAGACCAAGTCTGAACATAGATTTTTCATCCAAATTTTAATATTTACTAAATATTCGGACATAAACTTTCTTTTTTTTCCATTCTCTGAACCCGATTTCATTCAGAATTTAGTTTCATCTGAATTGTCGGACCCCATCCAACCCAAAATAAACCTAGTCCAGAAATGAATTTCACGTCCAAATTTTGACATTGACCAAATTTATCCGACCGAATTTTCACCAACAAAGTGGGCGTTAACTTACATTTTTACCACTAGTTGAAATTGGAGACCGCTTCATTCCATTCAAGCTAGTTCAAAAAATACCAAATGTCTGGACACACTATCAGTAGCTCTTGAGATCATCTATTTACAATTTACATAAGCACCGCCATATCATATGAGCACAAAATACTGAACTTAACAAAGAAGACAACTCCCAATGTCCACCAGCAATGGGCCTGGGAAGTACAAAAAGTTGAGCAAACCAGAGAGTACTGAACATTTTCATCAACATAATTAACAGCATAAAAGGGTCTGTGGTAGACAGTAGGGGAGGGAAGAAAACTAAACATGCCAACGATACAAAACGAAAAAACAAAATGTACAACAGAAAACATGGTTCATACATTACAGATCAAAGGGTCTGATTTTACAAGCAACCGAAAGGTGCTAGAGACCTAGAACTTTTTTTTTCCGGTCTTCGGTTTTCTCAGTTTCTTCCCACCTAAGTACGCGATTATCCATACAACATCTCAGAAAGGGTTAAAGCAACACAGCTAAAAAGTTAAAATAGTCACCAATTAGCTAGCATAGCATCAGTACTCGGTACTTACTCAGTGAAGATAGCTCGGGGGCTGCTGGTACTGGTATCCACCGGTGTAGTAACCGCCATGACCTGGTGGCGGTGGATGAAGAAAACCGTAAGCCGGGGCCCCCATGACGGGAGGGCAGTGATTGTCGGTGGGTCCCGTAGGGTATACGTAGGACCGGTTGTCAAACACGTACTGAGGAGGGTACCTGTCGGTGGGTATAGTGGCAATGTACGGGGGATTGGTTGGGGCCATGTTGGGCATCCGAGGGACATAAGCTGGGGTATTGGTGTTGGTGTTGGTGGCGGTGTTGGTGGGACGGGCCCTCTTGGTTTGAGGCTTTGAAACTTCGGTTGCTTGCTTCTTTTCAGCTTTGGTCTTCTCGAGTTGGAGCATGCGATCTGAAAGGGAAGCCAGAGGGAATTGTTCTTCGAGGTTGTGCTCTTCGACACATTTGATCACGGCCTTCAGTGCACTCAGCTCTCGGTCATTCACCTCATTGTTCTTCAAGGTAAGAGAGCATTGTCAGGGAACTTCGTATTTGAAGAAATGAAGGGTAAAAATAAATATACAGGTCAAAGAAAACCGAGCTTGCATGCTTAAGCTACCATGAAATGCAAGTTCAATAGTCAGCGAATGTGAACTGAATCCTTTTCAATGTAACTCTTTTTTTCTTAACTAACACAGGGCATCCTCCTGAATATCACTTAACTAACCAAGACATGAGTATGGACTGAAAAATATAGCATTATAGCATGTTCTCCCGTAAGTCAGTTACAAGCCACTAACAACTTCTCACCCTCCCAACAAACTATGCTATTCCGACTCTTCATTTCATCTATCATACCAGTGTTGGATCCTCAAAACCCGGACAACAGTACACACTCAAGACTAAACAATTAAAATCTTCCGAATTTCCTAAAAATAGTCGAGTCCAACAACTGTATCATGTCCATATGGAACACCTGTACGCACACACGCGCACACATGAAAAGGAAGAAAAAGAGGGTTCTCACGTGAGCCATAAATGTTTGGGCCTAGATGTCTCACAATAGCATCCTCCTACAGTCAAAATTACCAACAAAAATTGCCCACACTGACGGGGAAGCGGGGATAATTTACTTCAGTTCTGGGCCCTTCTCACTCCTTCCTCACATTAAATGCATCACCGGAATGTTTGGAGGAAATTTTGGTCCACAATGCGGAGTAAAATAGCAAGGTAACACAAGGGAATAGCTTAAATGCAATGCAAATGAAAGAATGAAGAAGGAAACCTGTACACTGGGAGATGATGGGGAAGCATTTCCAGGCTTGACTGGGGAAGGAGACTTTTTAGCTTCCTCCAGATAGGATTGCAGCAGTGGCACAGGTGCAAACTGCTCGGTCAGCTCAAATTGGAAGGCCAAATTAACAGCATCAATCTGTCTTCCACTATTTATCAATACTTCAATTACACCTGAAGGTTACAAGTCAAAGTCAGCACTGAAACAGTTTAAGAAATCGAAGAATACGCTTGATATGAATTCCAGATCACACAGAACACACAATCAAAGGACGTAGCTAACAAGTTATATAGGTTTCTGAAGCCATAAACTCAACATCTAACATGAATTACCAACATCATGAAACGATCAACATCAACCTACTTATTCCAGAAAAGTTGGAAGAATGGACATGCTAGATGCATCACTCCACTACACGGGGCATTCATCGGCAGAAGCACTCACTTCTAATAATGTTTGTTCATTTTAACTATAATCTCTACATGGCAAGGAACAAAGCTGACCTGGCATTTTGCAAGACAACCCAAGTGACCGGCAGAGATCAGCGGCCTGGCGACGACGCGATACCAAAGGCACTAATTTGGTCAGATCCTCTGCATCAAAGTCGGATGCAATAGAAAAAGTGGCAAGAAGCTGCAAGAATGCATGAGCTTCCAAGGAGTTCCCATTGCCAGCATCCATGTCAAGTTCACCGAGCTTAGGCTTCCATGTTTCAGCAATAGCTTTTGCTCGCCCCTTGATATCTTGTGAGATTATGTTGGACACTGAGGCTGCATCCAAACTCATTAACAAGATGCTAAGGCACTCCATTAACAAGATTGAGGTCCGGCGAAGACCCAAAAGATTTGAATCCTTTTTTGCATCGGAGTTTGTGATATCACTGCGGTAAAAGTCATTCAGTGAATCAAGAACCAAATGGGCAGGGTTTGCTGCAGCCTTCAATGCGAGTGGTATTTCCTCCTTCATTGATGCAAGGTTCTTGCGGTTGTCAGAAATGAAACTATGAAGACCTTCAGCATCCATCTCTTCACACAGTTTGATTAGCTCAGGGTATGACATCACTTCCTCATTTCCACTTTCAGCTGACTGCACTTCCGGACTTCCGTCTTCGCACGAATCATTGATGTCTTCTGAAGTAATCCCAGATATCATAGAATTGCTCAAGGTCTCTTCAGTTGTTGTTCCACTTTGCTCTTCACTGATGCCTCCATAACAAACTTTACTCGATACCCTACGCTGCTTTTCTCTGGCAGTTGCAATCGCAAACATGGCGGCATCCCTCTTCTCTTGAAGTTTCTCCAAGGAAGCTTGCTCCTTGGCCACAACAGCAGCTTTACGCTTCTCTAGAACCTCCTGTGCCTTCACTGTTTTGTCTTCATATTCCTTCTCCTGATCTTCCAATTCATGGAAACGCCTTTTCAGTGACTTTTCTAGCCCATGGAAATGAGCTTCCAGCTCTTTCCATTTCAGATTTAGGGTAACAGCACGGTGACTTTCAAGCTCAGCAAACGCTTTCTGAAGTTGCTGTATCTTGGAGGTTGCAGAATCTATAAGTACGGAAACAGACTGGGTATCTTCCATTGGAGATAAGATCTGAAAAAGGACCAATAGAAAGTATACGAGGGAAAAGGGAGTCATTCTCAGCCATAGAAACAAGCAGTTCTGAAAAAGGAACAATGGCATATGTTTCAAAGTGTCGGACCCTAACTATTAACGAGCAAAAATAAAGCAAAACAAAATAAAATAAGAAAATACCGAACATTATATTTACATCATTACAGGAGAAAATGTTCAAAAATTGAATTTCAACTGATTGGTGATTGCTTAGTAATATAACTTTGGTAATAGAGACAAAACCAATAGGCTTCATTGGATTCTGTTCTAGTATTGAGAATTTAATGCTTCATAAGGAACCAAAACTCCAACTGTGTAATGAAAGACCCAACAAGTCAACAACACCTTCTACCAACTTCACACAACCGGACATGCGAGAAACATGACTAATTAGCCAAAACCATGAGCACTAGTGGAACATAACCATCGCCATCACGCACATTTCACCAACTATTTCGAGCCATCAACATCACAGAAATTGCAATAATCATATGAATTTAACACAAAACCGTCTCGGACCTCCAAAATGAATGCATGCAGAAAGCATGTCAAAGCAGTTACGTATCAAATCCAGAGTCTCTAATCATCAATGTGATCAACCAGGAAACCACAATTACAGACATGCATCCACAATCAATGCCTCTATTTCCAGAAATGAACATAAACACACAACTCAAAGCTGGAAACTAGACGGAAGGAATGAATGTTTACCTTAGCAAGCAGCAATTTCTTCAGCAAGCAACTGGAATCACCAAAACCCTACACACAAACTAAGCGCAATTCAGACAGCATCAAAACTCAAATCTTCTGTATACTCCTCTTTCCTTCACAGGAACCAACTAAACTGCATCGAAATTTCCAGAAACACTTAGAACAAACAGAAAAACACAGAAATTCAAGCTATTCAGATCTACAACTCCATAAGAAACAAAATCCACCAACTCCACTACACTCCAGCTCCTACGATTCCTCCAGAATCAACAACATCAATTCCGTCAAAATCCGTCAAAATCGTCAATCATCTTCACTTTTCCAGCAAAATTCAAAGCAGAAACACCATATACTTCCTGATCTAAGCAAAAACGAACGATCAAAACAAACAAAACCTCAAAAAACACAATCAGCTTACCGAATTGGAGAGCGAAAGGCGGCGAAATCATCAGAAGAGAGCTGGAGATATTCTCAGTCCATAGCAAAACCTAGAGAGAGAGAGAGGATATAGGAGATAGAGAGGAAAGTGGAGGAGAGAGAAAGAGCGAGAGAGCTTTATTACCTGAGGGAGTCAGGCTCTCTCACTCACTCATTCACCCACACACTCGTATCGTACGACACTTGCTTTCTCTCTCCGACACACACATAGACAGAGTGAGGCAGCCGGGAGTAGTCCCTGCTTTTTTGGCTTTTGCCAGTCTAGCGGGAAATAAATATACACCGGTTGACCGGGTAATATATATTTTCGCCCGTTTCTCCTATTACGGGTTTCGGAGAACGCCGTTTTTTCTCTCTTCTTTGTCTTTTTTCCGGGAGGGGATGACAACTACTACCTCCGTCCTAAATTATTTATCCATTTACCTAATTTGAAAAGACCAATATATATTGGAATCGAGGTAAAAAGTTTTTAATCTACCAAATTACCCTATTTTAATTGAATATAATAGTTATTTGAACTGTAAAAAGTGATAAATAAATTTATTAATTAAGGGTAGAAAATGAATTACAGTTGTTGGAATTATAAATGAGACAAATATTTTGGAACAAAGAAGTAAGGTAAAACGACAAATAAATTGGGACGGAGGTAGTAGACAATAGTAACCCAAACGGAGAAATGGGATGCATACCAGTTTGAACAAAAGTCGATGACTTTGAAGCTTTGAGGACAATGGAGGTAGGCATGACTCAGGAGGTGAGACAAGATCTATAATAACCTAAACGGAGAAGACAGCTAAGAATTTTGGAATTATTTCAAATGTACAAGAAGATAAATCACGTGGTTCAAGTTTAAAGGTCATATATATGATAAACATTAGGAATATGATCGACACGAGTGATATTGAGACCAACACGAGTCGTGCTGGTCTTCAGAAGGCGTAAAAAACAGTTATGGGCTCAACACGTGTCGTGTTGAGGCAACACAGACCGTGTTGCTTCAACACGGACCGTGGTCCAGTCCACATGGACCGTGTTGAATGCCAGAATTTGTTTTTAATGTTAACAGCTATATAATTTTATGTATTAAGTGAATAATATCATTGTCAATTCCGATATTATGCTCCAACAACTATTTTGTTATGATTACTTGACTAGGTTAAGATCATGATTTCCCATTAAAGGTCTTTAATTATCATTTGACCAAAGGGTGTGATTAGGGGTTGAAATTCTCCTATAAATACAAGACATTCCTATCCATTTGAAACACACAATC
Organism: Portulaca oleracea; assembly: GCA_029582165.1. Taxonomy (NCBI): domain Eukaryota; kingdom Viridiplantae; phylum Streptophyta; class Magnoliopsida; order Caryophyllales; family Portulacaceae; genus Portulaca; species Portulaca oleracea. The sequence goes on along the minus strand of CM055868.1, from coordinate 60,428,231 downwards.
ATCTTCTTCATTCTATATATAATCACATCTTCATTCTTATCTATATTACAACTATAGTGAGAAACCTTTATCTTAATTAAGTTGCGATAAGAACTAAGTTTTATCCCTTCGAACATTTACGGCATAGTAAATAGTTTTTAAGGAAGGTGATTACACAACTCTTAACGATATCCTCAACGAGTTCCCGTTGTTTTCTATGCCATCTAAACACTTTCCTCCAACAAAGAAGAAATAGAGAAGGTAACCGCAACATGAAAGTTGAACGCGGAAGGGAAAAATGATCGACTGTCTATAAATGAAACCCTAAAAGACTTGTCATTTTAAAGAAACCAAGTCAAGTAAACGTCCAAGACTTCAAGCCCCTTGTTTGTAAAAAAATAATTAATAAATAATTAAATAAAAAATCTCATAATTCTAATTGGTTATGTTATATTTTTTTATTTTTGTGTATATATATTTTATACTTTAATCCGACTTAATCGGATCGGAGATAACCAACTCCATATCCACCTCATTTATATATAACCAGAGTCAAACACTTTATTGTTGAATCAAATTTTCAACTCCAGATCGGATTCGCTTCCAATCAAAATTTCACTGTCATCCCTATACCAAAGACATAGTCAGGGACAAAGCCATCCCATAATGTGAAGGGGGCAAAAATATTAACTAAATATATGGAATGATATATATGAAGAGGTTGAAAAATTAAAAATTTAATTAAATAATGATAAATTGGCAATATGAAACAACAAGCTATGAAAGTAAAAATTTTAAAAATAAAAAGAATAAAAGAGTATCCAATAGATATGAAAGAATATAATACAATTTGTGTTAGGTAAAAAATAACAAAGAAAACTAACACATCAAGATTTGAACACAAGATATTTAGCTTGTTAAGATATAATATTACCAATTATACTATCAATCACATATGTTTATTTTTTATCAGAATATCTACAAATTTTTATCTGGGTCGGGGGGCAATTGCCCCCTCTTGTCTTAAAGGAGCTCCGTCCTTGGACATAGTGGAATCTCCTCACCCCGTGCTCCCCATCTCTCTCCCATGCCTACCATAATATAAAGTATTACTATGACATATGGACTTTATTTTGGCAATTAGGACCTGCAAAATTAGATGGTAAATGGTTAAGGTAAAAAATTATCAAAAGTTACCGAAAATTACTGTAACAAGTACCAACCAAAAATAACATTTAAAATACAAAATAAAAATTACCAAAATTTATAAAAATTTACCAAAATTTACAAAAATAATTTATACTATATCTACCATTTACCACTAAATTTTACTGTCTTTTTATGTCCTTAGTTACCAATTTTTGAAAAACATTATCCTCATCTTATTCGTCCTAATGTTTTGATACTACGAAGGGAAATATAGTTGGTGAGGGATGATTTTCACGTAGGCCCCATAAAAAATTCCCTAATTGGATATTTTTTATTTTAAGGATAACCATAGTTAGGTACTTAACCTATCATTAATTAGGCAATTTAATTTTACTAAAAAAATAAAAATTGACAAAGAAAACGTGTTAGGTCCAATTAGCGTAACCCTCATTTGCTCAAACTTGAAAAAAGTCCAATTTGATAGTACTTTTGGGCCGGGCCGGGCAAGAGGATTTATTTATGTGGTGGTTGAGCGGACTCCAAAAGACAAAATTTTAAATAAAAAAATTATAATTTTTTGAACGGAATAATTAAACACCATACACTTTTCTAGGCGGGAAAATTTACAGCGTTAGTATTTCTAATTCACATCGGTCTTCTTATTCACCCCGTCCTAAATTAATTGACACTTTGACTTAATTTTAATTGTTAATTAATCACAAATTACAATGAATTATAATATGAAACTACTTCAATTGTAATTTTTAGTAAATTATTTTTCTAATGATGGTAATTTTATATGGTAACTCATTATAATTTGTGAGTAACTAACGGTCAAAATTTAGTCAAAGTGTCAATTAATTTGGGACGATGGAGTATTGAATAGAGCATTCTATTTGAGTTTTCATAATAAAAGGATCTTATTCTTGAATATTGCAACTCGTTATAGCAAGTCAATAATAACTCTTTATTGACATAATTGTTGAAGCAATTATTCTCATCCTATATTTCATAATAGACATGTAGTTTAATTTTAATCCAGACGAATAACCATTTCTCACACATGTAATAAGAGTTTAATTTTAATCGAGAATGGATGATATAGTTTTAACAAGGTGGAGTCAAGACATTTTATTAAGGATGGATAAAATATGATAATAGGACGTTAAAAAAGATAAAGGTATTGTTTGTAATAAGATTCGAACCTGGTAGTTTTGACGTTTAGAGAGAAACATTAAACTTGAGCTAAAACAATTTTTTAGTATTATTAATCCAACTAATAATAGATATCTAAAATGATAGTTTGGGTGCCCCCTTTGAATTTACCATTGGAACATGTAAATATGGCGATCGCACGATCTATCAATGGACTAATATAGGAAGTTAGGAACAAAACAAACAAGTTATATATATCCACTTTCTTCATTTATCAATGTGTTTGAAAATAGCAATAGAGGAAAATATTGTGTTGGTTTTTCTAATGACAAATATGGTCTAACTTGTCCCACACTTGCCTAAATTAGTATTACCTCCATTTCAAAATTATATCAACTTTGATAAATTTTGACCATTAATAACAAAATATAACAAAAGTTTCAATTTCAGTTACTAATAATACTACTCAGGGTTTGTCAAATCTATAGGTAAAAAATAGTTGAGTGAAAGTTAAATTTGGTAACTTTTGATAACTTTTGACAAATTTACGCCAATATATCAAAATTTTTTTTTTTTTTTTTAAAGTTTGATATTTTTTGATAAATAAGATAAAAACTGGTGAATTTTAATAAATTGGAATTATCCAGAAATTTAACAAGCCCTTAGAAGGATAACTTCCTAATATTAGTGGTTTCATTCTGTAAGTTATTATAACTTTTAATTAATAAACAGTCCAAATCTATCAAAGTGGACAATAATTTTAAGATGAAAGAAATAATAATTACGATCCCAACTAATTTAAAAAACAAATCTAAAACAAATGACTCAAGTCAACTTAAATGAAACCAAAAATGATAAAAGAGGTCCTTACTTGTAAGTTGTAACTCATGATTTACCACAAAAGAAATATTTTTTGTTGATACAAAAATATTATACTCCGTATTATTTTTTGTTTTAAACTAATGAAGGATTAAAAAAGAGATAAATACGGTTATTTTTTTATTAACAGAAAAGAAAGTCTAAGGTTGACTAGTCCACCATCTGCTGCCCCTTATTTTGACTTCCTTCGACAGTTCGACCCACCAAAGACAGCATCTCTCTCTCTCTCTCTCTCTCTCTCTCTCTCTCTCTCTCTCTCTCTCTCTCTAATCCCAAACTCCGGCGAGAATCTGCGATTTCCGGCGAACCTTACGAACAAACCCCACCAATAATTTCTCCCACGTAAGTCCAAATCATAATTTCTACTCATTCTATCATTTTATTTGCTTGTTCTTATGAAATGAGTGATTTATTTTTCTGGGTATTTTGGTGTTGTTTATGAGGAAGATTCCTGGTTTTCCAGATTTGAATTAGCGTGTCAAACCATGCCCATGAATCTGTTTGCGAGTATTTCTGTGTGGAAACAAATGGGAAAGTTGGAATTTTTAGTGGGGGGTGTTTGGGTAATGGGGTATATAGTCAAGTCTTTGTGTTTGGAAGTCTTGGGGTCCAATAAAGTCTATGCTGAATAATCTTGGTTTCACACTACTATGAACCCTAGATATTGTGCACCTGGGGTTGTTTTTTCTGTGTTTATAATTGCCTGAGATTTTGATACTTCTAGTGGGTGTTTGCAGCTGATCAACAAAGGTACATATGAGTCTTTTTCTTCTTCTTCTTCTTCTCCCCCTCCTTTTTTGGTTTGAGAAGGGTTGTCATGTTTCTCAAATTCCTTTGTAGGTTTGTTTCATGTTGGTGGGGTCATAAATTCGGGTTTTCGACTTCGATCAAAGCTTTGGTATCACTTGTTGGGAGTGGAAGCTTGTTAGAGAATTTGGGGGGGGGGGGGGGTTGGGTTGGGTTGTGGAAACTTGCAATGTTTCCCAAATTCCTTTGTGGGTTTGTTTCATGTTGTTGGGATCACAAATTCAGGTTTTCGACCTCAATCAAAGCTTTGATATCACTTGTTGGGAGTGGAAATGTGTTAGGAAATAGAAAAAAAAAGGGGGGGGGGGGTTGTGGAAACTTGCAATGTTTTCCCCTCCCTTTTGTTTTGAGGGGGGGAATTGGTTGAAATTTGTCATGTTTCTCAAATTCCTTTGTGGGTTGTTTAGTTGTATACCATTTGCTGTTTCTTCATGTTGGTAGGATCACAAATTCAGCTTTTCGACCTCGATTGAGGCTTTGATATCACTTGTTGGGAGTGGAAGTGTGTTAGAAAATAGGTTTGTGTGAGTGTGTTTCCGGGGGGGTGGGGAGGGGGGGGGGCGCTTCTCGATTTCCTTTGTGGGTTTGTTAGGTCTACAGCATGTCTTGTTTCTTTTTGTTGATGATCTCAAATCCAGGTTTTCAACCTAAAACAAAGCTCTATACCACTTTTTTGGGGTGGAAGTGCTTTAGAAAATAGGTTTGTTTCATGATGTTGGGATCACAAATTCAGCTTGTTGACCTTGATCAAAGCTTTGATATCACTTGTTGGGTGCGGAAGCGCATTAGAAAATAGGTGGGGAACGAGGGGGTGGAAACTTGCAATGTTTGCCAAAATCCTTTGTGGGTTTATTTAGGTATACAACATGTCTTGTTTCTTTTTGTAGTTGGGATCTTAAGTTCAGGCTTTCGACCTCCATCAAAGCTCTATATCACTTGTTGGGAGCAGAAGTGTGCCAGAACATAGGTGGGTGGCTGGGGAGTGTTAATGTTGAAACTTGCAACATTTCCCAAATTCCTTTGTGGGTGTGTTTAGGTCCATGTATTGTTTCCTCTTGTTGTTCGGATCACAAATTCAGCTTTTCGGCCTCAATCAAAGCTCCGATACCACTTGTTGGGATTGGAAGCGTGCTAGAAAATAGGTGGGTGGGTGAGGGGTTGTCGTTGGAACTTGCAATGTTTTGCAAATTCCTTTGTGGGTTTGTTTGGGTCCACAACATGTATTGTTTCCTCTTGTTGTTTCTTCTTGATCAAAGCTCTGATACTACTTGTTGGGAGCATGAGTGTACTAGAAGTTTTAGCACATGTATGTTCATATCTAAGTAAGGAACATCAACCTGCAGATTCATTGTTGACATGATTGCTGAGTTCTTAATTACATGTCTTAATAATCTTTTACCGACCATGCTTTGAGTGCTATGTTGTGGGCTTTAGTTTGTAGTTCTGCTGATATTTGGTTACAATCTTGGCTTCCTAGAACCCCGCTTAGGCTACTACTTTTACTGTAATTGTAGGTTTGCTGATCTTAAGCATGATTGATCAGCCTCCCCTCCATTTTTTTTTTTGCCTGAAATTGTGATAAAACATGCAACTGTTGCCTCGTATGCGTCTTGCTGTCTTGGTATCAGGAGATAGACCGAAGGATATATTCTTTGTCTATTCTTTTGCGATTCAGCACAATACATGTCTGTGCAGCTTGTTTATTGCTTGCATGTTTTCATAAGATTTCAAATTGGTGTCCAAAACGTTTCTATTGTGGGTTTATTGGTAAGACTGCCTATATCTAGATCTTCCTACACCCAACATAAGTTTGGGACCCACACTGGGAGTGTTGTAGTATGTTTTTGTAAGTTAACGGCAATGTTGGAGAACTCACTATGTGTTTGTTCAGATTCTTCCAGGGTTTCACTGCTATGGGGCTAAGGAATTTCAGTTTCAATCTCTGACCGATACATTTTATATGTCAATCTCGAGTGGTTGTATGGATTTTTCCGCGCTTCTCATGGAGCTAAATTCCGGATCATTCATCAAAGCTCTGTCCATCTATTTGTGCCTTTTCCTGGTCTGTGGTACTCCGAGCTATGGAAGTGACCTAGATGTCGCATGTTTGAGGTCTATAAAAGCATCCCTGAAAGATCCCAACGGCATCTTACGGTTAACATGGAATTTCAACAATGCTTCAGCCGGATTCATCTGCTCATTCACCGGCATAGATTGCTGGCACCCGGCAGAAAATAGGGTATTGAGCATTCGTCTCGCTGACATGGGATTAAAGGGTAGTTTCCCTCTTGGCGTTCAAAATTGCACCACTTTGCAAACTCTAGATCTATCCTCCAATGATCTCTCGGGACAGATCCCCTCCAACATCTCCCGTATAATTCCCTTTGTGACAACCCTAGATCTTTCCTCGAATAGCTTTTCAGGGCCGATTCCTGATAACCTTGCAAACTGCACGTATCTCAACGTCCTGAATCTTGACCACAACCAACTATCAGGGCAGATTCCTCCTCGGATTGGGCAGCTCTCACGGCTCAAGAAGTTTAATGTCGCGAACAATCAGTTGGTGGGTCCGATCCCACAGTTTAACAGTACCGTGACTACCATCACTGCAGACAATTTTGCCGACAATCCCGGTCTCTGTGGGAAGCCTCTGAGCCCCTGTGGGTCAAAGAAGGCCAACGCTAAAGTGGTTGTGATTGCTCTGGTTTGTGGGGGGCTTTCCGGTGCCGTAATATTAGGGCTCGCAGTGTTCTTCTTTGCACGTAAAGTATCTACAAAGAAAGAAGAAGACCCCGACGGAAACAAATGGGCAAAGAGTATCAAGGGAACCAAGAAAATCAGGGTAAGTTGATTCATCTTCCTCCCTTCATTACGTGCTCCTGGAGTTTGTGTTCCAAATAGTGTGATTGTTCATTTGCAATGGGATTTTCGGGGTATCGGATTTGGATTGATGGCATCAAAGTTATTTTTCCGTATAATCTTTCTTATTGATGCTGAGAAATTTGTTTTTATGTCTAGGTATCCATGTTTGAAGATTCCATCTCGAAAATGCGCCTAAGTGATCTCATGAAGGCTACCGACAACTTCAACAAACAAAACATCATCGGTCATGGAAGGATGGGAACTATGTACAAGGCTAGATTCGAAAACGGAGCCGTATACGTGGTGAAGAGATTAGAGCACTCTCAACATTCGGAGAAAGAATTCATGTCCGAAATGACTACCCTAGGAAGTGTAAGGCACAACGATCTGGTCCCGATCTTAGGCTTTTGCATTGCAGGGAATGAGAGGCTTTTGGTCTACAACTACATGGTGAATGGCACTCTCCACGATCGACTCCACGAAAAACAACCTAACCGGGGCTCGTTAGAATGGCCCATAAGGCTAAAGATCGCAATCGGGGCATCTAGGGGCCTAGCTTGGCTTCACCATAGTTGCAACCCCCGGATTATTCATCGGAACATAAGCTCCAAATGCATCTTACTCGATGCCAAATACGACCCAAAAATCTCCGATTTTGGCCTTGCGAGGCTAATGAACCCCATCGACACCCATCTAAGCACATTTGTGAACGGCGAATTTGGAGATTTGGGTTATGTGGCACCAGAGTACACCCGGACTTTACTCGCCACCCCAAAGGGCGACGTCTACAGTTTTGGGACTGTGCTCCTTGAATTGGTCACGGGCGAGACACCAACCGACATGTCAAGGGCACCCCCGGACTTCAAGGGGAACCTAGCCGAATGGGTTCTAGAACTCTCTAGAAGCTCCAGACCCAAGGAAGCCATTGACAGGTCCTTGGTGGGTAAGGGTTTCGACAACGAGCTCTACCAGTTTCTCAAAGTGGCACTAAATTGTGTGTCAGAAGACCCCAAGAAGAGGCCGTCGATGTTCGAGGTTTATCAACTTCTGAGAGCCATTGGAGAGCGGTATCACTTTCCAAGCGACGCTGAGATTACTTTGCCGATTGATACCGGGGATGCTGATAATTTACAGGAGCTGATCGTTTCCCGGGACGAGACAACTTATCAGTAGGGAAAACCCTACCAAGGTATCCTTAATGTAAATATGGTCCTGTATTGTTTCTTGTATCATACAGTATGTTTTGGTTATCTTTTCATATGATCGAGTATAAATTTTTTTGGTATTGGGAAACATGTATTCAGTTATATAATGTATGTTCAATCTTGAAGGGCAAGCTAGTTAGTTTTTAAAATAGCAGTGAGCATTATCTAATACACAAGACAGTGATACAGGTCGAAACCTGTAAGTCTCTAATGTGCCTTTAATGCTTGCATTATACGGTCTACAAATCAGTGGCGAATTTAGGTCTTCTGAATTGGGGGGACCAGTATACTACTATATTCATCTGATATACAAAAAATCCTTAGTTTTTTTTTTTAATCCCAACTATACTGAATTATTATTTAACAGTTAACACTGGTGGCCTTGACCAGCCTTGACTTAGCCCCAAATCCGGCAGTGTGTACAATAGGCTCCAACATTTGGACAGCCTTTACAATTATGGGCATTGTCGAGTTTGAAAATTGTTGCCTTGGTCTGATACGAATGGGGTTCTTTTTTCATAGTAACAATTTTAGTGCAACAAACGAAGTATATGTTTGCCCTGATTAACTTTGGGTCATTTGAGTCGGGTTCAAGTTGGGTCATTTTTTCCCCCATTGAATTTGGGTAACCATTTTGGCATGACATATGAACTGTTGTTCAAAATGGGATGGAGTCAAAAGAGTATCTTTATCGGATAACGTTGTATTGCAAAAACAAACAACTTTGGTAAAAATAAACTCCGTTACAAAAATAAATAACTTCGATGAAAAAAAATGCAGTCGCATTCAAGTCAGTCCAGGTCCATTTCAGGACAACTAATTTGACATTTTTGAATTTGAGTTTATTACCTCAAATTCTCAAGATAGTCTATAGTAGTCGATAACTCGATATTGATCACAAGAACAATGAGCAAAGATTTTGCTCAGTAAACTACTTGATCAAAAAGCACAAGACTACAGATTGTTTCCACAAAAATCTTATTTCCTGTGCAGGGTGACAAAACCTCAATCCCTATCCGCTTTTCCTCGTGTTCTCTAAAGAATACAACAATCGAAACAACTTTGCGCCCTTAGACCAAAAGGCAGGGATGAACGACGTTGAAAGAAAAATCTAAGCTAGTATCACAAAAGGTATGTTTCAACGACAGTTCGGCCAAACTTCTCCTGGACATCCTTCGGAGTTTCGATCTGGACAAAATGCAAAGAGTGCAAGCAGTAAGAAATCAAAACACGAGGCAGAACATGCAATGGTAAGAAAAAAAAATAAAAAATTTGTCATTACTCACCGCGTTCAATGCTTTGAAAACAGCCTTGACGGTATTGTGTGGATTCCTAGATCCAATAACCTAAACACGGATAAAACCCAGACGAAAGTACTTGACGAGTTAGTACATACATGCTGGGGGCATAATCCAACAAGAACAGGATCAATGCTCCACAAAATTCAGATTAATTTGCCACTATATGACCAAGGACCCGCTTCTAGAAAAAATAAAATAAAATAGGTCTGTCAAATCATTCAATGTCAAAGTTCAGATGAGAAATTGATATATGTTCCCCAGTTCTTTTTCCTACCAAAATCACTTTCAAACAACATAAGTAAAAGAACACATTGTTTCCGAGTTTTCCTATCAAATAGGTCATTGTTGAAATTCAGACAAAAAGATCTATGACTGTACTCTACGTGATCAACATCCCGTTTCCCCATAGATATATAGAATTTGCCGCATGATTAAACACTAAAACCTACACATCGCGTCTAATTTAGCCACAAAAGAAGAGGGGGAAAGAGGAAAATAAACCAGGAGTACCTTAGACTTGACATTTTTCAAGCCAACCAAGTTCAAAATTGTTTGCACCGTTCTGCCCGCTTTCATACCTGTTGTAGTTTTTGCAGGCCATAGATACACCTGAAATTGCAAGCAAAGCATCATATGATAAGATAGGCAGGCATTGACAACATCAAAGTTTAAGGAAAAGAATAAAACACAAAACGACACACAACTACACAAGGTGGGATCAGTTAGAGGCACACCTTGGTTTTCCCGTATGTTGTTTGTATCGCATGTGGAATTGTATGATCCTCGTATAAGTCAAAGTGGTGGAGGTTCTGAAAGCATTTCTCATATGCCTGTTCACAATTACAGCAAGTCGAGCAGTTAGAAATAATGGGATGGTGTTGTTTCAAACTATTTTGCTGCCCAATACAGGCGGCGAATGTATGAGGCCTCGCAATTGGGGAATTCGGGTCGGGTTTGGATCAGGTCCGGGTTTGGTCAACAAGGTTCGGGTTGGGTCAGATTTTGTTCAAGACAAGTTGATTTCGGGTCACTTTGTTTTTAGATTGGCAAGCTTGTCTTGCAGGCACAGACAACTTCGATGAAAGATAAAATTGGTTCGGGTCATCTAGGCTCAACTAATTTGGCATTTCCGGCTTCCAAGCATGAGTCAGGTTCGGGCGGGTCATTCGGGTTGCATAGATTTTGCCACGTCGGCATGTAGTATGCAAGATAAAATAATCTTAAGGATATAGCATCCCGTACGGACCTCTACACAACCAACTAAAGTAAGAGAATCCGATAAATAAATAAAACGGCACTTTGACGAAACACACCTTCTCAAGAGCAATAGGCACAGCTGGACCTTTTCCTTTAGCATAGCCAACAACACCATTGTAATTCCCACAAGCTAAGATAGCAGAATATTTGACCACTTGACCTCCCTACCGAATTAAGATGAAGAGTCAAATAACAGAAGTCAAATATGCTTTGAAAGAAAACCAACTCAAGAGGTGCAGTTGTCGTACCTTTGTCACTTTAACTGTCCGGTTCATATCGACTAAATGAATATCGAAACCCTGCAATCAAACTCAATGGTGTCACATACACTTCCAAATTGAGGCTTCAATTTTCAAATTTAATCCATAGGAAACAACAGATGGATATGAGAAACCCAATATCTAACATGATGAGGTAGAACAAAAGGAGCAAAAATTGAAAACCTTAATGACAACAACATTAAAGCTGATCTAATTTGACCCGAGAAAGATATAGGGAAGCGGCCAAGGGAATAGCAAGTAAATTGTCATTCCTACAAAACGTGACAGCCAGACTTACTTTTCTGTACATGGGTACTCGTTTCTTCTCTGTCAAGGAATTCCTCTCTTCAGCGAGATCCCTTATTTCCCCTTCTAAAAGCTTTCCTTTCTTCCCAAAAGTATGGTCCAGTGCTGCGAGTTTCTCTTCTAACTTTTTATCAATTTCGCTGAGCTTCTGAATGAGTATATCATCTCTCTCTTTCATGTCATCAAACTCCACTTCTTCATCTTCGCGTTTCCGTCCAATTTCACCGGGAGTGTACTTATCATCCTCATCATCATCCACATCCACGTGAACGTTCTCCTTTTGCATGACGCTGTAATTAGCAGGATTGCTGGTGTCAAAAGTTTCCCTGCGTTGGACCAACCTCAAGGCCCTGTTCAACTTGTTAGCAAGCATAAACTTCTCTTTGCCAGTGGATACCTTGAAGCGGTTAATCAATTCACCAATGACCCGGTACTCGGGTCTGATGTTGTAATGCTTCTCCTCAAATTTATCTAGCCTTGCCATCCACTTGAAAGCATCGTCAAGTGTTTCTGCCACAATCCAAATTTCAAGCAAGGTTTAGGGAAAGCCATCATTCAGCACATCTCAAGTAGCGCAGGATACGAACTGACTCAATCAAACAAGCACAAAGAAACTATCCTAATAAGCACTCCAAACAAACAATTAAAGTCCAATCCAATGTCATACAATTTTCTTAGGCCTCTATACTTGTACCATACCAAAAAGGATGCCTGAAATATCTAAAACCAACCGTATGTCCATACCGTATGTCCATATCTCTTTTAAGAATTTCATCACTTCTCCATGCAAATTCAAGCTCATCTGCTCATATGATTCCCACCACTTCAGCACATGTGTGTGTGACTGTGTGTATATGTATATATGTGTGTGTGATTATATATATACATATAGACATATGTATATATATATATACGTATGTGTCAATAATCAAGGTAGTTAAAATGATTACTTTTTCATTGTAACGGACTAAAGTAAAATCCCTCACTAAACCTAGTTCCTCTGTTTCTTTCCCATGGAGTAGCAGGTAAATCTTGGGTCAATTCGAACCACTCTGTCTAAATTGCAAAATATAGGGCAACACTGTTACATACGACCCCTCTATACCTTGCCTGGGCGAGATTTCAAAGTATTGGTTTTGGTTTATGTGCACATATATTGATATATATATGTATGTCTATATATGAGATGGTCCACACAATTTTCAAAACCCACTACTTCCAAACCAAAGTACATAACCCGACTATAGGGTCATTCAGGTCGGATTCATCTAGGTACATGCTCAATTCAACCAGGTTCGTATTGGGTGGGGTACTTGGGGTTGGATTGATTTCAGGTACCTTTATTTTTATCCCTCTTCCAAAACCGAACTTCGGCGGAAAACAAATTCAGGCAATGGATCATTTCGGTTCGATCAACTAATTTGGCATTTTCAGAGTCGGGTCATTAGTCATGCCTGTTTTTGCCAGTCTAATCAAATCATGAGCCCCTACAATCTCATCATTTCTCCAAAACAATCTAATCTTTCACAGTTTCCTTACTATAATCAAGCATCAGATGATCACAATGCAACAACAGGTCAGTTTTTGTGAGGTCTAATCAAATCATGAGCCCCTGCAATCTCATCATTTCTCCATTACAATCCAATCTTTCACAGTTTCCCTACTATAATCAAGCATCACATGATCACAATGCAACTCACAAATTCCTTAAAAAAAAAAGGGGGAACTCCCACCATTTCTCAACAGAGATTTAATCTTTCAAACTTCCTCAATCAACCAGCAAACATTCAAACAAAAAAAATTCAAAACTTACTAGTCTCAACAAACTTCTGAATGATCTCTTCATGCCTCTTAAGCTTCCGCTCTGCAAGCTGGGCCTCTCTTTCCGCCATATCCTCAGCTCGTTCTTCATCATCATCGTCGCATTCGGTACCCGAATCACTCTCCTCATCCGAAACAATGTAATAGTCGCCCCATCTATTCAACATATTCTCCAGCTTCTTCTCCTCCTTCTCAATAATCGGGCCAACACCCATGTAATCTTCTTCTTCCTCTTCTTCTTCATCGATTTTTACTCCTGCCTTTCTCTTGGCTTCTCTTTCCATGTTCTTCTGCCTCTCGACCTCCGCCAGCAAATCCTCGATACCCTTCTCGACTTCTTCCTGGGTCACGCAGAAATGGCGGGCTTGGAGAAACGGGTTGCCGGGCCGGACCGCGAATCGGGCCCGGGTTAGGGTTGGGGTTAGGGTTGAGATGGGGTGGTGGTGATTGTTGTAGGGTTTAAGGGAGGTTTTGGGGAGGAGCAGGCGAGAGACCCATGAAAATGGAAGACGAGATCTGCTCATTTTGATGGCGGGTGAGTCACATTCGATGGGAATTGAAATGGGGTTTTGGAAGATTGAATGAATCGGGAATTTGGGATGTGAGAAGAAGGAGGAGGGAGAGATTTGGGGGGGAAATTAGGGTTCTAAGACACTGTAAAAGTGTGTTGAGTGAGCAAGTGTTGAGGAAAGGAGAAAGACGATGGAGAAGCACAGTTTGGAGGCCCAATTCGGTTAATTTTCTCCCGTGGGCTTATTTTGCCTCTCTTTTTTTCTTTTTTGTACATTTTTTTAGGTGCAAATTTCTTTTTGAACAAACAAGAGAGAGAAAAAAAATTTGTTTAACTGATTATAAATTTTGCATCCAAATTTTGATAGCGACTAATTTGACAGAAAGTTTAAATATAATGTTTCACTCATTTCTATCGTCTGAACTCAATCCTAACCTAAATATAGGTTTGTTTGAATTGTGTGATATGGTCCGACGTCATGGGCGGATCTTCATATTGTAAAGGGGTGGTCATGGTCACCCTTAATGAAAAAAAAAATAAAATTTGGTATAATGTAAGTTAGAAGTTATGGATGATACGTTTCCAATTTTCCAAGTGATTGTAATAATATATTGGACACCCTTGATATGAAGACCTTAGATCAATCATTGTCTAACACGAAAAAGTTGAATAATGGTTGTCAATTTTCTATCTAAATTTCGACATTGAGCGATTGGACGGACCTAAATTTTACCTGAACCCGATTTTTATCATTGGGACAAAACTTACAAGTGATGCAACTTTTCTTGCATTCACAACAAACTTGTAATGCTGTTGAAATTTTATTTTAGAAATTTGAAAATTGGTGCTGATATTCTATTATTTCTGTACAGAATTTCCTCTTACGATATTGTTGCGTTTTTTCATGAAATTGTCTCACCCAAATTATTTATTCATGTCCACATTTTGTGACAAATATTCTTATTCCATCTTATGTATTCGAACCAATCAAAAAGTCCAAGTACTCAAACATATGCCCCTATTCTAGAAAGAACTTAACTTTCAAATGAAAATGATTTATAGATTGTTTTGTAAAACCAACATCTTTGTTTGAAAATGAATCTTATAAATTTGAACATATCCAAAGGTTGGTCCAAGTATGGAAAGTTTTGATATAGAACTCATTATTAACCCTTTTTCCATGAATAAGCAACACTTTTCCTGAAATGAAAAAATCTTTACGAAAATTCTACCAAACGCACTCTTATACAGCGTACATAGCATTAACCTAGGCCGAAAACCTCGATTATTCACCAAGAACAATGTCCCATGTCAAATACTTTGGTACATAATTCAACCTTGCACACTTGCAATGCAAACATTCCCCCAGTATCCAACATCTCACACCAAAACAGCGCAACTTTGTAGGAAACTAGTACTGGGAGTTTTGGTTATTATTCAGAACAAAACAAGGCCACGAAATGCCGATTAACAGGAACTACATGGTAATAAAATCTGCACCTTCTGCAGGCTCTTCATACCGAGGATTCCACCATTGACGAGAGCGTTCTTCACTTCTTCTTGCCCGCTTTGCCAATGAGAGACCCCGAAAAGTCCATCATCAAATGCCGGACTCCAGCGTAGACATGATAGATGAAGGCCAAGACGGTCAGCTCAACGGTGTACAGGGTGAGCTTGGACGAGTAAAAGAGGAACTGGTAGAAGTTCTCGAAAGAGAGGCAAACCGGGCCGAGTTTCAAATAGACGAGATAGAAGGATGTGACTACTAGGGTTAGGAAAGATCCCGAGACTCTGTTGAGGATGGAGAGTATGGAGTTTTTCTGTGGCTGATAGACCGGAAGATGAGGAGATAGAGGACGAAGGACATTAGCTTGAGTTGCACCTTCAGTCTTTTGCTCTGCTGTCCCTGAAACTGAGGAATAACCCTCCCATTTTCCTGCAGGCTTGTTGTCTAGCTGCTTGGTTCGGTCCACCAGGCTGTGGAACATCCGGTTCTGAAAGCATGTTTCGTATGCCTGTTCATAATTATTGCAAACAGTAAGTTATTTCATATGCCTGTTCATAGTTATTGCAAACAGTAAGTTATACAACCAAGTGCATTCTTGTCAACATAACTCAGGGCATGCATATATTGCATCTGTTAGCCTGTTAAATATCCACTTTTGGCAAAATAGGAGATACAACTCCTCCCGGTATGGGTGCCGCTTTTGCAGGATCTTGGGGAGATTCAGATATAAGCAGCCTTGCCTTGACAAAAATCACTGTCTGTGGAGAGGCTGATTCCATGAAATGTGTGTTAAAACATAAATAAATGTATTTCTCTCGAGGAAAAGGGTGCCCTTGTTTTAAGGAGTGGGACTCCTGATGGGTATTAGTGTGGTACATACCCCTATTGTTTGGATAGCATGGCATTTAAGGACCCGGTAACTTACCTAATATCCAATCTGTTGTCTTGTACCGAAAAACTAATTACGATACAAATTTAAGATGGACAACTAGAAAAGGGCCCAGCGACAAAGACAGAAAGATTACTTGCTACCTTTGGCATTTGAATTTTGAATCGTCATTATTTGCTTGATGTTTGCACCTAAAATGTTTGTGGCCCAAGATATACGTATGTATTGGGGTGAGTATTTAGCGTTTGGGGTTTAGGGTTCCACACCTTTCCAGCCTAAAATATTCGTCAGCAGAATTTACAACAAAACACCCCCCTGAAAGCCAAGGACCCCATTGCAATTCCCAAAAGGTAAAATCACAGCATTTCTGACCAGTGTTATGGAACACAAGGTCAACATCATAGAAATCAATCATGTAGAGAAGCAAACAATGACGAACAACCAAACATTGGTAACATTGTATGGGTGACTCGCTTTCGCTAACTGATCCAAGAAATTATGTCCAATATGTAAATGTATGTGCAAAAAGGAACCAGATGACGGAGGAAAATTAAAAGAAACATAAATTCAAGCCATGCAAGCAATATTTCAAAAGACAGTTTAATATCAAAGCCCAGAAACACAAATGATTGAGTCATCTACAACTGAACCCACACAGTCAATTTGAAAAATGTTTGAAGACAATACCAAGACCAAGTTAATAAGACATGGGGAAAATTCCCATCTCATGGCAGCAAAATGTCACGTACAAATAAAGTGTGGAAATACTTACTTGTGAGTACATTGGTAGTAGTTCCCTCTTTATCAGATAAGAATGGTTCCCCACTGCTGGTCTCTCCTCAGACTTATCTGGGTTGGGCATTAAGTTGAATGGATCATTAAACATTCCAAATAATACCCACACAGTGCAAATAACTACAATGACTGTTCAGTAAACATTCCAAATAATACCTACATCAAGCTGGACTCATTCATCAATATGTTAAGATCATCCTAGCCATGCACGCTATCAACGAACAAATATACCACAGAACACTTCTATGATAGCCCCCATGATTTATCCTAAAACTGATTGATTAACCCAGCAAAGACAGATGATAGCACATAGAAACAAACACAGCAAATGGCACAAAACTACTTGTCAGACAAGAAAACCATAGCAAATGTCGCAAAAGAAGGGCAAAGGAGTTGGACATTTGTTATCCATGTCCAGCTCATTTGTCCATCATCTGTGACGATAACAAATGTTCGAGAGGATTACGGCAATACAGAAGTCATATGCCCCGACAAAAAACAGAAGACAATTACTCATGATGCTGGGGTGTTGGCCCGAGCATTGGAGATTCGAGAAGCATAAAACCAGTAACTTGATACCCTCAATTCACAAGTCAAAACTCTACACCGTTTCCGACATATTCTACTCTATTCTTAATGGAAAACAATGCATATACAGTATAGTTTGCATATGTCCACCATAACTTGATACCCCCAACAGTATTCTTAATGGCAAACAATGTATAGACAGTATAGACAGAAAATTCAACATTCTGTAACCTAATCAGCTTAATCTTGGCACAGAAACGCTGGAGAGCTCAAATTGATTATGCATCATGCTAATGCCAATGCCAATTAAGTTCAATTTTGCAGCCTATTCAATCATTTTGTCAGTTTTCTCAATACAACGATCACCATGAAGCAATATTCTGTAACCTAACCACCCCCCAAATCCATATGCACCCCCCAAATCAAACAAAACGTCAATAACAAATCGATCGTCTAAACAACTACATGTAGCAAATCAAATCAACAAAACCAAGAAGAAACAACATAGCTCAGAATGACTAACCAGTGTGAAGAAACCCCCTGTTGGGAGCGCTGAATTTTTCGAGCATCTGAGTGAGTGGAGTCGCACCCATGGGAGCTTGGTTAGGGTTCTGGCGGAATAGAAATGGGGATGACATCGGGTGGTGATGGGAAGGAATCGGACCACTTTTGTTGAACATCAAGCGAGACGCCCATGAAATTGGAACCCTAGATTTGCTCATTTTGATCTCGATTCGTAACTTCGATCAAGATTGAAGTCGAAATCGAAGAATGATTGACGATAGAAGAGGGGTTTCGAGAAAGAAACTGGGGAGATGAAAAAGACGATGATGAATTGGCGAAAAGTCGAAAACTCGCAATTAATTTGGGTTACGGCCCAATTGATTGGTGTTTGAGTTTTGGGCTGACTTTCCTCCTTTTTGAGTTAGTTTTCATGGACTTGGGCTGCATCATTTTTGTTTGGGTTATTGACTCTAAAGGATGACTCAAGAACCAAATTGACCATAGAAGATATGAGGACCATGGGGTCCTAATTTATGTGAAAGAAGGTGACCTAACATTGTTGACGTGACATGTCGAGTGGAAAGTCTATGGTGTGTGTTGCTTTTGCTGTTATTATGTGTGCCCTTATCTCATCTCTCTAACACTTTTCAACCCACGATTTTTTTTTACTTGATGAGACTTTGTGTGTTCTTCAGCAACCACATGCCCAAATTCAACAATGAGTTGCGTCCTAGTTGCTGTGCATATATCTGCATTTGAGATCCTTTTAGCTAATTGTGTTGGGGCTGTGGTGTTGGTGGTGGTTTGGGAAGTGAAAGAGAGGGAGTATGGGGATAGAGAATTTGAAGAGAGAGAAAGTGTGAGCAAATGGGCGTCTTTGTCCGATGTCTTATCAAGTGAACTATGATTCGTCTTTGTAAATATCCTATGTGTGAATCAAAGAGGGAGGGGTAGAGCAATTGAAAAAAAAAAAAAAGATTGTCCACTTGGCATGCAACGTCAGCAATGCTAGGCCCCCTTCTCTTTCATAAATTAGAACTTCGCAGTCCTCATGTTCTCCAAATTTGTATTTTGGGTCATCCTTCATAGTCAATAACCCTTCTGTTTAATATCGAAAATTATTCCCAAGATTAGGGATGCCAAAATTGCGCCAATTCTGGTTGATTTCGAGCATCAGAAGATAGCCATGGCAACAGATTTGGTTGATGAAAAGAATAGGAGTCAGAGAGAGAAAGAGAGTTGAGGGATAGAGTGAGTTAAACGAGGGGGAAAAAATAAGAGCATTTTTGTCTTATTAAACATATGTCGTCCAATTTTAATATTGAACACATGACCAAATGTTGGACAAATATTTTTCTTTATTCTATTGTCCGAACTCGATGATCACCCGAAATTATCTCCATTTGAATTTGGTCTGAATATTTATATTGACTGAATTTGAGATACTGGAATTTTGGTTAGCCCTAACTATATGGTCTATACTTTGAGGGTATTGAACAATAATGCACTCAATATGATTTTGGCAATGGCTAATTTGGTAGCAATCCTATATAACGGGTGGGGGAGATGAATTGGTCCAAAAATTATTACCGATGCATTACGTAAGATTGTCGTGAAGTTCAGCGCGTCGAAATTGTGTCGAGTGCATTATTGTCCAACACCCCTTAAAGTTCAGTGCATTATTGTCCAAATTCAAAGTTTAGTACATTATTGTCCAATACCCCAAAAATTCAATATATTAACGTCCAAAATTCCTATTTTTTATATTTTGCCCTAATTTGTTGATTCGCAGTGTTAAAGTAGTAACCATATGCATGTCTGTTTCTGATATTGTGATGTGATGTGCATGCCATTGCACATGTTTCTGTATCCATTCTAACTTATTTTATGAACCTCAATAATTGACTGTTTCGTCATCTTTTATATACATATTCCTTTCGCTGAAACCCAAGGAATTTAGCTACTTGTTTAGGGAATGCTAAAATAATTTTACATGTTGCATTGAGTTATACATTTTCATAATTAATTTAGTTAGTTATATATTTTCACGGATAAGGTTTGATAAGGGGAATATGAGGATAAATTTGAATAATTTAAGCCCCGTTTTTTTGTGCGTTGCGTTACTATTAGTTGCGGTGGAAATAGTTAAAAAGTAATGGTAATTTTCGTTATGTTGTGGTAGGTTGCGGTAAGTTGCGTTGCGTTTAGGTGCGTTAATGCATAAAAGAACGGGGCCTTTAGTTTGAAAAATGATGTTTGAGTGATTTGTATCTTCATCATTTTTGTTTGGATTTCTTAGCTTTCATGCAATATATGTCACAAGATGGAGAGTGACCATAGTAATTGAAGAATTCACTAATGGATATGACTAAAGATCCATGGACGAACTCATTTTTTTAAGAAATATTTAATATATTGTAAATGTTTAAAGGAATAAAACTTTAACCCTAACTTGTACCATAAATAGGACTTGTTTCTCACTTATACAAAGTGCATGCATTCCTCTTGAGAAAGATACGTCTGCACCAATACTAGTGAAAAAGATACTTTTGAAGTATCTTGATACTACTAGCCTGGAGTTTTTGATGTGGTTGGTGTATCTTGCAAATGACCGGAACATTTCTCTATTGATCTCATCTCGTGAGCTAACGTCTCAATATATATTTTATCAATTTGTTCACATTCTTACCACTGGAATACTTTGCACAAACTTACTCCACCTTCACACATGTCATATCAGTAATGACCAAATTTTGCTACACCATTTGCAAATGATTGCAATTTATTACATGCTCTTAGAGTATATGTTCTAAATATAGTCATTGTTTAGTCTCATATACTAGATTTTTCATTATCAATAATATAATTGTTCACTAACACATATTCAGAACATATGCTCGTGGAGCAAGTAATATATACTTGCAAATGATTACAGTAAATTTATCCTTCATTTTTTTAATGGTGCGTTTGGTAGAATCCCATGAAAATTTTTACTGGGAAAGTTTTTCATGGGAAAAATTTTCCTGGGAAAGTGTATTTCGCTGTATTTGGTTTACATATGAAATCCTAGGAAAGTATGTAGATAAGTTTTTACAGTGTTTGGTTGAAACTTTAACTTTCCTAAAGAAAAATGTTTAAAATGTCTATACTACCCTTATTTATTTTCATTTCCCCACCTTTCAACTCATATTTTGGGGCATTTTGGGTAACTCAATTTTATTGATTTTCCCATTCACTTGGGGAAGAAAATTTCCCACACCACCCCTTGGGAAAGTTTTCCCCATAGGAAAATAGTTGGCCCTACTTAAAAATTTTCTCAATCCATTTTTGCTCCCAAACATAAAAAGATTAGTCAACTTTGGGAAAGTTGACTAATTTTCCTAAGAAAATCCTAATACCAAACACACCATAAGAAAAGATAAATTAAATAACCTGGTTGCACTTACAAGTTGCATAAAATGCTTGTCTCTCTCTCTTCATTATCTGGAAAACTTTGTCTGTAATTAGTGTCTGATGTCTTCTCCATGTGTATAGTGCTTTAGTGGATGATCTAACTAATGTCAACAAATTTCATAATCAAGAATCTAATTGATTTTAATTGGTCACCTACATGGGTTGGTACTTTTCATATTTATCGTTATAATAAAACATAAAAAATTTGAATAGGGTTGATTTTGAAGTGATTTGTTTATTTTGTAGATCTCGTCCATACTTTACACTCCTACAATTATTGAACTTCGTAAGCAAAATGCAATGTCACTATCTGTCCCATGCATGTCCATGAAGATTCTCTCAATTACCACTCCCTACTGCCTAGTGCTTACCATGTTTATGTCATTATCAAAAATTTTGCATAAGCTTATTATTCTTTTGATAAATTTCATAAACTTATTCTTAGTCACCGTTCTTTTATGCGTTAACGCATCCAAACGCAACGCAACTTATCACAACCCTACCGCAACATAACACAAATTACCATTACTTTTTAACTATTTCCACCGCAACTTAACGCAAACGGAACGCAACGCAACGCAACCGGTGCCTTATTAAAAAAAAAAGATGATTTCTCTCAATATTGGCCTTTTGTATTTAAAAGAACGAATTCATATTGAAAGATAATTCTTAGTTGATGTTTTATTTGCGGTTTTTGTTTGGGTGAATTTTATTTATTTTGCTGTCTTATTGTTTATATGCAACCTTTGTTGCAAAACCTCTTGTATTTTAGGCTTTTTGAATGTAATCGAAAAAAGAACGAATTTGTATTAACTGTCTCATAAAATTCAAACACTTAAGTCATTTTATATTATTACACATTAAATTAAAAATATAATATAACTGAATTATATAAGTATAGTAACACTTATAAATTGATCGAACTGTAATTTTATTCATAATTTTAAAATTTTAAAGAAATGTAGAATATGCTCAATTACAAGTGTTGATTCAATTAGGATGTCAAATGTAAAAAAAAAAAATTATAATTATGAGTTATGACTAATTATTAATTATAACAGACTCATCGTGCATTGGCTATGGATATAGCCAATGATCAACGATAAATTCGTTATAATCAACAAATAATCGTAACTATCAAAAACCTTTGTAATCATCAGGAAAGAATTTTCGACCTCCTAAGACTAGTGACTTAAATTTCCAAAATTTATACTTGTATACATATATGATAATTACAAAAATATAATAAAGTTACATTATCATCAAGGATTAAAAAGAAAGAAAGTTAAAAAAAAAATTCCTGCAAGCCCAGTTTCTTTTTACAGAGCTTCTCCTCCCTACAATCCTAATTAGGACCCATGCAATGCAATGCAATGCATTACATTGTTGTTCACAATGCACCATCATCAGAGGAACTTGACCCCCTCCTCCCCAAAAAACCCGGGAAGACCTGGGGGTTGACCGGGACCGGCAGCAGCGGGTTGACTGGGACTGGGAACCGGTGGGCCGAGCTGACCACGGTCCGCTCATTGACCAGCCCAACTTCCTTGCACACCCGGTCTAGGATCTCTAGGAAGTCTCTTACGACCATGAAGATTCTCAATGGGTGAGCTTCCTCCTTGGCCGAGTTCCCGTGGAAGTACTCTGTTATCTCTTTTACGAGGGAGAAGGCCACTCTTTCCTGTGCTTGGACCCTGAAGATCTCCTCTTCGGCCATTTTCATGAACTTGTGCATTGACTCTGAGAACTTTGTGCTGCTTGGTCCAAGGAATCAGGATTTAGGGTTAGTGGTGTTGGAAATAATTTGAATTGAATCATGCTATCAGATGAAAAATCAAATAAAATAAGATCCGAAATTATGTAGCAACCAAGTAGGCATGTTTACTTCAGACGAAAACTTGATATCCGATTTACAGCATTTGGGTTTCACAATTCAATCAAAGCCTAA
The DNA here is from genome assembly GCA_029582165.1 of Portulaca oleracea. Classification (NCBI taxonomy): domain Eukaryota; kingdom Viridiplantae; phylum Streptophyta; class Magnoliopsida; order Caryophyllales; family Portulacaceae; genus Portulaca; species Portulaca oleracea. The sequence continues at coordinate 60,405,115 of CM055868.1, read as the reverse complement.
ATCTGGGTTAAAACTGGGTTTGGGCAACATAAATATGAGAAACCATTGTGTCTGTGTCCAAATTTCGGTTCAACAATTCAATCAAGCCTAAATTCAGGTAAAAATTAGGTTTGGGTAACAGAAATATGGGAGATCATTGCGTCCAAATTTCCAATCATAGCGGTCAATGTGAAATTCGAATGAAAAGTCTATGCCCTACTCGGTTTTTTTTCCCAAGTCGCTATTAGCAAAAATCGGCCCGTGTGCCACTCAGACTAGGTCTGTTCTTCATATAGATCACTTACCACATTACACAACCCAACCCAAATTTACCCATATCCTTAACCCATATTTCTAATACTTTTTCTTTTTCAACTTTTACCAAAATTTATCTAGCCTTACCTTACCTATCAAAAGGACAGGTCTGATCTCATATGTTTTTATGATGGTAAGTTATGTCAAGCAATATATATTCACTTTTTTTCTTTCTTTTTTTTTAAAAGGTTGACAGCAATGTATATACACTAGATCCGCACCTGGTGTCCTCCGTCTGGGTTCTGACAAGTGTGGAAACTTCTAGAATGTTTGCGAGGCCAGTGGAGAGCTTCGCAACGTCTTTGGTGAGCGAATCGGAGTCCATGGCGGCCGCCTTTTTGACGCTGGCAAGTTCTGAGCTGAGGGCGGACACCACTTGGAGTCCCAGCTTCCGGAACTTGGCTTCGTCATTTGTTGTCTGGCTGCTGGTGGCGGCTGTTGTGGAGTACAGCCGTTGTCCTTCTGTACGGATGATTTCCTGCACGACAAAGTGCAGGAGGGTGGTCTTGCCGTCGGCCCCCTTGATGTCCACCAACTTCAGCAGGGTGTCGAGCTTGAACGCGTGGGCATCACCGCGGTTGGTCCCTACATTCATGCGGTTCCCTGTCTTGAGGACGGCTTCTAGAAGCTTCAGGAACATTCTGCTGCTTCTCAGCTCGTTGCACGCTGCCTGTGATGCAGAGATGCATGTCTAGAGTTACTCAAACATAACAAAAAAGCTCAAGAATTCAAATCCAATTGCTATTCCAATACACCCTGAGGGTCTTTACGCTTGAATTGAACTAAGATTAAGAGAGACTGGTTCCAATTGACCCACATGCCTAACTCAAGTAATGTATCCGGAAAAACAAGTTGTCTGAACATTTTAACCCAACTTGTTTTTAAACCCTAAACCCTAAACATGTTCTTCTAAAAACAAATCGAACAGAACAAGCCCCCCGAGTAATGAATCTGGGAAAATAGGTATGAAACCGGCGAGAAAGAAACGATATGCCAAGAATGATTCACCTCTAAAGTGTCAAAGGACTTCTTGAGGTACTCGATCTCAGAATCGAAGTTGGTCACGTACAACATGGCTTCCATCCTCTTAAAGGCAAAGGGTACATCGATCACAGCTTTCAGAAACTTCTCAGCATGTCCGAGCTTGACAGGTGAATCGTCATTGTATTCTTGGAGTCTTCGCTCTTCCTCCTTGGTTGGCGCCATCTTTAGTAAACTCTCAAGAAGCTCTGTTCCGAGAGTCTCTGCATTGCCTGTAGATTAACATAAAGCACAAGTTTCCATCTCTGTCAGGCCAAAAATCGTAAAATAAAACCAGACATCATGCATGAAGACCGTAAAATATTACTAGAAATTATGCAGATCCAAGCTAGGAACTTAATTGTGCTTCTGAACAACATCATGCATTAGAATGAGAACTGAAATCTATCTAACATCTGCTTAACTAAAATTAGACCTTTTTAGTTCCTGATTTAGTGATAAACTGCTAGTGTTAATGATGTTATACAAGAAACCAGAATTTTGGCATAATTGGGAAGGTTTTGACAGTTTTGTGACCACATTGTCGAATCTCCTCAGAAGGTAACGCCTTTTGGAAAAGAACACTCGTTCCTTTAAACAGAATAAATCCATGTAATATGACAAATGGTCCCAAGGAGATAGCCCACTAGATTTGGGCAACCTTTTCAGTTTCACCCCACAACTCTTAGCTTTGGACAACCTTTCTATTTCACCCCACAACTCTTGCCTAAGTGGGTTTTTGGGCAACCTTTTCACATTCTCCCCATATGAGGAATCCAAAGAACGATTCTACCTTAGTTGTCCCACTGATAAAGTTGGTTTTGTCACCTTTAACGGCCTATGCTCGAGCAAATCACTATTGGATTTGGCTAGCCAACACAGTCTACACTAAGACATCCCGAAGGGAGTTTTCATGCTAACCAACACAATCTATACAATGGCGACAACAGCTTCAAGTGTGGATCCCGCTTTTGCAGCATCTAGATGTAGATGTAGCCACCCTCATCACGTCAGACATCATCCGTGCTCTAAGAGACCTAGGAAGCCATCCAACACAATCTATATTGCTCCTAAATGTCAACAATCTGTAGTCTTAAGACCTCGAAATCTTTCAATCAAACAAGCTCTTAAATGTCAACAACCTATGTTTAATTAGATTGCTAAATCTTGCAATCAAACGCATTCCAAAATGTCAAACTCCAATGGTTATAAGCCCCCGAAATCTTTGAATCAAACGAGCTCTTAAATGACAACAACCAAGGGTTATACAAGACAGCTAAATCTTTCAATCAAACGTGTTCCGAAATGTCAACAACCTATGGATATAATCACATGAAATCATTGAACCAAAGAACAAGGTAGATTGCAGATAGAAACAATGTACCTTCCAAAAGAGCTTCACAAACTTCTTCCATGGTGACATTTAGTGCCCTTAGCAAAATAGCAATATTTTGAGCCTTCTTTGGATCAAGCACTCTGTTTTCTTGCCTGGGAGAAGGCTGAGCTGGTTTGTGAGGCGTTTCTTTCTGAATTGGAGCAGGATTCTTCACTACAAACAACGTTTCAATCATTTCCTCATTCAATCTGCAGTCAAAACCCTCAAATTATGAGCCCTAAACCACGAGAATCAACCGAAAAATGTGCACAATCTAACAAAGAAAACCCATGAAATCAACCAATCAATCATGAAAATGGCAGAAGTTGTTACTTGAAGGAGCTTGATCTGAGCTGATCCCACACCATTTCTCTATCAGAGCTTGCTCTCACTTTGTCCCAATGCAACGGCTTCAATTTCGGCCTTTCCTCGCTCAACTCACCGGCAATTTCAGTGTTTCCAGAAGATTCCGCCGGAGATTCAAGTTTCTCCACCGCCAGTGGCTTCAGAGGAGTTGCCGGAGTCACAACAGACGGTGGCGGCGGGGGCGGCGGAGGACTCTGAGACCTCCTCCATAGTGGAAGCGGTGGCGGAGGTGGTGGCGCCGGCGGCTGAGCACCGGCGCTGATTCTTACCGGCGATGGAGTTTTCCGATCAGAAGTGTCGGAGAATCTGGACGAGTTCCGGCTTGAAGAGTTCGACAATCGCGGCGAGCTATGATCGGAACCGCTCGACATTCTTGAAGCGTTCGACAATGGCGAAGCTGGATACGACCGTGAATGGCGAGATGAAGAAGCGGTGGATGATATCGGAGATGAAGGAGAGTGAGGTGATACTGGAGAATTCGACACCATTGTTGAAGCTCCAGAGTTCGGATTCGAGCTCGAAACCTTCTTCTTCCCTCCGAGAAAAGCTGGCAGTCTGAACGAAGGGATCGGAGAAGAAGAAGATTTCCGGGCCGGAGTTGAAGCTGTTGATAGCGACGGCGATGAACGTCCGAGAACTCCCCAATCTCTCTCCTCTTGCAGATTCACCTGCCCAATTTTCCCCGTCAATGGCGACAATCTCGGCGAATGAATTGGCGACGTAATTCGCGATGATCCAGAAGCGTTGGACAACAATGGCGACTCCTCTGCTTCGTCCTCCTCCTTGATCGTCTTCATCCCTCTCTCCGGCGAAGACGACGCCGACGATGACGGGTAGTACGTCGGAGACATCATCTCCGGCATCGGTTGAGGCGTCATCTCGATGAACTCCGGCGAGGATTTAGGGTTCGACTGGTCCTTCCGACTGGAGTTACTTACCGGCGGAGAAATACTAATGGAGGCCGATCTCGCCGGAGACGACGACGACGAAGACGAAGTCGAGTCGTCGTCGGAATGTGCGTTGCCTCGTCCGCCATTGTTGTCGTCCATGAGCTGCTCCGATTGAGCTTGCTGAGCTCGAACCACCGCCTCGAACACTCTCCGGGAACCCGATCCACTCTCTCTCCCACTCGCTGATCCTCTCGGAGAATAAAATTCCTCCTGATCTTCATCATCCTCGTGGTGGTGGTGCTGGTGGTTCTGTGGTAGTTGCCGCCCCATGATCGGCGGGAGTGGATTCAGCTCCGGCGACCGCATTTTCCGCTGAGCTCCGGCCGATCGCCGAGGACGCTGCTCGGGGGCGGAGGTGGCGGCGGTGCCTCCGCCTCCCCCGCCGCCTGCGGCGTCGATGGCGCCGGAATTCACCAGCGTGCCAATGTAGAGAAATTCCGAGCTGTTATTCGTCGGCTTCCTCAACGGCGGAGGCGGCGGCGGAGGCACATTGAATCGGTACACCGAGTTCGTCGTCGCCTCCGATCTGGTGGTGGTGGTCTTGTCGTCGAAGCCTGCGGCTGCGTTCCGGCGTCCGCGGAAGTAGAAGTAGAGCGCTACGGCGGCGAACGCGGCGGCGGAGAGAGAGAGCACGACGGTGACGGCGACGAGCTTTTTGGAGACGGATTTGGAGGAGGATGAGTGAGGGACGATGAGCGACGAGATATTCGCCGGAAAAGAAGCGTACGGTGACGCCGGCGTCTGCTGCTGCGACGGCGGAGGAGAAGACGTGGTAGGGAAGAACGGCAGGTCGGAGTTCGGCGGAGGAGGCGACGGCGGTGGCGGAGACGACGGCGGAGGATTGTCCTGCGGGAAAAACGGCTGGTGGAGGATCCGACGGCCAGAATGCACCGAAATGGAGCTCACAGCAAGCCGTGGATCGTCGGATGACAAGCAAAGGAGGTAGAAGAAGACGACGATGACGTACACGGCGGCGACCATGGCGGACTATGCTTAATTCTGCAGAGGTAATCCGTAATCCTTAATTAAAATCCTCTTCACCTTCCCCTTCACATTCACAATCACAATCACAATCACATTCACATTCACATTCACATTCACACAGATTCACATTGAGGCAGCCATTGATACAGGATCACTTTCTCTCTCTAGATTCTCTCTCTAGGTGTGTTCTTAGTCTGTGAATCTGCGCTATGTGTTCACTTTGTTTACTACTACTGGGTAGATACATACAGTCAAGTCAAGGGGGGGCCAGCTAAGAGTAAGCTAGCTAGCTAGCTGAGGTGTTTGTGTGAGAGAGTGTTTTCTTTGGGGGGGAAAAAAAGAAAAGAAAAAAAGGAGGGAAAGTGTGAGTGTTTTTCTTTTTGGTCTTTTTGTTTGATAGTGTTGGTTGTTTATTCTTCATCACATGCTTAAGCTTAGGTGCTGATATCATGTTCTGGGATTAAAAGTAGGGTATGGTTATAAAAATTACTAATACAATATGTATATGATGTTTGATTTTCGCATCAAATGATTAGATACCCAATTTCACCGGTAAAATACTAATTGAAATCGACTTCAATCTTATTATTAAATTGTTCAACCAAAATTGGTCCCCAAAAGAAAATAATTTTGAGAACAAAAAATATTGATATGAATTTTAAATAGGTAATGATATATGTCTTACTAGTCCTTGTACCCACACATATATTAAAAATATTATTTAAACTATATTTTAAATAATACGAGTAGGAACATTAGAATGAATGACTATATAACTAATAATCATTAAAAATATGAGTAATAGTACCTAAAATAAATATAAAAAAGAAAGCAATGATGGAAAAAAGAAAGTTTCTTTTGTCCTTTTTTTTTGAAAAATGAAAACATTTGTATATCTCGCTAAGTTATAATTGAATTGGAATTATTGCTTTAATTTTTTTCTAGATAAATATTTCGTATTACTTTATTCTTAATATTTTACAAAAATGATTACGTTATATAGTTATAATTAAGCAATATATAGTATGTCCTAATACTCATATCATTTTGTACTTATATTGAACTTGAAAGACTTGCAAGTTAATAAGTCAAACTTGGTATGCCTGTCCGATCCAAATTTTTTTAGTTCAATTTTATTTTTTTCCGATCATATACTCAGAGCCCATAACAAGGCTGATTAGAATAGAAAAAAACGCAAAAAAAAAAAAAAAATTGCAACATAAGTCTCTAAAGCAAACAAGAAAATAACACTAAGAAAAGGCAAGAACAAGTTGCACAATATAGAAAACCTTACACCTATCCAACACCTATCAGACGAGTCCCGAGCACATTAACCAAGAATTAACTTCAGAGAAAGATGATGCTCCAGTTAAGCCACTTGAACTAGTCAAACTTTGGTTACGATATTCCTATCCGGATCCTTAAGTTGATTGTCAATCATGCTAATTGCTCCCACTAAACTCTCTTCGTACTCCATAATCCTAGCTGGAGTTTTTGAAAGTTTATACTCATATAAAGACTTGAACAATTTCTCATGTTTTTCTCTTACATGAAACATTCGAGCTCCTAAACTACACATGACTTTGTTTACCCTGTTTGGGCCTATTTTTTCTCTTTTCGTTTCTTCTTATCTTTGACCTTAGCGGAAATGAAGTCCTCGAAGCTAGAAGCGAACTCAAGAATCAGACTATTGGAGAAAGACTCGAGATCATGAGAAGAGGAAGGTAAAGCATGAGCCAAAGGACAAAGGGGCATGTTGACTGATCTTTCATATTAGAAATTTCATTTAAATGACCATCTCTACCCTACCCTGCCACACCTCGTGACAAGCTTCATGAACATCCTCATTAGTGTTCACAATGCCATTACTAGCAAAAACATTTGGAAGAGTTGGCTAACCAGCTAGCAAGAGGGGTGATAGGGAACATGGACTTCATTAGAAATATCCCTATTATTAGCAACAAGACTCCCATTACCACTTGAAACTATACTAGGTAAAGGATGAGATTACCAATGAACTCTAGCTCAAGTGGTACCAATTGTATTGTGGCATTTCATAGATTTCGGGATCGATTCCTGAGAGCAGCAACATATATGTATGTCTTCTTGGTTTTGGTAAAAAGGTGTCAACACCTTATATATAGTATCTTTTATGCAATAAATTTTAATAATTGTCAAAAGAAAAAATAGAATTGTTACTGAATAATATTATTTTCAATATCACAAACTTATACTAAAGAAATGAGATAATTACATTTATCCTACCTGACAGATGTGGTAATAATTTTTGCACACCCGACATTTGAGAAATAATTTCCACCCTACCTGACATTTAGTGAAAGTGTTTTTTTGTGTCAAATTCCGGTAACTTGTCATCGGATATATGAAAATACAATAATACCCCTATATAATTATGTGAAAGTACCAAGATTGTGATTGAAATGACAATATTGACCCTTCAATTGTTTTGTGTGGGAAAAGGGGGGAAGATTGTCTATCTAAAAAAGAAATATAACACTCCACTCTTCTCACTGACATCTTCTATAAGGGTAAATAGGTAATTTCATTTTTAATTGAAAATACTATAAATTAATAGTAAGGGTAAACATGTCACTTCCTATTCATTTTTTTAATACTTACCGGAAAATCCCACAAAAAACCATTATAATATATCCTAGGTGGTTTAAATTTACGACCACTTAAATGTCAAGTAAGGTGAAAATTATTTTACAAATATCGGATATGTAAAAATTATTACCACAAATGTGAGGTAAGGTAAATGTAATTTAGTACATTAAATATGAATGTAGAAAATTAAATATGAATGTAGAAAATGTGAAAGTGAAATGGTATTTGGGAGTAAAAGGTGGGTTGGGCACCGACAGAAAAAAGAGAGGAAAGAAAAAGTAAAAAAGAAGTACAAATACCGAGGGAGTAGTAGATCGTGAAATAACAGAGTTGGACAGAGGGTTGAGCAGAATAACGTTGAAGGCGTCCCATATATATATATATACCCACAACGAGGACTGAGGAGGGAGAAAGAGAGAGAAAGATTCGTACGGGTAGGCATCGGGAGGTGCTGCTTCCATTACGCTGCATTTACTACTGCTTCTACATCTGATCGGAGGGCAGTAGTGTCTGTCCATCAATGCTTGATTTCTGATGCATTCATACTTTCTTGTCCATTGGGATGTGTAGTCGACTCTTGTAGTCTTGTAATGGTCAATGTCCCACGCCTCATGCTTCTCCTTCCTAATACCTCCGTTCTAAATTGTTTGTCCATCTATTTAATTCCTTTATCTCAAAATGTTTGTCCATTTTATAATTTTAATGACTGTAATTTCTATTATATCCCTAATAAATACTTTTTTTTCTTCTTCACATGAGATAAGTAAGGGCAATTCTAGTACATTACACATTTTTCACCCCATTTCCCATGACCATTGGACTTTTAAGGCCATATTCTATACTGCGGTTGGCAAACTGATCTGCCTCACATGATTTCCACAACTCACCGCATGATTTCTGCAAATCATTACTTTTCTCTCTCATCAATCTTCTCTCTCTTCACTTTTCTCCTCTACTTTTTACATTCTCTCTCCTCACCTACTCCACATACCAATAACCTACCACAATTCCACCACGCTCCGCCACAATTCCACCACACCCCACCACACCACACCGCAAAATACCGCAAAAAAGAACAGGGCCTAAATATAGTTGGATGGACAAACAATATGGGACGGAGGTAGTACTTATTACCTCATCATTCTACCCCCTCTATTCCACAATAGAGGTCATGCCAAATTAATGGGTAATTTCAATTTGGACCATGATAATCATGTTGATATCTTAACTCAAGATGGTTCTTAACCATCTTGAATTGTTCATATTTCATATTTTTGTAATTTTTATTAATATTTTCTTTAATAATTATATATATTTATTAGTTATAATAATATAATACTTATTAGTTAGGTGAAAAAAATATAATTATAGCTTAATTTTATCAATTATAGTAGAAAATCCACATTTTATACATAGTTTTATATTTATGAAATAAATATAAATAAATAATTATTTTTAAATTGTTTATAAGTTATAGTAACTTTAAAAATAATGAAACGTACCTTTAGAATGCTTTAAATACACTTACATTTCACTTTATTAGTAATTTAGAAGAAATGCAAGATGGTTAAGAGTCATCTTGTGTCAAGATGTTTATCATTTTGTTTCAATTTATCCAAATTTATCAATTTTTATCAAAATTTATTAAAAATTATCAAATTTAAAAAAATAAAAAAAGTTTAATTTTGATATATTGATATAAATTTGTCAAAAGTTACCATAATTTACCAAAAGTGACCAAAAATTATTAAAAGTTACCAAAATTTAACTTTTACCCTCATGTTTTTTACCCATGAACTTGACAGTACCTAATACCCGTTCTTTTACGCGGTAGATTTTTTTCCCTCATCACTTTTCTCCTGTACTTTTCACATTCTTTCTTTTAACCTACCCCACATATTACAACTTTCACCACACATTTTCAAATTCCACCGCACTGCACCATTATCACACCGCAATCAACCGTATAAAAGAACGGGACCTAAAATAAATAACTTTGTACTTGCCTCTCTATAAAACATAGCGTTATTTGACATTGCAAGTTCATTAAATAAGTAACATGGTACCCCAAAAAAATGCACTTAGGACCCGTTCTTTTATGTAATAAGTTGCGGTGCGATACCACGTACTCTTTAATTTTCCACCACATTTCATCACATTGCACCGTAATTGTTACCAATATATCTTCTCATTTTTCTTTTTGCTCACTTTTTCTCCTTTACTTTTCAAATTCTCTCTTAACCTACTCTATCTACCACAACTCATCACACTTTTTCAAATTCCATCACACCGTACTATTACCACACCGCAACCAACCGTATAAAATAACGCGACCTTCATGTAATAAGGTAGCAAAACTTAGACTTGCATTCATAAAAATCATTAATAAAGAATACTATATTTATAAAAAGTTTTTTAAAAAGAAGAAGTATAAGAGTGGTTATGATAAATATAATATGAAATTGTTTGCGTAATCGTGTCCTTAAGATCTATACTGCCTCATACTTAAAAGTCTAAGATGCAATCTGAATCTTATTAAATATATAATTCATTCAACGTGTACATAACAAAAGTTATATACTTATATTTAATTTATTTGGTAAAAGATGTATATTCATGGTTACGTACTCAATCAGAATTATTAAAAATATACTTATATAATAAAGGTAGGGGTTTCATTTAATTTAAAAGTTAGTTACCCAATAAACAATATTAATCATATTATGTCATACGGAATACTAATTATTTTGAGCTCCCACTATGGTCTTATTATTTTTTACGATGTGGTTGGCTGTGGTGTGGTGAAATGTGGAAAGTTGTAGTATAATGTGGAAAATTGAGGTAAAAATAATGAAATGCAAGTTGCTATAAAGTGAGAGTTTTGATTTTTTTATTTGAAAAAATTTCATTGAAAAAAAAGGGGAAATGAAAAGTTGGTATAAATGAAAATTTGCGGTGTGATGTGGAACTGTAATAATCCCACTGAATGAAAGATCGGGGCTTATTAAATTGAATTCAGCTGATAATTAATTGGGATAATAATGGTTTTTTAATCTTAATTACATAAGTGCCATCAACATCATGAATGTGTCCCCATCATTATGCATGGTTCATGATTCATGCATGGAAGGAAAATTTCTTGATATTTGGATATGATGTGTTAGAACCTATTGTCAAATCTAGGTTTTTCACTTTATTTTTTTATAATTATATATATGTATAGGAGAACAAAATGGTCAACTAAGAGAAATCTAAAACAATTTTTTAGTTAAAGTTTTAAAATAATAACTAATAATTCATGAGATTATGAGTTTCTAACCTCTCAATTATATCATTTGGTAAAAGTATACATGAAAGGTTTGTCATTGTAAGTATTATAGTTCCTCTAGAATTATCATTTGAAAGAATGAACCAAAAAGATGTTAAATATAAAATGTTGTTTGTTTCTTGGGTTAAATTTGGAAAAAAAATTGTAATCTAAAATGACTTTCTTTCAAGTGAAATATTTGAAAATGAATCTCTAAAAGGAAAAACTGGGTAGTCTAGTCCCATTCACTGTTGAGAGGACAAGAGTGGTTTGGAAAATAGTGTGAATGAGGACGCAATTGGTCACTCACTTGGGTTTTAGCAGGCGCTCCATGGGTGTATTTTGAGTAAAACTTTAACATATCAAATTGGTAGTAGGAAGCCTTGGCCAAAATCTGAAGCAAATTGACTTTTAAGGATGTCATTTTGAGTGAGTCTCGATCCAATATGAAGATCGATGATAAAGAAAAATGGCCGATTTCGATTCAGAACATACTTTTAACGCTTCTAGTAAGTGGTTCATTGTTGTTCATCTTGGTTTTGATTTGCCTTCTTACAGTGAGGGCTGAGGACTCCATCTTTGAGGTTTCGAAAATCAGTGTTAAAATTAAGAAAAAACGGAGCAATTTGTTGAAGTCCAAATCACATCTTGTTAGTCAAGAAACTTATAGGACCGCTACTGCGAGGGATAAAGAGTACAAGTCATAACAAAAGGGAGGAAAAGACTGTTGTAACTTTGGAGAAATATCATGAGTCTTCTTGGATGATGAGGCAGGTAGAACGACAAAGTTTGGTTGTAGTCGTAAGGATCTTGAGACTACGACGAATCTACTTGAACAGAAATGGCAAAGAGAAAAGATGGCATACACAAAGAATAAATTTTCAAGTGATGTTTCTAGTTGTTTTTGCTTTGATGCTCCACCTGTTTTTCTAGTTATTATGTTGTTACTATGCAACATATCCAACTTTGTTGTGAACTTTTTAACCCTTTTTAATATTCAAATAATCGAAAAGTTATTGTAAACAAAGAGATACATCATATTTGAACTAAATATATATATTTATATCAACTTTTACAAAATATAAACAATTAACCATAATATTTGAAAAAGTGAAAACAAACTAGGCTACTCTAGAACCTATTGCATTTTGATATCAATCCATTAACTATATTTTCATGGGAGCATGACTTAACTTATAGTATGAATCTAAACCCTAAAGCATATTTTATCTATTTAGGGATTGACTAAGACTCTGTTATTTAGAGTAGTAAGTTAGATTTATCCTTAACTGACCTTACCTTGCACAGTTCCTTAAAAAATACTCCAATCAAAATCAAAATTTAAGTAATAAAATACCTTTATTCCACCACTAACTTACCTATCACAAATTTTATCCTCACCTTTCATTTTATTTTCTTATCTTACCGAATCTAACTTGATCCTATCATTATAAAGATCATGACCTAAATCTATAATTATGAAGTACCAAGCATTTCATAAACTCTTAAACTTTAGATTCCCATATGTGCAAAAAGCTTAGATTTGATACCATATTTTTTTATGCTAATTATAAAGCAAGCTTTTTACCTTTACCAAAAATGAAATCTTAATGCTTAATCTTCTACTATATGGCTGGTTGGTCCATGACTGTTTTTTAGGGTATGAATGTATGATTCCTTATTTCATCAAAAAAAAAAAAGAAAAAAGATATGATTCCTTATCCCAAAAGCAAAAAAGCAACAAAAAACTGTGCATTATATTAGACCGTTGTATTGTAATAATTTTACTTTTTTACTTTTTTCTTTTGGCCTTTTTATTCTTGCATGATGAGTAGTTTTGGTAAATTCTTTCACCAAGAGGGAAAAATAATAGAACAAGTTACAAGTCATTATTTTCATCTTATGATAATTTGTTTTTCAAAAAAAATAAAAATAAAAAAATCTTATGATAATTTTTAGTTTTAAAATGTATTGTTTTTTAGATGCTAAGATCGTGTTTGATAATAATGTTTATTATTTTGACCAAATCAAAATTTTATTAGGATAAATATAAATGCTCAATAAACTAGTGTTTTAAGTGACATTTAGGTTATTTAACATTTCAAGTAATGTGTTTTAAAATATCAATAGTTAATGTTTAGCATATGAAGTAACGCTTCATATTTTTTAATCAAAAGTTTTCCTTTGAAAATTTTATCTTTAGAAATTATTCATATTTTTTATGTCAATTTAAATTAATTCACTAACTTAACCGTAAAATTTACGAAATACAATTTTTTCAAATGTTCAATTAAATAATTTTTATCAACTATGCACTATTTAAACCGTTATGACATTATCCGCTACTATCGCTGCTAATCTTGTTAACTCTCAATAACTTTAGATTCACATCTTATTGTTATACTCCTTCCAATCCATATTAATTGTCGTTTTTGAAAATTGTGCAGTCAAATATGACCATAAATTTCTCAATATATACCATGAGTTGTTATATAAAATTACCATCATTAGATTTGTAATGAAAAATACTATGATCATAGAACTATAATATTGCAAGTGTAAATAACATATTATGCAAGAAATAATCAATCAAATAGTGATATGAAGGTCGTAAAAGTCAAAATGATGACAATTAATATAGAACAAACAGTGCAGTTGGAGAAAGAAAATACTTGATAAATATTATTCACCTAGAGTTGTTATTTGTAGTATTTGTATCTTTCTTACAGTTAATTGGAAAAACGTTATAATTAATCTCAAGTTGGTTTTCAGCTATCCTGTTATTTTATACGGTTGGCAGGCTGCGGTGCCACACTGCACCGCAATTTTTCGTATTCCACTACAGCCTACCACATCCACCACAATCTACCACAACCCACAACAATCTATTTTTTAATTTTAATTTATTTTTTTATTAAAAGTTAAACTTTTCCCAACTCACCACAATCCACCACAACTTTTTCCAACCCACCACAATCCACTGCATTTTCTTCACACTGCACCGCACCATACCACAGCGAACCGTATAAAACAACCGAAAGTGTACATTCAAATCAAAATATTGATTAATTAATATATAAATTCGAAGTAAAAATGATGTTTTGACTAATGAAATTATACCATGGTGAGTAAGAAAAGTAAGAAGTGAATCTCCATGCATGAGTGATGCATCTAAACAAAGCCCCACAAACTTTTATATTGCCGACAACAGTATAATGCATTAATTCTAGAACCTACCAACAAATATATAGTTAGGATATTAAATAAAATAAAGTAATTAATTGGTTTAATTTGGTAGGATGCTCCAATGACATAATATGCATACTCTTTTAGGGAATAAATAATAGAATTTTGTATGTCAAAATAATATAATGGTACTTTTAAAAAAATTGCACAGGAAGAAAAAGAGGTCAATTTATAATAAATAAATGAGAAAATGACATTTGATTACATGACATGTTTTTTAGGCTTCTCTTATGTAGTTTATGGTGACCCCATCAAGCCATGATCCTATAAATATTGGCCCCTTTTACAATTGTCTTTGGAAATTGGATATTGACATTACATAAATTAATTTTAGCAAATATCAAATCCTGCATGTGCATGTAGTTTCTAATTTATAAAATTGGAAAATTGGAAAAAAATGTCGGTACTTTGGGGGTATTGGATAAAAATAATCAGAACTCATAACTTTGTTATGGATGAATTAACTTTAACCCATATTAATTTTAGCATTCATCAATCATCACATATTTAAATTCGTCTGAAAAGTAACATGGTGGTAGCGATATTTACATGGAACTTTTTGGAGCTAAGAAAAAAATTAAAAGTATGTTCCGTGTGTAATATCGTCACTACCATGTTACTCGACGAACGAGTTTAATTAGGTAGTGAATTTAAAAAAATAAGTGTTAAAGATCAGCTCACTCATAACAAAGTAATAAGTTCGGATTATTTTTTTCTATTGTCACCGAAGTATGAATTTTTTTTCCCAATTTCTCTATAAAATTTGTAGATTTGGTAATATTGTATAGTTACCAATTTATGAATTTTGTATTGTGAACTATTTTTGTGTCCATATTTAATTTGGATAGTAACAAAAATATTATTTTCAACTTAAATTATAATAAAGTAAGATAAGATATAAAAGTTAAGGGTAAAATTGTTATATTCGACTTCCTCATATCTCATCCGAGGTGGGATGTTTGATTCTATATTATGAGTTATTTTGTTTCTATTTGGCCGTTAATTTTGATTTAAATTGTTTTCGGTCATAAATTTATCCTCTTATTTTCATTTCTACCTTCCAATTTTGACTAATGTAACAAGTGATTTATTTATTTTTCTAAATTATTAATGTATTTGTATATGAAATGTTAGTGATAAAAAAGGACAACAGCTTGACCCTTGTTGTATAACTGTCTTTTTATTATTTGGTATATATGGCCCCATATGCTTAAAGAAAAAAGACAAACTTTTGAGGGAGGAAATCATTATAAAAGTTTGTTAAAGAACAATTTATAGTGGGCCATAAAATAAATTGAGAAGGGAAAAGTGATATTGTCTCCTTTCCTTCTTTTTAATTGGTCTGCTTAATTAATTAAACATTAGGGTTTTATCATTACATTAATTATTAAAACAATATTAATACTAAATATGTAACGAAATTAACTAAAGAAATTAAGCAAATATTAAAAAGTAGAACAAGAATAATCTTCATTTTTTCAGCAACTTTATAGGGAGTTATGTATAAAACTTGTATGAATTAAAACATTAAGTTTTCCACTATGACTTCCAAATTAGTGGATAGTGGCATAGAATAGTGATTTAGGCAGCAAATCACAGTTTAAACAGCGAATAGTGGATAGTTGTTCAAATAAGAATTGTGTTCGGTAAATTTAGCGGCTGAATTAACAAATTAATGTGAATACATAAACAATCTTCAAAGATAAAATTTTCAAAGGGTATTTTTTGATAAAAAAATATGAAACGCTACTCGAAACGTTAACATTATTAACATTTCAGAAAACACTAATTAAGATACTAGCTTACCGAACGCTAATATTTATGCAATTAGAGTTTTGAATTGATCAAAACACTAAATACTACCCCAAATGTTACTGCCAGCTCGACCTTAATCTTATGTTAATGACAAAGGATTGATCCCCAACACAACTCCCAAAACTTTTGATTCAATTGACACCCCAAAAAAAAGTATTTATTGGTTGGCCAAACTAGAGAATGACAATAAATCCAATCCAAAAGCATTGATCAAGTCAAAAGTAGACTTCATTTGAGTGTTAAGGGAAAGGGGAAAATGGGTAACATGGATTGCCATCATCACCAACTTAATCTTGTGCTAATTACTAATGACACAAGATTGATCACTATCATTGTTGAGATATGTCAATGGTTGGTACATGGTAGTACTAGTAGTAATGCTAAAAATAATGGTATCTTCAATTTTAGATTCTACCAATAATAGATTTAGCAATAAAGCATGCACTAGTGCACTTCATAATTTTGAACCCTAGTTTTTCAGTTATCCCCCAATTTCCCTTGCACCTCTAAATTTGAGAAATGATCTTAGTCGAAACAAATGTGTTCAATATTTTGAAATTGTTCTTAAAAGACAGATCGAAGCTTTCTTACTATAAAATCCTATCCAGGAGGGGTTTGGTATAGCAATCTTATCCCTAAATGTTGCAATATAGAGAAACATATTCCAATTAAACGAACATTTAGATATCGTTTGCTACCTACTTTTTTTTTATAAGTAAAGGCAGAAGCTCAAATCTATTCACCGAAAATGCTAAAGTGTCATAAGACAGTCAAGACACATACGCAATTTACAACCCCGCTTAAAAAATAGGGCACACAAACACCGAGCATAACATCAAAAGCAAATACCTCCATATTATGATACATTATTATGGACACATACCTCCACTAAAACTTGAACTTGAACTTGCCAAAAAACTGTTATATGATATGAATATATGATCATATTCATTGATCAAAATTACATTAAGCTTAAGTGATATACTTAGTAAAACCTTCTTGGTGTTTTATATCTCTCAACTACCCAAGAGGCAAAGAGAAACACCTTTCAACTCAAACACATGTGACCAAATAGTCTACTTTTCTTTTTCTTCAGTCATTCAAGTGAAATGACCAGTGAAGTAGTAGACCACCCAGACAAGATAACCTTCACAAATTTGGCAGCTGCTAACTTTGCCAAAACTAAGAATGTCCACATATGACACATAATGATGTTTGCTGAGTACCCAAAATCTTTGCAAACCCTACAAAACAGGACCCACATTGAGAGTTTGTCGACAATCGACATCTCCCCAAACCCTGAAAAAATGGGACCCACATCGGGAGTTACTATTGTTACGGTACATTTTCAGGAGTGCAAGGACAAGATTCATCCTCAAATATGTGATGCAAATTCGACAAACGGGTCGAACAGAAACTTGTAGTTTTATTAACCCAACAGAAGATGAAGAATACAGAAAGGATTATTCCACATTACAATACAAAGGGGGGCCTTTCTTTCTTTCAGAAAGGCTTCCACAGAGAATCTGACAATATCTTTCAATGACAGCATTAGTTCTTCTCATATTTGCTATAATTTACAAAGAATATCCATCATATTAGTTGACACAGAAGCCTACACTTACAATCTAAAACTACCCGTAGGGGGGGACGATATCTAGAATGAAAAAGAAGAAGAAACCGAGAAGGAAAAAGATACATCAGGAACTTTACCCGGACCAATCTTCTAACCTACAACCCAGCAGTAACTTTTAGACACGGATTGGTCACGTAACTCGATTCTAGAAAGGATGAAATGTTAGGGTAGATAAACGGACTAATGTTGGGAATTTCCAATGCTCCATGTGAACTGAGGAAAACAAAATGTGTGTATGTATCAGTTTACGGGTAGTATTTCAAGGTGGCCGTCTTAGGATAGGTAGAATTTCATCATCGGGAATTGTACCTTCAACTCGGACAGCCTTCCGAATCAGATTCACATTCCACGATCCTCAATTCACACCAGAAATTCTGCAGTTCCAAAACAAAGCATAATAATAAGTAGAGACGATCGATAGCGAGATACGCAAACACAATGGAGAAGACAGACACTCAGCAATGGCATCCAAAAGACAGGAGAAAACACAAAAGAGGTAAATACTTTTCACAATAGCAGAAAAGTTTTGAGTTTTAAGCATGAGCTTGTCATGGAAATCCTAGCTAGAAACGATTTAAAGTAATATAATTACACCCGGAGAAAAGAAAAGGGTGAAAATAAAACATTCTAGCAAAGTTACTGAAGTGTAACAAGCTGCAGTCAGACATGCTGCAAATTTGAAGGGTAAAAGGCGCGGTCAAATGGCATAAAACCATCTCCATAAGCGAAGGGTCTCCCCAAAATATGGATTCTATAACATTGTCTACCGAGAAGCACTTTTACTGGCAAATTAGCAAGCGAATAACCTTTCCTAGGAAAAGAAGCCGCATATCCAAATGGGCATCATGAATTCATGACATGGAAAAGTTGCATACTGCTGGGCTGCACTATGAACCTTACCCCTAGCAATTCACATAGGCATAGTACGACAGACGAAGAGGGATGAACAAATAACATCTTGCTTTCCTTCGAAACCTTACCCCCAGCCATTTGCAAACATAGGTAAAAATTAATAAAGAAAATAATGGATAAACAGATTATGTCCTGTCTGACCCATCCTCACAAAACCCCCCTCAGAGCACTAAATTTCCTGTATCATTAAAGGTTTAGGGGGTTCTAGTATTGCTTCCTTCTAAGTGTGTTTTCTGGAACCGGAGTCTCTATGCACGATTATGTGTATTAAAGTAACACTACCTACATCTGGGTCTCCCAGGACCTGCACAAGCAGGACCACACTAGGAATTGTTGCTGATCACTTACTAAGAGAAGTTAGGCAAAGACACCATTAGAAGTGCGTTCAAATGAAATACAGGCCATACTAAGCAAGTAAGCCGATAATGAATGGAGTATTGATTGTCTGCATTTCCCTCCCAAGTAAATCGATGGATCATTTAGCCAAAGACAAGAAATTATCGAATGAAAGAGATTGCATTGATTTGCTACAGGTTAAAAGTGCACCACAGGACTACGAAATGGGACATTTTCAAGTTTCACCCTTCGACAAAAGCACATTTGAACCATTTCCCCATGAATTACCACATATTGTTCGGTTCACCGCAGGATTATTAAGGCACATGAACTCCATCAGAACTTACAACTACAGACACGGACAAATTGACAACACATTTCCATAACAACCAGAACATGCAGTTTTTCATAATGCCTTTCACGAACCCGGCTTCCCATATACTCAAAAGATTTTCACCCATTATATGAACCAAATAAAATTAGGCAAATTCAATCCATGAAAAATACCTCAATTGGCACTGAAGTAACAAAGGACTCCTGAAATTCCCAACTGAGGACAATAAATCAACATAACAGCAAACATCTCACCCAGCAACCTTTATCACACCCATCTCATCTAACTTAGAGCTCTTGTGCTGTAAAAGTTCAAACAAAATGCGACACGGTCAGAGCACTGAGATTAGAAGCATATCAACAGAAATTCTAGGTATAAACTCCAAAATAAACTCCAACAGAGTAGATGTTGATTTATACAAGAGTCATTACCTTACTCTTTTTGTGCCGATGAATGTCATTAAGATCTTCATCACCATCGTGTTTCCTCTTCTGCGAGTCAGGACAAAAAACAATAAGATAGATGCAAAGATGGAGAGTACAAGGAGTTGTATTACTGAATGGTGGCACTTAACCATAAATACAGAAGAATAAAACAAGGCGAAACTGTGTTTTACCAAAACAAAACCAATTGAAGAAAACCCAAGAATCCATGAAAAGCTCAAATAATGTTACTCTTCAGATTTTATAGTTTACAGGAACTGATGATCATAGAACCCATCAATCAATATACACTAATGAAAAGCAACATTCCAATTGAAAGTAAACAAACAAGTCACACATTAACTAAGCCTTGCCTTAAAACACAGTTAGCAACCTTTTTTGCGCAACAATTAACAATATAATGATAAATTGTACAAACCTTTTCATGGTGCTTTTTTGAAGGATCACCACCAGAATCCTGATGTCCACTTTTGTCCTTCTTTTTCTCCTTGTCTTTGTCTTTGTCTTTGTCTTTACTTCGGTCCTTATGCCGGTGTTTGTGCTTCTTATGCTCCTTATCCTTCTCTTTATCTCTGTCTTTGTGCTTTTTATGCTTCTTCTCCTTGTCTTTTGACTCACTTTTAGATTTCCCAGGAATTGTGGGAGTCCCCTTCTCTGCCTGAAGAACACAAGGCGTTAAATAAATTAAAAGGGGAAGGAACAAGAAACAAAAACTTTCCAACATGAGCAAAAGCCTACAGAACAGGGCGCAAACGAAGTGTGACTTTACATCTTAAAAGTGAGAAGACCAACAAAAGTTTTCCATGAAGTTCCAGAAAAGGGCTTCATATAAACTGACCAACCACACAGCTTTCCATGGAATTAAAAACATCAGCAGAAAGAAAACTATAGAAGCAAAGGACTGAATAGTTTGTGAACAGTAACCGAACATTTTACAACCCCAGACCTACTCGCAAAGACGCAAACCAGAAAGCCTTTGCATAGTTTTCATTGGGCCGGTTTCATGTACACACACACACACACACACACACACCCCCAGACCTACTCGCAAAGACGCAAACCAGAAAGCCTTTGCATAGTTTTCATTGGGCCGGTTTCATGCACACACACACACACACACACACACACACACACACACACACACAGAGAGAGAGAGAGAGAGAGAGAGAGAGAGAGAGAGAGAGAGAGAGAACTCACAAGGGGCAGCTCAACAGGGGTAGTTTCCCTTAGATGAAAGGCTTCTCTGAGAACATCCAAGTCAAACGGCTGTATCCGGATATTTCCATCTTGAGAATAAGATGGATTCTGTACTAACTGATCCAACTGCATTCCCTCTCCTTTCCTAATTTCTGTATCTCCAACCACATTGTAAAGGTAGTGTGTATCTGCGATTGCTTCAGGGAGAGACTTCTTGCAGAAGAACTCATACTGTGGCAACAATTTATAATGGGTTATTAGATCAAGAGCACCTGTGAGCTCCCTTGGACCTGCGACCCACATGAATAACATGTAAAACAAGAGGCATGACAAAAACAAAAACCAACTTATGAATGAGACACTCAGACTTCACAGATCACAAGGCAAAGACATTATCAACACAACAAGAGAAACAAGCACCATACGAGAACTCATTGGCCCATATCAGTGAAACAATTAGCGGGTGCCAAATTTTCTGTAGAAAGCAATTGGAAAATCCTAAGTATGGACCATACCTGTATTGGACCATACCTGTATTTGACCTGATCCTGAATTACCCCAGCCCAAAACTTCTGTAGTGCCGTGACATTTTGATCATCAACAAAGGTAAGTGTCCTCTTGACAAACCTATTGTACCACCAAGCCAACTAGCCATACTTGAACAGAATCTGAAACTAGTTAAACCTGAACTGGATCTGAACTTGATACTGCAATAACCCAAACATCATTTATCCCAACCTATAATGACCCCATATGTTGATTCTACCTATAGCAAACAAGGCAAATCACTACAACCCAACAGTTAGCAAGGGTTACAACTTAGAATAGACCAAAAACTCACCAAATAGACTGCCTAAGTGCCAATTAAATGTATCCCGTTACTTTGTATGACATAAGGCCTCAGTCATTAGCTCTCCAATCAGAGACCTAAAGAAATTCCAGAAAACTCGCAAATTGTCAGTTCAATTTGATAATATCCCAGTTCATCTATACTTTTGCTACTATCATTATCCATCAGGTCCACTTCCAGAAAAAACCCGAGACATAGGATGGAAAATTTAGAACATTAAGGGAAAGACAGACAATCCTCAAAGACCCAGAAGGACAAATAATCAAATATCAGTAAAGAAGTAAAGAGTTACTCAGCTAGAAACATGCTAAGAAGTCCACATTCACATTTCATTGGAACACAAACATGCAAGTTTGTCATTAGATCAAACTTCAGATACCAGAGTAACACATAGTTAAGCATGATGGAAGAAAATCACAATAGTATATTATCTCAAACCAGTCAAATAGTTTACCTCTCCCAAACTTCTTGCCTTCTGAATCCATTAATCAACATCTCATGACATGTATCATCATCGCCTAGAAGTGCCCTTACATCATCAGATGCATCAAGAAGAAGTTCAAATTCTTCAGAAACTAATAGCAAATAAGTTTATGGATGCCAACCCCATAAAACACGTATTCTTATTAATTTTAGTTCATCCAAATTGTACAGCAAAGCATGAAGTGGAATGTGACAATACTAAACATGAAGGAAAGATATCTTCCTTTTCATATTCGAATCTCAGATTATAAGCGATCTAGGAAAGGGGATTAAACAGAGCCAGACAACTCCAACCTAAAGGTTGGAAGCTTCACCAACAGAGCATGCTCGCTAAAGATGCTCCACAACTAATAGCCACACAAAAGAGCATTTAGAGCAAGGAAACAAAATCTATGCCCTTCAGAACAGATAGATTTTGCCAACATCAGGCTCAGATCCTCAAGTAAAACTGAGAATCTTAATCCATAAGACATGGGCAAATATAGAAGTCCCCATCATGAAGAACATTTAGAAGAGTACTTCCTTTTTGTCTCTTTTGAGATGACAGAAAACTATTGTAGACCATCTCAATTCTTGACCAAACAAAAGATGTCTATGATTACCTAAAATGCCATCAAATATACACTTAAAATAACAAGTCCAACAAACCAAACTACCCCAATACCTTGAGTAAGAAATCAAATTTTTCCCCTGAGAAGAATAAGATGGCAGCTTGTTTTGCATTGATGACAGAAACAAACTTCAGAGCGTCCAAAAGAACCATGCAATAAGAGTAACCCCAGCACTTTCAATTCAGAAGGTGGAACGAATACGGCTAAAGTCTAAATGGGACCCTAAGCTCAAAAGCTGTAATTTTGTTCTTAATGAGAAATCAAAATATGCATTAAAGGACACCAATGGGATGTCACCCATAGACTAAAGGAGGCATGAACAAAAACCAAAAAGCCTCAACCCCTATAAGCTCTCTACAATGGTGTTACCCAAAAAATCCAAAATGGTGACCTTTTAACCATAATGATAACCATGAGTGTCAAAATGATTGAACCCGAAGCCTTCTCTTGGTCCTTTGGAAAATTCGATGAAAGAATCTTTTTTTGAAAATGATACTTTCCATCACTTGGCTTTAAAAAAAAAAAAAGTGAAAGAAGAAGAATTAGATGGAAAACATCATGGAAAATTTAATATTTATTTTTGCCATCACCATTTTTTCCTTCCAAATTTAAGAGGAAAATGGTAGGAAGATAAGTTAAATGCAAGGGTAGGATTGGGCAGGAATCAAGGCAGGAATTGGTGGAGAAATGGCGCATTTTAATCTAGATTAGTGAAGAGGGACAGAAAATTTCTTTCCATTTCATTTTCCAAGAACAAAACACAACCGAAATAATTTATGAAAAACGAAATTCATGGAGCTCAGAGATATGGCCTGACATGTGGAAGTGTATCACCAAACACCATCAGCTCAGACTGAAAGGACAATTTCTATAGGAATATACAAGAAAAAAGAAAACAGTTTATGCTTGAACTATGATAGTCAACAATGAATGCTAACTGCTACCTGACAATAGGCACTAGTTGCTCCATGCAGAGTTGATGTTTCACAAGAATAATCAGTTCACTCTATGTGAGGCCTAAACCTAAAAAGAAGAAAATGCACCTGGATTCTATAAAGAAATATTAGGAAGAATGTGAAAGTGAAAATAAAACAAGAAATGGAGGGCATAGGGACTCCTTCCCGAGGAACTAAGTTTACATTTACATGTTTGCAAAAACCCAAGATTAAGGTCATTCACTATTCATAATAGTTGCAGCGGAACTTATGTGCGGGTCATATGCAAAGATGACAACCGACAGTTGTCTCTGCCATTTCGTAGTTCCACACTTATACATGTAGCTTAACCATGTAACATCTCAACGAAATCCCAGATAAAAATCTTTCCACATCTCTTAATTGCTTCTGGGAATTAAAAGTGCCATGCACGAAACAGATAACTGAGAATGCATTAAAACTTACACTTTGTCGACAACCTAACACAATAAAGAATCTCGTAGTAAGGGTTGACCAAATCAGTGTGCTACTTGGCTTCTATCATTGTTCGCATCTCATCAATTTTGCACCCCAACATGCGTCAAAATTAAGACACGCCAAATGCTTGTTGACTACCTAAAGAGAATTTTACAGTACAGTCTCCTTTTCACATTGCCTCAGCACCTAGAGAAATGAAATGCCAATCCCCAAACTCAAACAACTGAAATCATACAATTAATTATATGATTCCTATCTTACTTTACAAAAGAAGGTATGATGATTGGTCATCAGTGACCAGTGACCACATGTATTCAACACTTATAATTGCTCTGTTCTCCTTTCCAATCACTTGCTTACCTTCTACTTTGTTTACTTAAGAAATTATTAATAAGGTAGTCAATAGCCACAACTAGAGCTGGGCAACGGGCCGGGTTGGGTCGGGTCAGGGCCGACCCTTTACTCTTACGGCTAGGGTCAGGTCAACACTTTTGAGACAAGGAGTAGGGTCGGATCATGGGCCAGCTGACCCTGACCCATCCATGACCCACCCATTAAAATCTAATTTTGTTTTCTGTTGTATTTTTTAAAATTTATTTTTTTCTGCTGTGTTTTTGTTTAAAACTGATTTTTTTTTCTTGCTATTGTGCAGTTGGACTTAAATGAAACTTTTTCTAAACCCACTCAACTTCACCCCATTTTCCACTCCCTCTCCTCATTCGCCACTTCCTTATCACCCTCAAGGCAACACTACATATCAGCAAAAGAGTGTTTCCGGACATCCATAGCCAGAATCCCCAAAAAAAGTTGTGAAGCAATCTATACATTCTTCAATTCTCCAACACAAACCCTAAAAACAAAGATCCTCCTCAAACTCTTGCTACTAGGTCAAAACTTCAGCAACCCATGAGTACCCAATTCCTGTAACTAATACAAGCAACTCGTGCTCTCAAATAGAACAAGCAATGTTTCACTATTCATACAGAGGAACCCCAAACTGTTGGTACTTCCCAGACCCATGAAAAATACAACCACCCAAATTCTATGACATTATGCAAAGGCAAAACAACATGTCAACAAACTACTATTGTCCATTTCCAGAATCCCCAAAAACCTAAGTTATTAAAGCATTACTGAAGCAATTCGCACATTGTTTACTTCCCCATCGCAAACCCTAAAAACAAAAATCCTCCACAAATCCTGGCTACTGGGTAAAAACTTCAGCAACCCACGAACATCCAATACTCGTAACTACTAAAATCAACTCGTGATCTCAAATAGAACAAGCAATGTTTTACTATTCGATTTCACGCAGATGAACCCAGTTTCATACATGGTTCGAAAGGTGGGAAATTGAGGGGGGAAATAAGTACCTGGAATTGCTGATTATGGCGCTTGCTTGCTTGCTTGTTAGCTTTGATGGATAGTATGAATCTAGGGTTTCTGATTGATTTGGAGGTTGGATTTGTGGAGCAGCAAGTGTAGAAAGAAACCCTTGAAATTGGTATTGGCAGTGCAAGCGAAAAAGGAAAGAGTGATAATGCGAGAGGGAGGGTTTCCAAATTACAGATCCCCTAAATTAAATTATGGTTCAAAACTTGTGACTATTAAACCAGAGCAATAAATAAATAAATAAATAAATAAATAAATAAATAAATAAATAAATTTAAAAAAATAAAAAATAAGCATTATCTTGATCTTGATTTTGGGTTTTTCTAATAATAATTGTCTTATTTTTTTATAAATGTTTTTCAATTAATTATTGTTATTATCTTTTACTTTAGTAGGTTCAAATATGGTGTTGATTTTAAAAAAATAAGTTCAAATATTTGTGTAAGATGCTCAAAAGAATTTTTAAATATTTTTGCATGTGTACTTCTTTCCTTCTTATTGTCTGTCATATTAGCTAATGAATATTACTAACCTAAAATATTTATCAACAAAATTATAATTAGAGATGTGATTAACTGTTCATGAGTATTGAACTGTTGATGAATGTTTGATGTTATTTTATATCTATTTACAAGAGTATTGGAAATATGTTGTAATATACGAAAAATATTGTGTCGTGATATTTTCAAATTTCAAACAATCTATGAAAAGTTACCATATTGTAGGTAGTGGAAATAGGGTTTACGTCAAGTCATATAGTTACGTGGAATTTGATTTGATTAAATTCTCATTTATGACATATTGTAATATAATTCTTAGGAAGTGGTTGATCCAAATGACTAAAAAGATTAATATTATTAAACATTTGTTTATTCATGGTAGTTATTGAAAAATTGATCCATAAAAAGTTATAAAAAAACATTAATTTGGGTATAAAATAAATATGCATGTGTTGATATTTTATGACAATAGGGTCATATCATTATTCATATAAATAATACATAATAATGACATGTTTCTATAAGAATAATAAAGCACCTAGTAAGTGTTGTTTTGAGGATATGGAACAATTACAATTGAAACAACTTGATGTTTAAGGGAGATGAGTACATGTTGAAGTTGATCTTAAAAAGAATTTGACATTTCATAAATGAATTCTTGAAGAAATATATTTTAACTTGATGTTGTGATCTTAGAAAGAATAATATTATGTTCAACTTGATGTTATAGTAGGAGACAGTTAATTAAGTATTATAATACCGATTTCTTAAGCATGACAGCATCCGAGTTACGTTGATTTGAAAATAATATTATAGGTAAATTATGAATAATTGCTATATATTTCAGTTACCTTGAAGAGATATTCATGGATGAACCAAATATTTTTTTGCCAATGGTTATTGAAAAGATTGGTGTCAAAAGTTTCACTAGTGACAAATCAAAATCTATGTACTAATGTACTATGTAGCAATGCATTGACTTTTATTAACACCCTAATCCTAAACAATTGATTATTTGACATGCAAGTATGAAACTAGCCAAAATGCCCCAAAACCTACCCAATCTAATTTAAACTAAGGTCAGATTATTGAAAAAAATTACACTAACCTATCAAATCTAATTTAATTCAAACCTATCAAAATCTTACACAATTGCAAAAAAAAAAATACTAATTTAATTCCTAAAAATACAATTTCCTAAAAAAATAATTATAATTTATCCATTCCTATCCAAACCAATCCAACCAAATTCATCTAAACCTGATTTTAATCAATCCAAAGAACATGGCTTAGTTCAATTCAGATCAAAGGTGAAAATGGAGCAAATAGTAGTATATCGACCTTTATTATTTGATTCGTGAATTGGTCTCCGTGCTTACATGGCAAACAGAGGGAAAATAATTGGTTATTGCTGAGTAACCTCGTTAATCCGTCCGTTTTTCTTATTAACCACGTTAAAAAAATTCGGCCCACCACAGTGATCAAAGGGTATTGAATCGGTCTCTACACTAATGCGGCATACAACCAACCAATCCATATAACATGAATTAATGAGAAATATGGAAAGGTTAATAGGATTATCGAGTT
Organism: Portulaca oleracea; assembly: GCA_029582165.1. Classification (NCBI taxonomy): domain Eukaryota; kingdom Viridiplantae; phylum Streptophyta; class Magnoliopsida; order Caryophyllales; family Portulacaceae; genus Portulaca; species Portulaca oleracea. The sequence goes on along the minus strand of CM055868.1, from coordinate 60,377,437 downwards.
GAACATATTTTCTGTTTCCCTTTATTTTCGAATAATAAATATGTTTATATTACGATCCAACGCCTCGTAAATGGATGTATTGTCGTCCAAAAAACCAATTAAAAATCCATCTCCCTATAATTGATGTATTTGTATGTTGAGCAGCACAAAACCCAGGATACCCGCCACCGCCATAGCCATTCTCAAACATCTACTACTCCGTTTCTTAATTGATTCTTCTGTAATTATCTTTTCTGGGATCAATGCATCAATGGGGACGAAGCAATTACCCTAACCTTAGCAGAGTGCCAGAGTGAGTTCGACTACTTCGTTTTTCGTCAAGAAAAATGGGTAATTTACTAATTTCTTCACCCTGCATGTACTAGCTCGTTGAATTTTTGTGTTGTGACTTGTGTGTGATTATTATGTCAAAATTAGGCGCTGATTAAACCCTAAAAAAACCCTAAAAACTGTTTTATTGAGCTATAATTTTGCTGGTTAGATGTTCAAATTAGGGTATGAACATACCCAGGTGGTATTTTGTGGTTTCTTCTGTTTTTGAGCAATTTGTTTTGAAGGGCATTGTATAAAAAAAATAAAATGATATGTGATTGTTGAAGAAATGAAAGTACATATTAGAGCAAATATTTCAGACCCCCAAAATGTGTAAAGAGTACTTTTCTTTCTCCCCATATCAATCTGTGTAGCCACTTTGGAGAAAAAAAATTGCAAAAATGGATTCTTGATCTAACTATCTTTCTTGTTTGTGGAGTTTTATGAGCTGAAAATCATGATAGTTTCTATATTTTTGCCTTTGTCCAGGGAAAAATGGAAAATGCTTCTCTGCATTTCACAGTTGATTGTTCTTTCTGACAAAATGTATATACACTCTTGGCTTGGTTTTGTTCAAGCTGCACTAGCATATGAAGAAAGTTTCCTTACCCAATTTTCGAGTCATGACCTCGTCTCAAAGGAACCGATTCGTTTCCCAACACGATGCGATTATAGACTCAGGACTGTGTGACTAACAAGGAGATCCATGCTTCCAATCAGTCCTATCGAAAGTATGTCGGTTTTCCTGTTTGCTCATCCTCTGGTAAGCCCTAAGTTTTTGTTTGCCTACCGTGTCTTAACGAGTTCTAGAGTGGCCTTGTGCTACATTCATTGTTGCTTGCTTGTAGTAATCCCGAAAAAGGGAATTGGCAAGTGTGGGACTACACCTGGAAGTTGATGTTGTTTTTGCCGATCAATTGGTGTAACATTCACAGTCATACATACACCTCCTATCCTCCGATTTGTTCATACGAGACATAATTTTGCAAATGTAACCCACAAAAATTTCAAAACCATGGTCCTTCAGACTAGACCCTTCATCTCAAACTGCATTGTCTGTCACATCACAGTACACCTTGTCAATAGCACCCAATCCAAATTAATTATCATCTTGCCAAACCATTGTCACCTTATAATTAGAACATGTGGGAAATTTCACTATCTGCCTAACTTCAATAAGTAGAGAGTTCAACCACGACATCTCATCTCCATTATAAGTACAGCCCAAACACACGATAGCTAGCCCTTATCAAGAACAGCCATGGCTACAATGTCCACCACGACATCTCATCGCCTTCTTGATTGCTTCTTCAGTGAGTAGCTTTGCCGGAGTATACGACGATGTAGGAGCAGTTAGCGAGCAGAGAGAGTTCGATTACTTCATATTGTCTCTCCAGTGGCCCGGCACCCTTTGTCAGAGAGTCAAGAAATGCTGCAGCCAAAATGGCTGTTGCCACAAGTATGATTTCCTCTAGCTAACTTTCCTAGTGTACTTCCTGCATGAATTTATGTTCTGTTTTATAGATTATGCTACACTAATTTTTCGTCGAAATTGGGGTTTGTTTGGTCATTTTACTAACAGCTTGTCTTCTTTTTGTGCAATTATAGTACTACCTCCATCTCCATCCGTTATTGAGTATCACCAAAACTAACTTTAGGAGTCCAATGTACAAAAATTAGATTTGGACAAATATACCCTTTCACTTAATAGGAACAAAGGAGAATATTTAAAATGTAAAATAAAATATCTCATTCGTTAGTTAAGGGTAACGTGGGTATTTTAATTGTTGGAATTGTAAAATTGACGAATAAAAAGGGACAAGGTAATACTATTTTCCTACAAAACCAGAACAAAACTTGATATAAAATGGAGGAATTGTATAGTTTTTTTATTTTATATTAAACAAGAAAAAAAAATCCATAAAAAATACTGTTGTACGCATTGAGCTGCAATTATGAGGGTTGGATTGCAATTTATTGGGTGCTTCAAAATCGGCGGATGTTAACTAGCTTGTTCTGTTTTGTTCACTCATAAAATTAAAATTGTACATGAGGATTGAGGAGTATATGCTGTGGCTCTATGTAATATACCCAGATTAGGATGGTGACAGACCCGGCTGGTACTTTGTGGTTTCCGATATTTCTGGGTTAGCTATTTTCACAAATAACTAGTCAAAGAAACGCGTGCCATGTGCGCGGTAAATATACTTAGTACTCCTTCTGTTTCATAATAGCTGTTGTTTAATAAATGTTATGCTGTATTCAATAGTCATTTTTACTAATTAAGAATTTCTAAAGATATTTTATCAAAAATTACAATATCAGATTCTTATGATAATATTTTTCGTTACGAATATAATGATAGCATTTTTGATATAATAGAAAATTGCGTATGTTGATACATCAATGGTCAAACTTTTTAAAATTTGACCGACGCAAAAATTAAAATGACAATTAAATAAAAATGGAGGGAGTAATTTCATTTTTCAATATCTATTTTGACTAACTTTGTTGTTTTATCAAAATATCTGTCACTTTACAATTTCATTATAATATTAATGACACTTTTCTAAACTTATCTCTTACTTTTATACAAATACAAACATATAACCAAAACAGAAATTAACATCTTATTTTCATCATACTTGTCAATTCTCAACACTATTTTCTTAAAATTTTCTCAAAACTCAAACTTGACTGAAGACAATGTCCTTTAGGTTCTTTGCCCTTAAACACGATATATCCTCACAGGAACAGCGGAAATAAAAGGAGTCAAAATTGAAAATGTACAACCTGGTAGACAGAAGACAATTCAACAAGACATAACACTTTACATATACTTGTATTCTTAGCAAAAGATCAAAGACCAAATGTAAAACTTTTATGGCTGAAATGTATTAACTCACCATGCTAGAAGTTGATACATTGGGTTATATGCAATGTATCCCCTCTTTGAGGATAGATTGATACTGCATGCTCGATCAAGCAAAACGCAACAGATGAAAAAAGAGGCTTGTTGACCCGACATCATGGTCCAAGGAGGAGAAACATGAAAAATAGATTACTTGAGGGAATATTACTAAACTTCAATCAGAAATAAAATTTATTTTCCAACCACATAAATTGGTAAATATACACCATTAGACACCAGTGATGCATGCCAATGCCAGGCCTGTTGCAGTAATAAAACAAGTACATCAATTTGTGTTTATTAACTTCAAAAGCACTCGATCCTAATAGTTATGCCAATTAAGCATACGGGAACTATCGGTTTTGAAGCTAACCTGAGTGCTTGAACCACCAGGTAAAGCACCATGTTGCTGCTGGTGTTGCTTTTTGGCTATTTATTAGTAGTACCAACTACCAACATTTGTTGTAATTTTGTGTTGAGTACATCACTGGTAGCTGGTTTCGAGTTCCTTCTATCTTCATATCATATAAGCTCTACATTTATTTGTACATGATTACTGAGGATTCTTCTAATATGATTCATATCATATAAGCTCTACATTTATTTGTACATGATTACTGAGGATTCTTCTAATATGATCAGCAAAGACTGTTGAACATCAGAATATCATCCAAGGTTTAAAATGTTATGTCATGTAACAGAGGCATGGTTTTGGTTTATTAATTTGACTCCCAATGGTGTTTGCAGGACTAAAAAGCAGAGCAACTTCAGCTCAATTTCAACCCGATATTGACTTCATGTGAAAGACTCGTCGGTTGATGAGGTGCAAGAAATAAGTGCTCGACTCCAGATGCTCGGCATCCCACACTTAATGGCTGGCTGTCTCATGCAGCATGTCATCATCATACATCGACGTTCCAAATACAGTACCACACTCTGGATGAGTTTCTCTCAATAACATGAGAAGAAAACCTGCTGCGAATTCATCAATGTTTCCATTTATGATAACTTATGTCAGTGACATCTGCCCATTGTTCAGCTCTGAAATAGGAATGTTAATAATATACAGATAATTGGGTTTCTCAATTGTTGTAACATATACGCTGTTGTACGTTAGAAATTTCCTTCATACAAAGCCAATGTTATCTTTGAATCTTTGTGATCGCAAGGCACGTCCAACTTCAAAGAAATGTAAGATACTCCTGTACTATATAGAAAGCAAGAAAGACCAGGAAGCTAAATAAATAAATAATGCCTTAGCTTAAGATAATGAAACTGTTCAGCTAGATCATGTTCAGAAAGCAAATAAAACTTCAACTCTGGAAGAATTTGACTGCTAGCAGTTGAGTTGAGATAAATGTACCTAAAAATGACTGAATTTACTAACAAGGCATACACAAGTGCCAAGTCTATAGTCACATACCTTATTTTTACAATCTGCAACCAATTTTCACTAGCACCATTGACACTTTCCGCTTTTCTCAGGTTCACAACATAAGGCCTTTCTATTAATCGCAATATTTACTAGATCCAGGACAAATCAAAGAAAGAACCTAGTTGTTCCAGCATTGGCCATATATACTAGAAATAGAACAAATATAAAGACAGAAACACAGCTGTTGGTAACATGTAAACTTTTTCACTTGACTGCATATGCTCCTCAGTTGTTGCTCAATATTTGTACAAACAACCTTGAATAAGGCAGACATTTGAACATAAGAGAAAAGGATATAGGTACTGGTACATGAGAGACGGCAAACAACTTCTCATAATTGGGTTCTTCATCGTAATGTCAAAATAAAAAAAAGAATGCAAGGTGATAGCAGATGATGAGAATAAAAATGACAGATGAACTAAAACTTGATGATGAAGAGAAGACACCGCCCTTATTTCACAGGAGGACTGAATACTTCTCAAAAACCCTGAACACCAAACCCAACCTTCCTGAGATTACTAATTCCTTGAACAAGAACTGCAAAAATGAAATCGACAAAAGCTTCTTCCAAATTCAATTGCAATACCAACATCCAAACAGCTTAAATAAGATATGTTTGTGACAAAATCACAGCCCAAAACAGCAAGTTCTCAAACAATGCATTAAGAAATGAGGTGTGACGCAAATGATTCCGACTGATAATCTAGCAATCCAAATCCAATTCCGATTCCCCAAAAGCCCTATGGGAAGGGGGTCTGATGTACTCTCACCTCTGAATTAAAAAAATAAAATAAAATTTAGACTGGTTTAGATTGACCCAAGATTTTAAAATGGTTTGCTGCCTCAACCTCATGGGAAAGATTTAGCAGAGGTTTAAATAGACAATTCGCTGTAATTCTTTACAATTTCATCTGAAAGGAACTGACAATCTGCCATCCCCCATGAATTGCACAAACGAATTGCATTTCACCTCAAGGTTGGTGTAAACCTTTGGTATTTCAGACTAAAAACATCACCACCAGATCATTAATAGAACAGGCACCATCGATAAAGCAAAACCTCAGAAAATCCAATCAGTAAATAGGAGTAAATACTGGCAAATGAACGCAATTAACCCCATACATTTTCATTGATTCAAAATTCCCGAAAACAGTGACTGAAATTAACAACAGCCCACCAAGAATCTCACTCCAACAAACACTAAACCTAGCATTTCACCAAAACCCATCAGAATTCACTCTCGGAATAGGATCCAAAACAAAGTACAACATTAAAGAGAGAAATAGAGAGAGGTAAAACCAATGAGGCAGTGAATTAGGAAGAGGAATTGGAGGGAGGCGATGAAGAGGGGTGCGCTGTTCTCCCTCTTAATTCCTTGACAAGAGCAGCAATAGATTCGGGGTTGAAACCCAAGTCGCAAAGGGCAATTAGTAGAGAGAGTGTGTGACGGTCGAGGCCAGTATCGATAATGTTGGACATGTGAAATGCCAAATCCAGGGACTCTTTCGCTGTGCGTGCCGCTTCCGATTCCATGTTTGAATGAGGGTTGTGACGACTGATGCTTTCAGATATCGAATTGCGAAATCTAGGGTTGGTTTCCGAGTGGCCAAGATCGATTTCCGGCGAGACTGCGGGGGAGGAGATATAGAACGAAAGAGAGATTTCGGCCACTACGACCCCGGAGAGTACCAGCAACAAGTTTCAAACGCTTCCGGAGCTCACACTTCGCAGACACTACAAATATTTTGTTGGATAGTATGAATCTAGGGTTTCTGATTGATTTGGAGGTTGGATCGTGGAGCAGCAAGTGTAGGAAGAAAGTAAGAAACCCTTGAAATTGGTATTGGCAGTGCAAGCGAAAAAGGAAAGAGGGAGAATGCGAGAGGGAGGGTTTCCAAATTCCAGATCCCCTAATTAAATTATGGTTCAAAACTTGTGACTATTAAACCAAAACAATAAATAAATAAACAAATTTTAAAAAATAAAAATGAAGCATAATCGTGATGTTGATTTTGGGTTTTTTTAATAATTGTTATATTTTTTATAATTGTTTTTCTAAAAATTATTGTTATTACCTTTTGCTTTTGTTAGTTCACATAATGGTTTTGATTTATTTTTTTTAATTCAAATATTGGTATAAGATAGTCGATAGATTTTGATTTTTAAACAGCTTTACATGTGTATTTCTATTATCTTTTATTTTTTTGTTTCTCATATTAGCCGATGAATGTTACTAACCTACAATTATAATTAGAGATTTATCAACAAAATTATTATTAGAGATATGATTAGATTGTTCATGAGTATTTAACTGTTGATGAATGTGATGTTATTTTATATATATTTATAAGAGCACTAGAAATATGTTGTAATTTATGAAAAATATCATGTAGTAATATTTTCAAATTTCAAACAATTTATGAAAGGTTATCAGATTGTAGTAGGTGGTGGAAATAGCGGTTACATTCAAGTCATATTATTGTTGATTAAATTCTCATTTATGGCATATTGTAATATAATTCTTAGGAAGTGGTTGATCCATATGACTAAAAATCAATATTATCAAACATTTGTTTCTTCGTGGTAGTTATAGCAAAATTGGTCCGTAAAAAAAATATTAAAAAAATATCAAATTTGGTATGAAATAAACATGTGTTGATATTTTATGACAATACGGCCATTTCGTTACTCATATAAATAATAGTAATGATAATATGTATTTATAAGAATAATAAAACACTTGGTGAGCGTCGCCTTAAGAATACGAACAATGGAAGCAACTTGAATGTTCAAGGGAAATGGATGTAGGTTGAAGTTGATCTTAGACAGAACCGGAGCTTTCATCAATGATTTCCTAAAAGTTGATCTTAGAGAGAATCGGGTATGCTCAAAGTGATCTTTAATGGAGCGAGATTTGGGAACAGGGAGTAGGAGGTGCAACAAATACATATATATTGGTGAAATTTGCGGGAGTCAAGTAGTATATAGAATTTACTGAAGCTGATTAATGAGTCCGTTTGGCACACAAGTAAAGATATTCCAGCGAGTTGTAGTAAAAGGAGACCATCTTCAGGCTCAAAAATAGGAAGATCCCAAACCACGAGTTAGACTTGTTATTAGATGAAATTTAATCTTATAAATTGAGTTTTTGTTATTTATTTTTACATCGATCCCTTGACAAAGGCTACCCCCTCCCATACTTGGTGTAGTCGTTATCAAAGCGATATCGGGTGTACCATTGTCCACACCCGTAAAAATATGATATATTGTTGTTCAATGTCGAAATTTAGTACATTATTATTCAATACTTCAACAAAAAGTTTACTATATTAATGTCCAAAAATCCAATTTAATTTTGAATATTTGTTGGGATCAAAGGTGAAAATGGAGCAAGCAATAGTAAAAGTTTAAAGGAAAATTAGAATCTAATAAATCAAACTTTATGTCCATTTTGATTTAACAAACCAAACTTACCTTTTTGTTAATGACATATCATACTTAACATTATATTTTTTTGATTAAACCTTCACTACTTTTCGGTCACCGGAAAAATGATGTGAAATTTTTTGTGTTGAGGTGGACTGTTTTATAGCCAAAAAAATAAAAGGAAATTGTTGATGGCAGTGTGTTTAATGGAACAGTACGACATCTGTTAAGATTAAGGAGGATTTTCATTTTTTTTGGCGGGGGATTATTTTTGTTCGAGTTGGGTTTAATTTTTACTGTAAGTTTTTTGAGGGGAGGGGGAAATTGTGAGTCAGAACACTCCACCTCAGCACAAACACAAGCCATCAACAATTTCCCTTTATTTTTGGCTATAAAACAGGTCACCTTAGCACAGCAAATTCCACGTCATTTTTTCGAAGATCGGAAAGTGATGGAAGTCCAATCAAAAAAATATAACTTGGCATGCCATTAGCAAAAAAGTAAGTTTGGTTTGTTAGATCAAAATGGATATAAAATTTGGATTATTAGATTCCAATTTCCCAAGTTTAAAAGCCTATCTCCCTATGATTATATTTGTATGTTGAGCAGCACAAAACCCAGGATACCCGCCATAGCCATTCTCCAACATCTACTCGTCGGATTCTTAATTGATTCTTCTGCAATTATCCTTTCTGGGGTCAATGCATCAATGGGGACGAAGCAATTACTCTAACCCTACCAGACTGAGTTCCACTACTTCCTTTTTCGTCAAGAAAAATGGGTAATTCATCAATTTCTTCATCCTGCATGTACTAGCTCGTTGAATTTTTGTGATGTGTGTGATTATTATGTCAAAATTAGTCGCTGATTAAACCCTAAGAAGAACCCTAAAAAACTGTTTTATTGAGCTATAATTTGCTGGTTAGATTTTCAAATTAGGGTATGAACATACCCAGGTGGTATTTCGTGGTTTCTTCTGTTTTTTGGGCTATTTTTTTTGAAGGGTATGGTAAAAATAAAAGAAGACATGTGATTGTTAAGGCTAACATAGTGATTATTGAAGAGATGAAAATCCATATTTGAACAAATGTTTCATACCCCAAAATATGCAAAGAGTACTTTTCTTTTTTCCCCATATCAATCTATGTAGTATTTGTTGGGGAAAAAAGTTGCAAAAATGGATTCTTGATCTAATTATTTTTCTTGTTTGTGGAGTTTTATGAGGATAATTGGATTCTAATAATCCCTACTTTCACCAATTGTACAAAAAAAAAAAAGAAAAAAGAATTGTGGTGGGATATTTTAAAGAGAATCATAGATTTTGTGGTGTATTTGATTCAAAACTTAGTATAACACTTTACAATGATTTTTAATGAATTTATAGCGTTTTTCCCAATTTTTTTTCACTTTTTTACTATTTTTTACGATTTTTTCACTTTTATTATTTTAAAAAAATCATAATAATTATTCGGAGTCTCAAAAAAATAATTTAAAAAATGTTTTAGAAACTAGAATTCATTAACTTTCTAGGGGCTGGAACGAAAAAAACAAAAACAATATAGTGTAGGAATGAAAAAAATAAAAAAAATGTGGAGGTGGATTTGGTACCACTACAATCCAATTTTATTTTTTTGGACCACCAGAATACAAAGTAAAAGTACGGTCCACCATTGTCCAATTGGTGAAAGTATGGATTATTAGAATCCAATTATCCGTTTTATGAGCTGAAAATCACGATAGTTTCTATACTTTTGCCTTTGTCCAGGGAAAAATGGAAAATGCTTCTCTGCATTTCACAGTTGATTGTTCTTTCTGACAAAATGTATATACACTCTTGGCTTGGTTTTGTTCAAGATGCACTAGCATATGAAGAGAGTTTCCTTACACAATTTGTGAGTCATGAGCTCGCCACAAAGATTACGTGAACCGATTCTTTGCCCAACACTACGCGATTATAGCATCAGGACTGTGTGACTAACAATGAGATCCATGCTTCCAATCAGTCCTATCGAAAGTATGTCGGTTTTCCTGTTTGCTCATCCTCTGGTAAGCCCTAAGTTTATGTTGGATATTATGCCGTGTTTGTTTGCCTACCGTATTTTAACGAGTTCTAGAGTGGCCTTGAGTCACATTCATTGCTACTACTTGCTCGTAGTAATCCCGAACAAGGGAATTGGTGGGGGTGTGGGACCCACACTGGAAGTTGACGTTGTTTTTGCCGATCGATTGGTGTAACATTCACAGTCATACATACACCTCCTATCCTCCGATTTGTTCGTAAGGGACCTAACTTTGCAAATGTCACCCACAAAATTTTCAAAACCGTAGTCCCTCAGACTAGACGACCCTTCATCTCAAACTGCATTGTCTGTCACATCACATTACACATTGTCAATAGCACCCAGTCCAAATTAATTATCATCTTGCTAAACCATTGTCACTTAATAATTAGAACATGTGGGAAATTTCGCTATCTGCCTAACTTCAATAATTAGAGAGTTCAACCACGACACGACATCTCCATTATAAGTACACCCCAAACACACGAGAGCTAGTCCGTATCAAGAACAACCATGGCTACAATGTCTACCATAGCCGTTATTTCTCATCTAATCATCACTTTCTTGATTGCTTCTTTGGTGAAAAGCTTCGCAAATGGCGATGTAGGAGCAGTTGGCGAGCAGAGAGAGTTCGATTACTTCATATTGTCTCTCCAGTGGCCCGGCACCCTCTGTCAGAGAGTCAAGAAATGCTGCAGCCAAAATGGCTGTTGCCACAAGTATGATTTCCTCTAGCTAACTTTCCTGCATGAATTTATGTTCTGTTTTATAGATTATGCTACACTAATTTCTCGTCGAAATTGGGGTTTGTTTGGTCATTTTACTAACGGCTTGTGTTCTTTTTGTGCAGTTATAGTACTACCTCCGTCTCTTATTGAGTGTCACCAAAACTAACTTTAGGAGTCTAATGTACAAAAATTGGACTTGGACAAATATACCCTTTCACTTAATAGGAATAAAGGAGAATATTTTAAAAAAGGTGAAATAAAATATCTCATTCATTAGTTAAGGGTAATGTGAGTATTTTAATTGTTGAAATTGCAGAATTGACAAATAAAAAGGGACAAGGTAGTGAAGAAATTTGACACTCATTTAGGGATGGAGGTAGTACTATTTTCTTACAAAACCAGAACAAAACTTGATGTAAAATGGAGTAATTATTTAGTTACTTTTTATATTAAACAAGAAAAAATCCATAAAAAATACCGTCGTACACGTTGTGCTGCAATTATGGGGGTTGGATTGCAATTTATTGGGTGCTTCAAAAGCGGCGGATATTCACTTTCTATTTTTTCACTCATAAAATTAAGATTGTTCACTAGGAGTATATGCTGTGAGTCTATGTAATATACCCAGATTTGGATGGTGACAGACCCGGCTGGTACTTCATGGTTTCTGATATTTCTGGGCTAGCTATTTTCACAAATAATTTATGCTAATAATTCTTTTCTTGTCCTTCTTTTAAGTTAAAACAGGACCTTCCAAATTTAGTACATGATATGTTTATTTAGTTTTGAATGTTTTGATTTTTCATGATGCGTCATTAACATGCCAAATGATGAATATCTTACCGTAACACACTTATGAGGTGTAAACAATATTATGTGTATTAAATTTGAAGAAAGAGGTATAGTTTCATTGTGTAATCATTATTCATGTTTGAGCTGAGACTCATGATACTATATACATGTTTTTTCCCTTCTTCAGGGAGGAGGAAAATGGTCCTCTGCATTTCACAATCCGTAAGTGTCACGCGTACAATTGTCTTTCTGTATCTCTTGTCGCATACGTACATTTGATTTCCTAGGGTGATAGTTATGCATGTTTTTGTCCTAATTCTTGGAATCATTACTGCTATTCAGATGGCCTTTGGCCTCAATACAATACTCAAGGTTGGCCTTCTTGCTGCACCGACTCCCATTTTGACAAGAATCAGGTACTGCATTTCTGAACGCATTCAGCAAACCATGGTTAAGTACTGTATGTCGTTTATGTCAGAAACAATCTTGACGGATCGATCTCGGGCTGTTGTTTCGTCTACTTTGTAGATCTCGACTCTGCGCGATGACTTGGAAAAGTACTGGCCGACTTACAGCTGTGGTTCGCCATCAACATGCGATGGAAAGAGAGGATCGTTTTGGGGACACGAGGTAAGTACAGTTTACTCGTGTATGCCTGGTTTTCCTGATGTCTCTTTTCTGGGTGTGTTTCTAACAATGGTGCTCGTTTTGCTTCGTATGGTGGCTCGTTGCGTGCCATGGCATCACATGGCAGTGGGGTAAGTATCGTCAGCTTTGATATTAAGTGTTTTTTGTTGTTTCGATGTATAAACTGTATTATCTTGAATGCATTCACTCGTAAACTAATGTGTCTTTTCCTGCTATGTAACGCTGTCAGAAAAGCACAGGACTTGTTCCTCATCGGTCTTGCAGGACGAGTATGAGTTTTTCCGAACAGCACTCACCATCTACTTCAAATACAATGTCACTGTAAGTGTACATTTTGCAAGCTGAATTCCTGATATCGCGCATAAAATCTCTGTGTACAAACAATTAATACATGCTTAAAATGCAGGAAGTTCTGAATGAAGCTGGGTATGTACCATCAAACTCCGAGAAGTACCCAATTGGGGGAATCGTTTCAGCTGTTCAGAACGCTTTCCACACAACGCCAGAGATAATGTGCTCAAAAGATGCTATCAAGGAGCTCCATTTGTGCTTCGACAAGAATTTCCAGGTTCGATATTTTTACTCGAATAACATTTCTTGCTGTTTCAAGTCTACTTTCTGTACAACTAAACTGTGACACATTTTGTACAGTATATAAGCTGTATTCTGAGATCTCTTGCTGCTTTCAAGCTTCTGTTGATATCTGACCAAAATTCTTTTGATGCTGTCACAGCCTCGGGATTGTGAATCCAACAATAAGCGCTGTCCGGAGTATGTCAGCTTGCCAGTTTACTCATCCCCGGGTAAGCCCTACTTTTGTATCAAGCACTATGCTTCTTTTCCATGGAGTAGTAGGTAATGAACGATTTCTAAATCTTGGGTCAATCGAAAGTCTCTCTAAATTGCAAAATTTAGGGGCAAGCAAGACTGTTACATCCGACCCTTTTGTACTCCGCCTGGACGGGATTTCAGAGTATTGGTTTCGGTTTCGGTTTGCTGTATTCGTTTATGATTATTGATTACTGTGTCTCCATGAGTTTTAAGCTCAACCAACAATTCCCCACAGCTTCGACAGGACTTAAAAACAGTGCAACTTCGACTCGGTTTCAACCTGATAATGAAGTTCTGTGAGACGTATCTGCCCCCGGGAAGAGTTTCTGAGTAATTTCAGAATTTGTATCTTCTTTATGTATGGTTCATATGTGATGAACAATTTCGAGCTGGCAGCTCAGTATGTAGCTCTGAAAGTGACAATAAAGTTATTCATAATCAGAAAACTTGGGTTTCCTTTTCTGTGGCAATATTACTGCTGTGAACTAGCAGATTGTGGATATATATATATATATATATATATATATATATTATTTGTAACCATGAAAAACTCGAAAGTCTCCATCTTCCATCGATTTTTCCAGCAAATAACTAATTCATACAACTGTCGGCTGGTTGTCAAATAAGGCCAAAGTTAGTGACGGTATCCGGTTTAATCCGGGTGGTATAAGTTTAAGTCAGACAAATTTTACCAGCACATACTAATATTCGGCACGATCATCTAAATGTCAAATTACCAGTAACATAATTTTCAAATTTTCTAAATGTCCAATGTCAAATAACCAATAACACCCAAATAAGCATGCAAAATTGGATACTTCCTCTGTTCTTTTTTCTTTTAGAGTTGGTGGGAGAAAACCAATGTTACAAAAAATTATGCGGTAGTTAGTAAGAAAATTACTTAAATAACTCCAATCAAAATTAACTTTTGATGTTTTATTCAATGAAGTTTATAGGTAAAATGAAAAAGGTAGTAACTAATATATTATTCAAATTATAAAGTAACAAATAATAAGAAATAAGAAAAATTATTCAAAAAGCCAATAAAAAAGTACCCAGATAGTACTTCAATGTACAATAAAACCTAAAAGATTTAATAAGAATATGTCAAGATCGACTTTCAAATCGCTATAGTATGGGTTGTGAGGTTCTCCAGCAATGCTAAAGATGCTGAGTAATCGAAGAAAGATGCAGAGTCAACGAAGAAATCGGAATCGGACGTCAGTAAGATTAGTATTAGTTATTTGGAAGTTGAATTTCACATTATGTTTTAGATCTACAATTGTTCAATCACGATTTTCATTTTAAGTGTCGTATTACTTGATATTAATGAAATCGTTACGTTTTGTTTAAAAAAAATAAAAATCTAAAGAGTTTCTTTTTTTTTTTTATGGAGAGAGTTTCTTTTCAATGGCTAACTAATCAATATATATTAAATGCACCCGGAGCATGTGCTCCAAATATTTGTGAGTGAACAATCATTTGAATCAAAGTGAACAATCATAGGAATCAGAGTGAACAACCTAATACATATGGGTGAACAATTGTAGAATTTGGAACACATGTTTCATGAGCACCTAACAAATTGCACTAACTAATATGGGTTTATTTTTTATTTTTTATTTGTCTTTTTCACTTTTATTATAACTCCATGGGTCCCACACAAATATCACAACAGCGCATAAAAACACAGAATATCCAGTTATCCAAACTGCCAAGAAAACACCATTTGTCAATATAAATATTCCGATTTCCCCAAGATGAACAAGTAGTAGCTTCGACCACGAAATCTCGAGAATCAATGGCTTCCATGTCCGCCATAGCCACTCTCTCTCCTCTAATCCTCGCCTTCTTCATCGCTTCCTCTGCGATTAGCTTCGCTGGGGTCAATGGCGATGGAGCGATTAGAGTTCGGAAGCAAAGAGAGTTCGATTACTTCATCTTAGCCCTCCAATGGCCGGGTACCTATTGTCAGAGAACCAAGACCTGCTGCAAGAAAAATGGATGTTGCCGTGGGTAATTTTCTAATTTCTTCATCCTGCATGTCTTCGTGGTTGAATGTTTTGTGCGATTATGTTGTAATTAGCTGTTGACCACTGATTAGATTGGATAATTGAGCTTTGACTTTGCCTGTTAGATCCCTAGATTAGGGTTCGTTGTAGTTTGTTTCTAATTTTGTGGTTGTGGGTCTATTCAAATCATTGTAATTACTCTCTCATTCCATATTAATTGTTATAATTTGGACTTCCAAAGTCTCCAATGTCGCTATTTGATTGATAATTTCTTACATTGTTATTAACAATTGCAATATTATGGTTGTATGATAGTATTTTTGGTTATGAATCTAATGGTGATAATTTTATATAGCAACTCATTGTATATATTGAGAAATTTATGGTTAAAGCTTTTGAAATTTGACTGTACAATTTTAAAAGACAACGATCAATATGGAACGGAGGGAGTGGTATAAGTGTGTTTGTGGGTCTATTGGAATCGGTATCTTTTGTTTGGAGGGATAAAGTTGTGTACATCATGAAAAGTGGGACCTAATTTTTTATTGTTTAGTTTTGAAGGGTATAGTAAAAGATCATAAGATTCATATGAGATTGCTGATAGCTAGATGTTGGTAACTTTTTTTTTGCATTTTTTGTTTTGGCTGTTTTGATGTGGGGTTGTTTATGAATTATGATAGCCTGGATTCATCTGGCAAGGATAACATGTTGATGATCTTATGAAATGTTTGATGTATAAGTTTAGCAAAAATGCACAATGCACATGCTACCATTAGCAAACAAAGTTCAGATGGGGATATAGCAAGACTAAAAACTTGAGAATAATATGACTTTCTCGCTCTCGGCACAACTGTTGGATGGTTTACCGAGCTGTTTTAGGTCATAACCTCAGTTTGTCAATAAGTATTGATGGCTGATACTATACTCTGAAATGGAAAATACGTATCTGATAGGTTCTTTACACCCCAAAATGTGCAGAAAGAAATTTCATTTTTCGTGCCCGCAAGAAGTCATTTTAGGGAAATGCGAAAATGACCCCCTCGAAATTTCTTTTTCTTACCCAGTAGCCATTTTTCACACTCAAATTGCACTTTTGTATTGATTGAGAAACTCAAGTCTGAAAGGTATTTGGATTGATATCTCAGATGTTTGAGAATACCGGAGTGAGATATATCAAACCTGTTTCTGGGAGTGTCTAATAGTGTTTTTCTTAATGTTTTTCTTTCGCCAGGGAAAATGCTCCTCTGCAGTTCACAATCCGTAAGTTTCACACAAGCAGTTGTTCATACATACTTCTTTACATATGTTTCAGTTACTTGGATAATAGTTATAAACTCTTGTTTTGTTTGTGTTCACATATGCTTTGTTCTGTGTGGCTTAGTCCTAATTCTTCGAATTGTTATTGCTGGTCAGATGGACTTTGGCCACAATATAATTACGGAGGCTGGCCTTCTTGTTGTACCAAGTCCAGTTTTGACATCAAACAGGTATTGGTTCTGTCATTGCAGTTATTTACTTATCTTAGTAACTGTAATTTCAATTGCTCATTGATGGTGCTTTCTGGGTTAATTTTGCCAGTTCGTGAACTTAATATTGGGCGGGGATTTGAAATAAGAAGCTTTGTTAGTAACTTACGAGCAAAGGTTTATTGTATTGCTTGACAACTTTCCTAGAAATAACCGCATTATATGGTATTTCTACAACAAATTCCAAAACCATCACCGGGCTTGGTTTCATTGTTTGGTAATAGCATCATTCATGTGCTAATAGATATGTGAATGATGGTTGCTGTTGGGTTACTTTTATTTGCTTAAAAAGCGCTAAAGTTTTATGATCTTTGGTCGTTCAATCTTGGATCATACTTGGTTTCTTCATTTTTCTCTGCCTATTCTCGCCTAAAGTTTATATTACTAGTTGTAGAGGTTCCTGAGGATTTTAATTTCTATGACTTGTGTCCCAGTTACGAGCGTCATTAATGTAAAACTAGAATAAGAACAACTGTGACAATTCTTGACTTGTTCTTGTAGATCTCGTCTCTACGTGATGACTTGGATAAGTATTGGTCTACTCTCAGCTGTGGCTCACCATCATCATGCAGTGGACAGAAGGGAACCTTTTGGGGACATGAGGTGGTTACCATTTTACCAAAACATGCTTCCTTTTTTTTTTTTTGCTTAATATTTCTTTTTCAATTCTGTTTCTGATAATTCTTCTGATTTGTTTCCAAACAATGGCTTATCGCGGGGCGTCATGGCAGTGGGGTAAGTATCTACATCTTGAACTTCGCTCTGGCACTAATATGACCGAAATCAGAGTTCCGATTCGTGTTATCACTGTGTCATGTAACTGTTGAAGGTTCCTATAGTGTATTATCTTGAAATTCACTCTCGCACTAATATACCTTTTCCTGCTATGCAATGTTATTCTTCTCTCAGAAAAGCACGGAACTTGCGCTTTATCTGTACTACCGGATGAGTACGAGTATTTCCGGACAGGACTCGCCATTTACTTTAAATACAATGTCACAGTAAGTGTACTGCATGATTAATTTCAGGATTCATGATCATCCGACAAATTCTCCCCTCAATTAGTCTTTTCCAAGATGCATGCTGCTTATATGCCTAATTGCAGGAAGTTCTGAGTGAAGCTGGATATGTAGCTTCTGACTCTGAAAAGTATCCCATTGGAGGCATCATTTCTGCTATTCAGAATACTTTCCATGTAACGCCCTCCATAATTTGCTCAAATGGCGCTATTGAAGAGCTCCGGTTGTGCTTTTACAAGAATTTCCAGGTTTGATTTGCTTTGTTTGTGATTATTCTTAATACTTTTCCAGCTGTTTGTTGTGGTAACAACCTGCCTCCATGGGTGTAATAACTTTCAACAGCTCCTTTGTGGTTGCTATTTCTCACTTATGCATATGCACTTCTCGTTCTACATGATGTGCTTATTACTAATGTTACTTAGGCTCTTCATTTTCCCTTCCGTATTGATCCTCTACACCCAGACCAGGATAGCCACTCAACACCTCAAATTGCAATGAAAATCTACCCGTATCCAACTATCTGTATCCATGTCTGAGTAACATAGGCAAATCATAAGAAGAAAAACTTTCAAAATTGTGACATTGCTGAAAGAATATGTGAACCCTATCTTCGTTTTACCGTCTTAGTTGCTGGTGTATCGGGCAGTTCATGGCCCCTTTTTCTCAGGTCTCTAGGTGTTTCAAGTTCACTGTCTTTGTCAATACCTTTTTCTTTTTTTTTTTCCTGAGGTCTCTAGGTGTTTCAAGTTCACTCTATATCAATACCGTATGTCGACATCTGACAACCATCTTTTGATGCTATTATAGCCTCGCGAATGTACGACTAACAATGATATGGTCGCTTCTCGCAAGTCCTGTCCGAAGTATGTCAGCTTGCCAATTTACTCATCCTCAGGTAAGCTTTACAATTATGTACTGTACCCCGTGCATGATTCACTGTGTTTGCATTAGTCCTAAAGCAATTTTGTGTTGAGTACATCACTAGTAGTTGGTTCCGAGTTTTTTCTATCTTCATATCATATAAGCTCTATATTTATTTGTACATGATTAGTGAGGATTCTTCCAATGTGGTCAGCAAAGACTATTGAACATCAGAAATCACCCTAGGTTTAAAATGTTATGTCAAGTAACAGAGGCATGATTTCAGTTTATTTATTCGACTCCCAATGGTGTTTGCAGGACTAAAAAGCAGAGCAACTTCAGCTAAATTTCAACCCGATATTGACATCATGTGAGACTCCTCGGTTGATGAGGTGCAAGAAGTAAGTGCTCGAGTCCAGATGCTCGGCATCCCAAACTTGCTGGCTGTCTCACGCAGCATGTCAGCATACATCGATGTTCCAAGTGCAGTACCGCACTCTGGATGAGTTTCTCTCAATAACTCACGAAGAAAAACTGCTGCAAATTCATCATTGTTTCCATTTATGATAAACTTATTTCAGTGATAGCTGCAACTGCTCAGCTCTGAAATAGGAATGTTAATAATATACAGATAACTGGGTTTCTCAATTCTTGTAACATATACGCTGTTGTAAGTACATCTGTGACATTTCAGTAATACAGAATTTCTCTGATACTTTGTCAAATTACAGAAATTTCCCAGAAGTATTTTCTTATCGCGATTCACACATTTTGCTCACAACAGATTGTTGCCATACATAATTGTGTAGAGCACTGCAAATCTGTAATCGGCATAGTTAACTGTTCATACAGGTACCTGCAACGTGTTCAACTTCTAAACAATCAGCATCTGAAATGGGGTTAATGTTCCAACCAATCGCGGTTACTGTTGATAGTATTTACTCGAATAAACACAGACTTACCATTAGAGTTTCAGGCTCGACATGTAACTGAAGAAACTGTGTTGCGCTTGAGCCGGGCTGTCAGCAATGTGTCTGTGCCTACAATTCCTATGACTGTTTTAGACATATGCAAACAATGTGATGATGCTTACACTGAAGATGAAACAAGATAGCAAAGGGAATACCGTTAAGTTCAAAAAGTTGCATATTGTCAATGTCAACTCTCCGGTGTAATCAACAGTATGAAGGGTGAAGCCCTGTCGACGAGATCTCGTGTAGGGTTGATCATCTAGTCACCGAAAGTCCTCTTCATCCATTCCTTCAAGCAATGCTTCGATATATATTCAGGTAGATCCACCTATAGACCATAAGAAAAAAGAGAAATTCCCTTAAAAATTGAAAAAGAAAAATACAGACAAGTATTTAAGTATGTTTTCGAGGTATGAAGGGGGAAAAAAAGATGAAATGCATGGATATAACAGAGTATAGACCATATACATTAAGATTGGGGATACATAATAATTTAAATCTTGGGTTGTTTGACACTAGTCTCTTAAAATTTTTAATTCGACGTAACAATACTACATCAGATGATTGCTTTGCAGCGGGACTTTTAGGGTATTGGACTCAGATACATGCCAAGTTGTGCCTCTTTGGGTCTCTAAGTAAGACAACACTTCCACCATAACATGTGATGACAAAACATAAATCCCGATTCTAGCAATCTTGGCTATTCTCTACACAAGTTATTCGTCGACATTATGCATCCTACATATCACGAGGAACGAAGGGCGAAGATGAAATAAACTGGAAAATAGATAAAAACATGTAAATCATCATACCAAACTCCATGAAGTAGAATAACCATCAGTAGAAAGCAACCAACTGGTAGAACTAGTAGGGAGGCTGAATCTACCATCTGAATCATCAAGGTCAAGCAATTCATCATCATGGAAAAAATCATGATCTGAATTCTTTTTCCTTCTCTTGCTGCTTCTCTTCTTCTTCTTTTTCTTCTTACGTTTAGCTTTACCGCCAGATTCTGCTTCACTGTCGTCAGAAGATCCATCTTGTTCTAACAGATCGTATGCATCAGATTTCCGAAACCCAATTTTATTGCTAACGAACAATCCTTTCCAGGATTCAGAACTGTGGAATTCCTCAGACAACCTGTAAAGCAGACTCCATGAAATAAGACCGAGCCACTTCATCGATTCCACAGTTTTTGACTTTAAATGTTCTCTTGCAACTGGGAGTAAACTACCGGCATTGCTCATATTTGTCCAGTTCCTTAATGAAAGGTCTTTAATCTTTGCCCTCTCCTCTTTAAAGTCATCACTACATACCAACCGCAAAAGCTGCCTTCTTTTGTTAAAAACAGCGTTCAGCAGAAATAGTTGGTCAACTGACACTTTATCGCCGAATTTCCGGATCACAATCTCCAGCCAATAAGATGTGTTATCAAAGTTTACAGACTCCTTTCTTCTTGGAAGAAAATCATGAAGCGTTTCAATTGAAGCACGTAAATCTCGCTCATCGAGAATGATGAGAATGTGCTGACAAAGATAAGAGAAGGATTCCTCAAACAGGTACTGGCCAATGACATCCCATGCCTCTTTGAGATTATCGTCATACATCAAGTTTATGAAGAAATCAACAAAGAATGTTTTGTCAATCTCTAAGATCTGACCGTCCTTTATTGACTCAGCAAATTCCTTAGATGACCAGAATTCAGGCACGTTATCCAGAAAGTTCTCCACAGTGCGCTGAACATCTAAATCCAGAAAGTAGTGAGGCTTAGTAGCGACAATTGCTGGTGATTGCCCGTGTTTGCCCTTCCATTCAAGTTCTTCCCAGCATATGTCTCTGTTTGCAAACGCAAATTGGGACAGTGCTTTTGCACCCTTCCCATGAGCCGAGTCACCTGCTGGTGAAAATGTTGAAAACCATTCAAAGATACGCCGTGGATGTCCTGCATTAGTTCAAAAATCATTCCAAATGGTAAGCAGGAGAGAGTTGTACTGAATGGAATGTTCAGAAGTTTAAAACTCATCTACCTAAACCAAAAATTAAAGGCCCGAATTTAGGCACGTCAGTTAGGGTCGGGACGAATCGAACATTGAACAAGACACTAATGTCCGACACCCAATTTTTCGGTTTATTCGGGTTGGACAACTTTGGACTAACCTAAACTAGTCGGGTTTGTTGAACAACAGAAATAAGAAAAAAATTGTGTCCATACCAGGAAAATATTGAAAAGTAAATCTATGACCATACCCGGCTTCTTTCAGGTCTGATTGAACTGGTTTTTGGGTCACACAGCTTTTTGACAGCCCTAGGTCTCACTGCTACAATTGACACACCAATGCACAATTTTTCCTCTAACAGGAAAGGATAATATCGTACATACACCAATAGAAGTTCCCAAAGCATGCATATAAGAAGTGTAAAACACTCATTTAAGTGGCAAATATCAATTACAAGACGAAAACAATTAGCAGAACTTATCAAAGCAGTAAGACCAACTCACCATCAAAGAACTTCTCAAGCCGGTGACACTTCTTAGCCAAGATTGACCCTGCTTTATGTGGCCTCCTATCAAAGATCATTTGCAAAACTTGAGCAGCAACATCCCGATTTTTAGGCTTTTTAGACCTTAACAGCCTCAAGAACAGCTCCTGTTGTTCGTTGGGGTTGATTGAAGTTAAGCTCGATATAGCCTCACAAAGCCAGAATCTAGCTTCCGAACGCCCTTCAGAGGTCAAAATTGCCCAAATAATCTCTTCGAGCTCATCAAAGACGGTAATTCTTAGCTTAGTAGAGTTATCATCATTATCCTCAGCCCATATGGGTTTGGCCAAAACGAGGTCAATCATCATAGACAATGGGACATAAATCAACAATTTTGAAGCTACCCACTCGAAATCTCCTCTCAAGTATCAATCCACAATTATCTGCAAAAATAAACACATTTTTGGTATGCAGTCAACCCAAAACAAAATACAAACTTGTATCAATTAATTGGCAGAAGGATACCAAAACAAAATACCCATTATTCTAATACCTTCGAATTTCAAAACTACAGTCTTCAATTGCAAAACAAACTCCGAAACAACAAAGAAATATGAAACCCTAGCTCATTATCATGAAGCTAGGGTTTTGGGTGGGAAAACACAAACTTATGTCAATTAGTCGACAAACAGGTGCTATTTCAAAATTACAGTGTTCAATGGTAAAAGAAATCAAGAAACAATACAGAAATATGAGCCCGTGAAATTAGAGCAAGTTGGAAAACAAATGGCAAGAATTGATGAAAGGGATGAACTTACCAATTGAAGAATTAGCCGATTGAGAAGTAGCAATAGAGCTACGATTACGAACGCCGAAACCCTAGAACCTACCGGAGATTGAGAAATCCGATTGATTGCTGGAGGTGACCCGACCGAACGTCTCTCGAACCCGGGTCATCTATGAAGCTTCCTTTGAGGTTTTATTTATTTTATTTTTTGGTTGGGAATTTCTTTCTTTTATTTATTTTTTCTTTTTTTTGGGAGGAACAAAGGAAGGGGCAACATTATTAATTTATTCAAAGTTAGAGAAGATAGAGGACTTTGCAATACCACTGGCTGCACCGCTAAAATAGCGTAAACAACGAAATAATATGACAACAAAAGATAATGTTATATTAAAACATTGTTCAAGCACAAACTTATATTATTCATCATAGATAGACTTTAGTACCTCATCTAACCATATCTTCTTGTTACTTAAATAAATTTAAGAAAAACTATGGCATGAGCCACTAAATTATTAGCTTGCCACCCCTCTTAATATGATTAAACTCAAGTGACTACATAAATAAACTCAAAGCAAAGTTGATAAAACAAAGAGAGCAACTATTGTTCTATTCTCTTCTAGTTTGAAGGTGTTCGGTGAGCAATTTGGAGCCCTCTTCAATGGATAAGTTTCATGAATCCAGTGTCCCTTGCCTCGATGATCTCAAAGACACAGGTCTTGGTCTCTTCTAACAGCAGGTCCATAAAAGCCCTCATCTTGAGCTCGACAAGCAATATGAATGTCTCACATGTAGCTTTGGATTACAAACCCCCAATCGCACACATTGTCACCCATCTTCCCCGCATCAAAGTTGAGTTTATATAACCCACACTATAGAGGCTGCCACACGCTTGTCTTCTATCTAGTTCAACATAGGCAACATTTTTCTCACCCAAGCATCTCTGAAGCACTCGTAAAGCTTATGGCGTCCTAGGGCAAGTTTATGTCCACTTTACTCCTAGATCCAAATACAAAGTCATTCTGGGCCTTTCAAATTTGCCACATAATTGAATCAATTGACCGCTAGAAAGTTTTCCAAGTGCTCATCGTTCAACTCCAAACTCATCCTAACAAAATCACCAAACATCGAACGTCATTGCCTGTCCGAAGATGACATTGAACAGGCCGTGGACCCAAATTTCCACGACAAAAGGGCAAGAGAACAAGGTGCATATCTGTCTCTTCCACTGCGCTACAAATCGGACACTTCATGAAATAATTCAATAATCCTTTCGCCAGGTTTGCATTGATTGTCAAAGCTCTATCACTAGTACAACTATTACAATTTAGAATCCTTAAAACTATAATTTGCCAATCATGATTTTAAGGCGGTAAAAAATTATAACCATACCCAATTTTTTCATGACAATTTGTTGACAACCCTTACCCACCTTACCTGCCAAAACCACCACCTAATTTACTTTAGGCATCCTAACTATCTTTTTCTTGAACCAAATTACACTAAGATTTTTAGTAGAGCTAGCAAAATTTTGTCAACGCTGATTCTGAATTGTCAGGCCGGAAAAATCGGATGCAGACATAAATTTTTCGTCCGAATTTTTATATTGTCCGAATTATAGAATATTCGGACATAAAATTCTCTGTTTTCTATTGTCAAACCGATTTTAAACACGTCCGAATTATCGGCGCAGTTTGACCGAAATAAGCGGTCCGGACATGAATTTCTCGTCCGAATTTGTCCGACCCGAATTTACCCGCACCCGAATTTTTGCCCGCGCTAATTTTTAGCTATCTCCTACGTCCAAACTCCAAATTCCTTATTCTAGCACTCAGAGTTACGGGCCCCTTTAGAATTGAGCATTTGATTTTTCAACCCATCCAAATCACCTTACTGACCTCAGAATTCAGATATTTCATACTTGAGTTTCAGAATCAAGATCACACATTCACACCACCTATCCAGTGCTCCATCTCTTCACCCTGTCAAAGAAAGAGCTCTAGGTAATTGATATTCTTCCACTTCTGCAAAGCTACATTGAATGTGTGCATCATTAATTGCGATTTCTGTTCATCATCGATTCTTGAATCGCATTTCATTTGTGGGGTTTTAGGTTTCAGACAAAAGGTGTGACTCTTTGCCAATTCATCGTTCTGTGTTGAAATTTGAATCTGGGTATCATCAGATTTTGTGTGTTTGTAAAATTATTGCAGTAATCTTCTTTCAGTAGTTTGAATCTTATTGTTGTGATATAGTTTTCTTGTATTTCTGCATTTACTGTGTATTCTATATTCGATTGATGGGTTGTTAATTGTGATTTGTGTTCATGATCAATTCTTGAATAACAATTCATTTCTGGGTTCCTGAATTCTAACTTCCAAGCAAAAGATGTGTTGCATTAGTCATGGTTCTGTGTTGAAATTTGAATCTGGGTATCATCAGATTGTGTAAATAAATGTTGATTGATATTTGTCAATTATAGGGGGGGGGGGGGGGAAATGACCCATTTACTCAGTATTTTGATATTCCTGATATTTCAAACCCTAGTATATATTGGGTTTGTTCCCTCAATTTATTTATCTGCAGTTGTGTCAATTCAAGTTGGATTTATGTGCAACTATACCCTTGAAGTTTCATGCTCCCATGAGCTCTTGAAAGATGCTTATATGTGCTTCTTTGATTACCAGGAATGATTTGGGAAGCTTATTTCCAAAAAGAGTATGACCAATTTGTGAGGAGGGTAGTTTGATGGAGGACTTTGATACCGATAATCCCACCACCATTTTGGATCTCCCTGATGATTGCCTCGTTTTCATCTTCCGAAGGCTCTCTTGTGGGTCAGATCGCGAAGCGTTTGGGCTCACCTGCCGTAAGTGGCTAGAGATTCAGAATCGAAACCGTCAGTCCTTACAATTTGATTGCTCATTTACCAACTTTAAGCTCCCACTCTCCGAGACTCCTCATAGGATTGACAAATATGAACTAGATAGGGTTCTGAACCGTTTCCAGCATCTCGAATCACTGTCCTTATCCGGTTGCACGGAGCTCCTGGATTCAGCTTTGAAGCAGCTGCAGCACTATGGCTCGGGACTCAAAGCCCTACAGTTAGATTGTTGTCTCAAAATAACCGATGTCGGGCTTTCCTTTGTGGCTAGTGGGTGTCCTTCATTGACATTCATAAGCCTTTACCGTTGTAATATATCCGACATGGGATTGGAGGTCCTGGCTAAGTCTTGTGTGGGATTGGAAGACATCAACCTTTCATATTGTTCGTCCATCTCTGACCATGGGATAAGTTCCATTGTTCGAAATTGTGTTCATCTTCGTGCCATGAGGATCAACTACTGCAAGAACATTGATGGTGTCGGGTTTAGAGGGTGTTCACCGACCCTGGCTTGTTTGGAAGCGGAATCTTGTGGGTTAAACCCTGAAGGGATATCGAGTATTGTCGGGGGAGGGGGGCTCGAGTATCTAAACATCTCGAATCTTAGTTGGTCTATCCATGGAGACGGGTTAGGAGCAATTGGTGGTGCAGGGTTTGGGACAAAGCTTCGGGTCCTGAATCTAAGACTATGTAGATCAATAGGAGATGGATCCGTTGCCCTAATTGCAAAGGGATGCCCTTCATTGGTAGAGTGGAATTTGGCATTGTGTAATGAGATCAGATTTCCGGGCTGGGAATCGATTGCCTTGAATTGTCTCAATTTGGAGAAACTCCATGTGAACCGGTGTAGGAACCTGTGCGACCGTGGATTAGAAGCTCTGAAGAACGGTTGTAGGCAACTTTGTGTTTTGTATATGAGTGGATGTCCTCGAGTTAGCTCGTTTGCGATTGAATTGTTCAGGATATCAAGAGGCAATGTCGTCATCAAGGAAGACGAAATCTTAACCATTGGCCCAGCGTGGGCGCACAGATGGTGATGGGAAGAATTTCGAAAGCAGTCTCTCTTTCTCAGAAGCAATGGTATGGCTGCATTTACCTAGAACCATAGTTACCCAGAACGCTTCTTGGGTCGTTAGTCCCGGAACTTGGGTCGCTAATTTTCCCGGAATGCGGGTCGCAGGCGTATGTAGCGTTCCCGGTAACTATGCCTAGAACTTCATGTCCTCTGTGTTCATGATTTGACTAGAAAGTTTTTGAATTCTGGTCACAATTTGGCTTCTAAAAGCATATATCTTCTGAGTCATTTTATTTCCAGAAAGTGAAGATAAATTGTACTGATATTGTAACTGATCCTGTTGTACCAATGCTCACAAATAAACATCATTCTTCTGTTCATATAGTTTCATTCATTCATCTGCAAAGTTTGAGGTTCCAACTTTCGCTCGTTCACATTCCTGGTTATTTATTGAGTTCTGTTTACAGGACAAATGCGCTGGTATTTGGTGAAGTAATTTCGTGCGTATGACATACTGATTGAGTTCTGTTAACAGATCCATTCATATATAGGCTAATGAAGAACGATGACAGTACATACTAATATACACATCAATTAAGAACAATGACAGTACATTGTAGATACATATTTGTGCTGTAAGTAGCTAGTCTTTGATTTACACACATTTACACCTCTGTAAACACATTTATAATCTTCATAACAATAGCATTAAAAAGTAAAAATGTAAATACATTTCTGACGATTCAGTATGTTTCCTCAACGTATTTCAGCAAATTTCACGACGTCTTGTTCATAAGTAGCGATAAATCCTCAGCAGATGAAGGGTTGAGTTCGAGTAAAGATGAAAACCCCGCCACCACCGACTGAGCGGCCTAGAAGCATGTTGTTGTCTAAGTAGGAGAGGTAATAAAGTCCTCTGGGTCGCCTGAAACACCGAAACATCAAATATTCATATGCACGGTCTCGTGACATTGGATTGGTACAAAACCGTATGTATGTATGTAAATATGTATGTATGGTATGAGTTAAATATAAGTACCTCTCTGAGCTTGGGCTATTCAGAGGAACTTGAACTTTGAATGAACGAATGAATTGCAATATCTGCATGTAGGTATTTTCGCCACTTTCAGCTTAGTGAATGAAGATCACAAACTAAAACAGTAATTTCATATTCAAAGGTTAACAATAACTTTGACTCCCCGACCTCGCCCGAGCTGCGGATATTACCAAGAACTGTTTCAAGGAACGATGACTGGTCCCACAAATTACCACATGTCCTTTAAGCGTGTTTTGTCCTCACTCACACGCTACCTGAGAAAACTTACCAAGAGGTCGCTCATCTTGAGACAACTCCCAGCCAATCACACTTAACTGGGGAGTTCCCAACGGATCAATTTCCTAAAAGGAAGGTGCACCTTGGTGATATAAGTAGTCATTTCAATCTTCTTAAGCCACACTTAACCATATACTTGGGTTGTTACAATAATACACCCCCCCCCCAACCAAGAAAAAATGTGCAGTCCCGATTTTGTGGGATCCGGAGAGATCTAGATGCAGGTTGGCTTATCGTAAGTTCGTAACATAGATCCCTATCTAGTGCCACGACCCACGACTCATCAAAGCAGACATCAAAACTTTCTTTTCTAGACCGAGGTTTAAATACCTGTAAAGAAAGATATGTTCGAGGTAATAGTGCTGGAGCTATGAGAGCTTGTAACTGCTCACTTATGCGAATGTCTTGAAGATTGACCTGTGAAACAAAAAATATGACATTAACATCGCAGAAAAGACAGAACCGGTTGAGCTTGTATATCATAAGAAAGAAAGATACAAATGAAATGATTAGGTCTCTTTGGCTTACATAATGAGAGCACATGAAGAGAAAAGAACTCACCTCCTCAAACTGAAGGTAGATATTACGCCGTGAAACCATAGAAAATTTTGCATTGACAATCAGAGTAGCCCCTTCATTTTCCTGACAACCAAAACGCTCGGTCAATAGTTTTTTTCCATAGAGTTAAAATCTTGTATCAGTCAGAACTAGTCTCTCTAAATTGCCTCGTACTATACTACAAAGGCAGCTGTCTGAAATATATATGGATAAAGCTTGTTGAGGAGAAGTGTAATAACCCGCCCTAAACCATAGCTATTATAGTATCTTAAACTTGTTTAATTAGTTTTAATTGCTTATTAAATTAATTTGTACCTTGCGGTTAGCTAACGGTGTGAGTTTATTGAATGGCGAAGCGGTCGATTCTTAGTCAAACTTTTACCGAGCTCATTATTATTTATTTAGGACCTTAATTTATAATTATTTTAGGTTCTACAATCTTATTTCAAAGTCGGTTTATTTTATAGATTATTTTCCACATCGAAACGAAGTTATTTTCGGGTTGCCGATTTACCGTCTTTTTTAAAACTGATCAAATTTATTATAATTCTAAGGTATATATGAAACACCCATTTTATGTTTTATTAGTAATATTAGTATTGTTATATTAGTGTTATAATTGCAATGTTTATTAATATTTTAGTTAAGCTAATTAAAGGGAGTAATATATATGCAAGTGGGGGAGTTAAGGGGTCATATTTCATTTCAAATTTGACAACACAACTCAGCCCTCTTTCTCCCTCTTCACGCCAGGCAGCAGCACCCCAGCCCCCTCCTCTGTTTCGCCGGCGACCGCCCGTTTCCGGCGAGTTTCCGGCCAAAATTTCCGGCACCAATTTGAAGCTCTCCCTCTCCTCTTCATCCTAGTCCATTTTATTCATCTTTTCAAGTGGTATTTCTCAAATTATCTCTCCTCCATTGTTATGAATTTTGAAGGTTTTGATATTATAGTTTTACCATGATGTTTTTATGCTAAATTACTGCTTTCTTTTATGAAATTAGAGTATATATTGTGGTAATTGATTCTAGTGAATGAAACTAAGTGTTTTGGTTCAAGTTGTGTGAAATGTGTTGAGGTTTTTGTGAATTGACGAAGATGATGATGTTCTATGGTCATGCATGTTGGATTGGTAGAGATTTTTGAGTTATACTTTCTGTTTTGTAGAGATAATAAAGTATTCTTGAGTTGTTTGGATGAGTTACATGAAGTTGTGAAGAAAAACCATGTTATTTGTGGTGTAGTTTAAGTACAAATGTATGTGAGTTGTTGCATGTGAATTATACAAGTATGGATGCTAATTTTAGAGGTAAAAATTCTGGAAAATAGTGAGGTTATGCATAGATTACATTGGGTGTATATTTGGTATAAAGTTTGGATGAAAACAAGCATGCTTGAAGGCTAAATTCTGTCCAGAACCTACTGCCCATTTTGTGATTTTTATAGGGGATGCTAAAATTAGTTTGAGCCCAGAAATTAGTGTAAAAAGGTAGCCTAAGATGTTAGTAAACACCGGGCTTTGGAATTTGAGTTTTCGATTTGTATAACTCAAGTTAGAGCCAAAACCGTAAAGCCGCAATTACATACGAATTTTGGAGTCAGTGTGTTGTTGTGTGCTTTTCGACCAAATGGAGTTTGATTCTGGAAAAGTGTTCAACATAAGAGTTTTAGAGGACTCGACGAGCTTTCGAAGCGTATGGTACATCTTAAACCGATGTCGGGAGTGTAAGTTATAGGACCGGAAACAGAGCTGAAAAACTGGAATTTTCTGGGTGATTGTATAAGTACATTAAGGGGTTAAATATGGTTATAAAGGACTTATAAGTGGGTTTAAGAGTGGCTAATCTAAGGAATATAGTATTTGTGATATAGTTGTTAAGTGAGAACCTTAGAGCCAATGTCGGAGGACCCGAGACTTTGAAACTATTTTACCGTTTACTGTTTTAATTTACGAAACTTCCTAAATTTATTGAGAAGTTTTTATCGTACTGAAGTTTTTAAAGTCTTTTAGTAAATTGAGAGTTTATATTTTACAAGTATTTCCTTGGTTCATAAGGCTCTTATAAGTTTAAAGCATTTATCCAAGCCTCTTGATTTTATCTCAAACATCCGAAAAACCCCGTTATTATTATTGTCGGTAATTTACTGCTACTGTCCGGGGCTCTTTTCGAGCCTTTCTCATTCTTTTTAGCCTCTGACCCGGCCATCAAACTTGTACAGCATATTTTTCCCTTTCCGAAAAGTACTCGCATAGCGAAATCCGAGTTCTATAGCCCGAGTTACGATCAAAATATCATTGTCTTTAAAACCTGAAATTCCTACACGTTTTATTGCCGAAACTTTATTGCGAGGTTCTACGCCCTCATCTTTTCATGGCTCCTATTTTAATACCGAACTCTATTGTTATAGCTCAAAGTCCTGCTTCGACCCAAGCCATTCCCCAGCCGAGATCGCCACCGAGCAACTCACTCGCCAGTGCATAAATTGTCCAACTCTTTTTCTATTTAAAGTCAAAGTGCTTTATTGCATAAGTTATATTCTAACGATTTTAGTGTTTTATAAGTGGTCCCGATACCTATTCTACAAAGAGCTAGAGCGAAGCCTAGCCTTTTACAGGCTCCTATCGGAGTAATCTCGACCTGGCCAGCGTCTGACTGCCTAGCAGTCACCCATCCAAACTCGAGGTCAGTTTGGGCGTCGTCTTGAGATGCTTGACATCGATCTCAAAAGGACACCACAGCTTTACTTTATGAAATCATTTTATTGTTAAGCATAGTATATGCATAGAACTTTCATAGCTAAAGTATTCAATGGTTTAGCATGTTTTATGTCCCCTTCCCGCTTTCAAAATGAATTTAAATGCGGCACTAAAACCGTTTCCGAGCGGTTTGGCGTGTTGGAGGTTTACGTCTTGAGTGTTTCCCCACTCACTTTGCGAATGTTTTTAATGTTTTGTTTTAGGCGGTCCGAGCTCCCAGGATAAAGGCGAGGTTAAGCACGAGTAAGTCGTCTGTACAGAATAGTTCTCTAAAGGCGATCGAAGATCGGTGTTCAAGGTTGCTCAAGGGCGTTAAAGGCCACTTGGTTGTGGAAACCTATGATATGTATGATAAAAGGTTGTACAATGTGTGTGTACTTTAAGTTTGGCAGTTGGATTGTATGGAGTTTGGTACCGTTCTATGGTGTATTGTTATATTATGGTTTTGTGTTTTGCCTTGTCCCGAGTAGGGACGGCGGTAATGCCTCGACCTAAGGTGTTCCGCTGCGCTAATCATAAGTTTAGGTTCCTAAAGTATAGTCTTGATCTTGTGATTAAGGTTGGGGCGTTACAAGAAGCGGGATAAATTCACCTCTAACAGATTCTGAATGCTCCACTGGATGATGTTCTTCACAACGCCTTCATTTGATTGACTGCGGCATTCAAATTTCTGGAAGATCTGCCCCACCTAACTACAATTGAAAAACAAGAATATGTAAGGAAAATTTCCACTTCTGGGAAAGTAATTTTCATGGGGAAAAGACCCGGAAAATGAAGCTTCAAAGACTGATTTTGCACTTGCAATAGCATGTCTATGCCAACACAACAACAACAATCCCCAGTACAGTCTGCTAACACGTGTTTAGTGGGATTCCGGCAGACCCGAAAAACCGAAAACAAAACCGAAAACAAAACCATTTCAAAAACCATCATGTATACACTAATACATGCATCAATTTGTTCCGTGGAAATCATGTCGGTACCTGTAAGAAGGGAAGCCTATCGGCAGCTTCAAAAAGGACAAGAACATCAGAGGCAGAAGTATACTGCAATCGCCATGTACCGTCCAACTTTTCCAGGTCTACTGGCTCACCTGCTTCATATCCTTCCACAATTACCTGGATTATCACGTTAAACTTCAAGTTAGCGCGATACAATCATAAGCGAAACCCACACTGGTGAAAGGAAATGAGAGACAGACCATGGCTTCCTCAATGGATGAGCGTTGGTCAGGTGTTGTTTTGAGGCCCCTTTCTGTTTCCTGGACTAATCTCAGCAGATCGTGCTTTTTGTTCTCTAAATCATAATTGATCGTCTAAAATACCAAACACTTTGAATTAGGATATCGTTGACATGATAATGAACCAGAATTCAAGTGTTTCATACGCTACGTAGAAGGAAAAAGAATGCTAACCGGAGCAGCATAGGTACCCGAGCTTGAAGAGCATCGCCAGGATGTTTGGTTATGATGTTTTCTCACGGCAATTGGGGTCACCGTGGGAAGATTTGTCCATCGGGAAACATTCTCGGTAGCTAGAGCACATGATAAAGTGGCCATAACATATGCCATACTACACGAAAAAAGAGATGGCTGCATTATTCAGTATAAACAAGTGGCATACTATACCTATTCCAAAATGAATTTGGATATCAATGAGTGCAATTCTTACAACCACAACAACAGTTTCCAGTACATGGGTCCCGCTTGCACAGAGTCTAGAATTCTGCCAAGAGACTATTTCCAAGAGAGTCGAGAACTCTTATGTGAAACAGTGAAAATAAATAAAACTTCATAGCAGAAACCAAGTTGCAAGCAGGAAACCATGACTGAATGTAGCAGCATAAGCTTATGATTAAGAGAAGGAATGAGGAAAACAGAAAGACCTCTCCTATGGTATGACCAAGGCGTTATACACTTACCCGGGTAGAAAATAGAACCTTAGGTTAGTGCATATAGGGTAGGGAAAAAACAAAGTTTCCCGTTTCAAATAATGTGGACGCCTTAGTTAGTTTCAATAAATAAATTGCAATGTACCCGGAAGTTGCAATAATAGCACAAAATGAAGTAATTCCACAATAATTGAAACACTCCAATAACAAAACCAATATAAATGAACACTCTCACACTCTTGGTTTTACATCTGAATCCTCACTAAAACAAACCCTAGTGCAAACTTTTGTAGTGTCGAAAGTCGAAATCAAACCGGAGCAAGAAAATAACCCGGGGTGCAAGGAAGATGGGGTTTATATGTATAGATTCACAGTCCTAACACATCAACTCCCTATTGTATTAATGAGGAGTGACTGGAAAATTTTCCTTGATAGAAGCACCTCATCTACCGCCATGAGCAGCTTCTGCTTATAATTTACAATTTGGAATGGATGGATCCTCAAAACCCGGTGCCATTGTTGCACAAATTCCCTCCTACCCCGTGAAGATATAGGTCGCCTGATCTCTATTATAAACTTTTAAGACGCATTCCATTGTCTGGCCTTGCATATTCCACGTCGACCTTCGCAAAAGGAGTCACGAATAGATTGAATCATAGCACGCACAACGGAAACATGACCCAGTTCTTCATGATGCACCAGTTCCATAAGACGATCGTCAAAGCTTCTAGAATCACTAATGCGAGGCATGAAGATCTTCCTGTACGCTATTCGCAAATTCCTAATCTCTTCAACTGAAAACCCGCATCGCCTGAGACCTTCCAAGTTCAAACCACGGAGCTCGGCTCTATCACCCGACACCATCATGAACTTCGGAACATCTTGACAGACCACAGAGCCCCCACCAACGAAGCAAAACGAGCCAAGGTGGCAATGTTGATGGACAACCGAGGCACCGGCGGTATGCACATAATCCTCCATCACTATATGGCCAGCCAAAAGGGTATTGTTCGCTAGGATATTATTGCTACCGATCTTGCAGTCGTGAGCAATATGACAAGATCCCATGATGAGATTGTTATGGCCAATGACAGTCCTATCATCCGGTTTAGACGACCTATGAATAGACGCGTGCTCTCTTATCTCATTGTTGTCACCAATACAAAGGAAACATTCATCCCCATGCCTGTATTTCAAGTCCTGGCACTTGACACCCACCACCGCATGATGCCCAACGACATTATTCGACCCGATCACAGTACTCCCCGGGAGGTCATCTCCAACAACGGCACCGGGCATGAGGACACAGTTCTCACCCAATTCAGTAGACCCGAAAACATGACTTCCGGGGTACAACTTACAGTCATTCCCTAGCTTCGCCAATGACCCAACAGTACAAAAAGGGCCAATCGAAACACCTTGCCCTAGAGTGGCATCAGGGTGAACTATAGCAGTTGGGTGAATCCTTGGCTCAATCAATTTTTCTACAACTGCATGACATTTCCTAAGTGGGAATTGGAAAATTGATGATAATAATCGACTTCTTCGGGCTCTCACTACCAAATTCATCTGTGATTCAAACCCACTTAACAATTTTCAAATACTTCACCAACTGTACTAGTTTACTATCATACGGGGTTCGAATTCAATTAGGTCAAAAGCTTCTTACTTAGCATTTCTTGATCACCACATCATCGTTTTTGCTTATTATAATCAAACCCTAATAACATTCCCAGTTCTTATACACCATCAAAAAACCCTATACCCTAATGAAAAGCTCGAAGCTTTCTGTACCAATTCTGCAGTATTATCCCAAATTGCAACGACCCAAATCCAGAAACTTCAAATAGTTTGGATTGCAACAGGAAAAATTTGAAGTTGGGGTGTAAACAAAGAGTAAAATGGGAAAAATAATCCCAGAATCAAAGTGCAATATCCAAAGAAGATACTGAAACAACCAACACATTAGGTAAATGGGTAATGATGAATTTGAGTAAAATACCTATAGAAGATAAGATGCAGAATTAGCTCGGAATACAGGCCTTTGCGTTATCAACACAGTGACATCAATGGATGGTTGGAGATTTTTAGAAATTAGAGAGGTATAGAATATGGTAGCCGGGACTTGGGGTGCCGGAGGAATATATTAATTTAATTTTAATTTAATTTAAGGGATCTGTAAATATATTGAAATGTGCTATCAAAAAAATACCCCTTTTTTGT
This sequence comes from Portulaca oleracea, assembly GCA_029582165.1. Taxonomy (NCBI): domain Eukaryota; kingdom Viridiplantae; phylum Streptophyta; class Magnoliopsida; order Caryophyllales; family Portulacaceae; genus Portulaca; species Portulaca oleracea. Next base: position 60,341,981 of record CM055868.1, on the reverse strand, counting down.
ATGTCGCCCTGAAATCGCTGGCGTCGCCCTTAATTGTCCAAGCCAATTTCATTACATACCCCTCACTCTCCCCTCACTAACTCACTCCTCCTCTCTCTCTCTCTCTCTCTATACTCACTCTCCCTCTATCTCTCCACTCACACTATCTCTCTCTCACAACAACCCATCCTAAGGTCCGGTCACCGGAGCCGCCCGCCGCCATCCGCCGACCGCCAGCCGTACCACCGCCATCCGCCGACCGCCAACCGTACCACCGCCACCTGCCCACCGCCAGTCGTACCGCCGAGCCACCCTAGAACCTAAATCAAGGTAAGTTTGAGTAAATTTATATCAATTTAAAGTTGAATTTGTTGTTGTTTTTTAAATAATTTTTATTTTATAGATTTAATTTTATAAGTTTTGATGGTTAATTGGGCATGGTGGGGATTAAAGTAACCAAAAAAATGTTAAATTTATCCCGAATTACAAATCGCGCCAGAAAAGACCGGCCTTGGCTCGCGCCGATCGCACCTAGGCCTTGGCCCGACGCGTCGGCGCGCCGCCAACCAAGGCCTCGATCTAGATCTGGCGTTTGCTATTTTCCGGGCAAAATTTAACACATTTTTTGTTTTAAACTAGTTGATTTTGTATGTATTGGATATGAAATTTAAATTCGTTTGGTTAGAACGGTTTAATATGGTTTGTTTGTGTGTATGTTCCCTAAAAGAAGAAAAAACGGGACAAAATTGTGCCCGATGCGCTAATCGCGCTTGAGAAAAGACCGGGCCATGACGTGGCGCCCAGATCGCGCTGGGCCTTGGCGACGCGATCGGCCGCCTACCAAAGGTCTGGTCTTGTTCAGCGCGATTTTGTAATTCGGCAAAATTTGTCCTTTTTTAAAAAAAAAAGTTGTTTGTTTTTTAAAAATTTGACCATGATTTTGTGTGTACTTGATATGCAATATTATTATTTTTAATTGTATAAATTATAAATTTAGTATTATTAGTTGTAAGTGTTATTAATATAAATAATAATATTTTTATGAGAATAAGTAGAATTATTGTATAAATAAAATATAAATATGGGTTTAGGGTTAAATTTGTGGGTTTTATAGTTTAGAGTAGTAAGTAGGTTAATTTATTGTTTTAGTATTATTAGTTGTAGGTGTTATGAACAGAGGTGTAGTATGGACTCTATTATCAGAGGAGAGTGTTTGTTCTCATAATATATGGATGGAAATAAAGTCTTTTTTATGAGTCTTTTTTAGCCATAGATTAACAGGAACAATTACACTCTCCTTGGACAATAACAGGATCCATACTCAATCTCTTTTTATGACATCTACAGCTAATATTGGAACTATAAATTAATCTACGTACTAATCTAAACTACCATCACAAATAACTTATTTCCTTATGTAGCAAAGTGTTATAGTATTAGGTTTATATGGTTTAGGGTAGTAAGGTTTTAGGGTTTAGGGTTAAATTTGTGGGTTTGGTAGTTTAGAGTAGTAAGTAGGTTAATTATCTGTTTGTATGTTGTCATGAAAACTAATATCTTGCAGGAATAGAAATGACGGGGAGAAACCTCGCAAGCAAACTTTCACTCATATTTAAGAAGTACGCAACTGGCTGGCGAGCAGAAAAAGATGGCGACCCGCATACACGCGGGACGACTGCATCACCTCGTCGTGCGCGCAATGTAGAAACAACTACGGGTGATGGTGCGCAACCTGAGCAGCCGTTGCTAGCGGCATCCTCACGAGCGTTTCGTCGCGCTATGATGCGCCAGAGTCAGCAACGAGAACCATCTAACACTGATACGATGGGTGATTATATTGACCAGCTAGATTCAATGATGGCGTCTGGTAGTCATGGGCAAACCGAGCATGCACAGAGGGACGAGGAGGAGGTTGATGTTCTGGCTGTTGACTACGTCCAACTAAGACATAGGGATGGTAAGTTTGCTCCGGGGAAAAAGAGCACCCAGAGTTCTAGGGTAGATCAGGGGGCTTCTAGTTCAGCCCCCAAGAAAAAGAGGCAGCGAACCGACGACGATTGGAAGATTACGGGGTCGATGCCTGGTGGTCCTTCAACTCCTGAGGTGATACCGAGCTTCGGGGGACATATTGCTCGGTTAATTTGGGAGGGGGATGAGCGTAATCCCGAGGTCATTGACTGCATTACTAGGAAGGTGGCACTCGGTCAGCTTATGGACGTGCTGGATAAGATGAATCCGATAGCGACGGAAGCGATCAAGCGGGGACCGTTGGTGAACCTAGGCCGTTTGATGTTCGAGCACATCGATCATTCTTTGATTGCTGCATTTGTTGAGAGGTGGCAACCGGACACCAACACATTTCATCTTCCTTTTGGTGAGATGACCATTATGCTCCACGATGTGGAGAAGATTCTTGGGCTCCCAGCTGATGGGAGTTTACCTTCATCCCCTTATCGTGATATGGTCAAGACCTATGTCACTGCCCTGTTTCCATACGGTAATATGTTAGATATCAGGGCCCGCAAAATATATGAGAAGGGGGGCCTTCTTGACAGTGAGTTAAGAAACCTCTGCAGCGACCCCGACGTTCCGCTGCGTATCCAGATCCGAGCATGGTATTTGAGTTAAGAGGATGATGAAGAAGAAGATGATGAGGAAGATGATGACTGATTGTAGTTTGTCGGTGTTTATTTCTGTTTGAACATTTGAACTTTATTTAAATTTAGTTTATGTTGTATGTATGTGATTTGGTATCGTTTGGTTTCTTTTTATATTGTATGAACAATGTTGCCCCAAAACCATCTTTTTATATTGTATGAATGATGTTTCCACAATGTAGCATAATTCGAACTAAATCATATGTTATCCCTACGAATTTGTCTAAGTCTAGACCACAACTGAAAACGGTCGAGAAGAGGGACATCAAACCCTTCAACGGAGTAGTCGCAGGCACGTCTCCATCTAATATCCAACGGAGGTAGAGGACATCCTTGTTGCAAATGCACGAGAACATAGTGGACTTTGTGGATATGTGCTAGGGCTACAACGCGTTCGGGAGCAACAATACCGGTCGGTACGTTGAGTGGCAAAACAGTCATGCATGACTCAGTTGTATGTTGGCCACGTCCATGAACAGTTACGAGACTAACAAAAACGTAGTTCAGTATGGTGGCAGCGGGAAACATATCAGAAGGTGTTTCTAACCAATGTTCTGGGCCGCATCTTCCATGCAAATGACCTCCAATCCTGTTCATGGCAATGCGCATCGCGTCATCGAAGCCGTAAGCCGCATCGTACATTTGCGGATTTGATTTGATTTCATTTTTCATGGTATTTCTAACCATAGCCCACTTATGTTGGCCACCAAATCCAGCTTCTCCAATACATCTAAACCCACAGTTGCCATAAATCGACAACATCCGTCGACCCGATGATGTATGGAATAATGAAATCGAGAACGTCATTTGGCCAAGGAAATGCACCAGTAGTCATTTGTTGGGTCCCTGCGCGTATGATTAAAATGTTGTTAACACATTTAATTTTTTTGTCAGCTAATTTTTGCACATAATAATACATAATATCGCTTACCAAATGATCCACCTCCTCCAATCAAGAAGAGCTCGAAGGTTTCTTGCTACGCGTGTGCTAGATTTCTTGCTCGACTCTTTGAACAACGATACTCAAAATTACTTGGTGGCGTTTAGTCGACTTCCTATAGACGGTCTCTCTCTCCTGTTCTTTTTCTCGGGATCCGGTATATCGTGCTCCTCAGGTGCATCTCAACATTCAATACGAGCCATCCGGCGTATCACGGCGAGATCACTTGCCCTTATCTTGTTCACAATTGAGTCGAAAAATTCAACGCCTGGTAGATGGATCGTGCACGTGTCGATATATCATTATCACCTATCACTTCAAGTTGCCTCCGAAGATGTTAATAGCTTGGGCGTACAAATCAACATCCGTTCTGGAGGCCTAACATCGAACATGCACATGGAAGGCGATGTGTTTTCCACGAATATGTTGACACGTTGCTCGAACCGTGCTTCAATTTCGACACCTTATCGTACTCATTGTTTATCAAGTCCATCGCATAATGAGAAACACGACCATGTAGATGCTTGAACAATGAGGATTTCCTCAACATCGCTGCGCCCACTCCTAGATCGCTCTAGTGCCCTCCCGATCTCGGTATGTTGGTTTTCTATCTGGTGATGAGCCCTTTTAAACAACCGATCAAATGAACCACAGCCGCTACCGAGGTAGTACTTGAAAGTCGAATGTTGACTCTCAACTCTAGAAGTCGCGATGTTTCCCATGTGAATGACATCGTCGGTGTATGCCTGCACAAACTTCTCCTTGTACTTCATCCATGTATTGGTCAAATAATAAACAATCTTTTCGTTTCTCCCAACCCAATGTGACACCAAACACGACCATCTATAATCGAATTCCTCAATTGTGCTCGAATAGACGACGCGGTCCCACCACATGTTCCTAAAAAACGATCCTTGTCCATTCTTCTTCCCGCCAGTCAGGTCATTAACTTTGCTCTCAACGTCGTTCCCTATATGCCATACACATAATAGGTGAGGAACTCCATGAAATACGTGTCCTATAGCCCATGATAAAACATGCTCTCTATCAATGACGATCACGTTTGGTTTCATACCGTCGCCCAGGATCTCATGCAACCTTTCGAGTACCCATTCATATGACTCCTTCAGCTCATCTCTCATTAAACAGTACGCAACAAGAAAGTTATGATTAAATGCAGTGACACCAACTATCTCACAACATGGCCATTTCTTCTTGTTCGTCTTGTACGTACTGTCGATGAGTATAACTTGTGGATATGTGCGAAGAAGCTTCACCGAGTATGGGTGGCACATAAACAACATATGCAACTCGCCGTCATCATCACGTGCAGTCCAGCACATGTAGCCGTGCTCATTTGCCAAGTGAAGGCAATGTTGCACATGTGTCCGACCATCCATCTCCTCCGACCTAACTTTAAATCTCTCGTTGTATATCTGCCCCACGTTGACTTCTGATCGGAAAATTCGCTTCAACGATGTGTGTATCGTGGCGAGTGCAACGATGTCGATCATTTCACGTACATGGACTTTCATTTCAGCTGCCAACGGGTTTCCCCTTCTGTGTCCCTCCTCGTAAAGAATAAATCGATGATCATGCATCCCTTTGTCACCCGGGTACGTTCGGACAACCCACCTTTCCCTCGTTTGAGAGAATGCGCATATCATGAATGGACACTGACACGATTTTGTCTTCGTGTTTAACTGACTGTCGCAATCAATCGTACCTATTTTCCCTCGATATTTCCCATATTGCCAACATCGCAGATAACATCGCACTGGACAATCCACTTTTCCATTCTTTTTGTAAGATGCTCTGACCAATCTGAACCCAAATCCTCTAGCAATGCCGTCGGCCCATGCATGTAGGTCACTAATATTATCAAACCCGCTCGTTGCAAATTGTCCCGAATAATCTATGCCGTCTCCCCCAAATTCCTCAAGCAACACCTAAACAAAATTAATCAAATATAATTATACATAAGATTAATCATGTTTTTTTTTCAAAAAAAAACATATAATTATACAATATAATCGCACGTCCATATTGCGTTTCAACCTTGGCCCAATCACGTACAAGAAGCGCCTGTACCAAGGCTGAGCCGCGGAAATGTCGTAGCCCAACCAAGGTCTAAGAGCGCCCAGGACAAGCCTGGACCAAGGCCCAGCCGCATGCTGGGCGCGGCTGGGCCTTGGTCCAGGCTTGTCCTGGGCGCTCTTGGACCTTGGTTGGGCCGCGACATTTCCGCGGCTCAGCCTTGGTCTAAACGAGATATGGCACAATTCGACGCAAAAATTACCAATTCAACATAATAAACAACAATTAAACATAAAATTTACCTCTTCTTCTTCAGATGATGATTCATTACTCATTGCTAGAAAAATTAGTAGGCTTTGTTTTGAGGATTTACAGATAAAAAGAGTGGTAGTTTCTTCTAGAGAGAGAAGGAGAGAGAAAGAGTTTGGGAAGTATTGAGGGTGAAGGGTATGAAATGGAATTTTCATGTCAATTAAGGGCTACGAACAGCAAAATAAGGGCGACAAAGAGCAATGCCCAAAAAATATACATATATATTGAAATGAAAAAATTTGTTTTACACCTTGTTTGTCTCGTAGTTTACGGTCAAACAAAAATACTTCATCCGTTCTTTTTTATCTGTCATTTATGGTTTCTAATATCAATTTTTAATCAATAATTTCTAATATAAAAATTTTATAAAAAATTATAATATTATACTTTTTTAGTAGTATTTTTTATTGCGAATCTAATGATATCAATTTTGTATGATGAATCATTATATAAATTAAGATATTAACGGTCAAAGTTTTTAACACACTTTCCTAGGTGACAAATAAATAAAAATGGAGGTAGTATTGGGGTTTTTGGCTCAAAAGTCAAAATAATCCGAAGTTAAAGAAGGTAAATAGTTAAAAATAATCCAAATTGATTTTTTTGTTGAGAATGTGTCAAACTTTTAACTTATCTACTGTGACTAAATCATAATTAAATTACTACATCATAAAGCTGACTTAATACCCTTAAAAGTTTCAAACATGCAATGAGCTAATATCTGGTTCAATCCGTTTATATTATTTTCAGTCAAGTCTTAACTTTTTAAAGGCGCCAAGTTAATTTTGTGACGTCAAAATTCAATTCTAGATTAGTCAGAGTAAATAGATGAAAAGTTTGGCACATTTACTTCTGGCTTTGGACTATTTTAAGCCGAAACCTCAAAAGATTTTGTCGAGAATTTTCCCTTTTTTCTGGAAGGAACAACAATTAACATTAATTGTTGCTAGCGCTGGCAAAAATTCGTCCGACCCGAATACCCGAATTTGTCCGACTCGAATTAAACCGGGTTTGGTCATCAAATTTTTGTCCGAATTTTAAATTCGGACAATTCGGTCATGTCCGATTCACAAATCGGGTCGGGTTCGGGTTTGTCAAATTCGGGTTCGGACGCATTTGGACAGTGTCCGAATACTATAATTCGGACAAAATATTGGAATTATGTATATATTTAGTGTAAATCCGGGTTTAGTTGTATTCGGACAAATCCGGGTTCGGACAAATTCGAACAATTTGGGTTCGGACACCAAAAACTGACCGAATTTGAAATCCGAATTTGAAATTCGGACAGGGTCCGGGTCCGGGGGTTTTGTCCGAATGTCCGAATTGTCCGAACCCGGTTTGACCCGAACCTAATTTTTTGCCACCACTAATTGTTGCTCACATTACATAAATCCTCTATCACATATCATGGATAATATCTGGTTCATCTCTACTCCAAACCCTACAACTGATGTTATCAGGTGGTAAATGAGTTAGAGTATGAGCTACTTTGTTTCCCACCCTACAAACATGTGAAAAGCATATACAAATTAAAATTAATGACAAAAGAAAACAAATTCGAAATTAAAGACCCCATCACAATGTTTGGTTTGTATCTCTCCTTCGAACTCGTGATTAGTGTGAGGCAATCCCGCTTGAAAATCACATTGAGGAACAGGGTATTTTTAGCAAGCGCCATTGCCATAAGACAAGCTCTTGCTTCTATTTTGTCTGATGCCTCCAACTTCCATGACTGTTATGTAACTACAATTGCAATTTTGAGGTAATTTGTTGGTGTTGCTGCTGGTCATCATTTGGGGTTGTGCATCTTTGGTGACTGCTTATTGTGCGAATGACATCCTGCTGGTGCTGATAACTGTCAAAAGGAAAGTCTATAGTTGAGGTATGATTGGAAGGAAAAGCAATCTTAGTCCGGTGGATCAACTTGCAATGGACTTTCATCAATTACCTATTATTTTTCAGTAGGATGTCGCTAATATTCTTGGTGGTATTGGGTTTGTCGGTGTTTCATTTTTGTTATTATACTACCTCACGTCAAACTTCTTTTTGGTTGGCTTTGTGTTTGATAGCCTTCTGTATCGCTTGCATTGTTGTTCCTTAGACTTTGCGGTGTTATTTGAATAAAAGGGTCTATTGACCGCTAATTATAAAAAAAAAATGCAAAGATCACACTCCCTTTGTCATCCTCGACCCCCAATCTCCCAATGTTGCACTATCGAAGTTGTTGGTGGTCTCGGTGACTATTGATCCTCTCCTTGATCTAAGTCTTAGCTCTTGCATCTTGATATTCCCAAATCAAGTTCTTAACTTGGCCGACTATGCTTTCCAGTCTTTGGTACTTGTCTCCATGCAATGCATTGAATTTTATCATAAAAAATTAAAATCAATGCATGTAGACCAAAATTATTTGTTACATAAGTTAATCATATTTAATGAAACATTAATCCTTTTAATGAATGTGATTATTTTGACCAAATAAATGGCATGAGATCTATCATAGTTGAAAAAACATTCCACTATGGCATAATTTATTTTCAAACACCATTTACATTTTTGCTTTTGAATATACGTTTTTCAATTTAAATTTGATGGAAAATTGGATCGTAGTGCAATATACCGTAGTCATTGTCATAGATTTAATAATTTGAACTTTAGATTTGGTTGTAAATAATATGAACTTTGGGCCCCTTGGATTTTAGTAGTACACCATCGAGTTAAGTTCAACTTAACGACTTAACTCGGTGGTAGGATGACGTGGCGACAACGGTATGTCATACCTAAAATGTCCTGGCATATACCATCGCCATCTCGGCATCCCGCCACCGAATTAAGTTCAACTTAAGTCGGTGGCGTGCTATTAGAATCTAAGACGCCAAAAGTTCAGATTATCCAGGCTCAAATCTAAAATTCATATTACTAAGTCTATTATGACTCAAAGTTCAGAACATTTAAATCTAATATATGTCATGTTCTTTGGATTGTTAAGTCTACTAACTACTATGCACATATATATTAAAAAATGACTAAGGAATTAGGATTGTTGTATTGAAGTCCTAATCATTAAATACATACCTTATTCTTTGGTTAGGTTGGATATAACTCTCCCAATTTATCATAACATATCCAAACATATCCAACACATATCCAAATATAACACAATTTTTCAAAAAAACATCCACTCTAAAAACTCAATTCCTAAAAAAACGCATCGTAACATATCCCAACTTAGGTCCTGTTTGGCAAAATTAGCGTTGTAGATAACAGATAGAGGTTTATGTAGCGGATAACGGTTTAAGTAGCAGATAGCGGTTTAAGTAGCGGATAGCGGATGACTGTTCAAAATAGAATTGTGTCAGTAAATTTAGCGGTTGAATTAACAGATTTATGTGAATTGACATAAAAGGATATCAATAATTTTCAAAGATAAAATTTTCAAAGGGTATTTTTTGACCAAAAAATATGAAACGCTACTCCAAACGCTAAACGTTAACTTTATTAACGTTTCACAAAACGCTCCTTAAAACGCTAAACGTTCTTCAAAACGCTAGCTTACCGAACACCAATATTTATGCAATTAGAGTTTTGACTTGGTCAAGACGCTAAACGCTAACCCAAACATTACTGCTGAACACAGCCTTATTCTAATTTATCCGTCTAAACGTGAAAATAACCTTTAAAAAAAACAAAAAAACAGGGCCATGGCTCATGAAGCCCTAACCACCCCACGCAGCAGAATTTCTCTAATTGCCTTTCAAACGACGACGCATTCTGCACCACACCAATTTTCTCTAATTCCGTCTTCTCCTCACTGAGCCCCTTTCCTGCTCCGATCTGGGTAAGTACACCGCTTCTTCATATCTTCATCTTCTCAATTTTTTTCTCTGTATCTCTTTCATTTCAGCAATTGACTTTCGACATTTTGTTATACTGATTGCTTGCTTCAAACTTGAATGAATGCTCGCTGAAACTTGACTATTAACTTCACTGTGAGTGTCTGACACTACCTGATTCTCTCAATTCTGAGAACTACGACTATAATGTCGTTATTTCAATTTAGGGTTTACACATTTCTCGGTTAGTTTGATTTATTGATTAATCTACGATCCTGTCTCTGTGCTCTATTGTTACGATTAGATCAGTATGCTGTTATATGGCTGGGAGTCCATGTTAAATTGTGATCATGGAGTGTGAATGGTGGTTTTAAGTTTGAACTTTATGATTTGTGATTTTGTTGATTTGATTCATGTTATTAAGCCAATTGAAATTAGGTTGGTTGAACGGTTTGATAAAGTAGGCAATATTTGTACTGGCAGTTCAAAATTTGATGAATAAGTGGGAGTGTGAGATATAATCCATTGAAATTAGGTTTGATCTTTGTTTGTATTCTCTATATGGCCCTGATCGAGTGATCGATGTTCTTAATTTGTAGGGTTTTGGGCAGAATTCATTTTCCAGAAAGCATTTCTGTATAGCCGGCCCTGATTGTTGGTCTTAGTCTGTAGGGTTTTGGGCAGAATTCATTTTCTAGAAAGCATTCTTCCCTTTGGGTGGTGTTTGCTGTATCATGGAAGACAAGAGTGGTACATCAAACCCTAGCTCAATGTCCAGCCAAAACCTAGACCCATCAATCCAACGCAAGCACCAGGCAATGCTCGAACGTCTTTCCAACCGCCACCAATCTCGTGCTCGAACCAAGGACTCTGATTCATCTCCGTCTTTCGAATCTACCGACTCCTTCCTCGCTCAATTCTCCGAGCTGAAGCAATCAATCACTTCCGAACTGACTAAAATCGAAGAATCTCCTGAATCCTTCACTAAATCTGACCTTGACAAGGTCTCTTCTAGGGTTTCTGATCTCGAGAAGTTGGTTGCGGAGAATTCGTATCACTTGCCCTCCTATGAAGTCCGCGCATCTCTCAAAACTATATCGGAATTAAGGGAGTCTCTCGACAAAGTCAGTTCAAAGCTCGTTCCTAGGAAGAAATTCTCCTTCAAAAGCAAAGTTTCGAAGCCAATCCTGCCAGTTGCAACAAAAGAAAAACTCGAAGATGAAAACCCTAATTATGGTGAGACCAAAAGTTTTGTGTTGGATACTCCTGGATTCAAGGGTAGAGAGGGAGAGGTTTTGGTGGAGAATTTGAAGGGGAAGGACATGGGTGAGTTCACATTGTCAGACCTTGTCTCTTGTGATGTAAGATTGATGGGAAGATTGAGGGCAATCTTCATCCATAGGTTGAGGAATTGTAAAGTTTATTTAGGGCCGACACTCGGTTCGGTCTTGATTGATGATGTTGAAGGCTGTGTATTTGTGTTGGCATCGCATCAGATTAGGATACACAATGCGAGGAGATGCGATTTCTACTTGAGGGTTCGAAGTCGACCAATCATAGAGGATAGCAATGGTGTGAGGTTTGCTCCTTATTGCTTGCAGTACGATGGGATTGAGGATGATCTGAAGGAATCGAGGCTCGACGAGGAGACGGGGAATTGGGAAAATGTGGATGATTTTAAGTGGTTAAGAGCTGTTCAATCTCCTAACTGGTGTATTCTGCCTGAAAATGAAAGGATGAGCACAATTCATATAACGGGTACGGATGAATGATGCAGCCATAGTTACCCGGAATGCTTACCGGGTCGTTTGTCCCGAAACGCGGGTCGCTAATTTTTACACAAATCTAGTATAGTTTTGACTTCGGAACGCTTGTTACCGGAACGTGGGTTGCACGCGTATGTAGCATTCTTGGTAATGCAGCAGATGGTGGCGGGTTTCCAGTAGAATAGCATCTTTGTCTTTGGACTGCAATTTGAGCTATGGACTGCAGAAAGATGATTCCCAGTATGTTTGCTATTGTTTCTTATTCTTTCTGAAGGCATTTACAATTTCTTTTTACTGTATGGGTGTTTTTTTTTTTTTTCAGTTTAAACCAAATCCTTTTCATTTGTTATGCTACACTAATCTTTTCTGTGGAATAGTAGGTGGCGAACAACAATTTTTAAAATCTTGGGTCAATTGGAATTAGTCTCCTAAATTACAAAATTTAGGGGCAAGACTGTCACGTCAGACCCTCCTAGTGGCAGGGTTTTTGGGGCATTGGATTTGGATCTTATATTGATCTTGTTTCTAGAGGAATTGTTTGCTGATTTCCTTAGAATTCTTTCGTGAACCCTAACACTGTTGGTGGGGTAATTTGACAAAACTCGAACCAGTCCCAAATCCCTATTGAGCCTGTCTTGGTTGAGCTCCTCATCCAATAATACCGACTTTCAGAGCTCAAACAATCCATTGCTTCCAATTCCAAATGTATGATAGATCGTGCTCATTAGTAATCATATAGGCAGAAAATAAAATACATTTGACAAAAGAAATGTTGTAATTACCCTGGATCTACACCTCTTGGAAAAATTGGGGAAAAAAAAAATCCTATCTCATTACAGCTAACAATATCTATGTTAACCCGAGCGTCTTTCACCTTTCTGTCCAATCAGGTCATAAAAAATCATCTTTGCCTCCACAACCTTACTTCCAAATAAATAGTTGCAATGAACATAACTGCAACAATTACTCCATAGGTTACAGACCAACCGAGCCCCTCCATACCTAAACGAATCCCATAAAATACATTAGTGATCGCAAAGATAACCAAGATCCTGCCAGAAAGCTGGTGGTACCAATTCCAATATTTTCGCAGTTTTGCTCCTTTCCTTGGCCTAATCAAAAGGGCCATTACCTACACAGGGTAAAAATTTGCATCATATACTGAATCGTCATTCATCCATTGTTTCTCTCTCACAAGGTAAATGTAGCTTATAGTATAGGGTTTAGGGTTTAGGGTTTTAGGGTTTAGGGCCAAGGTAAGGCTGCCTACGCCAGGATTTCCCTGTAAAATGTAAGCATGTAACACAGATTTAGGTTGGGTAAACCAAGGTAAGGTTGTCTATATATGTGGATCTTCCCAAACCCTGCAAAAGCGGGACCCACACTGGTGTGTGTTGTTGTTGGGGGGTGGGGGTTGCTCTGAAGTGTAATATAAATGTAGGTTGGAGTGAAGCATACCTGAAGGCAGCCGAGTAGAAAAACAGTGAAGCCAAGGCTCTTGTGACGTTTTACTTTGGCATTTGTATTTCCCTCTAACCCAAACCCTAAAATGAAACCAACCAGTCCAAATAGGAAGCCCAACGTTTGGATGGCGGTGTGAGAGTAGAACCAAATTGGATCAAACTTTCTCAAGTACCTAGCCGCCATTGTTCCAACATGCAGCAAAATCCCCCAACCGATCATATTGAAAGCTCCATGCGTCCTCCGCAATCCGGTGTATGGCCTGCTCCGTGCATGACTTATTGCTGATACATGATTAGTATAACAAATTAATCCTTGTATAAAATCAGTGTTATCATTACTTATCAACTATTTCAAGAAGTACTTGGAAGGATTACTCTATCAGTGAGCTTCATTAAACAAAGCTAGCTTCTAGAGTGACTTGTTGATGCCATTTGTTCTATTTCTGCTAATTTTTCCACTTTTAACTGCCTCTTTTTTTTTCTTTTTTTTTTTTGGTAAGAAAAAAAATGGTGACATTGCTGAAATACCATGCTAGACCTAAAACAACTAGGGAGTGTTGGTTGGTAAAGTTTCCTGGAAAAGTTTGTCAACATGTCCAAGTTGACAAAATTTTCATATGTTTGGTTGTGTATGATGGATGGAAAGATTTTTTGTGGAGTCCATTATTTCACACTCAAACTCAGGAAACCTTTTTCCGACGGGGAGCGTAGGTAGAGTTTTTCCCAGGAAAAATTTTCCGGGATTCTTCCAAACGCACCCTAGATATGGAAGTTGTGCCATGCGTGACCTAATAAACAAATGATTGTTACCTTGGTCATAATTCAGTGATGTTCTGATTTGGTCTCTGTGTTTTGCCAACCTGTACCCATCACTGGCATTCGGCCGCTGGCCAATGGGTCCCACAGCATACAACACCTCGGTTCGGGGGTGTACTGTGCTGAGCTGGAAGGCCAAGTAGATGCGTTTTGAATGCATAAACGCTACTGTTGAATTCTCCACCACATTGAGCTCACCCTGATTAGGCTGCACGTGTTTGGAATCGGTACCCTTCAAGTAATACTGCTTGATGATGCCGGTTTCATTCCTAAACACCCAACCCACCATTGCACTGGACCCAACCATATGCCCGTCGGGTGAGAATCCAATTCCTACCCAGGAGTATATGTTTGGGGCTGACAGTAGGAAGCTCCACAAATCTGGCCCCGCCACTGCATACTGGAAAGGAGTAAACTCAGAATGGTAATTGGGAAAAAGAAGACCAGTGCTATCGGACCTTCCTTATTATGTGATGTTTTAGATTTAGTTTCTTATGGAACATTGGTCAAGTGGTTGAACCATTGACGTTGCCTCTTAGCGGGCAAAAATGTTTGTTGAGGAAAGGCTGCCTACATCGTTTGATTCTACCTAGACCCTGTATAAGCGGGACCCACATTGGGTGTTGTTGTATTGGTCTAAGTGGTTGGAGAGAGTTGAGCGGTTGAGCCAGAATATCTTATGTTCAACCCCTCCCCTCCTCCCGCTTTTCCCAGCTTAATCAACTACAACACCCAATGTGGGTCCCGCTTATGCAGGGTCTTGGGAAATCCAAATGTAGACAACCTTGCCATAAGAAACTTTCTCCTTAGAAAGGATAAGGGGGCAAAAATACCAAATGAAAGGCTTCCCATTTTGTTAATGTAGCCCTGTTAATGGGCAATGAAAATGCCGATATCTTGACCATAAGAAATGTTCATCTTCTCGGCCGTTGATCCCAGAAGGCGAAAAGTCGAAAATAGAAAAAGGGTGAGTTTGGTATACTTACCCGAAGGATGTAGCCTCTAGATTTCCAGACATTTTTACAAACCATGTAAGTGGTATCGAAGCTAACAACACCATTGAAATTGACCTTCTTGTTCTTGCAGGAATCCAAACTCTGTGAATGCACAAGGGAAACCAGTAGGGTTAAGACGACAAAGACAACGAAAGCTATCCGCCTCATCTCCTCTCCCCTCTCCCTTTCCACCCTCTTCTTCATTTTTGTTTGGAGAAAGCAAGAATCGTTCTTCGTGGTGTTTTTGTTTGTTTATTGTTTTCGTTGCGAATGAAGGCAATGTGGAGACTGACAAGCTCCCACTACAGGGTCAAGAAGAAGCTGACCATGTCGTATGTCTCCTCGTCTGCCGTCTGATTATGATTTCAGAGTAAAATATTGCAGGAACAAGAAAGAGGCAGGGTTGTTTGTTAGTTGGTAGATAAGTAGGGTATATTATACTGAGTTAAATGGGTTATGCTGGTTGTTTATCTATATGTATAATGTAGTGCATGAAGAGAGGAATTTTCTTTTGTTTACTACCAATTTGTCTTCCATTTTTCTGGCTGGAAAAGACTGATTCTTTGACATTATTCTGGATTTTGCTGTCTTAATTTCCAGATTTTCATTCCTGACTGCAGTTGTAAGATCATTTGATATCTACTATTCTAAGGAAAAGGAGTGGAGAAAGTTTAGAAAGACATTTTGGTTTACAATTTAGATGGAAAAGTAATCCCTTTTCAATGATTCAGATTATGCATTTGTAGGTTGCAATTAAACAAGTCAGGAATTCTCTGTTCTTGACAGCTAGCATCAGCAAAATTATAATGTAATGAACAGGACTGGGTTTGCCACAGTATAGAGTTTGAGAAGATTATGATGTATTATGTGTTGTGATTTACTGATTTGTGAAGGATATAACCAAATCTGCATTAGATATTAGATAAAATTACTTACATATATATTCTCTCAAAAATCAACTGTAGGATACCTCACATATAGGCTCCGTTTTTTTTATGCAGTTGACAGGCTGTGGTGCCACACCGCATTGTAACTTTCTATATTCTACCACAGGTACACAACCAACCACAATCTAATACAACCCACCACAATCTACTTTTTTAATTTAATTTATCTTTTTATTAAAAGTTACTTTCCATATTCCACCATAACTCACCACAACTTTATTCAATCCACCACAATTCACCACAATTTTTTCCAATCCACCACATTTCCTTCACATTGCACCGCAACTAGCCGTATAAAAGAACGGGGAATGTATTCTCCTTTGGAAGTAATGTTTAAGTTTTGATCAAATCATAACTCTAATTGTATAAATATTATTATATTAATGTTTGGTGAGCTAGTATTTAAAGCAATATATATTACGTGCACCCGGAGCATGTGCTCCAGATATTTGCGAGTGAACAATCATAATAATCAGAGTGAACAATTGTAATAATGAGAGTGAACAACCTAATATATGTGGGTGAACAATTGTAAAATCTGGAGCACATGCTCCGGGTGCACCTAATAAATTGCATATCTAAAGTAGTATTTAGCGATCCAAATAACATTTTCTGGGCCCTCTTTGGTAAAATTAGATAAGTGTTCAAAAAATGTGTGCAGTAAATTTAGTGATTGAGTTGGCTGATTAATAGGAGTTTATATAAAATAATATGGATAATTTCTCAAGATAAAATTTCAAAGTGTATTCTTTGACGGAAAATATGAAATGCTACGTTAACCGTTAAACTTTAACTTTATTAATGTTTCAAAAAACGCAACTTGAATAGTTAAAATCTACTTAGAACGCAAAATTTTTAAAATTCTACCTTATTGAATAGTAATATTTTACCAGTTAGAATTTCGATTAAGTCAAAATGCTAAACACTACTGCCAACGCAGTTTGAAAAGTTAATATAGTTAACGCCTAATGTTTTGGAGTAACGTTTCAAACGTTTCGGTAAAAAATGTCCTTTGAAAAATTTATTTTTGTAAATTATTCATATCCTTCTATGTCATTCCACGTTAATCAGCTGGACACTGCTAAATTTATCGAACATAAACTTCATTTGAACATTTACTTACTATTTACCACTAAACCGTTATCTAAAATATTATTCGTCACATAAACATTCATTTGCAATCAGGCTTAAGATTGGCACAAGAACGGCTAGAGCCGAGTTCGGCAATAGTGTATGGGGTAATGTTTAGTGTTTTGACAAATTTAAAACCCTAGTTGTATAAATATTAGTGTTTGGTAAGCTATCATTTAGCATTTCAAGTAGTGTTTTCTGAAACGTTAATAAAGTTAGCAATTAACGTTTGGAGTAGCGTTCATATTTTTCGGACACAAAATACTCTTCGAAAATTTATCTTTGAAAATCATCCATACTCTTTTATGTCAATTCACATTAATTTATTAACTCAATCGTTAAATTTTATAAACACAATTTTTATTTGAGCAATCATCCGCTATACTCTACTTAAACCGTCATCCACGGTATAAAACACTATCTAAAATGCTAGTTTCGCCGAATAGGATCTAGGGCTGAAAGTTTCAATCGATTTTGGGCCGGTTAATTCTGATGCGCCCTGGGCTAGGGCTTGGACTTGGGCCTGAAATGAAGCCCTAGCCCTAACCCTAATTGCCATATAAAACCGCGAACCCTCCCTCCATTCATCAATCTACCGCCTCACTGCAGACTTTCGCTCTCTCTCTCTCTCCATCCCAAAACCCTAACCCTAATCCCCAACCAACAACAATGGCGGAACGAGGCGGATTCGGACGAGGCTTCGGCGGCCGCGGCGGGCCACCAAGAGGCGACCGCGGCCGTGGTCGCCGCCGCGCCGGCCGCCGTGACGAGGAGGAGAAATGGGTCCCCGTCACCAAGCTCGGCCGTCTGGTAAAGGAGCACAAGATCACTTCCCTCGAACAGATCTACCTACACTCTCTCCCCATCAAAGAATACCAAATCATCGATCAACTCGTCGGTCCATCCCTGAAGGATGAGGTGATGAAGATCATGCCGGTCCAGAAGCAGACCCGTGCCGGGCAGAGGACCCGGTTCAAGGCGTTCGTCGTCGTCGGCGACGGAAACGGCCACGTAGGGCTCGGAGTCAAGTGCTCCAAGGAGGTGGCGACGGCCATTCGAGGCGCCATTATTCTGGCGAAGCTTTCGGTGATTCCGGTGAGGAGAGGTTACTGGGGTAACAAGATTGGCAAGCCCCACACCGTGCCATGCAAGGTCACCGGAAAGTGTGGGTCCGTAACCGTCAGGATGGTGCCGGCGCCCCGTGGTGCCGGGATTGTCGCCGCTAGGGTTCCCAAGAAGGTGCTTCAGTTTGCTGGTATTGAGGATGTGTTTACCTCTTCCCGTGGTTCTACCAAGACCCTCGGTAACTTCGTCAAGGTATATATATATACTGTCGTTTTTTGATTATGTTTTTGGGTTTAGTTTTATGATTTGATGATGATTGTGGGTAATTTTGTGTTGGGTGGTGGTAATTTGACATGATTTTGTGGGTGGTTTTGTCTGTGGAATGATGACTTGCTGGTTTGATTTGATGTGAATTTGTGTGTTTGTTAATTGAAAGAGATTTAGCTATTGCTTGCCCAAAAATTATAGCTGGTTTTTCCTAAAAAAATAAAATTATGGTCTGGTTGAATTCAGGTTTCAGTGAGCAAAATGAGTTTTTCAGAAGCTGTTTGGTTGCGTAATGGCAGTGTTTGTGTTATGAGGAAATGGGTTGTCAAAGATTGGTTTTTTGTTGTTTAATTTATGGGTTTTTGTTTTGGAAGTAGGATCTTGATTGGGTCATTTTGTTTTGTTGAAATTATGTAATTAAGACTGTTTTTTCTCTGAGATGGAGCTTAATTTCATTTGTTCGGCACAGCTCGGCTCAATTCTGTTAACCTTTTATGATTGTTAATAGTGGCTGGATTGCTCTGCTATCCACAAATGCCTTGAATTTGAATGGGTGTTTCCCTTGTGAAGATGTGTGTGGGGTGCACTGAGTGTTGTTTGGGTATGGCTTTTGAGTGGATGTGATGTAATTGTAAAACTGGGAATGCAGTGCGAAACTTGTGTGATATGATGCAATTGTAGCAATCTTGATTCCTTGATAGTCATTCAGTGGTGTAATTCCTTGCAACCAAACAAGGTAAATCGATGATTGTGACATAGCAAGTGTGTTGACATTTGTCGATTTATAGTGAACTGAAAGACATTAGTATTTTTCGTAGCCTGCTATGATTTTGATGATCCGTGTTGATTAATTTGGTGTAAATTCAGGCAACCTTTGAGTGCTTGTTGAAGACATATGGTTTCTTGACACCTGACTTCTGGAAGGAGACCAGGTTCACCAAGTCTCCATTCCAAGAGCACACCGACTTCCTGTCTAAGCCCATTGGCAAATTGACCTTGGTTGAAGATGTCGAGAGGGTTGAGGCTTAAGATATCTGAGTTGGTTTTGCGCTACAATGCTTGTTTTTCTTAGGGACGTAATATATAGATTGTTTGCTATGGTTTGTTGTCCATTTTGGTTAACTTGTGGAGAGACATTGTCTTGCAGTTTTGTTTAATGCACATTTACTGTTTCAAATGTTACTCTATGCTTTGTTTCCTTTATCTTATTTGAGAAGTAGCATGTTGCATCTAGCCATTTTATGCCTTTCCCCTTTATATTTCATTTGTTTCAAGAGTACGAACCATGTCTAGCCTTCATCTGGCTCTTACTTGAGAGGACGCTTGAATGTGTAACTTACGTGCAACGTAAGAGCTAGACTGCTATCATTGAAGATAATCTAGACTGCTACCATTGAAGATAATCTGCTGTCTCTTGTAAAAGATATCGCAGGCATGGGAGTTGAGCCTTGATTCTTTGTCGGTATGATGGTTTTCGTGTCTTAGTCCAACTATAAAATGGAGTGTAGGGCATAATGTACCTGTATTACCGAGGTTTCTGGAACTTGATCTGGATTTACAAAGTGGTTTTCAAAGATTTTAGTTCTTAAGTTAAATTGCTACCTGCTTGATTTGTGTAGGTATGGTACCTAGTCTTTTGAGGTCGGCTATATGGAACTATGGAAGTACCTCTTACCTTAGGTTAACATTAATTTCAGTAAAAGTAAGAAATTTTAAATAAACAAGAATACTAACGCCAAACTGTTTGTAAGGATAAGGTCCTAAAATTTAGTTTCTCGTACACTCATACATATGATAAAAGGTTCCAAATGTTAGAAGGATATTTTGAGTCACAAGCCCCAGTATGTAACTTCAGATAGCACATCGATTATAAGCCCGGGTGCATGGAGCATGGTGAGCCTTGGGTATGTGAGTATGTGATGGACAATGCTCATACCTTACAATCATTATGCTCATAATCTTGACCGTCATTATGGATACGCATGACCATCAATGCTCATATTTTAGAACAAGTTTGCTTATAATATAGAACTTGCATGCTTATTACCTACAAGTAATATGCTCATAAAATCTAAGCTTCATTGCGTATAATCGTGACTTAACACCTATGGTTATGTTCAATGACTACAATGCTCTTAATGTACAACTACTGCGCTCTTTTTGGGTAATACATTACTTACATATGTACCACAAAGGCGCACAAATGTTACTTGTGACTCTTCAATGCCTCCACATCCTCAAATGAATAAATGTCGATTTACAGATCTAATAAACTTCTATGACCCCCTTTTGGATGTCAATCATCCAATAACATCAACAGGTTCAGCAACATGAGGAAAGAATTAACGAGAACATAATTCAACAAAACTCTAGCCGCAGCCATGGATGCATCACAATGGCCTAACAAGGTTCAACTCTAGCAAAGAAAACACAATTCAACACTACTTATATGATAATATCATATCACCACTTCAAACGTGCCACAATGTTGACATCGAATATACAGAGCTGTTAGATCAAACACAGTTTCGATGCAAAACTCGGGTTTTGACCGGCACCCTCTGTCTAGATGTTCTTCGTGAGCTTCTCCTAGTCGATTTGTCAACAGGGTCAGATTGACCTAATTACAAAGGTGCAAAATAACATTTTAGAGCCGAAAAGGCAATGCAAAGACTTATGGGTTATAGCCCGGAAATGCAACAACTCCCAACATGGATCCCACTTTTGCCACGTCTGGGAAGATCCAGGAGTAAGCAGTCTCACCTTTATGACCATCACTATTTGTGGAGAGGTTGATTCTAGAAGACTTATAAAAAGAGAGGGAGTGGAAATGGCAATACCTCGTCTCCTCGATTGAGCTTAAACTGGCAGAGACTGCAATAAATATGATGGTGATTCTCTCGTAACTCTCCTTTCTTGCATATTGGGCACCAGGTTTGCTCTTTCCACACCTACAACCACAGGATGTTCATCGTTATTGGCACAAATGCACCATGGACAATTGCTTAGGTGCTGTTCTTTAGAGGGGTAAAATACCACATTTGCCCAACCCAACCCAAATTTACCCAATATATCTTCAACACATAAACTTTTCAACTTTTACTTAAATTTACTGTTCTTTTCTGCGGTTGGCAATCTGCGGTGCCACTACCCACCGCATTTTGCCACAACCCACCACAACATACCATTCCATCATAATTCACCACAACCCACCACAAATTACTTTTCACAATTACCAATACAATATTGCAACTCACTTTTTTCAATCACTTTTTCACAATTACCAATACAATATTTATATATATATATATATATACAAAAAACCCACCACAACTTACCAATAACCCACCACAATTCTATCATACCCGCCACAATTGCACCACAGCATACCGCAAAACACCGCATAAAAGAACAGGTCAGGCACACAAGAACGGCCCATGTATGAAGATTTGAGAATTCCGAGTAAAAAGGTGTTTGATGGGGCTCTGGTAGAAGTATCATAGCAGGAATATGAACCTAATAAAGAAAGCTCTCGCGACTAGGACCAGTAGTAATGTATCATTGAATACATATCTTAAATTATGTCAAAAAGTTTGTGAAAAATTTGATTGTTATAATGGGAATTCTCGATTTCACTACAAGGGTAAGACAACCCATATGGCAGTGAAAAAGTAGGGCAATGAACGCAATGATACTTTTCAGAGTGAATTAGCAGCCAAGACAGGAAAGACCTTGCAAATAGCTATATACTGATATTAGACGGTAACTGCTCCAGAACATTTCAAGAGATAATTAAGCATTGTGCATGGTTTAACATAGATGAACACGGTATGAGCTAAGAAACTGAACAACATTACAGACATCCGGGACCTGGTGAAAGCATGCTGCTCACCAAGATCTACAAAACTTCTTTTACATACCTTTCCATCATTCAACAGCATATATTCCTCAACTGCAGATGCCAAGTACTCGTCTTCTTCGTCCAAGGAGATTGGTCTTTCTACATCTGAGGAAAAAATTAGACAAACATCAAATTATGGTATTGGATTTTCATTTTTTAGTGGTTTTTCTATAGGTCCTAAGTGGGTCTAAATGGGGCTCAAATGTATTCAATGTATTAATACACTACTAGAGCATGGATTCACCTTCCTAATGCAAAGTGCAAATGAAAGATTGGAAACTGAAATCGACATAATCATAAGAAAATTGGACTATGTTGGAGGATCAACTATCGAATGATATATCACTAAGGCAATCAGTTTCATTTATTGGCAAAATTTTGCCACACACAGTTAAACCAAAAGGCTGTTTAGCAACAGACATCTATGTGGACAATTTCATCTGCATAAGGTTCGCCAAGAATAAAACCCACAGCCTTACTCTCACTCGTATGCAGACACAAGTAGAATATGAGCAGAATTTCTATTTATGCATCATAGCATTGTAAATACCCGTAAATGGTGCCGACTCATAAAAATCACTAAACAATGTTCTTTTCAGGAAGAATCTCAATTATGCACTAAAGAAGGGTCCAAGAATGGCCAAATATTACATCCTCTTATAATCCTCAATGTAAGAAAAAGAATGGAACGGACCTCTTTCGTTCAGCTCCATCTTGATGTCCTCGTAGAATATTCTTTGCATTTCTAGAAGAATCTCCTCGCATTCGCCTTGATAAGTTTCATGGAGACCACCATATTCCCATAAAACATCATCTTCTCTTGATAGAGAACTTGGAAGCTCCGAAGGACGAGAAGACTGGTCCTTTATTCTCTTCAACTCATCAGACACTATATCCTGAAGGGCCGATTTGATGTACTCCTGATGGTTCGTAAAGTAAGGAATTATGAGTCGAGGTACACTACTAGGCATAAAACTCCTGTACTTTATGTATATAACAAGAAACCGTCTAAGGCCAACAGCTAGGGAAGGTGTATAGGATTCCAACTCCGAAGAATGAAAGAAAAACAACGCAAAGGAATAGGATGTTCATCCAAATCCAAAACGAGGCCGGGAATGCTCAAATTAAGTCCAACAGATAGGGAAATCCCCGCAATATCCAACATTTCAAAGCTAGTTTTAGGATAAGCTAAATAATACATAGACCCACCAAGCCTCACTTTCTACGTAAACAACAGAAAATAGATTCCCAACAAACACCGGTTCAGACAAACCTTTGCAAATTTTGATACTAAACACACCACAACTATATCAACCCTATCAGTCTGAGAACATATAGCTCATCATGTCCAGCTACCCTTTTTAAATTTCATACTTAGCTGCATCAAATCTCAACTTAATTCTCAAATTTCCTTAATTAACACCCCCAAATCATCTCCTATGGGATACACATAAGCTGTTCAAGACCCCTTTCAACTTATGTTGGAAAATCCAAGGCATCACATTCAAACCCATGAACAAGCATCTATAAGAAACTCATACAAAACGACCATTCAGACTTCAATTCATCCCAAATAGTCAAAATGCAAAAGCACAAAACACAATCACACAAGCAAAAATACCAAGTTCAAAATAGTGGAGAGTTCAACAACAAAAATACTCCCTCCGTTTCATATTAATTGTCACAATTTTAATTTTCACAGTCTGTCACTCTTTGATCGATAATTTCCTACAAATATATTATTAACAATTGCAATATTATACTTTTATGATAATGTTTTTTGTTATGAATCTAATGGTGATAATTATATAGCAAGTCATTGTATATATTGAGAAATTTATGGTAGAAATTTTTGAAATTTGACTATATAATAAAAAAGAGGGAAAACCTTTTGGGAGGCGGATTCAAGGAGAGGCAACCTCAATTTCCAAAGCAAACGGCTTCTATCTTCCTTCACCCTTCTGCAACAGCTTTCTCTTAGCTATGCTTCATCCAAACAAAAAAAGAAAAGGAAGATTCAAATCCTATATCAGTAAGTACCCAGAAAAATTGACCGAAATTAAGAACTACCCAGAAAGAAACAAAAGAAGAAGAATCAAATTCAAGGGTTTTACTTACCTTCTGTTTCCAGGTGATTTGATGGTGGGTATTTTTGTCGAGTTTGTGTAAATTAAGGGTTTTCAGAGGTTGTCTTGGCTGGCTCAATTGATTCTTTTCTTCTTCCATTTTCGAACGATTCTGCTTAATTAAGAAGAAAGATGAGATTTCTGGGTATTTGCGAAACAAATCGAATTGGAAAGGATTCGTAGAAATGGCGCCTCCAGATGAACAAGGTTGAAAAGCCTGATTCACTGCGCTAGTATGTATCAACTAAATTCAATACGACGTCGTTTTATCACTGAATAGCATTAAACGCTGCGTATTGCAGTATTTATAAGTTATGTTTGTAAAGGGAAGCTTATCCAATAATCTTGGTATCATGAGTTTAATAAAATTGTTTTCTCTCATGTTATTTTATAGTAAATGATTTTATAAGTTTAGTATACCAAAGTTTGATCTATTGTTAAATTTATATCAAATATTATGTACATATGTACACCATATAAGTAAGTTCAGTTCTTTAGTTTGGTAGAACTATTCTTGTCTAATCTACATTACATTACCTTATTTTAACATCCAATAGAACATCACTATATTTATATATAATTTATATTAATTTTTTTAATGTAACTCACTAAATTTATTTAAAAAAGAAAAATATAAATATGTGACATGTACTTACCCCAACTATTCTTTTTACCTCACTTTCCTAACATAACCTAATGTTACTTCGCTCTCCATAACCTAATTTTTTTTCACAGTCTGTTCTTTTATATCCTGCAAGGTTTTTCAAAAATTCAGATTGAAGGAGATAACCCTGTTCTCTTCCAAGCTATTCAGAGGACGTCCACACCCCATGACATATCGATATGATTGTTAGAGATATCAAAAACCTAAGGTGCAGTTGGAAGATTTTACTATTTGTCATGTGTACCGTGAAGCAAACTCAATGGCAGCTTGAATGACTAATCTTGGTCATTCTTTAATTACTGTCGGTGTTTGGATTCGTAGCTCTTCATTGGCCTTTTCTTTTATTATTCATTGCCGATAACTTAGGAAGATGCCTTGATAGAATGGTCCCTAAGTGTTTGGTGTATCTTATTTACCCGAGTTAAAATAGGGCCACAGTATAGTAAAATACTAGGAACATTTGAAAATTTTGATTAGAGTCACAAAAATAATCATTTAATATGATACATTATAACGTTTTTGAAACAAATACCATTCATACATCATGTACACAACTAATTAATACCCACAACAAAATTTGTTTATTTATTTTCTTATTTTCAACAACCAAATCATCATTTTAAAGTCAATGAACATTAGTATATACATTTAAAACTCTGCAAATAAATACACACAAGCATAATATGTACCCCAAACAAAAAAAAAAAAAAAAAATCCATTTGAGTTAGGGTTATATATGCAATGTACTCATGTATTGACTCAAGTATCAATAATCCTTGATATATTAACAAACAAATTTAAGAGTATAAGTATACAATAAGAGAAGGGGTAAAATGTTGGATTAAAACATTGGAAATTGGGAGTTGTTTCAGTCTGTCCACACAGGAAGGATCCCTTGAGCAGCAAGCCTCTTCTCAACCCAGAAGATAACCTGTTTTGTTGTTGGCTTCTTCTCATCCACCAGAAATGGCTCAATTGTGCTCACTTCTGATCCATATGATGACAGTGCAAACCCCTTTGGCCCTATCATCAACAACAATAACATCACAGCTGGTTTAAGGCTTACAGTTGTAATTCTTAGCCAAATCAAGGAAAAGACGAAAACACCCCTGCAATTCTAAGACCCTGTTATTTTCTGCGGTGGTAAAGTGTGGTAATGGTATGGTATGATAAAAATGTAGATAGTGTGACATAATGTGGTACAGTGTGGTATGGTATGGTAATATATGATGGTTTGTGGTTAGTGTGGTAAATTGTGGTAGGTGCAGTATGATACCATATAAAAGAACAGAGCCTAAATTAAACACAAATTGTTTCCCTCTCAATAGTCAAGAATCTCTATTGACTCTACATCTAGATCTCCACAAACCCTGCATAACTGGGACCCACACTGGGTGTCTGTGATTCTAAATGAAACAGTAGGTTCTGAATTCTGACATTCTTTTACATATTTGCATCTCAATAGTCAAAAACCTCTGTTGATTTTACTTCTACATATCCCAAAACCCTGCATAAACGAGACCCACATTGGGTGTTTGTTGTTATAAAGCTACCTAAGTCTGGATTCGCCCAAACCCACCATAAACAAGACCCACATTGGGTGGTTATTGTTATAAACCTACGTAAGTCTAGACCCGTCCAGACCCTGCACAAACGGACCCACATTGGGTGTTTGTTGTTGTTAAGCTGCCTGTATCTGGATCTGTCCAAATCCCGCATAAACAGGACCCACGCTGGGATACCTAAACAGTTTTATACAAGGATGAACTCTACTAACCTGTAAGAGTTCCATCAGGGAAGAATGCCCAGAAACAGTAAGCTACTCCATTTTGCAAGAATGATCCTTCCAACTGGTCACATTTTGGAAACAAAAACCAGGATAAGAACCAACCAACTCACTTACAAAAAGGAAGCCATAGAACAGAACCCAAAAGGATGAAGAAGGTGACTAACTCTATTATCATTAAAGGCAAGCTCGATATCGGTGATGTCCTTCTGAGCTTCTAGGATGGACCGTAGGGCCGGGATCACATCTTCTTCAATGGCCTGTGGCAGCGGCTTTGCTGGGGCTTTTGCTGCTGGTTTAGGCTTTGCCGGGGCCTCTTTTGCCTCCGGTTTTGCTGCTTCCTTTGTCTCAGCAGCAGCAGCTGCTTTTGCTTCTGGCTTTGCTGCTTCCTTTGTCCCGGCTACAGGTTGTCCAAGGAAAGAAGCGTCAACCGATATTCCAAAGTGCAGATACATACATACATACATGACTGATTTGAAGGAAGATTTACAGGAGCGTTTGGTTGCCAAATTTTCCTGAGAAATTTCCCCAACTTGGTTGAGCTTAGTGGATAGTGGGTAGGAAAATTTTATGTGCGACGCATCATTTGACAGTAGTTAAACTCGGTAAAAACATTCCCAAGGTGGTTAGGGAAATTTTTTCCCAGGATTCTACCAAATGCTCTAGAAAGAAACTTGCTTACCGGTGGGAGTGGATGACCCTTGAACAGCAGAGCAGGTAATGAGCTTACGCGGACCAGCTGATCTCAGAACCACGAGCTAAACCAGAAGCAATGAGTTAGTCTCTTGCATGGTCCAGAAAAGCATCTTTAGAACACCAAAAAAAAAAAAAAAAAAAAAAACAAATATAGCATGGGTATCCATTCCAGTAAGTGGAATTGTGGGGTTAGTGGGACAATTCTTGTCTTGGGCAATTCGGTACTCACCCTTTTCCCACGCCTGCAAACGTTACTGATGGTTTGCCCCTAAGATAGGGACCTAGCAGGCGAGCCAACTTTACCCGGTTATGCAAAAAAAGTGGGTCCAAACTGGGCCAAACCGGTCCTTTATTCAGAGTCGGGTTCAATTTGTGAGCCAATTGAAGCA
The DNA here is from genome assembly GCA_029582165.1 of Portulaca oleracea. Classification (NCBI taxonomy): domain Eukaryota; kingdom Viridiplantae; phylum Streptophyta; class Magnoliopsida; order Caryophyllales; family Portulacaceae; genus Portulaca; species Portulaca oleracea. The sequence goes on along the minus strand of CM055868.1, from coordinate 60,314,211 downwards.
AAGCCACAGACCATGAACCCTCCCACCAACTTATATGGCCAAGTTTATTTGGTCACCTATCACCACTGTGCACATTTCTGGAGCCACCCCAGAAAATTGTAAGGAGAATTCAGATGTTCATGTCATAACTCAACACTAACCCATAATTTGATTACTGAAGGTGTGGAATAGTATGCAACATACACAGCTCAATAGCACTGGTTTACTTCAGTTTGGTTTAGTTCAATATCAAGGGGATAATAGTGAAAATGACAAGGATAAGAAGAACAGCCAGAATTGCAGTAGGATAATGAGCTGATAAGGAACATACCAGAGAATGATCAGCTTGAGGAGGAGCTAAACAGCAACCATTCCCAATCCAGTTTCTTCCATTGAAATCCGAACTACGAGCCTTGAACAAAGATATCCTGCATATTCGTCAAGCCATAAGATTCAAACATTGGATTTAGGGGACTCGAAAACAAGCAACATACGAAGAAAAGGGAAATACAGAATGATAAAAGGGACCTTGAAACTCCTGCAGGTGCTGATGCCATCTCAACTTCTGGTTTCTTTTCAAATGTCACTGCTAATTAATCAGTCATATCATATCTGTTTTTGCTTAAGATGACAAAAGAACAAATTCAATCTTAGCCTGTTGGCAGGGGAAACCAAGGAAGGGGAATTTGTGTGCATCAGATGAATAGTGACGAAAATACAAAGGCATATCCATGGAGAATAATGTCCACAAAATTTATGGCAAATACATGCCACTGAATTTTTTTGATAATTTAGAAACCTTCACAAACCTGTCTAATCCCTCATTTGTGGCTGGAGATAGACCCCACAAATTGGTCCCAGACAGAGATGACCAAGAGGTAGACCCCATAAATTGGTCCCAAACAGAGATTGGCCAAAACCTCAAGTCTTTATCACACTTTGGAGTACATTGAGCCACTCAATTAGAGCACGCAACGCTCGTGACATTCACATGCACTCTGTATCCAAGGCGACAACAATAGCACAACAACTTTCAATGTGGGTCCCACTTTGGCACGGTTAGGAAAATCTATCCCACGGGTAATACCGCATCAACAACTCTCAATGTGGGTCCCTCTTTGGCACGGTTAGGAAAATCTATCCACAGGTAATACCGCGTCAACAACTCCCAATGTGGATCGCACTTTGGCACAGTTAGGAAAATCTGTCCCACAAGTAATACTGCGTCAACAACTCCTCTGGGCCCCGTTTTTGCTGGGTATAGGGCACTCGATATGCACCACAGGAAGCACCAGCAGCAACAACCCCCAAGGTGGGTCCCGCTTTTGTAGAATCTAGGGCAATCTGTAACATAAGGGGCTACGCAGATGACGGGTTCATGTATAATCAACTTCATTATGAAATCAGCAATAGTCAAGTCAGATCAACATTTGTAATGATAGTAACAAGCATCTTAGATCAATGGGCAAAGCAAATAACTCTAATGCTTCTTTTTTTTTAATTTTTCAATGCCAAAGGCAAAGCGGAACCGTACCAATCAAAACAAGCAATAAAAAACAAAAGCTAGTTCATCTACTTCTCAAAGGTGATTTGCAATACAAAAAGTGAAACCTTTAATTTAACATGACCTATTGGTTGTTTTACATTAGGAACCGTTTGTTTGAGCCTCGTTGCCTTGATTTCGCCTGCTGAAAAACCTTCCGGGTAGGATACTACTTGATCTTATCCCTCTCTCCTGTTCACCTTCGCCTTCTTGCGCCACCCCAAGATGCCTTTGTGCACGTTCCTATCGAACATGGCCTTTGCGAAAGTACTTCCCATCTTCATATCAGCCCCCCCCCCCCCCAAGAGAGAGAAAAATAAAACAAAAGGACATTGTGAGCCAAGAATACGAGTCGTGGACAAACTGACTCTAAACTTTGCAAGTTAGGAATGTACCCGTGTAACAATAGCATAAAGAGGTAGAGTGCTATAACTGCAGAGGACTTGGATGATAACCCTGCAAAAAAGGAACATGAAAAATGAAAATCATCACAACAACTCCCAATGTGGGTCCCACGAGACCAGCTAAAAAAGTTTAAAGCAAAATGCTAGGATAGTATCCTAAAATCACCCAATTTCATGACCTCACAACAATTTGTACCCTAATTTAAAGCAAAATGCTAGGATAGTGTCCAAAAATCATGATGTATGGCGCCATACCCTATGACAATCCGTGGTACAACGTAGTACACTTGGTCCATTATGCAGGAATCAAAGCCATACTGTACCTGTTCATGAAACATAAACAAAGTTAAACTCGTGTTCTTAATTGTTGTTAGTTAACTAACATGACCGGAAAAACTTGAGAAAGGTGGAAGAGCTCACCCATATCCAAAAGAAAAAAGCTATCTCAAATGCATTCTGGAAGAGGATGAAATGGATCAAGAATAGCAAAATCCGAGGATTATTAAACCAGAAATGCTCATCAGAACGATTACAAGCTGGTTCTCCTTCACTGGTTGTGCAGTTTTCATCAATTTCACGAGCAAGCTTAGTGATCACGTGCTCCAGTTTAGTTCCAATAACAAGGAGAAGCTAGGGATTGAGAACAATGAAACAAAATCGAAATTAAAATGACAAAATAGTCCATATTTGAACAAGGAAATGAGGTTCCAAATTCGACGCATAAACCAAGGCAGCAAAAATGAAGAACTTACAATGAAAGGGATAAACGCAATCCAAAAGTACGTATGCCAACCTACAAAGGAAGAACAAGGATAAGATGATAAACCATTGAGATAAAACTAACGATGACTATCATGGATAACTCGAGTGAGCGAGAATATATACCATTGACATTCAGCAACAAGAAAATGACGACAAACACCCAAAGATACCAACTGCATTAAACAAAGTAGTATTTCAGTCTACAAAACCAATTATGATACTCTACAGTATTTCAAGCAAGGTGGTTAATTTATGCATGAAACTGTCCCAACCTTACACCTACAACATGCTCGAAATCATCTTCTAAAGCCCGAATCATGTAGTTGTAGAAACCGTACTTTGGATTTGCCTTGCTCTCTTTCTGAAACAAAGAAAGCATAAATCCAAATTTACACTGGAGACCACAACTCTTAAAACTGTAAGCTGTCAATCCCAAAAAAGTATGAAAAAGATACCATAATGAAACTCATCCGCAATGTCATGTAATCTTCTTTTGTCACAGCCGCATAGAATTGCTTGAAGAACGAATCCTGAGGATAGGACAACCATCAGGTGCAAAAAGCCAAAGCATGAAAAGTAATTTATGCATGGAGTTTTCAAGATTTGATTGCGTGAACTGATCTATCAGATTAGCTTGATAACGTCTGCATTAGATTGAAAATATTTATACCATTGGAACAACATTAGATGACCACATGTTTAACCTCTATGGGGATCATTAAAGGTTCAGTACTCCACTTTGCCACCTTCCAAACAGATAAAGATTTGAACATCCAGACTTGACATTAAACTTTCTCCAGAAAGTCTAAACAAACAGAAATGGACGTACCACCCAGCCGAGAATAGCAGAATTTTTGCCAACACCCACAAAATCATCCTGGATAGGCTCATGCTCATGGACATGGGTCACTTCAAGTGTTACAGCTGCCAAGAGTCTAGGGTTAGGAATGTAAGCAAAAGAAGAGAAAGGGTTTTAATTAAATGCATGTAAAGCAAGCAAAAATCAACGTATCTTTTTCAAAGACGACAACAAAACATATAACTGAAAAACTTCAAGTAAATAATAACGCGCTTATGGCATTTAGCTTGGCTTGCCTGCTGCACCTCTGGGTTGTCTAACTATAAGTATTGCATCCTATTGAGTTACATGGAACAGAGCATCAATAGAAACCAAAGATAACATATTGCTACCTTCATCTATATCGCTATGTTCTCTTGCAATTTCATCTTCCCAGTGCTTCCATTGTCGTATCTAAACCAAAGATTACATATTAGCATGCATGACAAATGCCATATTATTAATTGCAGCGAGTGAGATAAACGCGGGAATGGATATATATATACATACTCTTGCTCCTCCAAAAAGGACAGTTAGGACACAAAAGGTAACATGAGAAACTGCCAGGACAAAGATGAATATGTGCAGATGATGAAGCGCTTCGACAGAAAGGAAGGGAACTTTATCCTACATATGAATATGGGCAGACGATGAATAGCCAGGACAAAGATGAATAATCAACCAAAACTGTAAAATGCAATTACAAGTGTCCTGTTACCTTGCTAGCACAATAAGCAGACTGAGACTCAGTCATTTCTGAAAGCATTCGCCAGAGTCTACCATCATGGTCAACCGAAGGTGGGTCGAGATGTGGTTCCTCGTTTTTACTCAGACGACATGGAAGCATATACCTTGTCCATGTCTCAGGGATACATATCTTTGATATTGTGCCTTGTAGTACAGTTAGCATAAGGGATATGAACCCCAGAAGCATCAACTCTGTCCCCCGATTTCAACAAATTTGAAAATGGGACAAGAATCAGTCTTTTCAATAGTTTGCAAAACCCAGAAAAGGTTAGAAAATTCTACCAATAAACTAACATGAATACATCTGTTTTGTTTCAATCCATCCCAACAGTGGCATTCAAGAATCATCTCGATAAAAAGCTTAGATTCAAGGGATGGTTGAAGACTCATGAATAGGTTTGTACTATAACATTTAATTTGCCATCCATTTTCTATAAATACCTAAATTTCACAATTCCACATAAGTTCAAATACCATATTATATTAAGCGCGTTTATTTTTTCAATGGGAAAGGGTAAAGATCTCCATATGTTCATAACAACAACAACAACAATAATAATAATAATAATGATAAAAGTGCTAAGTAGGAATGTAGGATGTAATTGTCCAGAAAAGATTCACACAATTACAAAAATATTAAATTCAAAAATAAATTACGAATTACAATAGACCATGGAGCCGATATTTCAATCGAAGTGTGAAATTTATTGTGCTGAGATTCAGTTTAAATTAATTAATTTTCAAGTGTGCCATATCTCCTTTAAATATAGCTAATTTTCATTTTTAAATGACAAGTGATGCCAATCACAACTATAACAGCAATATAAAATAATTCAGTATTAACAGAAACACCAATTGGCATATATGTTTAGCTTCAAAACATTGCAATACATTAGACACAATAGACATTAATCTTATACATTGCAAACTCAGATAATTACATCTAAATACCTCCAATGGTGTTAGCATTACATTACAACGTCTCAACCATCAAAACCACTCACATTCTTTAACTAAAGACAAAATGCAAAGCAATCAACAAAATTACCTTCCTTAACTTTCTGCAATGCTGCATATAGGTGTTGATGTCGCGTCTTCAACCACTGAACAGAGAAAACCCCGTTAACAAAAATCAAAACTTGCAAATTCCCATCTGGGTGCACATGAAATTGGTAAAAAGACTTGAACAAATTAAGCAGAAGCATAATATTTTCTAACCTTGCCAGCGAAATGAATGCATCGTTCAACGACAAGAGAAATGGCGATGATAATAGCACAAACAGCAGCAACAACCCATGTAGGAGTGAACTCCAACCCTGCTGCTTCTTCTCCCTCTACACCCATTGGTGGTTACTCTTCTATATATCAGTTACCAGTTCTCCCTTCTTTTATTGCTCTTATTTATAAGTAACATAAATTGAATGAAATGATTGAGAATTGAGAGATTTCCAAAGTCAATGGATGAAAATTGGAATGAAAATTGGGAATTTGACATGTTAGACACATGATCAAATAAAACTAATGTTATTATGGACCTGCATTAAATGATGACAGAGAGGATACCCATTTTCTCTAACCATTGAGAGATTAAATAAAATGCAGTTCATACAGAGAGAGATGAGGGAAAGATATGTTCATGATCTTCTTGTTTTAATTATATATTTGATGTATCATTGGCCAACAAATTTACGGGGTGTATTAGTTTTTTGATTTAGCTAAAATCAATTGTTTATAACAAGATTAACGGTAAGTTCACAAGGGAAGCAGCTAAGAAGCTTTCAATCATAATGTTTATGCCTAAGGTTTATGGTACTCAGATTCTTCATCTTATGTTACTGTATTTGGGTCAAACAAAATGCCTCATTGAACCTCATCTGCTTCTTTTTTCATGGAGTAGTAGGCGTACGATGACAGTTTTGAAATCTCGGGTCAAGTAGAGCCACCCTCTCTGAACTACAAAATTTGCAGGTAAGTGGGCTTTTGGGATATTGGATTTGACTTTAACATTCAAATCAAACAACAATAACAAGAAAAAAAACTACTCTTAATGTGGGTCCAATCGTGAGGGGTCAATGGGGTAACATACACAAAACTCAAAATCCACTAACTTTCTACATTCAAAAGTAAAAATGTAGAACAAGATGAATGAGTATGATTAATAATTTGATTAACTAAAACACAAGAACTACAAGCAAATTCATCAATTTTCACAATCCCACTTCGCGATATCAATTGAAAACACAGTTTTGATGCCAAAATCCCTAAATGACATCCAATATCATGATTCCTAATCGACAATCGTAAAATCCCTATTATATTCAAATGAGATGCATTGTACAAACTATTGACAGACAACTCACCTGTGAATTTGATTCTCATCATTGATCATAGCACTCCAGTCTCCAACAACAATGCCCTAATTTTGGCAACATGGCTTTCTGACTTCTGGGTCATTTTCTTTATGATCCGATCCTGCTCATGCCTCCAAATTTTGTCGAACTTTCAGGTTTCTGAATTCTGCGTCGTTTTCTCCATGATACAAACCTGTTTATTCCTTCCAATGTGGGTCCTACTTTTTCCGGGTCTGCGACGATCGTACCACAGGCAGCACCACAGCAACGTCGACTCCTAGTGTGGATCCTACTTTCTCTGGGTATAGAGCAACTGCACCATTGCAGCAACAACAAACTCCATTTGTAATTATAATAACATGCGTCTCTTAGATCAACACGTAAAGTAAATAGCTCTACTGCTTCATTTCTTTTCCTGATTGATAAATGCCAAAGGCAAAGCCCCAAATGCAGGGCAAGATTCAAACAGAAGAAAAACCAGAACTGAACCAGTTCAAAACAAGCGATAACACAACATACACACACATACACACAAAAAAGGCCGAAAAGGCGAAAACTAAAGTTGGTTCATCTACTTCTCAGAGGTGATGTCCAATACAAAAATGTGAAATCGTCTCTGAGATAACAGTGTGACCTATTGACTGTTTCAAATTAGGGACCATTTAGTTGAGCCTCATTCCCTTGATTTCGCCTGCTAATAGACCTTACAGGCAGGATACTTGTCGGTCTCATCCCCTTCTTGTTCACCTTCACCCTCTTGTGCCATACTGAGACGACTTCGTGCGCATGTTTATAGGCTTTCTCGAAAGTTGTTCCCATCTTCATATCAGTCCCCCACGGGAAAAAGAAAAGAAAAACAAGAGGAAAAGACAGTGTGAGCCAAGAATAAGAGTCCTGGACAAACTTCACTCTGAAAATTGCAAGTTAGGAATGTACCCCTGTAACAATGGCATAAAGCGGTACAGTGCTGTAACTGCAGAGGACTTGGATGATAATCCTGCAAAAACGGGACATGGAAAATGACAATCATCACAACACCTCTCAGTGTGAGACCCAAGAGGTCCGCTAAAAAACGTTTTAAGGAAAACATTTTGCAGTTGCAAATCATTTGAAAAAGCACGTCTCATACTAGTACTACATAACGAAGATGAGCAAAATCAAAATCATGTATGCTGTACCCTATGAGCAGCCGTAGTACAACGTAATGCAGTTGGTCCATCATACAGGAATTAAAGCCATATTGCACCTGTTAATGAGGCATAAACTGAGTTAAAATCTTGTTCAAGTAGAAGCTTAAGAATGGTTAGCTAACTTATACGAGCAGAAAAGCTTAAGAAACGTGGAAGAGCTCACCCATATCCAAAAGGAGAAAGCTATCTCAAATGCGTTTTGGAAGAGTATGAAATGGATCAAGAATAGCAAGGTCCGAGGATTGTTAAACCAGAAAAGTTCATTATAAGGCTTATATTGTCCCTCAATGCTTCCTGAGTTCTTATCAAGTTCATGAGCAAACTTAGTGATCACATGCTTCATTTCAGCTCCAACAACAAGGAGAAGCTAGGGATTGAGAGAAAAGACAAACAAAAACCAATATTAAGATGATAAAATAGTCCATATCTGAACAGTGAAATGAAGGAAATTCCCATACGATTGATATCTCTAAAGGGTTTCATGAGGTACAATATGCTCATTGCTAAATTACAAATTTGACTCAAACCAAGGTGGCAAAAAATTAAGAACTTACAATTAAAGGGACAAATGCAATCCATAGGTATGTATGCCAACCTACAAAGGAAGAAATAAGCTTAAGAATATAAACCTTTAAGATATAGGTGATAAATGGCTATCATGGATAACTTGAGCGAGTGTACACATACCATTAACATTCAGCAACATAAAAATGACCACAAACACCCAAAGATACCAGCTGCAACAAACAACTCAGCATTTCAGTCTACAAAATTAGTTATGATACTCTACAGAATGTTTCCAGCAAGGTAGTAAATTTCTGCATGAAACTGCCCCAACCTTACACCAACAACATGCTCGAACTCCTTATGCAAAGCCTGAATCACGTTGTCATGGAAATTGTGATCTTTCTGAAATAAAGCCACCACATATTTAAATTCAATGTCTGAGAATAACAGTGGATGACCAGAACTCTTAAAACGATAGGCTGTCAATACCAAACAAAAATGAAAAGTGTACCAGAATGAAACTCTTCCGCAATGTCAAGTAATCTTTTCTTGTCACCGCACGAAATTGCTTGAAAAAGGAAATCTGGGGATCGGAATCAGGTAACCATCAGGGGCAAAAAGCACAAGCATGAAAAGTAAATCATCCAGACTTGACACCGCACTTGCACCAAAAAGTCTAGAAATGAACTTACCACCCTGCCGAGGACAGCAGAATTTTTGCCAACACCCATAAGATCATCCTGGATAGACTCATGCTCATGGACATAGGTCACATCAAATGTTACAGCTGCCAAGAGTCTAAGGTTAGGAATGTAAGCAAAAGAAGGGAAAGGGTTTCAATTAAATGCATGTAAAGCAAACTAAAATCATCGTATCTTTTTCAAAGACAAGAAATAAACATATAATTGGAAAACTTCAAGCACAAGAAAATAACACTATGGCATTTAGCTTAGATTGCCATTGTCTAACTAAGTATCCCATCCTCTTTTGTAATATGAAACATAGCATAAAAAGACACCATCAATGGCTGTTCAAAACATGAACAACAAGGCACGGAAACAAGACACAATAACAACTCCCATTACGGGTCCCACATAATCGCATACGCGGGGTCTGAGGAGATCTTGACGCAGGCAGCTTTACCTTAATATTTTCCTCCTCTACTGATTCCAACAGCATGACAGAAAATACAAAATGATGTAAGTCTTCTTTTGCTCTATTCTTACCTTCTTCATTTGCATTTTCATCTTCCCAGTGCTTCCATCGTCGGATCTATGCCATAGATAATATATTACCATATGTGACAAATTCCATAGTAGCAGTGACATATACGACACATGAATGGATATATACGTACCCCTACTTCTCCAAGTAGGACGGTCAGGGCACAAAAGACAACATGAGAAACTGCCAGGACAAAGATGAATATGTGCAGATGATGAAGCGCTTCAACAGATAGGAAAGGAACCTTTTGCTGCATATGAATATGGGCCAAGGGTGAAAATCCAGGAAAAAGATGAACAATCAACCACAGTTACAAAATGCAATTATACGTGTCCCATTACCCTGCTAGCACAAAAAGCAGACTGAGACTCAGTCATTTCTGAAAGCATTCGCCAGAGTCTACCATCATGCTCAACCGAAGGTGGGTCAAGATGTGGTTCCTCCTTTTTACTCAGACTGCAGGGAAGCATATGCCTTGTCCATGTCTCAGGGATACATATCTTTGATATTGTGCCTTGCAGTACGGTTAGCATAAGGGATATGAACCCCAGAAGCATCAACTCTGTCCCCCAGTTTCAACAAATTTGTAAATAAAATAAGTATCAGTCTTGTCACTTGTTTGCAAAACCCAGAAAAGGATAAAGAAATTCAACCAATAAACTAACATGAATTCATTTGTTTCGTTTCAACCCATCCCAGCAGTGACGGTCGAGAATCAACCCGACTAAAAGCTTAGATTAAGCAGATGGTTGAAGGGTCATGAATAGGTTTGTACTATAACATTTAGTTTGCCGTCCATTTTCCAAACTAAAATATCTAAAAATTTCACAATCCCACATAAATTCAAATACCATACGATATTATGTATTGCAGTAGAAAAGGGATGTGGAGATTTCTACATACACAATCATAATAAAATAAAATAAAAGCACTAAGTGGATGTAGATTCCCCAGAAAAAATCCATGAAATTAAGAAAAATTCACATAAAACCATAAATTTCAAATCGTAATAGATCATAGGACCAATATTCAATGGAAACAGTTATAATGCCAATCACAACTAAAGCAGAAATATAAAACAATTCAGTAATTAATGGAAACACCATTAACAAATATCTTTAGTTTCAGTGTTTCGCAACATAGTAATACATTCGACATTAATCCTGTACATTGCAAGCTCAAATATGTCCATCTAAAAACCTCCTTAAGTGGTGTTAGCAATACATTTCAATGTCTCAACATGAAAACCACACACATTCTTTAACTTTAAGCTAAACATGAAGGTCAACAATATCACCTTCCTTAACTTTCCCCAATGCTGCATTTAGGTGTTGATGACGTTCCTTCAACCACTGAACAGAGAAAATCCCACCAACAAAAACCAAAACTTTTAGCAAATACTCGTGAGGGTATACATCACATTGGCAAAAAGAATAAAACTAAAACAAAACACTTTGCTACGACAACTAAACATACGGGAGTATTAAGCATAGTTTTTAGGATATATACACAAATGAAAGTAGAAGGCACCAGAAATTAGACTTGCTGAAGCAGAAGCATTATGTTTTATAACCTTGCCAGCATAATGAATAAGCCGCTCAACGCCCAGAGAAATGGCGATGATAATAGCGCAAACAGTAGCAACAACCCATGTAGGAGTGAACTCCAAACCTGCTACTTCACCCATTAGTGGTTACTCTTCTTTGGATCAGTTCCTAAGTGCAAACTCTCTCTTCTTTTATTGCTCTAATTCATAACTAATTTGAGTAGTTAATTAGCTAAGTCATTGAGATTTGAGAGATTTCCAAAGTCAATGTCCACGAAAGATGGACTATAAATTGCAAGTTTGACATTGTTAGACACATGATCAAATAAAACTAATGTAGTTTAATTCTACATTAAATGGCGACAGAGAGCATATTGTTTTTCTAATCACTGCGAGATTAAATAAATGAAGTTCGTAGACTAAGAGAAAGGTGAGGGAAAGATATGTTTACGGTCTTCTTTTTTTAATCATATGATGCATCATTAACCAAGAAATTTATCGGCTGTATCGACTGTTTAGTCTAGCTAAGCCTAAAAGCAATTGTTTATAACAAGATTATTCAATCATAACTCCACAAGTGACGCTTCTAGGAAACTTTCAACCATTATGTCGATGCCTAGGTTTATCGTACTCAAATTCTTCATTTCATCCTAATGTATGTAGGTCGAACAAAATTTCTCACTAAACCTTCTTCTAGCTTCTTTTTTCATGGAGCAGTAGGCGGGAAACAATTTATAAATATTGGCAGGATTTGGGATATTGGATTTACATTTGGATTTGGTATTCTATTCAAACAATAATAACGAGACAAACTACTATTTTAGAGCTCATATCAACTAATTTTCCACATTCAAGAATGAAACAAAGTGAATGACTAGCGATTAACAACCTAATTAAGTTAAACACAAGAACTAGAAGCAAATTCATCAATTTTCAAAGCTCCACCTTATCATATAAAGCAAAAGCAATTTCGTGGCATCAAAAGCCCTAATAAACATCAAACTTCATGAATTCACAATCATCAAATCCGTATTTAGTTCAAATGAGACGCATCATACACATTCTTGAAAGACAACTCACCTTTGAACTTGATCCTCATCACTGATTATACCACTCCAGTCTCCAACAACGATGCCCTAATTTCGGGTTTCTGAATTCCGCGTCATTTTCTTAATGATTCGATCCCGCTTATGCCCCCAATTCTTGACAAATTTTCGACTTAAGAATTCGGGATCGTTTTCTTCATGATATAACCCCATTTATGCATCAAATTCTTGTCGAATTTAGGGCTTTCTGATCTAAGTGTCATATTGTCTAATTTTTGAGGAGTTTGGGGTTTCTGAATTCTGGATCGTTTTCTGTTGCCGGTGTAGGGTTGTTGGTGCGATGGATTTGACGCCATTTTTCCTCTGTAGTCTGTACTCCTTGGTTCCCCGCCAAAAAAAAAATGTACGAAAATAAATAAATTGAGAGCTTGATACGATATGGTCACGACTATAAGGTATGTGACTATAGACTTGGCACTTGTGTATGCCTTGTTAGTAAATTCAGTCATTTTTAGGTACATTTATCTCAACTCAACTGCTAGCAGTCAAATTCTTCCAGAGTTGAAGTTTTATTTGCTTTCTGAACATGATCTAGCTGAACAGTTTCATTATCTTAAGCTAAGGCATTATTTATTTATTTAGCTTCCTGGTCTTTCTTGCTTTCTATATAGTACAGGAGTATCTTACATTTCTTTGAAGTTGGACGTGCCTTGCGATCACAAAGATTCAAAGATAACATTGGCTTTGTATGAAGGAAATTTCTAACGTACAACAGCGTATATGTTACAACAATTGAGAAACCCAATTATCTGTATATTATTAACATTCCTATTTCAGAGCTGAACAATGGGCAGATGTCACTGACATAAGTTATCATAAATGGAAACATTGATGAATTCGCAGCAGGTTTTCTTCTCATGTTATTGAGAGAAACTCATCCAGAGTGTGGTACTGTATTTGGAACGTCGATGTATGATGATGACATGCTGCATGAGACAGCCAGCCATTAAGTGTGGGATGCCGAGCATCTGGAGTCGAGCACTTATTTCTTGCACCTCATCAACCGACGAGTCTTTCACATGAAGTCAATATCGGGTTGAAATTGAGCTGAAGTTGCTCTGCTTTTTAGTCCTGCAAACACCATTGGGAGTCAAATTAATAAACCAAAACCATGCCTCTGTTACATGACATAACATTTTAAACCTTGGATGATATTCTGATGTTCAACAGTCTTTGCTGATCATATTAGAAGAATCCTCAGTAATCATGTACAAATAAATGTAGAGCTTATATGATATGAATCATATTAGAAGAATCCTCAGTAATCATGTACAAATAAATGTAGAGCTTATATGATATGAAGATAGAAGGAACTCGAAACCAGCTACCAGTGATGTACTCAACACAAAATTACAACAAATGTTGGTAGTTGGTACTACTAATAAATAGCCAAAAAGCAACACCAGCAGCAACATGGTGCTTTACCTGGTGGTTCAAGCACTCAGGTTAGCTTCAAAACCGATAGTTCCCGTATGCTTAATTGGCATAACTATTAGGATCGAGTGCTTTTGAAGTTAATAAACACAAATTGATGTACTTGTTTTATTACTGCAACAGGCCTGGCATTGGCATGCATCACTGGTGTCTAATGGTGTATATTTACCAATTTATGTGGTTGGAAAATAAATTTTATTTCTGATTGAAGTTTAGTAATATTCCCTCAAGTAATCTATTTTTCATGTTTCTCCTCCTTGGACCATGATGTCGGGTCAACAAGCCTCTTTTTTCATCTGTTGCGTTTTGCTTGATCGAGCATGCAGTATCAATCTATCCTCAAAGAGGGGATACATTGCATATAACCCAATGTATCAACTTCTAGCATGGTGAGTTAATACATTTCAGCCATAAAAGTTTTACATTTGGTCTTTGATCTTTTGCTAAGAATACAAGTATATGTAAAGTGTTATGTCTTGTTGAATTGTCTTCTGTCTACCAGGTTGTACATTTTCAATTTTGACTCCTTTTATTTCCGCTGTTCCTGTGAGGATATATCGTGTTTAAGGGCAAAGAACCTAAAGGACATTGTCTTCAGTCAAGTTTGAGTTTTGAGAAAATTTTAAGAAAATAGTGTTGAGAATTGACAAGTATGATGAAAATAAGATGTTAATTTCTGTTTTGGTTATATGTTTGTATTTGTATAAAAGTAAGAGATAAGTTTAGAAAAGTGTCATTAATATTATAATGAAATTGTAAAGTGACAGATATTTTGATAAAACAACAAAGTTAGTCAAAATAGATATTGAAAAATGAAATTACTCCCTCCATTTTTATTTAATTGTCATTTTAATTTTTGCGTCGGTCAAATTTTAAAAAGTTTGACCATTGATGTATCAACATACGCAATTTTCTATTATATCAAAAATGCTATCATTATATTCGTAACGAAAAATATTATCATAAGAATACAATATTGTAATTTTTTGATAAAATATGCTATGAGAAATTCTTAATTAGTAAAAAATGACTATTGAATACAGCATAACATTTATTAAACAACAGCTATTATGAAACAGAAGGAGTACTAAGTATATTTACCGCGCACATGGCACGCGTTTCTTTGACTAGTTATTTGTGAAAATAGCTAACCCAGAAATATCGGAAACCACAAAGTACCAGCCGGGTCTGTCACCATCCTAATCTGGGTATATTACATAGAGCCACAGCATATACTCCTCAATCCTCATGTACAATTTTAATTTTATGAGTGAACAAAACAGAACAAGCTAGTTAACATCCGCCGATTTTGAAGCACCCAATAAATTGCAATCCAACCCTCATAATTGCAGCTCAATGCATACAACAGTATTTTTTATGGATTTTTTTTTCTTGTTTAATATAAAATAAAAAAACTATACAATTCCTCCATTTTATATCAAGTTTTGTTCTGGTTTTGTAGGAAAATAGTATTACCTTGTCCCTTTTTATTCGTCAATTTTACAATTCCAACAATTAAAATACCCACGTTACCCTTAACTAACGAATGAGATATTTTATTTTACATTTTAAATATTCTCCTTTGTTCCTATTAAGTGAAAGGGTATATTTGTCCAAATCTAATTTTTGTACATTGGACTCCTAAAGTTAGTTTTGGTGATACTCAATAACGGATGGAGATGGAGGTAGTACTATAATTGCACAAAAAGAAGACAAGCTGTTAGTAAAATGACCAAACAAACCCCAATTTCGACGAAAAATTAGTGTAGCATAATCTATAAAACAGAACATAAATTCATGCAGGAAGTACACTAGGAAAGTTAGCTAGAGGAAATCATACTTGTGGCAACAGCCATTTTGGCTGCAGCATTTCTTGACTCTCTGACAAAGGGTGCCGGGCCACTGGAGAGACAATATGAAGTAATCGAACTCTCTGCTCGCTAACTGCTCCTACATCGTCGTATACTCCGGCAAAGCTACTCACTGAAGAAGCAATCAAGAAGGCGATGAGATGTCGTGGTGGACATTGTAGCCATGGCTGTTCTTGATAAGGGCTAGCTATCGTGTGTTTGGGCTGTACTTATAATGGAGATGAGATGTCGTGGTTGAACTCTCTACTTATTGAAGTTAGGCAGATAGTGAAATTTCCCACATGTTCTAATTATAAGGTGACAATGGTTTGGCAAGATGATAATTAATTTGGATTGGGTGCTATTGACAAGGTGTACTGTGATGTGACAGACAATGCAGTTTGAGATGAAGGGTCTAGTCTGAAGGACCATGGTTTTGAAATTTTTGTGGGTTACATTTGCAAAATTATGTCTCGTATGAACAAATCGGAGGATAGGAGGTGTATGTATGACTGTGAATGTTACACCAATTGATCGGCAAAAACAACATCAACTTCCAGTGTGAGTCCCACACCCTTGCCAATTCCCTTTTTCGGGATTACTACAAGCAAGCAACAATGAATGTAGCACAAGGCCACTCTAGAACTCGTTAAGACACGGTAGGCAAACAAAAACTTAGGGCTTACCAGAGGATGAGCAAACAGGAAAACCGACATACTTTCGATAGGACTGATTGGAAGCATGGATCTCCTTGTTAGTCACACAGTCCTGAGTCTATAATCGCATCGTGTTGGGAAACGAATCGGTTCCTTTGAGACGAGGTCATGACTCGAAAATTGGGTAAGGAAACTTTCTTCATATGCTAGTGCAGCTTGAACAAAACCAAGCCAAGAGTGTATATACATTTTGTCAGAAAGAACAATCAACTGTGAAATGCAGAGAAGCATTTTCCATTTTTCCCTGGACAAAGGCAAAAATATAGAAACTATCATGATTTTCAGCTCATAAAACTCCACAAACAAGAAAGATAGTTAGATCAAGAATCCATTTTTGCAATTTTTTTTCTCCAAAGTGGCTACACAGATTGATATGGGGAGAAAGAAAAGTACTCTTTACACATTTTGGGGGTCTGAAATATTTGCTCTAATATGTACTTTCATTTCTTCAACAATCACATATCATTTTATTTTTTTTATACAATGCCCTTCAAAACAAATTGCTCAAAAACAGAAGAAACCACAAAATACCACCTGGGTATGTTCATACCCTAATTTGAACATCTAACCAGCAAAATTATAGCTCAATAAAACAGTTTTTAGGGTTTTTTTAGGGTTTAATCAGCGCCTAATTTTGACATAATAATCACACACAAGTCACAACACAAAAATTCAACGAGCTAGTACATGCAGGGTGAAGAAATTAGTAAATTACCCATTTTTCTTGACGAAAAACGAAGTAGTCGAACTCACTCTGGCACTCTGCTAAGGTTAGGGTAATTGCTTCGTCCCCATTGATGCATTGATCCCAGAAAAGATAATTACAGAAGAATCAATTAAGAAACGGAGTAGTAGATGTTTGAGAATGGCTATGGCGGTGGCGGGTATCCTGGGTTTTGTGCTGCTCAACATACAAATACATCAATTATAGGGAGATGGATTTTTAATTGGTTTTTTGGACGACAATACATCCATTTACGAGGCGTTGGATCGTAATATAAACATATTTATTATTCGAAAATAAAGGGAAACAGAAAATATGTTCAACTCGATAATCCTATTAACCTTTCCATATTTCTCATTAATTCATGTTATATGGATTGGTTGGTTGTATGCCGCATTAGTGTAGAGACCGATTCAATACCCTTTGATCACTGTGGTGGGCCGAATTTTTTTAACGTGGTTAATAAGAAAAACGGACGGATTAACGAGGTTACTCAGCAATAACCAATTATTTTCCCTCTGTTTGCCATGTAAGCACGGAGACCAATTCACGAATCAAATAATAAAGGTCGATATACTACTATTTGCTCCATTTTCACCTTTGATCTGAATCAACTAAGATGTTCTTTGGATTGATTAAAATCTGCGTTTAGATGAATTTGGTTGGATTGGTTTGGATAGGAATGGATAAATTATAATTATTTTTTTAGGAAATTGTATTTTTAGGAATTAAATTAGTATTTTTTTTTTTGCAATTGTGTAAGATTTTGATAGGTTTGAATTAAATTAGATTTGATAGGTTAGTGTAATTTTTTTCAATAATCTGACCTTAGTTTAAATTAGATTGGGTAGGTTTTGGGGCATTTTGGCTAGTTTCATACTTGCATGTCAAATAATCAATTGTTTAGGATTAGGGTGTTAATAAAAGTCAATGCATTGCTACATAGTACATTAGTACATAGATTTTGATTTGTCACTAGTGAAACTTTTGACACCAATCTTTTCAATAACCATTGGCAAAAAAATATTTGGTTCATCCATGAATATCTCTTCAAGGTAACTGAAATATATAGCAATTATTCATAATTTACCTATAATATTATTTTCAAATCAACGTAACTCGGATGCTGTCATGCTTAAGAAATCGGTATTATAATACTTAATTAACTGTCTCCTACTATAACATCAAGTTGAACATAATATTATTCTTTCTAAGATCACAACATCAAGTTAAAATATATTTCTTCAAGAATTCATTTATGAAATGTCAAATTCTTTTTAAGATCAACTTCAACATGTACTCATCTCCCTTAAACATCAAGTTGTTTCAATTGTAATTGTTCCATATCCTCAAAACAACACTTACTAGGTGCTTTATTATTCTTATAGAAACATGTCATTATTATGTATTATTTATATGAATAATGATATGACCCTATTGTCATAAAATATCAACACATGCATATTTATTTTATACCCAAATTAATGTTTTTTTATAACTTTTTATGGATCAATTTTTCAATAACTACCATGAATAAACAAATGTTTAATAATATTAATCTTTTTAGTCATTTGGATCAACCACTTCCTAAGAATTATATTACAATATGTCATAAATGAGAATTTAATCAAATCAAATTCCACGTAACTATATGACTTGAACGTAAACCCTATTTCCACTACCTACTACAATATGGTAACTTTTCATAGATTGTTTGAAATTTGAAAATATCACGACACAATATTTTTCGTATATTACAACATATTTCCAATACTCTTGTAAATAGATATAAAATAACATCAAACATTCATCAACAGTTCAATACTCATGAACAGTTAATCACATCTCTAATTATAATTTTGTTGATAAATATTTTAGGTTAGTAATATTCATTAGCTAATATGACAGACAATAAGAAGGAAAGAAGTACACATGCAAAAATATTTAAAAATTCTTTTGAGCATCTTACACAAATATTTGAACTTATTTTTTTAAAATCAACACCATATTTGAACCTACTAAAGTAAAAGATAATAACAATAATTAATTGAAAAACATTTATAAAAAAATAAGACAATTATTATTAGAAAAACCCAAAATCAAGATCAAGATAATGCTTATTTTTTATTTTTTTAAATTTATTTATTTATTTATTTATTTATTTATTTATTTATTTATTTATTGCTCTGGTTTAATAGTCACAAGTTTTGAACCATAATTTAATTTAGGGGATCTGTAATTTGGAAACCCTCCCTCTCGCATTATCCCTCTTTCCTTTTTCGCTTGCACTGCCAATACCAATTTCAAGGGTTTCTTTCTACACTTGCTGCTCCACAAATCCAACCTCCAAATCAATCAGAAACCCTAGATTCATACTATCCATCAAAGCTAACAAGCAAGCAAGCAAGCGCCATAATCAGCAATTCCAGGTACTTATTTCCCCCCTCAATTTCCCACCTTTCGAACCATGTATGAAACTGGGTTCATCTGCGTGAAATCGAATAGTAAAACATTGCTTGTTCTATTTGAGATCACGAGTTGATTTTAGTAGTTACGAGTATTGGATGTTCGTGGGTTGCTGAAGTTTTTACCCAGTAGCCAGGATTTGTGGAGGATTTTTGTTTTTAGGGTTTGCGATGGGGAAGTAAACAATGTGCGAATTGCTTCAGTAATGCTTTAATAACTTAGGTTTTTGGGGATTCTGGAAATGGACAATAGTAGTTTGTTGACATGTTGTTTTGCCTTTGCATAATGTCATAGAATTTGGGTGGTTGTATTTTTCATGGGTCTGGGAAGTACCAACAGTTTGGGGTTCCTCTGTATGAATAGTGAAACATTGCTTGTTCTATTTGAGAGCACGAGTTGCTTGTATTAGTTACAGGAATTGGGTACTCATGGGTTGCTGAAGTTTTGACCTAGTAGCAAGAGTTTGAGGAGGATCTTTGTTTTTAGGGTTTGTGTTGGAGAATTGAAGAATGTATAGATTGCTTCACAACTTTTTTTGGGGATTCTGGCTATGGATGTCCGGAAACACTCTTTTGCTGATATGTAGTGTTGCCTTGAGGGTGATAAGGAAGTGGCGAATGAGGAGAGGGAGTGGAAAATGGGGTGAAGTTGAGTGGGTTTAGAAAAAGTTTCATTTAAGTCCAACTGCACAAAAGTCAAAAACCAATAAGCTTGAATGAGGGTAATTGTCAATTGTAATCAACAATTGGAAAATCGTCATCTTTCTTGAAAGTAATGCCGCCATTGTTGGAGGAAATTGAAGCTCTGCTTCGACTGTAGCAGTATTTCCATCAATTTATATACTCTTTCAGATTTTAATAAAAACACAGAAGAAAAAAAAAATCAGATTTTCATAGCAAGAAAAAAAATCAGATTTAAATAAAAACACAGCTGAAAAAGAAAAACAGATTTTAATAGCAAGAAAAAAAAAATCAGTTTTAAACAAAAACACAGCAGAAAAAAATAAATTTATAAAAATACAACAGAAAACAAAATTAGATTTTAATGGGTGGGTCATGGATGGGTCAGGGTCAGCTGGCCCATGACCCGACCCTACTCCTTGTCTCAAAAGTGTTGACCTGACCCTAGCCGTAAGAGTAAAGGGTCGGCCCTGACCCGACCCGACCCAACCCGGCCCGTTGCCCAGCTCTAGTAGCTGACTTTCTGTCAAGCAAAGAACCTGCACTGGTCTTCTTCTCAGGATGCACCAAACCTAAGGATTAAAACAACCACCTATGGACTATTGACCTCTGATAATCTCCTTGTTAGCTCTTTGTCATTGCAATCATTCACATGTTAAGGGACAGTAGTTGGCGCATAGTATTCTGTTTCATAAATGGATTATTGACCACCAAGCCACGACCAGGTGAATTTTATGTCCTCTCTTGGCCTCCTCAGCTCCTCTATTCTAATTATGGATGCACCAATCTAGCTTATAGGCTGGAATTTGAATGAATCTGGTTTCAAGTGGAAGATGTGTAATTTTCAATCTTAGTTGATTATAAATTCGATTCGATGCTTACTATTTATGTTTATTCAATCCGCATGTATGCATTTATGAGAGTTATGAGTCCACTTTGATCTGCAGGCACCTTTCCCAAACTCAAAATCCTTCAATATCCCCCAATAACGGTCGCACCGACACTCCAGTAGTCCCAGATATGGCAACGACAATAGCTCGGCGATCCGCGGTCACTGCTACTAGAATCAGCCACCTCCGGCAGTGCTCCTCCCTGAGCACGGCCACTACTAACGTGTCACACCACAAGGAGCACAGCCGGAACCATGTGTACCTAAAGCCAACCAACTTCATTGGATGCTGGGAGGCCCCAAAGGATCCCAAGGAAGCCCAAGCCAAGCTGGCTCTGCTCAGGCGAGAGTACGCCAAGCAGGTCAAAGACCTCCGCAAGCAGTACATCTACGAGATGGAGTTGCAGCGCCAGGAGCAGATGAGGAAGGATGAGGCTCGCAGGGAGGAGATTCTCCGGCAGAGGGAGGAGCGTAAGAAGTCCAAGGCTGCTGCTGCTAAGGCTCGTGCTGCTGAGCGCAAGGCTTTTGAAGATGAGTTCCGCCAAACTCTGGTAATATTTTTGCCTCTACGTATTTTTTCCTCTCTTCCTCAAAATCTGATGCTGCTTGGTTCTTGTTGGGGGGAAATTGTTTATTTTTTGATTGATCAATTGCCCTGCCTTATGGACTGTTTGGAATTAGCACCTGCATATGTGAAGAGGTTTATGGGACCCCAATTGTTTAATTACATGATATAACATTTCACAAAGATTGAACAAGTGCGTGTGGTGGACACCATTGCTGGATAGTATTGGCATTTATCGATTTTGGATTCAAGCCCCAAACATGTTTGTATGGAAAAGAGAACAGAACTTATGTCAAGACACTAAGATCATCTCCCCAAGAAGTCAAATCAGAAGCTCTATTTTGCAATTTCTGTTTCTGGGCCAAGGAGCTGTTTTTGGTTTTTAGAAAGTTAGGTGCTATTTCATGAGAACTACCCGCTATGCCTTGCCTAATGTCACTTTCATGTTGTTTAGGAGCTTGCTAGTAGCTTGACCAAACACACCCATAGTTAGAGGAAATAATTGGACCACCCCGAGATGTATTAATTGCATGCATGTCTGTCACTTGAAGATATTTGTTTGTATATCAAGACTATCAAGAGATATTGGTATGCTTAGGTTGACAAATTGTTGTGTTCGTCAATAATCTGATGTTCAATCCATCATGACATTAGGGGTACATTTGTTGGTTGGCTCTATTTGTTAGGTTGAATATTGGTGAGACTTGAAGTGCTTTATTAACGTAGTGCTGCATGTTTATGGTTAGTTGAACCAACGCTTTAAATCCTCGAGTTACCTTCATACTTCTAATGAAGCTTGGGATTGACCTAATGTGGAGTAGCTGAAAATCTTCCACACTTTAGTCATCAGCTGTTATTAGTTATCTGATTGCAGCTTTGGATTTGTGCAGATGAAAGAAAGAGAAGAGAAGCTTGAGTACTGGAGAAGCAGGCAAAGGGCAATCGAGGAGAAGAAAAACACTAAGAAAGAGAATATTCGTAACCAAAGTTCTGTGTGGATTGGCGAGGAGGAGTTAGAGAAGAAGATACTGGAAAAGGTTATTGATACCATCCCTCTCTAGATGATTATACGAGCAACCATGGGAAGTCGGAGTCTTCCAGAGGTGTTCAGCATCAAACAGTTTTTAGCAGCTCATTAGTTTCATGTAGATTTGTTTTGTGGTTGGTTGGAGCCACAAAGATAAGTTATCTTTTGAAATTCTGGTGACAATGGGGGAGGAGATCGAACCTAAGACTTAATGCACAGAGGACTTAACTAAGATAGCGATTGGTAGTTTTATGCGTAGAAGTTGATCAGTTGTGTTTTGGAATTTCTGGTGACATTGTATTTAGATCTCCTTGTTGCTGTCTCGATATGCATAAAAGTTATCTTGCACCGGTGCTTGAGGTTTGGCAATAAGTATTTTCCAGTTCTAGCTTGACAAGAGTGATTATGGTCCTATTCGGCACCAATGTTTCTATAACATTTAGTGTTTTGATTGATTTAAAACTTTATTATTTCGATTGTTACTATTTGGCGAATGAGCTTTTTGTAATAGTTTCTAGTATTTCAAAGAGCTTTGACAAGTAGTTTGTACAAAGTAAACTGATTGATGGCCAAAATGCCCTTACCTATCTATCAATTGTATTGGCTTAGACACCGTTAACTGCAATGCAAATTATCGCAACTTCATCAGAATCCCATCGCAACTTACCGCTACTCACCACAAATTACCATTACCTTTTTACTATTTCTTACGCAAATTATCGCAATCTATCGCAACTTATCGCACCGCAAATTAACCGCATAAAAGAACGGTGCCTAAATATGGAAAAGATGACAATTGCCTAACTGCTTGATCATTACGATGAAGATTAGCACACCAATTATGACGATGAGCAGAATGAATGAACTTTTTCCTAATTCAGTGAAATGATGATGACCACGGTAATAGTAGTAAAATGATAATCATGTCATTTTATGTCTATCAGCCAGGCTAATCATTAAATTTACCGGACATATTTTCTTTAAGATTTATTTGAATAGTTATCCACTAATTGTTAAACTAAAACAATTATCCGCTACGTAAATGTTATTTACACCGAAAATACTATACACTACCTCAAACACTAATTTTGCCAAGTGTTTAGTTTGAGGTGCAATATTGGATTCTTCAAGAGAGGGATTCTTCAAGAGAGAAAGAGATCAAGGGAGACAGTTAAATTTAAAGAGTGGAATTGCATATTTGCATGTAATTGATTTGGAGTGAGGAAAAAGAGATGAACAGGAGATTAACCAACAAATTCGATGACATGGTCAAAATACTTTAAAACTGTTTTCAAATGAATGGATGAGAGTTGCTTAAATCCAAGATTAATGGTGACAAATACACCAAGCTCCGCAAGTTACAGTTAACACTATCAAACAAATTTTTCTTTTATAACACCATCCAATTTGTTGTATAACCTCCCATTTATCATATTTCCCTCGCTCCAAATCAATTACATGCAAATATACACAGATATTGCCCCAAATTGGAAACTAAATATCCACGTATTTTTTTGAAATTAGCTATTTTTTGATGATGATATATCGACCTTTGGCGGTATTGGATTGTAATATACCGACCTTTATTATTGGACAACAATATCCCCGATCACCGTCCTTTGGCGGTATTGGATTTTAATATACCGACTTTTACTATTGGACAAAAATATTCCCGATCTTTATATTTAGGTGACATTATTATACCAACAATAACTAAGGGGGTGGCAAATCGGTCTCCATGCTGACGTGGGTGGCGGAGGGAAAAAGACCTACCCCAAACGAATAACCCAGTTAACCCCTCCGTTTTTCTCAATAGCCCACATTACAAGATATAGGTTGGTTGTGTACCACATCAGTACGATGACCGCTTCAGCACCCCCTTAATAACTGTACTAGGCCGATCTTTTTTTAACATGAGTTAGTGAGAAAAACAGAGGAATTAATGGGGCTACTGGCCAATGGCCAGTTATTTTCCCTCCTCCGACCACATCATCAACGGGGACTAATTCACCAGACACCACCTCTTATCAATTTTGGTATAATAATATCACTTAAGGCCCTGTTATTTTATACGGTTGGCAATCTGCAGTGCCACAACCCACCGCACTTTGCCAAAACCCACCACAACATACCAATCCACCCCAATTTACCACAACCCACTTCAAACAACTTTTTCAATTTACCACAATACAATATTTCAACTCACTTTTTCCAATTACTTTTTCACAATTACCAATACAATTTTTAAATTTATGAAAAAAACCCACCACAACTTACCAATAACCCACCCCAATTCCACCACACCACACCGCGCCATACCGCAACCAGCCATATAAAAGAACAGGGCCTAAGTATAAAGGTCAGAGATATTGTTGTCCAATAATAAATGTTGATATATTACAATCCAATACCCCCAAAGGTCGGTATATTGTCATCCAATATATATAATTAAAAATACTTTGAAAGATAATATTATTTCATGCACTCTTAAATCAATTACGGGCCTGTTCTTTTGTGCAGTTCCACACCGCACCTGCCACATTTTCCCACAAAGACCACAATCCTTTCATACCATATCATACCGGACTTTTCACAATATTACCATACTATGGGGGTGTTTGGTGTCTAGCTTTCTGAATAGCTTTTTGAAGAAAATAGGTTTTTTGGGGGTATTTTGTTGTTTGACCATTCAAAAAGACGATTTGGAGTGTTTGGCGAGTTGGCGGATTGAAGTGGCTTTTTACTGTTGGGAAAATGATGTTTGACCAGCTTGAATCTTCATCATCTTCACTTGGCTTGACTGTTTGATCTTCTTGCGGTATGTATGACAAGATGGAGATATGACTTAATAACCAAATGGTTAACTTGTTTGGATATTGCTAAGAGTCATGGACAAATACATTTTCCTTAAGAACTATTTGCTATACCATAAATATTTCGAGGGATAAAACTTAGCTCTTGTTGCACGCAAGACATAGGTTTCTCACTTGATTCTCTCAAGTATAGCTGCAGTCTATACTTGAGAGGATGTGACTATAGAATGAAAGAATTGATGCTTGTGATGCTCTCGAATGGCTTATAGGAGACTTCCACACCTAATCCAACCATAATTACAACCCTTAGTCAAAGGTATAATAAAGGTCTTTAATGATGGATTATGACCTTGACTTGGTCTACAAATATAGTTGTTGGAATACATATAATATCGGACTTAATATTAATATCATACACTTAATATATAAGATTATATAGCCGTTAGTCATTAAAACAGAATCTGGGTTCCAACACGGTCCGTGTTGGATCAACACGGTCCGTGTTGATGCAACACGACCCGTGTTGAGCCCATGATCGTTTTTCTTGCTTTCTAGATACCACACGAACCATGTTGGTCTCTTATGGACTCGTGTTAATCATATTCTTGATGTTTATCTTACATATGATTCTTATACTTGTTCCACACGATTCCTTATGTTATATAAAATTCTTATACTCTTGAAATAATTCCAACAATCCCCCGCCATTTCAAGAGTATGTAAAACCCTTGAAATGATCTTACTTAAGGAGTTAACGCACCCCCGCCATTTGAGATATACCTTAACTTGTAATCACCCGAGAAACCCACAACATATGTATAATGAAAAGTAGATTGCTCTTTGAACTTTTTACTTAGTATATACAAGCCAAAATTGAATCCAAATCACAAAGTAGACATGTCTTTGAACTTTGGATTTATATTGATCAACTATACTCATAATACACATACATTTGTTTTAAAATCTTAGTGCTAATACTTTGACACTATTATCCGGTCTTGTGTCCTTATCCTTAGTAAGTATTTCGGAACTTTAGCCCTAAGTTCCTTTCAGCGGCCACACATTACACTTACATAGGTAGTCTTTGGAATTTACCGCCCCTGTAATTAGGCTCCCCAAAGTCTATTAAGAGTGTCACCACTCAACCTCTTGTCATTACAGATATTAAGCATCACTTAACCTGAGATGTATAAAATCGATGCTTCCTACTACTTTAAACAACTCCGTACTCATTTGAACTTTTAGAAATTGGTGGTATTCCAATTCATAAAGTTGAGTCATTGTTGTGAAGTTGTAGATATTTAGGCTACTTAACCCATCTCTAACAACAAGGTCCACTAGATATATAATTATATCTTTACCATGGCCTTAATAAGAATATCCTCACCATAATATCCTCACCATAATATAATCAAATCTCATGCGTCGATTTTATTTGTTTTCACAATTATTAAATTTTGATCTTTAAATTGTGAAAATTATGTATAATTAATTAAACATTAAACTTTTCAAGGACTTGTTTGTTATGAACTATAATGGATACCAGATGAAAAGATTAAAAATTATGTATAATACCAGACTATTAAATAAATAAGACTTTTACAAAACTACCTAGAATTATGAAAACAGGGAACATTTCTACCTCCATATAATTTAAAATTTCAAAAATTCAAAAACCATAAGATTATTTCAAATTTATATTACTAGTCTGGTATTATACATAATTTTTAATCTTTTCATCTGGTATCCATCATAATTCATAGTTAACAAACAAGTCATTGAAAAACTTAAGTTTTAATTAATTATACATAATTTTCACAATTTAAAAATCAAAATTTAATATTTTTGAAAATAAATAAAATCGACGCATGAGATTTGATCAAGCCACATGTACGGTACACATCGCGGGAATTACTGTAATTGTCATAATTGCCAAAAGTTGGAAATCATTATACATGCTTACATGAATGTCAGGTGTCTTGAATAATATCATGATAAATGACCAATACAAAAGAAGGAACAATAAAATTAAATAAATTGATATTTTAATTATTTGAATTATAAAATTGATATATAAAATGGGACAAGCTAGAAAGTTAGTAATTTGTCAATTATTTAGGCACCAAGATAGTATTAACAATTACAATATTATATTTTTAAGATACTAATTTTTGTTATGAATCTAATGATAACTTGAGTAACCGATCATTGTATATATTGAGAACTTAATGATCAAACTTTAATCTAAAGTTTGATTGGACACAATTTTCAAGGCGACAAATAATATAAACAAAAACAGTATCTCCATGAATATGTCAAATAACAAATACCTCGATCCGCTAAGCTTTCCAACTTGAAGGTGGTGGGATCGAGTCCCACCACTTGCAAAGTTCCTTGTGTGGAATTCTGCAGGACTTTCAATCAGGCCTTGGGCCTGGGTTACCCCCTCCCCTTGACCCATTAAGCCCTACTAGGCACGCTATGATCGAGATAGGGGCCTAATAGGGTGAGTTGAACTTACCATGTAAAAAAAAAAGTAACAAATACCTCGATAGTAAAATCAGAGGTGATATTGATAAGGACACAAAATTCATTCCACGGTAGTGAAAACACATGATCAAATTGCAAGAAGAAGATGTTAATTTATGTAGTCCTATGCCGAGGGATTAATCAAGCAAAAGACAGAGCTAATTAAGACCCTGTTCAACAATAGCGTTTTCACTAGCGTTTAGTGTTTTGACTAATTCAAAACTCTATTATTTAAATTTTTAGTGTTCGATAACTTAATGTTTTATAATAGCTGATAGCGTTTTAACCAATT
Source organism: Portulaca oleracea (assembly GCA_029582165.1). NCBI lineage: Eukaryota > Viridiplantae > Streptophyta > Magnoliopsida > Caryophyllales > Portulacaceae > Portulaca > Portulaca oleracea. Next base: position 60,286,029 of record CM055868.1, on the reverse strand, counting down.
TTTTGTTGACATTACATGCATTAACGTCAAGAACCAAAATTAGCGTTTGAAGGAATTCATGACCAAAATACCCTTCGATCAATATTTTTTTCTCTGTCCAAGGCATTATTTATACTAGGGCTAAAGAAAATAATGATGATAAGCTGTGAATTTTTTTTCCAATTAATTAGTAGATCAACGCATATACTATTGGTATCTTTAATCTATTTATGATCCATTAATAGCTTTTATTTATATTTTGATAATATAGCAATATATAATTAACAATGATATGAGAGTGATGATGATGATAATGATAATAATAATAATAATAATAATAATAATAATAATAATAATAATAATAATAATAATAATAATAATAATGATGAATTTTCCGGTTGAATCTTGTCCTATTTCGACTCCTCATGTTTTGCCGCTGCAGTTTCATACTTCTGTTAGGGTTTACACTCATTTCTTTCTCTCCTTCTGCTAGGGTTTGCTTTCTCATCTCATTCAGTTTCAACCTGTTCGAGGCTACCACGCATCTGTTGCTACAAGTTCGGTAACCTTCTGTTAATATTGATATATGTTCAGTTACAACTGTAATTCTTAAGTTACATCCATTCATCAAGTGGGTAGATTCATCTCTGCTCTATAACTAAAATTCTTTTTCATCAAGTGTGTGTATAAATATCATAGCTTCTCTCCTTGCCGTATGGGTCTGAAGCATAGTTTAGCCGTATGTGATCCATAGCTAAACTTAACTGCCCACAAAAATGTATATAAATTTCATTGCTCCTTTTATTTGTTAATATAAATATAATATAGATGCTAAAATGTATATAAATATATAGATGCTAAGCTTAGTTGAGAGAATTCTCTCAACTAAGCTTTAGCATCTGTATATTTGTTTCTTCCAATTTACATATGGTCTGTTTTTAGTTTTAAAGGTGTAAATTATTTCATTGTAGCCAATTGAAGAATTTGTGGTGAGAAATTAATTGGAATCATCCTCAATTGTGAGTGGCATCTTGTCTTCTTGCGTCATCCTTTAAGTTGGTGGGCTTACCAATCAATTGTCAATCTTGCAAAATTGGCGTTTCAACAAACTCTTGAATTTGCACAGTAAATTTTCCATATTTTGAACTTGTTCTTTTTTCTATTTTCCATACACCTTTCTGTCATCTTGTATGTGTATTGAATTAAAAGAGGTATTTTTTTACCTTTTATCTGGGAAATCGAAATTGTTTAATGAGTAAACATTGTAAGGGGAAAAAATTTCAATTTTCTTGTGGATTGTGAATTATTAAATATTCATGTCTGTTTGCAGATTTTTTTTTTGAATATCTGTAGATTATGTTAGTTCTTTTGCAATTGGTGCATGTTGAATGTATATTCAAGACTTGGGTACTTTTGGATTGTGTGGCTTATGGATTATATCCTTATACTGTATTATCTTCCACTTGAAACCAGATTCATTCAAATTCCAGCCTATAAGCTAGATTGGTGCATCCATAATTAGAATAGAGGAGTTGAGGATGCCAAGAGAGGACATAAAATTCACCTGGTCGTGGCTTGGTGGTCAATAGTCCATTTATGAAACTGAATACTATGCGCCAACTACTGTCCCTTAACATGTGAATGATTGCAATGATAAAGAGCTAACAAGGAGATTATCAGAGGTCAATAGTCCATAGGTGGTTGTTTTAATCCTTAGGTTTGGTGCATCCTGAGAAGAAGACCGGTCACGAGTTCTTTGCTTGACAGAAAGTCACCTCTGATCTCGAATTTGTCACAAGGAGATTATCAGCGGATATCCTCAGACAAGGGCAATCATCTGTCCCTCTTTAAAGGGATTTGGCTGATTTTAAAGTACTATTCAGAACATGTTCATAGGTGTATCCGTATGCTTATTGTTTTAAGCGCATTGTGATTCATGGAGAAAAATCGTGTATAAGCTCATGAGACTAAAGACATGGGATTCAATCATGTAGCTTATTTTAGGTTCGTTTCGGGTAATGAGAGATGCATTTTGAGGATCATTTTTCCCTGTCTAATGGAAAACAAATAAAATTTCTTTAGCTACCATTTTGAAACTAGCCAACCATCCAGAATGAGAACAATAACCCAGTGTTCCTAGAAGAGGCAATGTCTAGAAGAGGGAAAAGTTCTGACAATAAACTTAGACTATGTACTATCTTAAAATCCTAAGGAATAAGACCCAATCATGAGAAGTCACACTGAGACATCCAAAAGATAAGAAGCAATAAAATTTATTATGTAAACACATCAGAGAACGTGATCTAGTCATACAAAGATGAAGGGATCACAGAGGACTGCCTTTACTCTTCGGATCATCCAACTTTTATACAGAAAAGGCATGTAGCTGCAAGGATTTAAAATGTGGATAAAGTTCCAATAACAGTTTTGGTTAGAGGACAGAAAACTAGTTCAAGCGCAGCAATATATTCCGTTGCACACGTATACACAAGTATATTTACTTATACTTGGTATCAACCGATGCCAAATAATCAATACTGAGGTAAAGAACCAAAACTACTCACAAAGTAACAAAGTCGAGCATATAAAACTTTAACCGCATGACATGTACGTATTATAAGTTACAATGTTCTAAGAGCTAGATTTTATGGAACCTCCCCCCCCCCCCTTTTTTTTTTCTCTCTTCCTCTCCCCAACACAACACACACACAACAAAAAGAAAAATCCCTTTTGTAAGTTGATTTCTTCTGATTCTCGGAAACCTCATAAGACGGGCTAAACATGGGCAGCTCATCATGCCCTGGAGCCTCTCAGACCCAACAAAAGATTATTCACAGCTAGAGCTGGGCAACGGGCCGGGTGCCTCATTCAAAAACTAGAAAGGGTCAGGCCGTTTCCGGGTCAGCACAATTAGGGCCAAACCCGGGTTGCTCGCGGGTCAATCTAGGGTCAGCAATTAGGGCTAAAACATAAAAAAAATTCGGGTCTCTCCCTAGTCCCTGCGTTATTTCAAGTCTCACCAGACTCGCCTTCTTTCTCTCTTCTCTCTCACCGTCGCCGGTCGTCGTCGACCCTGTCTTTTCTCGCCGTCGCCGGTGAATCGTTGCATTCAGGTACGCTCGTCTGTTGTCGCTGCACTTACTTCGATTTCAGCTTACTCCAAATCGAAATATATCAAAAATTGTTATTCTGCACTTACTTCGAATCTTCCTCAACATGGATCTTCGCAAATCTAAGCGGATTTTTGTTGGTATTCAAAGAGGATTTGATGAAGAATTCAACCAGGATGGGTATTCAAAGAGGTTTTGTGGGTATTCAATTTAGTGCTATTTGCTGGTTTTTTGTGGGTCTTCGTTTGACTTGATTTCAGAATTCATAATTATGAATGGCAGTGACTTAGTGAGCCAAAATTTGCTCTGCCAAAATTACAATAGCTAATTATTTGGTATTCAATTCAGTCAAAATTTACTCGTAAATGGCAGTGAGCTAGTGAGATAGTGACTCTTTGCCATCTAAAGTGCAGCAACTGTCAAGTGTCCAATAATGGCATATTGCATTGTATATGAATGGAGACTTGGAGAGGTCGTAAATGGGCGGGTCAGGGTCAGTTGGCCCATGACCCAACCCTACTCCTTGTCTCAAAAGTGTTAACCCGACCCTAGCTCATAAGAATAAAGGGTCGGCCCTGACCCGGCCCAACCCGGCCCATTGCCCAGCTCTAGTCACAAGCCGGCGGTATAAAAGTTGGTTAAGCATTTTTATATTTATTTCTTTCATTTCTTTCTGTAGCGAAGAAAATGTGCAGTAATATTTTTATGGGCAATAGGCTTGTTCTTTTCCCTGTTGCTTTTATATGGCTGGCTGCGGTGTGGTGCAGTGCGATGTGGTGAAATCGTGTTGAGTTGTAGTGAGTTTGGAAAAGTTGCGGTGAGTTGCGGCAAGTTGTAGTGGGTTTTGGGTTTAATAATTGTAAATGTGTTAGAAATATAAAATCCAAGGTTGTTAGAATCGAGATTTTAGTTAGGATCAATGAGCATGGTTAGGATCATAATCATAGAATCGGATCAAGGATCGTATGATTTTAGTACAATAGGAAAATATCAAAAAACACTCAATAATAGTTAAAATTTTAACAAATATTCACTTGTAATGAAACAATACATTAAATTGTGTTTTCAGTGCACAACATTAACAAAAACTTATATTGTTATGAAAAATTTTTGAAGATAATAATGTGCGCAAGCATTATTAACTGATGTAGGATCGAGAATCGAATTGTAAGATCACAGAATCGTATTGCAATTCTAATATATTATATTTAGGTTAAACTAGGATCGTAAGATCTAACTACTTTAAAATCCTAATAAGAGTTGGATCGATGGAAAAATCATAAACTCGTAAAATCATTTATTCGGATCGAGATTTTAATAACTATGGTAAAATCATAAAATCATAAACGTGTGGTGGAACTGTGTTAGAATTTGATCAAGTTCTTTTCCCTGTTCTTTTTAGCTTTGAAAGCCCAATTAGGCCCACCATTTTAATGGAACCCAATCACCGCTACCCAGTAGCTAGCCCGCGAACTCATAAATTCAGCCCAATAAGACATCTTCAAATGTAAAATCATATTGAGTTCGAGTTTAGGGTCAGAAACTCCGGTTGTTCGAAGACTGTGACAAATTTGAGTTCAGACATCTCCAGACAATGTCTAGACTCAAGCCCCAAATATTAATACAATGTCTAATAAATTCGAATGTCCTGACAATCCCATCGATCGACCATGATCAATCCATTACAAACAAAATTTGGACAATCAAACAATTTGGATCCGAGTACAGACATGACAAAGCACCTAAATTACAAATACAAAATCGGTTCCGGTCTAGTGACTTTGTCCGGATTGTCTCACCTCGAATTTTTGCCATCACTCAAAACTAACACTTTTCATTACATATCTACACCTTTCACATTCTGCTGCAGTTTTTGCTGCTTTTGGATTCTCATGGTTGTATCTTTTTGCCTCTGTTTTTGCGGTTCCTCTGCTGTTTTTGCTGTTTTGGAGGATACTTTGTAGCATCTTTGATGCTTTTGCCTGTTGGCTTCTAATGATAAAAAAAAAATCTACACCTTTCACATGCAACTTACATCGCCGTGGATCATCATAAAATAATTCTACAGCTAAAAGCCTTGTCAATCTCCAATCTAGTTCTCAATTCTCTTTCTCAGTGGTAATTTACGTGTTACGACGAAAAGGGGGAATATCTTCTCAGGAATAAATATCGATTGAAATGACACGATCCATTTAAATTAGGAACCGGTTTGTTGGGCCTCATTCGACTCATTTTTCCTGTTAGCAAGTATGCCGAGCTGGATGCTTACTGAGCCACCATTGGTGGTGTTAGAACCGGGTTGGGTGGAGCCATTGACAGCAGAACCCGGTTGCATGGAGACATTGGCGGCTACTCCTCTCAAACCCTTTTTCTTCTTTGCCATCTCCCGCCACCCCAAGATGCCCGCTTGCACGTGCTCGTCAAATATTACCTTCTTGAAAGTGCTTCCCATCTTCATGTCGGTCCGTGGGTCCCACGACAAAAATAAAAGGAAAGGACATTGTGAGCAGAGAACATGAAACCAGGACAAAACTACATCTAATGGTGTTTTTGGTTGGATTATTTCCCCGATCCAAATTGACAAAACTTCATATATTTGGAACTTCGAATGTTTGGTGATGTTGGACAAATTTTCCCAAGAAACTTTTGCCGAAATTCTACCAAACGCACCATAAAATTGAACATTGAGAAGGTACCTGTGTGACGATGGCATAAAGCGGTAGAGTGCTATAACTGCAGAGGACTTGGATGATAACCCTACAAAAGATGCGTAAATGGAGATTATGAGAACATAAGATCGAGCTATATGCAGCCTTGCCTCAACAAAGATGCTCAAAGACGAGAAAAACATAATGAGAGAGAGAGAGAGAGAGGGTTTTACCCTATGACGAGTCTCGGTACAATATACCGCACCTTGCCCATTATGCAAGAATCAAAGCCATATTGTACCTATTCACAATGCACAAACAAGGTTAAAGTCGTGCTCAAGTAGAAAGCAAGCGCGGTTACTTAAGTAAGAAGACGAAAAAGACGAGAAAAAGCAGGAAGAGAACTCACCCATATCCAAAAGAAGAAGGCTATCTCAAATGCATTTTGGAAGAGGATGAAATGGATCAAGAACAGCACAATCTGAGGCTTATTAAACCAGAAGTGTTCATCGGACGGCTTAACCACAAGATCTCCTTCGATGGCTACGTGCTTCTCGGCAACTTCGTGGGCGAGCTCGGTAATCACGTGCTCCAGTTTAGTTCCAACGGCAAGGAGAAGCTGCGGAAAGAAGAAAAGACAAACATAAATCCACAGCAAAACGATAAAGATATTCCATATCTCTGACTTTATGGGGTTAATAGACAAAGGGTTTCATGGGATGCTATATGCTCGGTTTAGATCACAAATTTGATGCATAAACAAAAGTGAAGGTGAAGAACTTACAATGAAAGGAATGAACGCAATCCAAAAGTATGTATGCCAACCTATAAACGAAAGAAACAAGCTTAAGATGACAAACCTTAAGATAGAAGGGATAATGACTATCATCGATATCTTGATTGAGTTTACACATACCACTAACATTCAGCAACAAGAAAATGATGACGAACGCCCAAAGATACCAGCTGCATCAAACAAACATACTATCTAAGTCTACAAATCCGTAAAATACTCCATATAGATTGCTTCTAGCAAGAAGTCTTACCTTATGCCGACGACATGCTTGAAATCATCTTCCAAAGCCCGAGTCATGTACTGGTGGAAGTTGAACTTGGGATTTCCTGGGCAATGAGTCTGAAGCAAAGTCACCCCGTAACTTTAAATTCAACATATGACGGACAACTCATAAAGTAGTAAGTAGTCGATGAGGAACGGACATGAAAACCATACCATAATGAAGCCCTTGCGCAGTGTCAAATAATCTGCTTTTGTAACTGCTGCATAAAGTTGCTTGAAAAACGAATGCTGCAGATAACCGAGAAACACCTCGTCATTTCATTACTCATCAAATAACTTCAATCAACTCTTATTTTGGGTCCAAATGATGTTCTAAGTTCAAACTAAGCATACTGAATTACTACATATGTTCTAAACGTAAATTGCTCTCAGGAGATTCCGCCTAAGGCAAAGTTGGTGCGGTTACAATCAAGACGAAGTAATCACTAATGACCATTATACCCAGTTTGGAATTGGATCTTCGCAATAGCGTAGAGATAACTCGAGATTCATGAGATGGTTTAACTGTAGACGCGCAGACAAACCTACCTAGACTTGATACAATACCGCCTGCCTTTCACAAGTCATAAACAAAAGGATACGAGCTTACCACCCATCCAAGTATAGTAGAACTTCCTCCAATGCCCATAAAATGATCCCGTATGAAATCATGCTCACGTACAGGGGTCACTTTAGGTCTTAGAGCTGCCAAACAAAGTCTAGGGTTAGCAACATAACCAAAAGAAGGAAAAGCATTTTAAGCGTGCATAAAGCAAACAAAAGGGCTAACACTGCCAAGTGCCAATGGAAGCTGAAAACATAAACTACAAGACGAGAACAGAAAATGATGCCCATTTTTGCTTAATGGTTACCTTGATCAGTATCGTAGTTTTCCTTTGCAATTTCATCTTCCCAATGCTTCCATTGCCGGATCTAAATGGATAACATATTAGCATATATGTAAAATGCAATAGTGCGAATAGCAGCGATGTCAGACGAGAATAGATACATACCCTCGCTCCTCCAAAGAGTATAGTCATGACACAAAACGTAACGTGAACAACGGCCAGGACAAAGATGAATATGTGCAGCTGATGAAGCGCTTCAACAGATAAGAAGGGTACTTGATTCTGCAAGAGAAAGGGATCATATATATAAAAGTGGAAAATAAAATAAACGAAGAAAGGTATAATCAACCAAATTTATAGCTATAGTAAATTCATCACAATGCCAACAAATAACCTATTTTAAATGTCATTATCTAGCAAGCAAATCAACAGTTTACACAAGCAGCCTAAAAGCATCAGTTACATAAAAGTCCTTAATTCTATATTTCTATACCATGTGTAGTTAGAATAAACAAATACTCTCATAAATCTTACGTAAAAACTATTTAAAAACAAAGACAGACGACAACGATTCATCCCAATCAATACAACAATACAAGAACATGGGATATCTATCATAAATCTTAGCATTTAGGGCCGGCTCAATCATGATCAATAAACAAGCACATACTAAGCATTATAAAAACAGCAAAGTTGACAACTTTATACACCTAAAGATCCAACATCCCAATTACAAAAATGTAAATTATAGGTCCCGCGTTACCTTCCGGGCACAATAACCAGTCTGAGACTCGGCCATTTCAGAAAGCAACCGCCGGAGTTTATGGCCATGTTCAACCACCGCTGGGCCACCACCAGCTTCCTCTTTCTCACTCAAACTACATGGAAGCATATGGGTGACCCATGTCTTTGGGACACATATCTTTGAGATTGCACCTTGTAGTACAGTCAGCATCAATGATATAAACCCTAAAAGCATTAACTCTGTCCCACATTTTATCACATAAAACACCAACAAAAGAAATCAGTCTTTCATCCACTTTGCAAAACCAACAAATGGAATAAGGAGGAAATTCAGCCAAAAGGGTAACTTCAGTATATCTAGAAAATCCAAACCCAGAAACTGAAAGATTAAAAGAAACCCCACAACCTGAAATTTCACACTAAATCAAAAACAACAGGCAAAGAAATCAACAAACTCACCTTCTTTAACCTTCTCCAATGCCTCAAATAGGGGTTTCTGGTTTTTCATCTTCAACAACTGAACACAAGCAAACCCACCACTCAAAATCAAAAATTTAACCAAAATGTCATCTGGGTAACACATCCAATTGCAGAAAACCAATCAAAATCACAAAAATCCCATCTGGGTATACATCCAAATGCAGAAAACCAACTTCAAATCCCAAAACTACGCCTGGGTGTGCATCAAAACCAACATAAAATCACAAAAATGTCATCTGAGTGTACATCCAAGTGCAGAAAACCAACTCAAAATCACAAAATGTCATCTGGGTATACAACCAAACACAGAAAACCAACTCGAAATCCCAAAACCTACACCAGGGTATGCATCAAAACCAACTTAAAATCACAAAAATGTCATCTGAGTGTACATCCAACTGTAAAAACCCACTTAAAATCGCAAAAACTTCATCTGGGTATCCATAAAAATGGGGTAAAAAGCAGTGAAAAGCACAAACAAACCTTGCCACCATAGTGAATGCATCGTTCAACAAGGAGAGAAATGGCGATGATGATGAAACAAACAACAGCAACAACCCAAGTTGGAGTGAACTCCAAACCCAATTCTTCTCCTCCTACACTCATTATCACTTACTCTCTGAATTTTCTTTCTCACTCCCAAATTGTTCTCTCTCGATTATATCGCTTTTTTCAGAGTGAGTGAATGAACTCTACTGTTCTCTACCGTGTCTCCCTCCCGCAATCTCGTGGTGTGTTTATGCCAAAATCAAATGGGAAATGAATTGGCGCAAGGTGGTTGCAATTTGCAAAGCAAGTAAGCAACCCAAACGCGGTTTAAACACGAAGGATTGTTGTTTTTGTTTTTGTTTTTTCTTCAAGTCGTTCATTGAATAGAATCAAAGTGGAGATTTTGAGGTTCAATTTTGAAGGGAGGTGAATCACATATAAAGGGGGGAAATGAAAAATATGTCATTTTTGTGATAAAAGTATAAAACCCATAAATAGGGATGGCAGTGGGGTGGAAAATTCCGTACCCGTCATGGCCCCACCCCAATGTGGGGTAAAATCGCCCCTATTTTGCCGCTCAAAAAAATTACCCGCCACAATCCCTGTCCATGGACTCTATTAAAATTTATAAATACTTTTCATACACTAAATTTATACTACATAATTTGGAGCAATTTGTAATTTTAATTAATCAAAAACTTTAATCGTATATAATAATTTATTTTCCTTGACTGTAATTCTTCACACTCACCCCCTACTTATCCTAATTTTAGTCTTACTCTCATCCCCATTGGAGCTCCCTAATATTGTTATTATAAACTCCCCCAAAATTTGACATGCTAATTTTGCTTATTTTTCTTAAAAAGTTCATCTGAAAAGACAATTAGATAGTGACAAATTAAGAGCCTTACCTACAATTGGAAAGCAAACTCTAGCTTAAGATTTTAATTTTTGATCATGGATTGGATGGTTATATATATATTAATGTGACCCATTTGAGTAATCTATAGTCCCCCCCCCCCCATTTTGCTGATTATATATATATTAGTTTCTCCCCAATTTACTAAAAGGGATATTTGATAACAATATACTGAACTTTGGGGGTATTGGATTGTAATATACCAACCTTTACTATTGGACAGCAATATCCTTGACCTTTATACTTAGGTGAAATTATTATACCAACCGTAACTAAGGGGGTGGAAATTGGTTAACTGGTCTCGATTCTGACGTGATAGGCAGAGGGAAAATAACCGGCCCCATGCCCAATAACCACGTTAACCCCTCCGTTTTTCTCACTAACCCACGTTTAAAAAAAAATCGGCCCTAACACAATGCCTAACGTGGTGGTGAACCGGTCTTCATACTGATGTGAAATACAACCAACCAATGTCTTGTGATGTGGGTTAGTGAGAAAAACTAAGGGGTTAATGAGGGTATTGGCTTGGGACAGTTTTTTTTCCCTCGCCAGCCATGTCAGCGCACATGGAGACCGGTTTACCATCTCCTTAGTTACTGTTAGTATAATAATGCCACATAGGTATAAAGGTCAAGGATATTGTTGTCTAACAGTAAAGGTTGGTATATTACAATCCAACACTCCCAAAGGTTGGTATATTATCATTCAAAAACCCTTACTAAAATGACAAATAAACAAGAACGAAAAAAGTAATAATTATTTATGCAAATAATAATGACAAATTAATGGAAAATTTTACAACCACCGTATCATCATTATTTATGTACATTTTTTTGCGCTTATCTTTTTCAAGATTAATTTGAATAATATATACCAGTAGAATCATACTAAATTCTTATTACTTCCAATATTCATAATTTACAATAACTTGACAACCAGCTGATGGTAGCTTTTATCTGTTAACTAGTAGTTGTTTGAATTAGCTAGTAGTTGTTTGAATTAGCTGATGGTAAGAAAAATGTTATGACTTCTTTAAGTAATTTTCTGAAAACTTACCTCAAAAAGCGGGTAGCCAAACACCCGCTAATCCTAACTTAGCTGATCAGCTCACACAACTGCATAAAAGATGTACTAATTTCATGCTAGATTATCTGTTATGGCATGCCAGATTACACTTCACATATTAGCTCAACAGCTGATACAGACAAGGTAGATGATCACAATTGCAAAACTCCTGCCTGTTTCATGGTATAAAACAAACAATTAGCCTTTCAATGGCAGTTTTGTATTCACCAATTCCGATCAACGAATTCGATAACCAACCTCTTTCAGGCCACAATTTTCTGGGGTATTTCCTTACAAAACAACACCCCCCCTAAACACAAAGATATAAAATTGCAATGTCACAAAAAATGAGTGTAATCCCATGTCCTCAGTCGATCGTCCTGCTCTTCTTCTTCTTGGGTTTCTTGCTTTTCTCTGATTTCTTCACTTTCTTGCCATCCTCAACGTCACCCGATTTTCTTTTCTTTCGGGATTTGACATGTTTATCTTTCTTACCAGATCTTTTATCGTCGCCACCATCATCATCACCATCACCATCGTCGTCGTTCAAGAGATGCTCGTACTCTTCGAGACTGGCAAAAGGAGATGCCGATGACTTCCTCTTCCCTTTCTTGACCACCGGTGCTTCATCATCATCATCATCAACACCTTCATCATCGTCATCGGCATCACCAATGCGAATGTCATCATCATCATCATCATCATCCCCACCATCACTTGCATCATCGTCGCTCATGTCAATATCATCAAAAGTAGGCACATCATCATCAACATCGGGCTCTCCACCATCCATCTCTGTCTCATTGTCGCTAACGTTGCCCACCAAATCATCATCATCCTCATTGGCAACCTTGTCGAGATCATCATAGTCATATTCACCATCGGACTCCAATGAAGGCTCCGTGGCATCCAGCACCTTGTCGATTTCTTCATTGTCACTATCGTCATCGCCACCGTACAACTCCTCGGCCTCCACCTCTTCGGCTGCCTTCTTCTTCTTCTTTTTCTTCTTCAGTTTCGTCGACGTCCCCATCTTGTTCACGTAGAACTTGTGGAATATGACATCCTCTGGCGGGACATCATCTTCGGCCAATGAAACAATTTCCGGCCCTATCAAGTGCTTGTTCATATCAAGCTGCCAAAAACGAACCACAATAACATCACATTAACTACCAAGCAATTAAGCGAGTCGCCAACTTTTAAGCACTGTGTCTATTACTATTACTATTACCTTCTTAGCAGGTTCGATTTGTGAACCACCATGCCAAGTGGTCTGCTTAGGTTTCTTTTCCATGAATTTGTCGAGAAAAGCCGTGAGAGAAAGATCGTTCAAGGGGTTGCCATTGTAGACAATGTTTGCTCCCGAAAGAAGAGTCCTAGCCATGGTTGACACAGACGGGTGAGCATGAGATGCTAGCACTGTCAGTTCCCACCAGCTCGTACGATCTGCATTGCTGTTCCAAAGACCGATTCTCATCAGCTAACTTTTCAGTTCTCACCCGAGGATCAATTTCATCGTAATCATTGATTTTGAGTCTAAGATAAGGAGCACAATATACCAGAAAGAAGGTTCCCGATGTCGTGGGTCGTAACCGCCAGGAAGTGACTGTTTCTTTGAGGCGTCATGGGGTTGAACTTGATCCTCGTTGTGGTCAGACAACTTAGTGGAGTTGGATTCCTGAGTTTTCACGGCGCTCTTCATGGGAAACAACTCCCCGTCTTCATCGGACTCGTCTTCGTCGTCAGAAGATGGCGAAGGGGCTTCCTCGTCTTCTGAAGAATCACCATCGGTGTTGTTAGTTGCGCCCTCGTCATTGCTTTGTAGAGTCTTAGCAGCATCAGCATCTGGTAGATTTTCGGTTTCATCAGGGACATCTTCGAAATGCTCCATATCCTCATCAACTGCCTCATTTTGTATGGCCGTATTCCTGCATAAATAAATGCATTTCATGGGTAAGGGTGGGTATGATTATGCGTATATGATCCTCAATGACATTGCAAAGGGGGGAGAATCTGATGCTAACCAAAGAGGAGGCCTCGCTTTAAGGATTTCAGAAAGGAGAAACAGACACCCACACGCATACTGAGGCGGCTGTTGAAGTATAACCTGAGGCAGAGTAGACTGACCGGTCAAACTTTCATCGCCTTCAAATTTAAGCATTCAATGTAAACAATAATGAACCTCTTCTTTTTAATTAGGTTACTGGAAACTGACCTGTAGCAGACGTTTGGCAAAGGCGGCTACACGCTTCAAGTTTACATCATTCTTCATAGCTCTTAGTAGTAATCCAATAAACATTTCTGCCTGTAGAAATGCATCCAAACATGAAATTCCTCCAGGATAGTACTAATTACGAACTTCAATGTACAGATAGTCTTAACTCTTCGAGGTTTGAGTTAGAAGGAAAAAAGAAATGTAATAATCGCTTACCTTAGAGGTGTTGAGAGCAGCTGGGAGTAGCAACTTTGCATACAAGGCACGGTAAAACCTATCGCTGACAACCTGGTTTCTTGATGAAATCTTATCTATAAGCATTAGAGCTTGAATGCCAACATTGAAGTTTTGGGAATGAGCCTGCATTCAACAGAAAATGTCCGAGTTTTTCAAAACATCAGGCAAATGGAACTACTTATCAACGGAGGCACTAAAAGTTGTAGAGTTGAAGGGGAAATCATCGACTTACAAGTTGGAAGAGCATCGGAGTGTGAACATCCACAACTTCATCAGACTCATCCGCCGACACAAAAGGAAATGCCCTGTTTACTCCCTGTCAAGAAGAATAGGAACTAATGCTCAATTTTGATGAGTTATAATGAAATGGCTAAAATATATATACAGAAGCTACTTCGATAGATTTTCCAAGAAAAGACAAGTGATGACTCTCACATCATCAGACCAGAAAGAGTGTATTTTGTATGGAGAAATAAGATGTGTGTGTGCCTCTACAAACAAAACAGACCAAATCCAAGTTCAAAATAATTTTTTCAGATAGGTTAATACTTACCGTCAGAAGAGCAGATAAAAGCCGAGAATCCAGTTCCACATGAGATTCGGACTCCTCTTGCGCTTTGTTGCCCTTAGCAGTGAATTTTTTACCCTCTTTGCCCTTCTCCTTTTCGCCACTGGCTGATGCAGAGATTAATACCTGAAATCGTAAGTGAAGATACAACATATTACTACTAGTTCAAGTTGCGTGAGAACTGCCAAGAATGAAAAGGCTACAACATTTGAAGGACAATCCCACTGACTGGAAATGAAGAAGCACAGTAAAGTGAAACCAACCACGGAAAACACAATAATACCTTAAATAGTGCAAAATAAACATCTACCAAACGTTTCGCCACCTTAGGCCCATCTCCCCTGTGACTCAACCGGATTTGGCTCAGAAAATTAACCTGCATTTATAAAATGGCAATAATGAGTTCGACATTTTTTGTAACACAGTAAATACACAGATTGAGCTGAACATAAGAATATGGATATAAGTTCTCCAGCCCAATGATAACAGCAGAAGAAAGTCTTACAGCATGATACTTAGCACGCAACCCCAAGTGCGGGCGGAAAAGAAACGTGTCCACTTCATCAATCACCACAATCTGAAATTGAAGGCAGAAAGGACATATTCAGATACATTATGCCAAGCATAATGCAAGAAAATAAATTAAACGACAGGAAAGTCAGTACAATATGATAAAAACAACTTTACCTTCATGTTCGGATGATCGGATAGAAGGTTAGTCAAGTAAAAGTCAGCATTTGAAGCGGCCTTGTTATCAGGATCTCCCAGCTGTATGAGTATGCCACAGCACAAGAAGCATGAGAAGCAGTATTTAATAATTTTTCTTGACTCTCAAATATAATCCAAGGGAGAACAACTTCGGCTAGTAACAAGCTGATGTGTAATTGTGCATTTGGCTTACCTTGTTGACCAATGCAGTCAGTAGCCTCCGCTCTTGCTCTGATTTACTTTTCAGAAGCGCATACATAATCTACATGTAATCAGAAAATAAGAAATAAATGTATAAAATAAGGCACTATTCGAAAATGACCAAATGCACGAAACAACAAATCGCAATCCCAACAAAACCTCATTCATTGTTCCAGGAAAAGAAAACATGGGGGAAGAAAAAATGGCAAAGATAAACCTTACTAACAACTTAAACTAAGCAATACGTACCTTCAATGCCTTGTCCTTAAGTATGCGTAACATGTCCTTTGATGCCTCCTCTAGAGCCCCGACAAAACGCTCATACCTGGTAGTAAATTCATGTACCAGAGTTCAAATACCGTAAACAGAAAGTGGTGAAGGCAGCAACGGGAGCACATATATGTGATACCCCAACTCTTTGTCCAGGATCACTTCACTCACCAAAGTGAGCTAGTGCTTACAATTAGAAGTTAGAACTGACATAAAACACTTTGCATTATCTTCCACAGGATAATAGTCATATTACCGAGACAAGAAACAACATACCTTGATCTCAAGCATTCTTCCCAGTACCAAAACAATAGGAGAGAGTACCCATCTTTGGTTTCAGGAAGCTGGTTTACTGGCCGCTGGAAGAGGGTCTTCAACTTACGATCAGGCAACAAGCTGCAACATAAAACGTATGAAATTGCAGCTGAGTTGAACATCTAATGCAGCAACTATGTCAAATATATAACCATGTCAGATTAGGAGGCTCAACAGAGTAAAAACAAAAGGCAAACCTTTGTATAAACAATTCTTTTAGAGCTTCAAAACCCGTAAGAGCATGACGCTTCCCAACCTTTGATGTGACCATCGCTGCAATGAAAAATCAAACCGTTACTACAAATTCCCATCTTGTGATCGTCAAAAAACCCACCTCATCCCTAACTGATATACACCAACCAATCAAACTTCAAATGAAGAAGCTATGCAGATTACATATATATTTCCAATAATACAATCTAAGTTGGATGTAATGGTTCCAATCGACCCAAGATTTAGGAATCGTTCACTACCTACTACTCCATGGAAAAGAAGTATTGGAGGTTAAACGAGGAATTTTACTTTAGTCCATTACAATCTAAGTTCAAAAAAACAAACTTTTCAACTATCCGGATTACATATATATTTCTAGTAAAACAATAGAAAGAAGATATTCAACAACTAGGGTCTACACTTGTCAATTCGGGTGGGTCAGGTCAGGTTCAGTATGCCGCGTATTCTGGGTTCGTTATATTTTAGGTTTGAAAAACCGGGTTGGGTGAGCTTTTGCCATGACTATCAACAACCCATCATACAATTGAGAAAACTCAAAAACGAAACCCAGAACTAGACTGAACAACCCAGAAAATTATCAACATCCCAAGAATCAAAATCCATTTGTGACACATATCAAACCTCTTCAATCCCAGAAACTTGAAACGAATGACCTAAAACCAATTCTGCTATGCCAACTTTCGAGCAGCAATAAGCAAGCATCTCGACCAATAAACCCAGAAATTGCACAAACCCATGAATTAAAAACTTACAGAGAAGAGCATCGAGAGCTCTCATATTGGCAATCGGATTATCCCCAATCAAAACCGAATACGCAGACACCTTATCAGCCGCAGTTCCAGACTTCTGCGTAGCAATAAGCATCTTAATATCACCACTTTGCCCCCTCGAAGATTCATAATCCATGGTATACTGCGCCAACAATCTCTCCCCCAACTGCTTCTTCTTCGCCACCAAACTCTTCCATTCCTCAGGATTTCCGATTTCCATCCTCTTCCTCTCTTTCCCCAACACCTTCTCCTCCAACTCCTCCATGTCCACAAACCATGACCCCAACGCACTGCCCTTCACCAATGGCAGCTTCGGGAGGTTCTTGAACTTGTCGAATGACCTAAAACTGTGACTGTCAGATTCGTCGTTGCTCTTGTTCAGGGTGGTGTTCGTTGGTTTGGGGTTTTGGGGGTTAGGGTTTTTGGTCTGCGAGGGTTTATGATCCGACGATTTTGCATTCTGGGGTTGTGATTTTGCATTCTGGGGTTGTGAATTTGCGTTCTGGGGTTTCTTCTTCTTTGGTCGGAAATCGGAGTCGTCAAAGCCGGAGGAGGGGAGAGATGATGCCAGGCCGAGGGAGGATGCGAATGATGCGACGTCGGATTGTATTTTCTCGATGTCTTCTGGTTTTGGTGGAGGGGGTTTCTTAGGTTTGGATTTCGTCGCCATGGCTAACGAAATGGTAGAGCTGAAGAAGTTTGGGAGAGGTTTAAGGAGATTAGGGTTTAAGGCTATTGTTCTTCAAATCTACATTTTCACTGCTACTGTATTGTTTAGTTTGTATTGCCTGTGCCGCGTACTGCTGGCTGTTGCAGCCAATTGCAATTAAGCGTTGTCCTTTAACATTTTTTTTTTTTGAATTTTTTTTTTTTTTTGTATTTCAGTTTTTGTATATCAATCATTTTTACTTTTTTTATATTTTTACTTTGTTTATATATTTTGGCAACGTTTGTTCCAAATTTTTTTAATTTTATTACTTTTATCACTTTAAAAAATTATATTAATTGTTCAAATTCTTAAAAAACTAATTTAAAAATTCTTTTAGTATCTATACTTTGCACCTTTTTGAGAGCATAAATATATATTATTATAAATATTTTAAAAATAAAATAACATAAAATATTATAGAGAAAACATTAAAAAATTTAACATTAATATAACTTGAATATCAATGGTTTACTAATTAGCAAATCATGATTACAATTTGAATAATCAATGACAATCTTTTTGACATAAAATTTATATGACACCTCAGAAAAAAAAAATAAAACGAATATAAAAAAAAATCATGTCACGCCAGTCATCCCTTTGAGGTCAATAACCCTTCTCATATCAACTCAAAATTGGATTATTCATGAACTTCTTTTCGCTTTAAAAGCCCAATCAAGCCCACTATTTTAATGGGCTGTCAAGGCCTAGCCCATCATAATTCTAATAGCTGTCAGCTATTAGTCTTTTCAATTAGATAGTAGTTGCTGGCTATTTAAATAAGTTTAATTTATCTATTTAGCTTACCTTTTCACAAGAAAATCATTTGGTATAATTGGTTATGTAAGAGAGAACTGATTCACATAATATTTTTGAAAATTGGTTTTTTCCTAGATTAAAAAAATTAGTATAAAAAATTATATATTAAACACTTCAAGTATCTTTTCAACCAAAATTAAACAAGCTAATGACATCTAAGAATTTTAGAGCCCAAAAAGTTGTTCAAGTACATTTTCACTTACACAAAGTTATCATCCCAAATTCAATAAGGAGATGCAATTACATATTGAAAACTCTACACATTTCGTTATGTCTCTTCTACACATTCTACATATCTACAGCTTTCATCGAGCACCACTACGTTTCTCAATTCTCAGAGGTGATTTACGATACAAAAGGGAAGATAGATCGATCTTCTCAGGAACGCATATCGATCCAATGAACCGATTCATTTAGATTAGGAACCGGATTGTTGGGCCTCATTCGACTCATTTTGCCTGTTGACAAGTCTTCCGAGCTGGATACTTACGGACCCACCATCGGAGGTGTTAGAACCCGCTTGGGTGGAGCCGTTGGCGGCTACTCTCAAAGCCTTCTTCTTCTTCACCTTCTCCCGCCACCCCAAGATGCCCGCTTGCACGTGCTCGTCGAATATTACTTTCTTGAAAGAGCTTCCCATCTTCATGTCGGTCCGCCCCATTAGAGGGAAACGCAAAAAGGAAAGGACATGGTGAGCCAAGAACATAAAACGGGACAAAATAACATTACCCAGTGTGGGTCCCGCTAATGCAGGACATGGGGAGATCCATTGTATGCAACCTTAAGACAACATACATAAACCAAGACAAACCTGCTATAATGGCGTGTTTGGTTGGATTATTATCCAAGCTGATCAAATTTTCCCATGTTTGGTTGTATTCAGTGGATGAGAAAATTTTGACATAATGACATAGGGTCCACTACATCACTCTCAAAATCTAAAATACTTTTCGCTATGAGGGGTATCGAAAATTTTTCATGAGATGTGTAATTCTTGGGATTCTACCAAACACACCCTAAAATTGAACAATGGGAAGGTACCTGTGTGACAATGGCATAAAGCGGTAGAGTGCTATAACTGCAGAGGACTTGGATGATAACCCTACAAAAGAGACATGGAGGGAAATGGAAATTACGAAAAGAACATAACATACATGTCAAAAAATGCTCAACAACAATAGCAATTTCGCCCAATCACCCAGTGTGGGTCCTGCTTTTGTGGGGTATGAAGAGATCGAGCTCTAGGCAGCCTTGTCTCGGGAAACATGCACGAAGACAAGAAAAACATGATGAAAGAGAGAGCGTACAAGTGTTTTTTCTTACCCTATGACGAGCCTTGGGACAATATACCGCACCTTGCCCATTATGCAAGAATCAAAGCCATATTGTACCTATTCATGATGCATAAACAAGGTCAAAGCCATGCTCTAGTAGAAAGCAAGTGCGGTTAAGTGAGAAGATGAAAAAGGCGAGAAAAAGCAAGAAGAGAACTCACCCATATCCAAAAGAAGAATGCTATCTCAAATGCATTTTGGAAGAGGATGAAATGAATCAGGAATAGCACAATTTGAGGCTTATTAAACCAAAAGTGTTCATCGGACGGCTTAACTACAAGCTCCCCTTCGATGGCTACGTGCTTCTCGGCAACTTCATGGGCAAGCTCGGCAATCACGTGCTCTAGTTTAGTTCCAACAGCAAGAAGAAGCTGGGGGATGAAAGATGAATATAAGTCGAAAGCAAAATGGTAAAAATATTTCATATTTGAACAATAAAATGAAGGAATAGGTGGCTAGCTAATTTGTCAATTATTTGGATAGTTGAAAAAGATTTATTTCTTCAACTTAGATTGTAATTTCCATAGGTTGTGGGAGATTTTGAAATATCGGGTAAAAGTGAAGAACTTACAATGAAAGGGATGAACGCAATCCAAAAGTACGTATGCCAACCTATAAAGGAAAGCAACAAGCTTGAGATAATAAACCTTAAGATAGAAGTGATAAACGACTATTATCGATAACTTGAGTGAGTCTACTACACATACCACTAACATTCAGCAACAAGAAAATGATGACGAACACCCAAAGATACCAGCTGCATCAAACAAACACAGTATCTAAGTCTACAAGTCCGTACGATATTCCATATAGATTGCTTCTAGCAAGGAGTCCTACCTTATGCCAACAACATGCTTGAAATCATCTTCCAAAGCTCGAATCATGTACTTGTGGAAGTTGAACTTGGGGTTTCCCTTGCAATGAGTCTGAAATAGATTCACAATTGAGTTTAAATTCAACATGCAATGGAATTGGATGGCCATTACTCATAGAGCAAAAGTCATACCATAATGAAGCCCATGCGCAGTGTTAAATAATCCGCTTTTGTCACTGCCGCATAAAGTTGCTTGAAAAACGAATGCTGAGGATAACCAAGAAATAGCTCGTCATTACATTACTCATCAAATAACTCCAACCAACTCATATTTTAGGTTCAAATGATGTTCCAAGTTCAAACTAAGCATACTGAATTCCTCCGCTTCTTTTCCATGGCGCTGTGGGTAACGAACGATTTCTAAATCTTGGGTCAATTGAAACCAGTCTTTCTAAATTGCAAAACTTAGGGGTTGCAAAATTTAGGGGTAAGACTGCTACATCCGACCCTTCGATACTCCACTTAGCGGGATTTTGGATTATTGGTTTTGGTTTGGTTCTAAACATAAAGGTCTCAGGATATTCCGCCTAGGGCAAAGGTGGTGTGGTTCAGATGCAAGCAATCTCATTTACAATCAAGACGAAGTAATCAGTAAAAGACGATTATACCCAGTTTGGAAGTTGAATCTTCGCAATAACGTATAGATAACTAGAGATTCATGACATAGGTTTACACCCTCAGATGAAAATAGGGAGACCATGAAAGTAGATTTCTGCAATCAACATAACTAAAAAGTAAACTATAGACACGCAGACAAACCTACCTAGGATCGATACAATACCACCTGCCTTTCACAAGTCGTAAACAAAAGGATATGAGCTTACCACCCAGCCAAGTATAGTAGAATTTCCTCCAATGCCCACAAAATGATCCCGTATGAATGCATGCTCGTGTACATGGGTCACTTTAGGTCTTAGAGCTGCCAAACAAGTCTAAGGTTAGCAACAAAACCAAAAGCCGAGAACCGAAAAATGATTTACATTTTTGCTTAATGGTTACTTACCTTGATCAGTATCGTAGTTTTCCTTTGCAATTTCATCTTCCCAACGCTTCCATTGCCGGATCTATACGGATAACATATTAGCACATATGCAAAGTTCAATAGTACGAATAGCAGTGACATCACGCAATAATAGATACATACCCTCGCTCCTCCAAAGAGGATAGTCAGGACACAAAAGGTAACGTGAACGACGGCCAGGACAAAGATGAATATGTGCAGATGATGAAGCGCTTCCACAGATAAGAAGGGTACTTTACCCTGCAAGAGAAAGGATCACAAATATAAGTGGAAAAGGGTATAAATGTAGAAAGGTATAATCAACCACAGTTATAGCTACACCCCGTTTGAATAAAGCGGGTTATGTATACTACACACAAACAAGCTCTTTCTGCAAAAAAGTGACAGTTTTAGTGTGACGGAGGGAGTGAGATGAAACGAGCATTATAGAAACTTATGTCGAAATTTATCTAAAGTTCTAACCCCAAACTTCAAGGGACCTCGACATTTTACCCTTAGCTTCTCAGCATCGATTAGTTGCGCATATAACATACCATCCATTTGCAAGACAAGCCAGTCAAACCTCTCTAATAATTCAGCAACCATATAATACAATCATAATTCCAAAAAGCCAAACACAATCAATTATTGTAAAACCTATTTAAAAACAAAGCCAGACAACAATTCATCCCAATCAATACAACAGTACAAGAACATGGACTATCTATCATAAATCATAGGATATATGGTCGGCTCAATCATGATCAATAAACAAGCAACATAATAAGTATTATAAAAACAGCAACGTTGACAACCTTATACACCTAAAGATCCAACACCGATATGAAACCGTACAAAAATGTAAATTATAGATCGCGTGTTACCTTCTGGGCACAATAATCACTCTGAGACACCGCCATTTCCGAAAGCAACCGCCTGAGTTTACCGGCATGTTCACCCACCGCTGGGCCGCCACCAGCTTCCTCTTTCTCACTCAGACTACATGGAAGCATATGGGTGACCCATGTCTTTGGAATACATATCTTTGAGATTGCACCTTGTAGTACAGTCAGCATCAATGATATAAACCCTAAAAGCATCAACTCTGTCCCACATTTTACCACATAAAACACCAACAAAAGAATCAGTGTTTGTTCGTGTTCCACCAATTTGCAAAACCCACAAATGGAATAAGGAGGAAATTCAGCCAAAAAGGTGCATCTATATCTTGGTTTCTCAACTCATCCTACAAGTCCAAACCCACAAATAGACAGATCTAGAAATCCTATAAGTCCTAACAGTTACTTTACCACCCATCTTTAAAACCCAGAAACTGAAAAGTTAGAAGAAACCCAACTACCTGAAATTTCACACTCATCGCAAACAACAGGCAAAGAAGAAAACAAACTTACCTTCTTTAACCTTCTCCAATGCCTCAAATAGGGGTTTCTGGTTTTTCTTCTTCAACAACTGAACACAAGAAAACCCAACACTCAAAATCAAAAATTTAACCAAAATGTCATCTGGGTATACAACCTATTGCAGAAACCAAACATAAGAACACAAAAATCCCATCTGGGTGTACATCCAAATGCAGAAAACCAACTTAAAATCCCAAAAACTACACCTGGGTATGCATCACAACCAACATAAAAACACAAAAATGTCATCTGAGTGCACATCCAAGTGCAGAAAACCAACTCAAAATCACAAAATCCCATCTGGGTATACATTCAAACACAGAAAACCAACTCAAAATCCCAAAAACTACACCTGGGTATGCATCAAAACCAACTTAAAATCACAAAAATGTCATCTGAGTGCACATCCAACTGTAAAAACCCACTTAATATCGCAAAAACTTCATCTGGGTATGGATAAAAATGGAGTAAAAACCAGTGAAAAGCACAAACAAACCTTTCCACCATAGTGAATGCATCGTTCAACAAGGAGAGAAATGGCGATGATGATGAAACAAACAACAGCAACAACCCAAGTTGGAGTGAACTCCAAACCTGCTTCTTCTCCTCCTCCTCCTCCACTCATTGTCAGTTACTATTTGAATTTTCAGACTGAAATTTCTCTCTTTCTCTCTTTTGTTGTTTTTTTCTGGGTGACTGAATGAGTTCTACTGTTGTCTTCCTTACAATCTCGAGTAGTATTTATGTCGAATGACAAATGAGAAATAAATTTGGTGCCGGGTGGTTGCAAAGCAAACCAAACGCGGTTTAAATCAAATGAAATAGGAAATAAATTGTTTGTTTTTTTTTTTTGTCTTTTCTTAGTTCTTTGAAAAGAATCATGGAGATTTTTGAGATTTCCAAATTCAATTTTGAAGGGAGGTGGATTATATAAAGTGGGAAAATTGTCATTTTTGTGATAAAACCCGAATAAATGTCGTTTTCAGTTTGCTTTACATAAATGATGACAGAGAGGATTTTGCAAATTGTTTTCTATAGATTCAGATATGATATACTATTTTGTATTTTTTTCTGTTTGTGAAATTATTTTTTTTCCTATGACGCGTACAATGCACTTATTAATTTACCACAAAAATTATTTTTAGGATTAAATAATAATTATTATTGGTCTCTACTTAATACTATCTCCGTCCCTAAATAATTGTCTATTTGATTAAATTTTGACCGTTGATTACTCACAAATTGCAATGAGTTAAAATATAAAATGATCATCATTAGAAAGATATAGTACTAAAAATTACATTAATATTAATTTTATACTGTAACTCATTATAATTTGTGAGTAATCAACGATCAAACTTTAATCAAATAGACAATTAATTATCTAGAGACGGAGGTAGTAATTGATATCGTTAAAAAAAGTTCCATTATCATTGTTCATATATCTTTGTAATATAATATGTTTTAATATTAAGTTGAACCAAAAGAACAAAATACTAATTAAAATATAATATAAATTTTTTGTATCACTAATTAGAGAAAAAATAAAATAAAATAGCATTATATATATTAAAAAAATATTCGAAACTATATTTGTTAAATAAAAATGTAGAAAATTTCCTCTCATAAAAAATGTCTTTAGGATTCTTATCAAACACTCTCTTAATATTCATTCCTATAATCCTATTCACATGTTCGTTAAAATATTATGTTCATATTGTCAGTTTATAGAAAAAGGAGAAAGCTATGAGATAAAATTAAGTTCATGGATCCAGTAGTAGCAAAAGTCATAGAAAAATAGTCACGTTTTTCTACTCATGTGGTGTTATTGTTTACAACATTACATGTTAAATTTTATTTGTGAAAAAATAAAATCATGTCAAAATCAATGTAATATTTGCAATTAACTACGTTTACACTCTATATTGCCTATCATTTTCAATCTTTTGTTGCCCTCGTTTTTTTATCTAAGATAGCGTTTGGTAGGAACTCCAGGAAAGTTTTTCTCAGGAAAAATTTTTCATTGGAAGGTTTCTATGGGAAAAATTTCCCTTAGCCCCCTAAGGAAAAATTTCCCTAAGAAAATGGAAAAAGTGGTGGGCCCATCGTGGAATTTTTCCCGATCTCAACCTACACCCAGACATGAGAAAAATAAATCAACCCGAGAAAATTGACCATTTTTCTGGGACTATTGACTAACCAAACGCACCCCCAACATTTTTTTTTTCGATCATTGCATCATAGGCCAATTCATTTAAGCTCTTTCAAAGGGGAAATAAAGGTCATAATTCATGCTCTATTGCATGCCTTTCAAAAACTTTTCACATCCACTAATAGGGTCGCGCACTTGTTAGCCCGGTTAGTGCAGAAACAAACTCAATTGTACTTGGTTAGACGCTTACCCGACCGAGGTTGCACGTTTGGTAATCTCGGAAGGGTCTTTCTCTTCGCCAGTTTAATAATAGTTTCAGCACGGGTTGCCTCAAAAAAAAAAAAAAAAACTTTTCACATCCACTAACTCATTTCCACTCTTTCACATTTCTACTCAATTTTCTACCAAAAAAAATAGAGAGAGAGAGAGATAACACTTCCTAATTATACAAGGAATTCGAAAGATAACTATCATCATAAACTAATGTTAAGTAGCACGGCATAATTGAAGAAACTTCTAATCACAATATAGTCATGGTTTTGTTTGGCAACTCGTTGATAGCTGTTAATTACTAGCTATTTAGATTAGTTGTTTAACTTTAATTGTTCGAGTTAACTGATTACGGAAAAAGTATTTGATAAAGTAGTTTTTTGTTTAAAAAAACTATTTCAAAAATTTTCATCAAGTAACATTTTGAAAACTAGCTTATGGAGTCTAAAAAGCTATTTACCAAATACGTCAAATAACATTTCAATCTTAATAAAACTAGCAATATCCAAAAAATTAAAAGTTACCCAAAAAGCTGGGTAGCAAAACACTGTCAATTGTTACATACGTAACCTTGTTAACAAATTCTCTGGTTTGACATTTTGATAAGGGAAATTTGATTTTAATAATACAAACTTTTGGTCATATAAGACTTAATAATACGAACTTTTGACTTAGTGATTAATAATACGAACTTTGACCCCTTGTTGCCCCCAATAGTACGCCACCGAGTTAAGTTGAACTTAAATCGGTGAAGGTCTGACGTGGCGGCGGAGGCACGCGCCTGATTGTTTTGACTTTGCCACGTCATCCACGTTGATTTAAAAAAATAATACGAACTTTTACCTATGTTGCTCTGAATAATACGAACTTTTACGTATGTTACTCTGAATAATACAATTTTTTTTCTCTCTAAAAATCACAGATCCTTTTTTTTTCTTCGTCTTTTTCAATCCTCACCCTCTCCATTCCCAGAAAGCCCACAAAAACCTCTCTCTCTCTCTCTCTCTCTCTCTCTCTCTCTCTCTCTTCCCTTCCTCTTCATCATCCCCACCTTTTTTTTCTCTCTTTAAAGGTATCACATTTCTCTTTTGCATCTTCATCTTTTTCAATCTTCCTCCTCTTCATCTCTTCATCATGAGCCACAGTTTGATGCTCAAACTCGTCAACATAGGTAAAAGTTCGTATTATTGGGGAGAGGGAGGATTGAAGAAGATGAAGAAGAAAAAATGGGATCTGAGATTTTTAGAGAGAGAAAAAAGTTCGTATTATTCAGAGCAACATAGGTAAAAGTTCATATTATTTAGAGCAACATAGGTAAAAATTCGTATTTTTTTTTAAATCAACGTGGATGATGTGGCAAAGTAAAAACAACCAGGCGCGTCTCCGCTGCCACGTCAGACCGCCACCGAGTTAAGTTCAACTTAACTCGGTGACGTACTATTGGGGGCAACAGGGAGTCAAAGTTCGTATTATTAATCACCAAATCAAAAGTTTGTATTATTAAGTCTCATATGGCCAAAAGTTCATATTATTAGAATCCAATTTCCCTTTTGATAATGAATGGCCACATTAGTCTTCTAATGTGAGGTCATATATTGAAGTTATTTTACTTAATCACAACATCCCATTTGCCATTGCATGTGATGGGTACTAAGAAGACAACAAGAGATGGGGTGTTATTAGGGTTAGGTATGAAACTCCTTAAACAAATAACATATTATTATTCCATCAAAATTTTAGGGGATTGTAGGATTATAAAACTATTAAACCTTTAGTTATCAGTTTTAGTTTTTGGTTAAGATGATTTTGTCATGGTGTTCGAGATAAAATTAAGTAGGATGTTTCAGGTTCAAATCTCAACATACCCCCCGCCCTTTTTGTGCAGAGTTAAGGAGGTCTTTGCAAACATCTATGTTTATCATTGAATTATGAACTATTAGTTTAAGTTTTTAGTTGAAATGGTTCAATAAGAACATGCAATGTGTACCGCTTCTTAATTAAGTCTCAGTTTTTTTTTACGATTTTATGTTATGAATGAAGTCACATTATATATATGTTAAAGAGTTAATTGACAAAAAAAAAGGAATATTGGATCCTAATATACTAACCTTTGGTGGTATTAGATCGATATATACCGACTTTTAAAATTAGACATCAATATATCTGACATTTATATTTAGGTGTTATTAATGTACTAAACTTGACATAAAATAGTCATTTTTCAGTACATTGATAACACCTAAATATAAAGGTATGGTAAATTGATGTCTAATTTTAAAGGTCGGTATATCACAATCTAATACCACCAAAGATTGATATATTACAATCCAATAAATAGGGTCCAATAGTCATGTTCTTTTATACCCGTTTTAGGTTTGAATAGTCAAAATAAAAAGTTATTTGGAAGGTAAAACCTGCATAACTGACCTACTCTGTAACGTTATATGGTTAAAAAAGAAATTTTACACCAAATCCATAGATATGGTATAAAAGTTATTTGTTTGTTTTATCATTGTGATTTATTGAGAAATTATCTTTTGAGTTTTGACATTGAAAAATTGATGGGATCACTTCGCAATTAAGTATTTGCATATTTGGTCAATTGTCTTTTTGTCTGTTATTCCAATAATCTTTCCACCAATTAGAATATTTGACAATTGTTTCATAATTTGTCATGGCTTTGGAGTAACACACGGCGCTAACACGGGGAGAAAGGGTTTGCTTACCAAACACCAATTTGCATGTAATGTTCCATATATGTTTGATTGATGCTTAGGTGCATTGGGTCTAGTCTAAGTCCCATTTATATTCATAAAATCTCCTCTATTTAAGTATGGATTTGTTGTTTTTAATTTATTATAGATAATTTATTATTATTGATCAATATTAATGAGTCTTGACTAGATTGTGACTAAGGCCATGTTCCTTTGTGTGCGTGTTACGTAAGATGTGGAAATGTTGCGGTGTGGTGAAATTGTGGAAAGTACGGTAAAGTGTAGAATGATATGATAAAATTTGTAGAAAGTGTCGTTGATGTGGTAGGTAAGGAGAGATAATGTGAAAACTGAGGAGAGACAAAAATGATGACACATATTGGTAATGATATTGAGTAGTATGGTGAATTGTGGTACCGCACAACATCACACCTTGTAAAGGAACATGACCTAAAAATATAAACTGAAAACATGTTTAACTGTTGACCAGAGTTGAGTGTTAATTATAAATACTTACAATGACTTAAAAAAAATTGTCCACTTAGAATGTCACGCCGGTAATGTTGAGTCTCCTTCCCTCACTAAAACTAGAACATCATAATTTTCATATCTTCCATGATCAATTTGCGTTTTGGGCCATCCTTATTCTCAATAACCCAAAATTTTATTGAGGAAGGAATTCACTAACCATAACCATAAATCCATATCAATAACCCAAGGCAGCTGAAAAGAATGAACCCAATGTGAGGTGGGCTTCTAAGATTACAACTAGCGGGCTAAATAAATACCAAGGAATTGTATATTGTATACTATACTGTCCATGAATTCTGGAGTCCACAAAAGGCCTAAAAATCATTTTCAATAATTTCATTAGCACACCATCATCCCAACCAATCAGAGTTGAGGACAGTCATTGTGGGTGGGGATTGGGGAAGAAGGGTTAGTCATCAGTCATCACTGGAAGGAACAGCAGCAACTGGTGTGTGTGAGTGGCTTTACCAACCAACAGCCTCATCTTCCTCATTCAACCAAAAGTATGAATAAATGATTGATTGATCTCTGCTTCTTTTAATTTCTGGCATTTTTTTGTGTTTTACAGATTTTAATTTCATCCAAAAGGGGTTTTCGTTATCTGGGTATTTGCTTTTGTGATTGCCCAGATGATGTATTGCTCTACTTTTTGTTTTATGATCCATCCTGTGTTGATGAAAATGCAATTATTCACAGTTAGGACACATAAACAACTGATTTGATTATCTGGGTATTTGGTCCTTTAATTGCCCAGATGCTCTATTACTCTATATTCTATTCTTTGTGTTTTGATTCATGATATGTTGATTGAATTGGTATCTTGATGTGTTAACGTTATGCAGGGTGTATAAAGTGGTGAAAGGAGCTGTCTTTATTTTGGGTTGAAGGGGAGAGAAAAGCAACAATGGAGGTAGGGTTTCTGGGTTTGGGTATAATGGGCAAAGCCATGGCAATGAACCTGCTCAAAAATGGCTTCAAGGTCACTGTCTGGAATAGGACTCTTTCCAAGGTATACATATATATGCTTATATAAACATACATCACTTTATACATCTCCATTGTTGTTGTTTCTGAAGTAGGTTGAGCACCATCACTGTTTCTTTGTTCTAGGGTTTTTTGGATCATAGTTGTTCTAAATATTTCCTAGAGTTCTACCTAACTTGATGGTTCTGTGGTTGGCACATAATAATTTTTCTGGTCATTTGATTTTACAAGTAATCCATTGGTTAGACTAAATGCAACATTTGCTGGTGCATCTTGATCTTTGGAACTTATAAGCACCAGTATTTCTGTACCCATTGGTATAATGTGATGCCATAACTAGTCGAGCTTCAAGTTTCGCCCTCGTTCTGTAAATCTAATACACATTGTTCGAAACCAGTGTGATGAACTCGTGGAACACGGGGCATCAGTTGGTGAAACACCAGCAGCTGTGGTAAAAAAGTGCAAGTATACAATCGCAATGCTGTCTGATCCTCCTGCTGCACTTTCGGTCAGTAAATGAAATTACCGCTATGTTTTCCACCCAACCTTGCAAAGTTTTCGTAAACTGATCCTACCCGCGTGGTTGCTTAGGTTGTGTTTGATAAAAATGGAGTTCTCGAGGCAATTGGCAGTGGGAAAGCTTACATTGACATGTCCACAGTTGATGCAGATACATCCACAAAGATCTGTGAGGTTTGAACTGCACATTAGAAATCGTACTTCAGAATCGTATTTCAGGACCTCCTATAGGTGATGCAAATTTACATGTTTTGCAGGGAGTTGCATCAAAAGGCGGGATTTTCCTCGAAGCTCCAGTTTCAGGAAGCAAAAAGCCTGCTGAAGACGGACAACTTATCATCCTTGCTGCAGGGGATAAGGTAACTTCAGATGGATATCTGCTTATTATTATGTAGATTTGTGTTCTGAAAATACCCATGTTTTTACCCGATTTGTTGATCATTGTGTATATGCTTATGATACAGGGACTCTATGATGAGGTTATTCCAATTTTCGACGTATTGGGAAAGAAGTCTTTCTTCTTGGGGCAAGTCGGAAACGGTGCAAAAATGAAGCTTGTAGTTAACATGATAATGGGCAGGTAAGTAACTCACCATCCCTAGTTGTTTTAGGTTTACGTCTTCAAAACTGGACTCAATTTGTTCATATTTCCGTGTGCTACAGCATGATGAACGCATTATCAGAAGGGTTGGAGTTGGCTGAGCAGAGTGCACTAGATCCTCACACTCTTCTTGATGTGTTGGTAATATATTATGTGAATGCTACTCAAGTACTGATATGTCAGCTTCATTTTGCTGATTTTCATGCTGAACTCTTGAAAATCTGAAAATGACCTTTCCCGATAGGACCTCGGAGCCATGGCTAACCCCATGTTCAAGATGAAGGGACCCTCGATGCTTAAAAGCAGTTACCCTCCTGCATTTCCTCTGAAGCATCAACAGAAGGATATGAGACTGGCTCTTGCCCTAGGGGATGAAAACGCCGTCTCAATGCCAGTTGCAGCTGCTTCCAACGAGGTAATCACCCTCCCCTTTGGTCTATAGCAATAGGTTTTTAAAATCTTGGGTTAAATGGAACCAATCTCTCTGAATTGCAAACTCTAGGAGTATTGGATTTGGATTGAATGGTTTTTGGATCGTAGGTCAATTGAAACCAGTCTCTCTAATTGCAAACTTTAAGAGTATTGGATTCGGATTGAATGGTTTTTAGATCTTGGGGTAAGCCGTTAGTCCTACAGAAGTGTTGAGGCCTGTCCTTACCCTGTCATATGGTGGGGTATCGGGGTATTGGATTTCGGTTTGTGTTGAAAAAACCAAAAACACATGCCTGAGCGGTTTTTAAATTTTGGGTCAGTTAGAACTAGTCTCTCTAAACTGCAAATTTTAAGGTAAGACTGCTTTATCATAGTTCAGACCCGTCCCCACTATACCTGGTGGCTGGACTTTGGGGTATTGCATTGGATTGAATGGTCTTCGAACTTTTTATATCAATTGGCACCAATCTCTCTGAATTGCAAAATTTAGGGGGCAAGACTGCTACGTCAATTCAGACTTGTTCATACCTCACTTGGAATTGGCATTGAAAACTCCGAAAGAACACACGTGGACAATTTCTGAATCTGCTGTCAACTGGAACCAATCTCTTTAAATTGCAAAATTTAGGGGCCAGACTGCTACACCGGAGTTCTAACCCATCCATACCGCGCATGTTGGCGGGATTTAGGGGGGTGTGGGATTCAGATTTGTGTTCCAAAGTCTCTAACACATACATTACTTGTGCCTTTTGTTGTAGGCATTCAAGAAGGCAAGAGGCATGGGGCTGGGAGACATGGACTTCTCAGCTGTGCATGAAGCTGTCAAGGTCCCTAAAAAGCCATGAATCCTCTGATATTTTCTCCAAATCAATTATTTCGTGCTCCTGAGACAAACCTCCAAATGCACCAAGTTTCGGGTTTACAACCTTTTTAATCATTGCAGCTACTCTGCAATTAGTTTGCTGCTAATTTGGCAAGGAACTCGACTGGGCAAGCTAGCTTAATCAGAAAATCTGAGCATTCACTATGTATGACAGAACTTTGTAGCTGTCTGGCTTAGTTTCTATGCTTCAATCGACGACATTTACTTCTCTAATTTTATGCGGTGATTTCTCTATTGGAGTTTCCTTGGTACATCAGAAATGCACAATCCCCATGCATTTGGAGCATGTGCTTCAAAATATTTGCAGTGAACAATCTTAATAATAAGAGTGAACCATCGTAATAACAAGTGTGAACAATCGTAATATAACTATTGAGTAAACAAGCTAACACATCTAACTTGTTCAAAAATCCCTACTTAACTTTTCCCGTCAACCCATTTGATTAAACATGTTGAAACAATCTGCACCCCAATGCGACTTAATACTGTGTTTGATTCAGATTATCGTGTCAGATCAGTTTTTTTACAAATTTAAACTAAGACACACAGAGACATGCAAGATTTTCGTTAATAGATCCAAAAAAATACACTCCGATGCTGAAACTGTCTAACAATATATCATTCTATGCAGTCATATTTGTTGCAATAAAACTGACAACGCAATATATATACAGAAACACACCTCGAAAAGGTAATCAGTATCAGTATTTCGCCAAACACCAATTCGATTCAAGGGGGGTCTGGGTTCTGAGAGTACATTAACAGCCTTTGCCATAAACATCTTCAGAATCTCGCCTTCCAACTTCCCCCGGGCTGTTGGAAGACTTACACTTCGCAAATGTGCCATGGAAACATCAGTTCAGTTCACTAACTTCAGTTCCAGTCACAAGAAAAACAACAAACTTCCAAATCCGAACAAAATAATACCGAAAAATAAAAACCCCTCAAAACCCCTCTTAGTTACACTGTACTGCCAACTCCAAACCGGGCACCCCCCCTTGAAAAAACGACCGAAGTTCAGCCCAGTTTTCCCTACATTGGCAGTTTGAATCCCGAAACTAGGGCAACCCCTCAACTTCTTCTCAACTCTAGAAAAAGATAGATGCTGTACAGATTGAATCATAGAGCTACTAGCAAAACAAAACAAAAACATACTACTAATCCTCAAAAATTCCGTCGAGGCTATCGTCCCTTCAGTGGTGGAAGCCATTGCTGTAGATGCCATTCGTGTGGTGAATGTGATCGCTGCTGTACACGCCATTCAGGGAACCGCCATTGCTGTGACCATTGCAATGTTCTGCGTGAATACTACCGTTGAGGGTACCATTTGTGTGTCCTTTGTGCACGACGCCATTGAGTGTTCCGTTAGCATGTCCTTTGTGCGTGCCATTTTCAAAGCCATACCTATTCTTGTCAACAAAGCCGTTTGCGTGGTGGCCATTAGCATGCTGTTCCTTGGTTTGGATATGATCCCGAGACGCTGCCCCATTCTCTAGAAATGCATCGAGTTGCCCGGTTGCTGCGGCTATCAGACCTGTGCGTTATCGCGCCAAAGAGGTTCAGAATGACCGAGATTTTGACCGAAATGAAGGTGAAACGAGAACGGTGTATGTCGAAGAGAAGTAGCAAAACATACCAACAAATAAAGCTGAAGGTGACCCGGGTCTGGACTTGTACTCGGGGTGAAACTGAGCTCCGATGAAGAAAGGATGATCAGGCAGCTCAATGATCTGTCAAATGTCAAAACCATCACACATCAGCGCTAACAAAATATATTTACCAAAGTAGAACAACAATAACTCCCAATAAGGGTCCCGCATAGATAATAGTTGAGACTGATTTCAAGAGACCCACAAATTTTATTTAAATCTTTTTGAGAACAATCTTTATATTTAGCAAGGTCTGACTCTGAATTCAGTGAATTGCTCTAACCTCCATTCGTTGCCCAGTTTCATCCCTTCCGGTGAATGACATGCCAGCACTCTCCAGTAGAGGAACCATATCAGGGTTAACCTCGTATCTGTGACGATGCCTCTCGTCAACAAAGCTTGAATTCCCATACCTAGAGATCAAGCAACAAGAAACCCATCAAGCTGCTGAATTACCGGACCAAAAAAAAGAGAAGAAAAGAAATCAATATCGCGTTTGTTTAGATAGATACTTACAATTTGGCACTCTTGCAGTCTTTCACTTGGAAATATGTCCTCCTTGAACCGAGACGCATGGTGCCTCCCATGTGGGTTTTTGATCCCTGTTATGAGAACAAAGCCATTGTCTCAATCCATCCAAGAAATAAAAAAGACACACAACACGCACACAATGAACCAACTCGGGGAGCTTTAAAACTCTTCACAAACCTCTGGCATGAAAATAACAAAAGGGCTCTTGGTATCCCGATCAAACTCGGTGCTGTTTGCATCTTTGAAACCGAGCTTAGAACGAGCAAACTCAATGACAGCAATCTGCATTCCTAGACAGATGCCGAGATACGGCACTTTGTTTACCCGGGCATAATTTGCTGCAAGAATTTTCCCTTCAACTCCCCTGTCACCAAATCCTCCAGGAACTAAAATCCCATCTGCACCCTGAAATTTAAACAAACCAACATACAAAATTTTAGAATTTTCGCAGCATATAACAAGCACATTCCTAGAAATCCACCGACTAAATGAGCAGTAAAACCACGAACCTTTATCAAATCCCATGCAGCTCTGTGGTTTTCGGGGTTCTGCAATAGCAAAAACCTTATTGTCAGCTTGTGTACAAACAAGCATGAAAAGTGACGTTGAAGTAGCAGTAAATACCTCTTCTTTCGTTGCATCTTCGAGATCACTTGCTGGAACCCAATCCACAATCAGTTTCCTACGACATGCAACAGAGCCGTGGAGAAGAGCCTGTTGAAGAAACATAAAAGTATTATTTCTTCAAACAACCACGAATATCCAAACTCAACAGAATGTGCAAACCAGTAGAGTCAAACATATGTCCAAAATGATGCATGCGTTCTACCGACTTACATGCTTCTATAACTAGCAAGAAACCAAACCAGTAGAACCGAACATATGTCCAAAATGAGGCGTGGAGTATCATATACAGATGCAATAAGATATTATCATATAAAATTTGGTTACCTTCAATACGGAGAGATAGGAATCCGAAAGCCCTGTGTATTTTCCCACCATGGCTATCCTCACCTGAAAATTCAGGACGGGAGGAAATAGCAAACATGTTTAGATTGAAGGCAAAATATATGTCAATGATAATAGCAGAAGATCAAAGGTGTTCGAATGCAGTTAACACAATAATTTTGGGAACCTACAGGCAGATGTAGTGTATCACAGAGTTCAGCTCTCTTAGTCCATTCTTCCAGCACAGGCGGTCTTGCAACACTGAATTTATAAAATTACAAGTGTCAAGCACAAGTCACGATCGAGAGAGCAAATGCTCGATCAAGGATTAGAGAGTTTAGACTAACCCAGAAAGGTTGAGGACTCTGAGTATTGCTTCGTGAGCATTCTGATCCTGATGAGGTAAAAGGGACGTCGAGGAATAAGTTATACGAATGAACACTTCAAATAGATGCTAACCACATAAAACCCTATTTCATAAAAATGAAACAAACCATGATCAAGTGCTTACCCTAAGAAGCAAAGGGATGTGCCAAATGTTAGGGACGTCATAGAGAGTGACGATATTCTCGCCCTGATCAACAACACAGTTAAATAAGATTAAAGAAGAAGAAGACCCAAATCCAAATCCTATACCCCTGAACTTTAAAAAGAAAAAATTTGAGAGAGACTGGTTCCAAAATAAATGATAGTTGTTATAGACATACCGGTACATGGCAAAATTGAGCAAGCTTAGCCTTCACATTTTCATCAAGAGGCTGCAGACCAGAATAAATTGAAGGGTTTAGCTTGATATATGATGTAAGATAGCTGGAGCATTAAGCAGATAGGAAAAACGGGAAGACATACCATAGTACTACGACAAGCCAAAATATCGGGAGTTAAACCCAGGCCTCGTAGTCCCCGAACACTATGCTGTGTTGGTTTTGTCTTCTGTTGATAGCAAAAACGGCCATGAAATTATCAA
Source organism: Portulaca oleracea (assembly GCA_029582165.1). NCBI lineage: Eukaryota > Viridiplantae > Streptophyta > Magnoliopsida > Caryophyllales > Portulacaceae > Portulaca > Portulaca oleracea. The sequence goes on along the minus strand of CM055868.1, from coordinate 60,249,834 downwards.
TTAACAACACATCCAAACCATATATATCGGGTACAACAACTCCCATTGCAAGTGCCGTTTTCGTGGGTCTGTGAGAGTGAGAGGATCCCTCTTCTCAAATGTAAGTAATCTTGCCTTGACAAACATCAATGTTTGTGAAGAGACTGATTCCATGAGACCCACGAAAATATTTTGAGAAAACAATTTGAATTTGAAAACCTTCACTAGAGTTGCTACTAGACGTCTTTTTGAGAAGAGGGTAATGGCCCCGTGACACAGAGCATACAAACATACAACGAGAAGAGCAAACAAAGATGGATAAGTTACCTGTTCCCCAACAACATTTAGAACAGGGACAAGGCTGACATGGATCAAACAGAAGTTCCCGGGACCTAGAACAAGGAAGAGTAAAAATCAGTTTTACCTTCAAACAAAAAATAGAAAAATCATTAAAAAAAAGAAGTCATTCATCCATCACAATGTTGCGAGGTTGACATACCTACACGGTACGAGAATTGTCCAAGAGCCTCAATGAAGGGCATGGACTCGATATCCCCTACATTAAGAAAACCAAATCATAAACCACTTATCCACACACGTAACGTTTCACCGATACAAAAGAACAACAAAAAACCAGATAAGATGACATACGTACCTATGGTGCCACCCAGTTCGATGACACAAACATTAGGCGGGCCCTCGAGGCCGTCCACTGCTGTATTCGCGACACGTTCTATCCAGTCTTGAATGGCATCAGTTATGTGTGGGACGACCTAGCAAAATTAAGGAAAGCAAATTCAGATATGAAGCTTCGATACGCAACAGTAACATGTGAAGCTAGAGGGCTGTATTAGGAAATTGAAAGTGACCTGGACAGTTTTACCCAAGTAGTCACCCCTTCTCTCCTTATCAAGGACAAACTGTCACACAAAACACAACACAAAAGGGGCAAAATAATCAACATCAGCTCAACTACATAATCAATATGCCTCAATGGTTTTGCTTCACTCTTAGGGTGGGTAGGCAGAGTAATATCTGTCACTTTGTCTTTTTTACCGTCGAGCATTTTTTACTGCGAATCCAATGGTAGTACTCACGTATGATAAGTCATTGTATATGTCGAGAAATTAACAGTCGAGTTTTGAGAGTGACAGACAATATGGGGCGGAAGTAGTAATAGATAAGGCGGTTTGACGGATAAGATAAGCTTGCCTGGTATATTTTCCCCGTTGTGATGTTATTATCACGCGTCAACTTGATGTCTAAGAATCTCTCATAGTTTCCAAGGTCAAGATCCACCTAAAATCGAATTAAACAAACGAACAAACCCATTTACTCAGTGCAAGCAAATGATGATTATCCACTCTAAATCTAACCACTAACTCAAGGCCATAATTAACAATGAAACAGACTATCCAAAAATCAACATTCACCACTGTCCTATCCATACAAAAGTCCATGAAGGAGACTACAGATAATGGTATATACCCACTACAATAGACTAAATTTGTGCCCAAGTTGGTAAAACAAACGACTCAGAAAGGACTCAGAAAGCGTTCCTGATAAGTACGGACCCACTTGAGTGTAGGCAAGAGCATGAGGAATCATTTTGCTCCTCAAATAAGAAAAGGCAACATTTGATTTCATTTCACCACCTAAAGTTTTCAGCTTTTATTTTCCTTTTGACCATGTAAAAGATATACACAAGAGGGAGAGGTCATTATTCTCCCAAAGAACAAGAATATCACCTCCACCTCCACCACCACTTCTCCACAACCCCCCCCCCCCCCCCCCACCCCCCTTCCAAAAAAAAAGAGAGGGAAAATCCCAACCCAAAAAGGGGATTACATTGTGTGAGTAAAAACCTTAAACAGACATAAAATGGTAAACATCATTTTCTAAGCAACTTGTCCATTCCACCACACTACCACCAAGGAAAAACAAACAAACAAAATCAAATCCAACAGTAAAAGATAAATACAGTCAACATCAACAAACTACAAGACCTAAATAAAATAACCCTAAACTGTAAATGGGGTACATACATCTGATTTAGGTTTTAATAAACAAAAACAAAACAAGGGTTTTGAAAGTGGTATTCACCTCGCCGCCATCATCCAAAACAAACACTTCCCCATGCTCAAAGGGTGACATAGTTCCTGCATCTGTGTTCAAGTAGGGATCTGTGAAACCCCCCAAAAACACACACAAAAACACATGAGAAAACTTGCTCCAAATCCCAAAAAGAAAAGAAAAGACCCATCATTTCTTCAGTTCTTCAGGTTCATGGTGTATTCAGAAACTAAAAATGACTCGAACTTTTTCTGGGTTTTGTTCATGTTATGTAATAGTGCAATGTGAAATCAAAATCCACAACAAAAGTCACCCAAATGTGGACAGTTATCAGAATCTTGGCATCATCATCAACCAACCAAGAAACCCTAGAAATGGAAATGGAGGAGCTATTTTTAAGAAGACCCAAATTACAAAAATGCAAACATACAACAACAACCATGAATAAGATACCTATTTTAATGGAGGTAACACGAAGACCACAAGCCTTAAGAAGCACACCAATACTGCTCGCCGTCACTCCTTTGCCCAAACCACTCACAACCCCACCAGTAACAAGCACGTACTTCATGATTCTTCTTCGATGAAATAAATCACAACTTTTTTGTTCTGTGATTTTCGACAAAAAAAACCCCACGTAAAATCGATCGGGGGAAAAAACCCTGAACAAATTGAGGAAGAATCAGAGAGACCCAGATAGAAAATCGAAAAGGGTTTGCGATGGATGGGAAAGTTTGGAACAGAAAAGAGGCAGAGAAGGGGGAGGGGGGGGGGGGAAATCACAATTTGGGAGATCTTTGGCGGCCCATTCTTCCTTATAAATACAATTTTTTCTCCCTGTTTGTTTTTTTCTTTATAGTTTTTTTTTTTTTTTTTTTTGCCTTATGGGAATTCCTCTGTTTTTGTTTTTTTTTTTTTGGTTAGGCAAAACCCTAGGGATGGTTAGTTGACACTTGAGAAACACCCTCTTTCTTTCTCTTTTTTTTTTTAATTTTTTTACTATCTCTGGGTCATATTATTTATCATCTTTTTATGCAGTAAAATTTATAAAATTACTATCATTAAATTATTTACGAAAAATAATATCATAAAAATATAATATTATAATTATTAATAAAATATTATATTAAAAAATATCAATCAAATAATAGCATTAAAGACAATGACAGTCAACAAAATGACAAATAATATGGAATATAGAGAATTATTTATTTTTGTGTAGATAAATGTAAAGGTGTAAATCCCTATTTCAGTATTTCCCAAGAACTCCAATAGATTTCCAATCTTTTAAAATAAAAAATTAAAAAATCCCCAAAGGATTGCGGTGGTATTACCATTTTGTCCTTGTGGAGGTTGGTTCCTTGGCTTGCCTTGCCTCCTTGAGATGTAACAAGATGATTTCTTGTAATTTCTTTGATGGAGACCTTGGGAAACAAAAGAAATGTGTATATGTGTCTAGCACTCTAGCTTTGGCCAATTATAATAAATAAAAAACATTACTCAAAATGAAAACATGTTGATAAATATAGCTTTATATCATAAAATTAAGGTAATGTTATTTGATAAGATTGAAAAAACGACAATAATAAAGAGTTTATTTTAAAATATAAATAAATATTGTGCAATTTTTTAGTGTTTATAGCTAATTTGATTATGTTGGTTTTTTTTTATTATGTTGTCTATGCACCAAGTTGCTCAATACTTGTTTGACACTTAAATCTTAAACGATAGAACTATTTCACTTTGGTAGTATGCGTCGATACATGTACACAACTATAATTGTTAACTCATATTCTATGTGACCTTCTCTTTTATCTCACTTTTTTTATGGTAACGACGGAGAATTATATCGAAATTGCGTCAAAATTACAAGCGTTTTCATCAATAAGATGTAAGATATCTCGGGGGCCCTCTCCCACCCAAGATCGCACTTTGAAATCAATATGTTGGAGATGGGCAAGCATGTGTGCTACTCTATTCCCCGATCTTCTAACATGACTAAAAATGCAGCTATCGAAAACATAAATTAGCTCAAGAATACTAGAAGTAAAATAATACTTATTACAAGATGAGTGGGTGGTAATCTTAGTGAATCTCAAGTAATTTTTGGAAAGAACGTGGACATAAATGAAGAGAGGAAATTGTGATTATTCTTGATATAATTAAGAAGTGTTGGCAAAAAAAAAAAGGGTTTTGGATGTTAATAGACTAAATTTTTGGGGTGTTGAACAATAATACACCGAACTTTAACCTTGGACAATAATACACTGTACTTTGTGGGGGTTGAAAAATAATGCACCCAAAACTATTCCGGCAGTGCCTAACTCGGTGACAATCATACTTAGCAGGTAGAGGAGATGAATTGGCACAAAAATATTTAAATTTATGGCATGTCGGCTAATCCATATATAAGCAAAGGGGATCAACTTTGAAAGGAGTAAAAAAAAAACATAAAATCATGCACATTTGGTTAAACGTGTTTTCGCTGAGAGATTGTTGTTGTAGTTGTATAAAACCACATTTGCTTATGTAGATTAGCTGACATGTCATAAATTTAGATATTATTTAATCAATTTATCTTTTCGGCCCGCCCCTTAAGAATGCCACCAAGTCAGCCACCATTGAAATTGTTTCGGATGCATTATTGTCAAACACCCCTCAAAGTTCAGTGCATTAATTATCGTCCAAAGTCAAAGTCCAGTATATTATTGTCCAATAACTCAAAAGTTACGTTCAGTATATTAGCATCCAAAAATCCATTTTTAAAATAGTTTTTACAATGGATAGGTTATTTCTTGTAAGCTATATAATTTATTCATAGAATTTTTCTTTAGGAAAAGAAAATATATATATGTTCAACAAATGATGGATCAATTATACAAAGGAACATAAGATTTGGACGTGTAATTAGAATTTACAAAAATTTTCCGATTAACATACTCACACATCATCAATATTTACAATTAATCCACTTTAAATATTTTTTAAAAAAGAATATGATCCATTTAGACCAACCTTGACCAAAACTTGTTTAAATTCATTGAAAATTCTCACCAACCCTCAAACACAAAGATACGTATGTCTAATCACTGATGACTGTAGTACTATTTGTTATTTCTTTTTTTTTCTGTGTACATTTAATAGCACAATCTCACCAACTTTTATATCCGAATAATTCACATTTAAACTTCCAAAAGTTTTTATCAAATTAACTTTATAATTGACAAGACCCTGTTTGGCAATCAATTGATAACTGGTAGCCGTTAGCTGTTAGCTGATATCTGTTTGGATTAGCTGTTTGAGTTAGCTGATTGTAAGAAAAGTGTTTAGTAAAGTATCTTTTCATAAAAAAACTACATCAAAAAACTTTATCAACTAGCTTTTTGAAAACTAGTTTATTGAGTCCAAAAAACTAATATAAAAAGTTACTTACCAAATACCTCAAATAACTTTTTCACCTTGGTCAAAAGGCTAAAAACTATTTTAAAAAAAACTAAAAGCTACCCAAAAAATTGAGCTGCCAAATAGGCAAACACCCCAATTCATAGATATATAACATCAGCATTCAGGAGTATACCAAAAAACTAGCTTGTATAATGGTCTCATTTGATTCACTTTTAAATAGATTTTGGACATTAATATACTGTGTTTTATGGGCATCAAATAATAATGCGCTGATTTTTTTTTTCCGACAATCATATACTGTACTTTGGGGGGTGTTAGACATTAATGCACTTGAAATGAATTTGATGGCAATAGACACGGTGGTGGTATGATCCTATGTGATATAAAAATTTAAATTATCGACTAAATTAATGTTATGTTAGCAAATGTAAATGGATTTTATTTTATTTTTTTAAATAACACCTTATTACTCTATATTTTTCCTAACCTAACGATGCAATTTTCTTTAAAAATAAAATAGAGTTTATCTTTAGTTACTTGGCTTTGATGGCATGACATTAATTTTATAAAGATTTTATTTTTTTTGTTTCTCGGCTTGCTACTTAAGACCTCCACCAAGTTCCTCATCACTAGAATTGTTTCAAATACATTATTGTCTAATACCTCTCAAAGTACAGTATATAATTGTTCAATAAAAAAATTAATACTCGATGTATTAATGTCCAACACCTCAAAGTACAATATATTAGTATCCAAAGACCCAAATTCAAAACTTGATTAGCTTGAGGTGACTTTTTACCAAAGTGTTCATTAATATTTATCATCATGTTTTTTAATCAATACATATTTTCTAGGTCCAAAGAATGACTTCAAAATATATGAATTTTCATATTACATATTAAAAAAAATTAGAGTTGAGTACATAAAAACATTAGAATATCATTTTTTTTGGTGGAGTCATTCAAATGTCATTATGATCTAGCTTGTTAATCATGACACCATTTTATTGGGATAAACTTAATATGAAAATATTTACAAGGAATATAAACTTTTATGATATATCTGTGTCTCTATTTATCTATTCACTTGATTAATTTTTCTGTCCCTAATTATATCTTATTGTACATCTTTAAGGTAATTTTTATTAATTTTACATCTATATTCTTCATCCCTCATAATTAATATTTAGTAATTTAAGTAATTTTATAATTTTCTTTCCTTATTTTATTAATTATATTAGTCTCTCCCAAATCTTGAGACAATCATCCTAAACCTCCTCCTCCTTTTTTAATTTATTTTTGCGACAGCTATTTTTGTCCTCTTAGATTGCGAAAAGGAAACGAAAAAACACATACAATCAACGAATTTATTATTTATCCATCGTTCTTTTTTATCTGTCATTCACATGAGGTCCATCTTTGATAATATGACCAAATATGTTATGAAAATCAATCCATTTCTTTCAAAATAAAAATAAATTAAATAAAAATCACCTAAACTAACACAAGTAAACGATAACCTTAATTATTAAAAAGAAACAAAGTCTAAAGTCTTTATTAAATTTTGTTTTCTTTTCTCGTAAAACACAAGTCCAAATCTTTGACTAAGATATTAAAACCGACAGATATATATCAAATGATTAATATTGACTAACTACTACTACAAAGAAAACAATAATTAAAAGGCAAAATAATTACTGTAGTATGCATGTAAAGCAAATTACTTGATTATGTATGCATGAAACGTATAAATACAGACAATATAATGTTGATTGTTAGCTACTCAAAATTTAAATCAGATCTACCAGCCATATTGTATAGTGCAAATTAAATATAAAAATAAACTCTTGTAGTTCCATTTTATTTTTTTTAATAATTTGGATTGATTGTCAATAAAATTAAAGTATTAAACTATATATCTCGATAATTTTAGATAGTTTCCTTTCGTTAAAGTTTCAGGGAAAAAAGGATGAGAGGAATTATTACTACCATAATGCATCTACCATAATTTACCATATTAATAAAAAAAACCATCACATATTACTGTATTATACCACAACTTAGTGAATTTACCACAATAATCATAATTTTCTCTCTCCTTGCTTTTCTTATTACTTTTCACTTTTTCCTCTCCTCACTTTGTTACACAACCATTCTTACCATAAATTTTACCACAAAACATATCACTTTACTGTATTATATCATACCACACTATCCACATTTTTTACCATATCATATCATTGCTGCACTTTACACACGGCAAAAAAGAAAATATTCTAAAGTGATAATAAGCTATATTATTGTATTGTTCTTTTATTTTTTTTATATTACAATATAGGTGATTAATTTTATAGTTTTTACTGCATATTAATATCCTTGTTTTTTTTTACATATGATGTTTAGGAATATGCGCGGAAAATCAATATTTAAAAAATATGAGTAATTAATAAAAAATGTTTAAATGACATTTTAAAATTATCCTAAATCATTAACAATAAATAGGAAAAATAATTAACATATATCATTAATATTATAAAGTAACAGATATTCCCTCTGTCTCAAATTAATTGACACTTTGACTAAATTTTGACTGTTAATTATCCACAAGTTACAATGAGTTACACTATAAAATTACCGTTATTAGAAAGATACTTTACTCAAAATTATACTGGAGGTAATTTCATATTGCAGCTCATTGTAATTTATAAATAATTAATGGTTAAAATTTAATCAAAGTGTCAACTAATTTGGTATGAAGAGAGTAATATAAAATTAAAAAAGAATAAGGGAGTAGTTTAACTAGGAAATGGTTTGGTGGCCCATTGAATTATGAATATTTTTCATGAAATATATGGTCTCACATGGGAGTGCACATGGGGCACTGGTCCTGTTATTTTCCTGTCTAGGGTTTTTATTACTCCAACACATTCATGCATGGACTCTACTAAAATTAAATATTTGGAACTATCAAAAAAAAAAAACCCTTTAGGAAAAGAAAGAACGGCGAAATTACTCCCTCCGTTTCATATTAATTGACATCTTTGAAAATTATGCAGTTAAATTTTAAAAATTTTGACCATAAATTTCTCAATATATACGATGAGTTGCTATATAAAATTACTACCATTAGATTCGTAACGAAAAATACTATCATAAAAGTATAATATTGCAATTGTTAATAACATACTCCCCCCATTCCATATTAATTGACACTTTAACTAACTTTTTTTGTTCCAAAATAATTGTCAATTTTCATTTTCCAATACCTAATTTAATTATTTTGGTTTTAGTAATTATGTTAACTTTTTACTTTTTCATTCAATTAAAAACTACTCATACTCACATTCTCTACTACCTAGACCTTGATATGCAAAACAAATCTTGGAAAATAGTATTATTTAATTGTTTGGGTAGTTTATTTAGTTAAAACCTCGGTAAGTGAGAAATTGTGAAATATGTCAATTAATATGGAATGGAGGGAGTAATACGTAAAGAACTATCCATCAAAGAGTGATATTGGAGATCGTGAAAGTCAAAATTATGACTATTAATATGAAACGGAAGGAATAGAAAATTTGGACATCATTATTTATGTTCAATGCATAAGTTTTATCTTTTAGCCTAGCCCTGATTTTAGGGCACTCTTAACCTAGTCCTAGTCTATAGTCAATCAAGTCAATATATCTCCATGTTCCAAGTATATGTTGCTCTTTACCCCTTTTTTTATAATAATTATTCCCTCCCTCCATATTAATTGTCACTTATATTAGATTTTTTATTTCAAAGTAATTGTCAATTTTCATTTCTAAATAGTACCTAATTGAATTATTTTAACTTTGATAATTATTATAACTTTTTATTTTTTCAATCAATAAACTACTTCTACTCATACTATCTCACTACTCACACCTTGGTATGTGGAAAAACACCTTGAAAATAGTGTTATTTAATTATATGGATAGTTTTATTAGTTAAAACTTAATATTTTGGAAAGATGTAAAAAACAAAAACTTATTTAAGGTGAAAATATTAAAAGTAAAATCTTATTTAAGGTGATAAATATTATAAAAAGAAAGGGAGGAATAGCTTCTTTATTTATGTTTTGGTACAAAATTACGTATTTATTTTAAGGAGTATAAAAAAATGTATGAAATTAAAGAAATGAAAGTTACTTTAATTATGCATGTCCTATTATATATGCGTATTGTGATAATTGTATGGAAACAAATTAAAAATTCGTAGAATTAAAACGAGAAAAAAAAAAAAGAAAGGAAGGAAGAAGTCAAAAAATAATTATCAATTATGGAATATGGATAAGAAAGGGGAGTGAAAGGAGGAAATTATGGTGGTACGTAGTTATTATTGTTGGTCAAGAAAAACCAACCTAACGACCAACTAACATCCACGTGGAATCACCTCACCATGGTCCCATTTTTCCTTTTCCTAATTCATCCTCCTCCTCTCCTCTCTACTTTATGCCTACTCTTTCCAATGCATTTCCTATTATTTGCTCTAGTATTTATAGATAGATGTTAGGTTGCAAGATTGTGGATCAGAATGTGTGGATAGTATAATTGTACTGATGATTTATCGTATATCAAAATTGAGATTTTAATAACTATGGTTGCCTTAAATTTTTCAGTCTAAATAAGATAATTGTATTAAACCTTTATTTTAGAAGTAATTATCAATGAATTTAACATATTGACAGTAAGCGATAAATGCAAAATTGTTCATGTTAAACATGACATATTAACTCTATAATTTTCACCTTTGAGAAATTTTTTTACACGAATATTTTGATCTTGAATTTTGATGGAGAGCATGCGGTATGAGAATGATTGTCATTTGACTATTGTCACTTCAAATGTCATGTTGTAATATATTATCAACAATGAGTTTGCCTTATTTCAAAAAACAAAAAATTATACATACATTTATATGCATATAGAAGTGTCTGTATATATATATATATTAATATTTTGTATGTCCGCACACATTCCACAAGAAGAACAGAAAATCAATTGATCCAAATAACTAATTATAGTCAACAGTTAAAAATCGATCGCCAAACAGGATCATACACATGAACACACTTGAGCGCGCCTATCCGCACATGTGTGGACACACATATATCATAGGAACACCTAATTGAAATGGTGATGAGGTATTAGAGAAATTATACCATACAATTTGTGTATATGGATAGACTTTGTAAGTTTACACTAATATTGATAAATTTAAGCTGAATTTAATGATAAAATATTAATAAATTTTAAAAACTGATATTTTGATGAATTTAAGGCTCTGTTCTTTTCTGCGGTTGACAAACTGCGGTACCACAGCTCACCGCAATTTGCCACAACTCACCGCAGTTTGACACAAATCATTACTTTTCTCTCTCCTCACTCTTCTCTCTCTTCACTTTTCTCCTCTACCTTTTACATTATTTTTACTCACCTACCCCACATACCAATAACCTACCACAATTCCACCACACCCCACCACAATTTCACCACACCCCACCACACCACACCGCAAAATACCGCAGAAAAAAAAAAGGGCCTAAATAGATATCTCATGGACCGTTATAAAATAATCAGGGGTAGTGGGCTAGCTAGATCCTAGAGGTGTAGAGGCTATAATGAAAGAGACAAAACTTTAGTTAAATTAGTTACTGTAATTAATTAAATTATGATTAATGTGAAATTGATGAAGTAGTGGGTGAGGGGTCTTAGCATATGCAATGTTTGCATGACTCTCGCGCTTAATTTTTAAAATTTTAATTGAATGCAATTAAAGTTAAAATGTACTATATTTGTCTCATTATATTTTTTTATTTGATTAAATTTAGAAAATTAATGTATACTGAAAATTGAGGTGAAAACTTTGTAATTTACTTGAATTATCCTAATTTTATAATTGAAAATAATAATATAAATAAATTTATTAATTAGAGGTAAAAAATGACAATTGAAATTGTAAAATGAGCAACTATTTTTGAAAAAAAAAGTTAGGTAAGAAAATATTTTAAGTCAGAGTTAGTAATTTGATTTAGGTGCGGTAGATTACGGTGTGGTACCGTAATCATTACCACAGTTCACCACACCATAATTATTACTAATATATCTCTTCACTTTTTTCTCTCCTCACCTTTCTCCTTTACCTTTCACATTCTCGTTTCCTACTTACCCCACTTACTATAACTCTCACTACAATTCACCATAATTCACCACATTTCATCAAATTTCACCACAACGCATCATTACCACCCCGCAACGAACTTATTTTTTTCTTTTACTTTTTTGGGAATGGGGGAAATTAATATAATCGGATATTCGGATCAATTTACTGACAAAGACGGCAATGGGGTTAGAAAAAAAATGTGGAGAGAGAAACTAAAGACATGAGAGTGAGTTATTACCAGTGAAAGTTATGGCAGAGATATGTGATGTTCTTGTACTATTACAAAATAAATATGATCTCAATTAAAAACCACTTACAAATAAATATTACCTACGTTTTAAAATATTTGTCATTTGATCAAATTTTGATCGTTAATTACTCATAAATTATAATGAGTTAAAATATAAAATTACCGTCATCAGAAAGATCTTACCAAAAATTACAATGACATTATTTTCATATTATAACTCAATCTAAATTTGAAAATAATCGATAATTAAAATTTAGTCAAATGACAAATATTTTGAGACGAATACAATAATTAATTGACATAATTCAACATATCATAGTGACATTCAATGCACAAATTATACATCACAATATTTATTAAGTACTATCATGAAGAAATTGGAACGTTTTAGATCTCGCGTTAACGAGATTATACTGAAATATGTTGTTACGTTGTTGTACTAAGAAGAAATTGGGTTAAATTGATTTTGTATATATGTATTTAAATTAAAAAAATCATGTTACCTAAGAAACCTAAATGAAAACAAATCTCTAAAATTTTGTGCCACCTTTTACCATTTTACGAACAATCATTTATATACACATTTTCAGTGTTTTCACTCTATTTTCAGAGTATAATTGATCACGTACTCCATCGTTCCCATATTATTTGTCTCTTAAGATATAGTTTACAAAACCAAGAAAACTCTAAATTTACATTAATTTGTATTGTTGGAAATGAGAAAATGTGAATAAAATGGTGAATAATAAAGAAAAATGGTGAATAAAAGAGAAAAGTTGAAGAAAAAGATGTATTTAATAAGGTTAATTTGATAAGTTAGTGATTAATATGTTATTGAAATTGTAAAATGACAGATATTATGGAAAAAAAAAGTTAGTTAAAATTAAAATGACGGTTAATATGGGAAAGAGGGAGTAAATGTTTAATCATTTATACACATTCTCAGTTTTTTCACTCTATTTTTATGGTAAAATCGATGTGAAAAGATAAATACAAAATCATCACAAATATTAACTACTGCGATTTTTCAAATGACTTTCTTTATTTTTCTTCTATATTATTATTTAATTAAGTAAGATTTATAGATAATTTGAGGATTTATCTTAATAGAAAGATCCCTTAACTCTTAATATAACTTTTTTATCCGGATTTTTTTAATAAAAAACTCTAGGTGGCAGGATGGTTTGAAAAATGCTTGCATACCAATTAAACAGAATAATTTATATTTATTGAAGTATGAATTTGACCGTGACTGTGGTCTTTGTGTGGGTCCCATTTATAAAAATGCATGGGACCAAACTTTTTCACCTTTATGGAAAATAGCTTGAAAGATTTCTAAAAAAGATTTGCAACCGAAAGCAAAAAACCAAGTAAAACTTCTAACATAGACAAAGTATCATTAATTTCAACCATACATAGGAAAACAACATTCTTTAATTTATTTAATTAGAAAAAATATAAATATTTTAGTTATTATACACTTCATTAGTACTTTATTTGGTGGAAGATAACCTGAGTAAATCCCTTAAGAAAAGGATAATAACATAATTTAATTTATTTATAAGAAAATGATATATGGGAATAGATAGGGTGAGAAGAGAGATTGGGTGAGAATGTGAGAAGGAGTCTTTTTGACTCTTAGATCATAAATCAAGGGCCCTAAATATTTCACTATTTTTTATTTATTTTTTCCTTATTGGTCATGTGAGTTAGTGTAGAAAAGAAAAAGAAAAAAAATTGATGCCTTGGAAATAGGTGAGGCAATAAATGCAACAAATTCAAAAAATTGTTGGCTGAGATTATTGTATGCAAATATTTTTCATACTATTCAACTATGCAAATATTTTTCAGACCTTTCAACTCCCACACGTCATTGTCTTCTGTGTGTTTGTTCATTTGGTTTATTCGTCATGCTCATCTGACTGATACATGATGTTCATTTTCATTTGAACATGATGTTCATTTTTATAAAATTTTATGTTCATTTTGTTTGTGCGTGATTTTCATGTGATTACACACATGATGATCATTTGATTTGTACGTGATATGTTTATAATAATTTTGTTATTAATTTACTTGTTCATTTGATTTGATCATGTTGTTCATTTCGGATGTACCTGATGTTTTTTTTTATTATGATTTGTTGTTCATTTGTGTTTATATGATTTGTAAATGACATTCAATTTATTATAATTTATTTTTGTAACCATGGTCGTTAAGGACGTCGTGCTCAATCAAAATGCACATTACGTTGAAACAAACTAGATATCATGTGTACAATGTTTGGCATAATATAAACTACAAAAGACATCATTATGTTCAAACCAACAAGATATCAAACTAAATCGTCATGTCATTATCAAGATGAACGTTACGTATAAATAAAATGGACATCAACTGTAGACCAAGAGGACAGCACGTATAACCCAAATGGTTATCGTCCTCAGACAAGATGGATATCACATTGAAACAAAATAGGCATAATGTTTTCGCCAAAAGGACATGAAGTCTTCACCAAAAGGAGATCAAGTACAACCCAAATGGACATCGTGCTCATACAAGATGGACATCATTTTCCTTTAAATTGTTCGATTCTCATAATTGTTTGGATGAATGTTCGATTTTCACCACAAGATACTCATGAATTTGCTTGTCTTCATTGAAATTAATCTAATGCCTATTTGCCTTGAATTTGTTTCTTTTTTCAAACTTATAATTAATGCATTTCAACATTTTTTTTTGGTTTTGGGAGCTACTAATGACATATTCAATTCCCAATGCAAGCCTTAACTTTTCATTTTTCTTTTCCAGTTTTAGGCAGCCAAATAAAAAGAAAAATTATGTTTTTATTATGACCATTGATCTATGATCCAAGGCTATTAAATCTCCTTCTCACATTCTCACCTAATCTCTCTTCTCACCCTATCTATTCCCATGATATATATATATATATATATATATATATATATATATATATATATATATAGGGATATTGGATTCTAATAATCCCTACTATCACAAATTGTATGGCAATAATCCCTACTATCATTTTGGATTCTGGTGGTCCAAAAAAAAAAAATTGTATTGTAGTGGGACAAAATCGAGTATATACGCTAAATATCATAGATTTTGTGTTGCATTTGATTCAAAACTTTGTATAACACTTTACCACGATTTTTAACGAATTTACAGCATTTCTCCCAATTTTTTTCAATTTTTTTTTCAATTTTTTATGATTTTTTCAATTTTATTCCTTTTAAAAAATCATAATAATTGCTCGGAATCTCAAAAAAATAATTTAAAAATGTTTTAGTAACTAAACTTCGTTACCTATCTAGGGGTAGGAACCAAAAAAACAAAAACAATATGGGGTAGCCATGGAAAAAATAAAAAGAATGTGGTGATGGATTTGGTACCACTACAATACAATTTAATTTTTTTTTGGACCACCAGAATCCAAAATGTTAGTAGAAATTATTGCCATACAATTTGTGATAGTAGGGATAATTAGAATCCAATTTTCCAATATATATATATATAATTTTTTTGGCAGAATTAAAACTCTTCATTACCAAAGACTTTGAACTAAGTCCAAATAATACAAACCAGACCACAAATGCCAAGAAGAGGGCGAAACCTATTGGAGAAGAAAATCTATACAACAATTGTATTTTTTCATATATGCTAAAATTAATGTCTTAAAATAAGATTTATACTGTTTAGGCCATGTTCTTTTGTACGGTGCAGTGCGGTGTCGTACCACAACTCATCATATCACTCAATATTTTTTCATATTTTACTATATCATAACACATTTTTACTGCAATCATTAGCAATATATCTATTTACTTTTCTCATTTACTTTTCACATTCTTTTTCATTACCTATCATATCAGTCATATTTTATTTTACAAATTATACCATATGATTTCATACTTTATTGCACTTTCTATAATCGTACCATACCACAAAATCTACGGCAGATATGAACACTTGAATTAGGACAGTGTCCAATATATTATCACGTTTAATTTATTTAATAAACATACAAGCTAGCTATAATTTAAATGCTAAATTATACTAATTTTAATCATTTTTTGGGGATTAAAGTGCCATAGCCGCCCTTAACCAATTCAGAAATACACTAATGCCACACATATCAACCGTATAAAAGAACAATGCCTTAATTTGCCAAACATGAGAAAGTTTCATATTGTTAGTTGTAACTCATTTTATTTACAATCATGCATGATTAGTTGATTTAACAATGTACCCACTAATCCACCCATGGATAAAAAAAAAATTGGACATGCATGTTTTCACCGGCCTTATTATTGTTACTGCATACGAATTATACTAGGAAGACTTGGAAGTTATATGCATGCAAATGCATACGTACCCTTGAAAACTGAAACTCTCTCTCTCTCTCTCTCTCTCTCTCTCTCTCTAAAGGAATACTAGAGTACAGCATGGGACATCAAAGCAGACGTGGAGCTGACTTGGTTCACATGCGTCAACATTGAATGTCACATATACTTGATCCAATGGGTAACTTATATTCACCCTTTTCTACGTTAGAATTATTGCCCCTTCCACCAAAAAAAAAAGGTTGAATTACCTCCTTCTATCACTTGCCATCAAATAAACTTATAAATATATATATATATCAACATTATATTCTAATAATTCATACTTTGTTTTTGTATTTTAGTGTTCAAAAAAAAAAATTGTATTATGTGGGAGGTCACCGAGTCAAGTGGTGGTGCACTCGTCGGTTTGTGTGACCAATAAATTATTATTGTATTATAGTAGTTCAATTGACATATTTAGGTGGTCTCATTTCATAGTTGATTATATTATGACGGTCTGAATTCTTGGTCAAACACATTCTTGCCGGTACACGTCACCAAACCACCAAGTCACCACCACTTGACTCGGTGATGTCCGATCCCACCATAATATAATTTTATTTATTTTTGGACCACCAGAATACGAAAACAAAGTATGGATTATTTTCATACAAAAACTGAAAGTAGGGATTATCGATCTTTTGTTTGATAATTTGGATTGATATTTTTTGATCTTTTGTTTGATAATCTTTTTTTGTGGTGGGGGGTAAATAACAGCAATTAACGTCCGTACTCCTCAGAGGGTAGTATATAGGCGGGGGACCAACTCTTGAATTAAATGCAAGATATAACTTTATAAAATCAATTTTAGAAAAAATGGCATGATTCATTACTATAATCATAATACAATATATAAATTGTATGTCTAATAAATGAGATCATTCGATTATGGTATCATTTATAATTGTTGATGCATTCTAATTAAACATTTTATAATTGATAAATGTAGTATACATCAAAAAGTTGGTGTAAAAAATCATAATAAATATTAATTTCACGAAAACATGACGCCTAAATAATGTCTTGACCCAAGACATGAATCATTACTCATGCCTAGCTACTCCATGATTTTCCTCACCTAATTTATAGGCATTAATATTTGAACTAGCTTTAAGTATTAGTTAGTCTATATTCTAATTTTGGAAGTCATTCTTATAATAAATAGTGCAATTTAGGTATGGAGTGACCTTGACACCCCATCGATTAATTTTGTATGTTGAGGAGTAATTAACACAATATTTTTCTGCATTTTACCATGCTATATCATTTTTTACCACAACCATTACCAATATATCTCCTCACTTTACAATACCATGCCATATTATCCAATCCTTATTGTTACATTGATCGAATATTCAGACAAAATATTTCTTAATTTTCTATTATTCAAATCTGATTTTAGCTTCATGTGCGAATTGTCAACCAGGTCCGACTTGAAATAAAATGGGTCCGATCGAATAAAAAGGGTTGGGGGAAGGAACGCTTTAGTGTTTTCGAAATGACGTTCCCAAACTTTTGATCTTGACTGTATAAAAACGCTATATATTTAACTGCACATGTTCCAAGACACCATTCCAAACAGTGCATATGCTCTCAAATCCACAATCATAGGTAAAAGATTTCAACCAAAATGCCTGAAACCTTAGTTCATAGAGATTAAGCAAGTAATTACTTGAGTTAAATTACTCTCTTCTTTATTTAACTTCATGTTTGCATTTCTTTTTTCCATCTTCTCAAGTTCTTAATGAATTTCAAACACAAAAATCTAGATTTTATAAACACATCTTCTCTTTTCTATACGTTCAGCGTTCACCCACAATTCAAAATTTCAGGCTAGAAATAACGTAGCAAAGGCACTTGGTGAACCCTTAACGTACAATAGCTTCGGTGATAAGTATAGTTCAAATTAACACCGACAATTTAATTTATACACCAAGGAAACACGATCAGAAGAATGCATGCACAAGATTCTTTTTATTGTACTGATTTGACAAGAATGAATTGAGGGCGAGTGAGATGAACAAAGGTCGGTTGGTAAAAAATCTATTGAATGATTTATCGAGAAAAATGGCTTACTGGAGATTTTTAACCAAGTCAAATAGGCTAACTAAGACTCTATTACCAATAAATGTTGGCTGTTGCATATGCATTGCCTGTTTAGTGTTTTGACAGAGCCGCAAGCGCACGGGTACTATTGTAGCAATGTCAAGGTCGATCCCACAGAGACTAGGTCTAGTAACTCAGTGAACTATCCCTCTACTTGATTGCTAAGCCAATCGGGTTGATGAATTTTTAATGAATTCTAATGAACTAACTAGAACTAGAGTGGACTAGAAAGGATTAACTCGAGGTAATTCGATGGATGAAGACTTCTAGGGTTTTACTCACCTAACAACAGGGTCTGAAAGCCAGATTAAAGCATGCACAAGAAAGTAACTCAAACAAATCAAGAATCGATAACCTCTAAATTCTATCGTCCTTCCGATGCTAAATAGAATTATTCTAACTAACCTAATCAACAACTTTCGTCTGCTTTTCAGGTTAAACAGAATTGAAGGTCTAAGTAAGGTCGGGGTATCTAATGACTCCCTAGTCTACTACTCCTTTTTCAACTTTCGTAGGCCTAGGTAGAAGGGTTGGTGGTCAAATTCCCCTAATTCACCTTTCGGTACTTCTTAGGCTAATTTCTGAATTACAAACATCCAAGGCCTTAAGAACATTCGTAAGCAAGAAAAACGCAACCTTCTATTGATTCAATTGAGCATTCAAGTACAAACTAAAACAATTATAATCAAACTCCATATTGAATGGTTCATAAAACCCTAGAAAGAACGAAATCTACTCACAAGTATTCATTGAAAACAAGAAATACGTTCTAAACATGTAATCAATTCTAGAATTAAGGAAGGGAAAGTGAGAAGAGTAAAGCAAACACTAAGGAGAAATTCGTAGGATTCTCTCAAGAACTTCACAAGAGTGTTGCATGCTTCTTCTTGAATTCCCAAATCTTCAATGTCTTCGAATTGATTCTTGATGAATGAAGGTGTTTTTGGTGAAGAATTCCTCTCTAATCTCTCTCTCTTCTCCCCAGAATAACGGATAAACTGTCGTCCCAGCTTTTCCCCCAGTTTATCCCGTGAGAATAACCGCCAGCGCGAGAAAACAACATCAACCACGGTCTGTGGCTTCCACCACGGGCAGCCCGTGGTTGGCGCTGTCTCGCGATTCCCTTCTCGTTTCTGGCTGAAATTTTTACCACGGTCTTATCAACAGTAGTTGATGCCCGTGGTACCCTTGGCCTTACCAAATTTGCTCCAAAAATCACCTTTTTGGCCCTAAACCTGAAAATCAACGCCAAAAACGCAAAGACCAAGCGTAAATAGAGAAATGGGAAAGATTAAACACTTCTTTAGCCAAAAATTACCATGATTATGCTTCTAAAATACCCAAAAATAAGTGCAAATAATGCACTTATCATGTTTACTATAGCTTGTTTGGATTGATGGTTTGTAAGGACCGTTACAAAAAGATATTGGTAAAGTTAGCTGTTTCTGAAAAATTATTTGTTAAAATTTCATTTATACCCTTTATAAATAATAATTTTTAGGATGACATCTGTGAATTGGGCTAAAGTTAAATGATGTCTAATTAATTAACCACAGGGATAAATTACAGTTCAAAGCCAACAAGGAAAAAAAATATTGATTCACAATAGCCTTTATCCTTGCTAGAGTTGGGAGTTTAACTACTCAGATAATTACATGTCACAACAGGTAATTACTCAAGATGGGAAAATGTTAATTAAATACTACTCCCTCCGTTTCATATTAATTGACACTTAAACAGTTAAACTAACTTTTTTTGTTCCAAAATAATTGTCACTTTTCATTTCCCAATACATAATTTAATTATTTAACTTTTAACTTTTTATTTTTTCAATAAATAAAAACTACTCATACTTTCATTCTCTCACTACCTACACCTTGGTATCCGAAAAAACACATTGGAAAATAGTGCTATTTAATTATATTGGTAGTTTTGTTAGTTAAACCTTGGTATGTGAAATTTTTTAAAATATGTCAATTAATATGGAACGGGGAGAGTAACAAATTAAATACGCCACATGCACATGTATATAATATTATATACACGTACACACCACGTAACTAAATTGAATGGAAAATCAGAATTAATTACTAAATGCAATAATTAAAGGCAATAAGCTAGAAATAAATGCAGTAAAATGATGTAGAAATAGCTGGTTAGGGTTTGGAGATTAATTTCTGACCAAAAACAGGTGCATGCCTCATTGCCTCGTCAGCCATGAGTCAAGATGATTGTATGCCTCATAAGCTCTGATGTTTACTTCTCACACACACTCTCTCAACTATATATTCCTTATCTTACACATATCTAACTCTATATAGTAGCCCCAACAAAACAACGTCGTGGAAAATATACACACTCACGCGTACACGCAGTTTGATATAAACGTAACAATGAGGATTGAAATTACGTATGTTTGTTTCATCTAAGGGTGACAAAATGAGATTAATTTTGATCGCCATGCAAGATGCATGTAGTCAAGTAGGCAATGACACATGATATGTGTGACTCCTTGTTTGACTACTTTGATGCGTATGTAGGATCATATCGGTTTCTCTACTTTTACGCGTAATTTTTTGGCTTGGTTTGAAATTTATTTAAAATCTTAGCTTATATGAGGTTTTTATTAGTTACTGGTGGTAGTGTTGAATTTTCTAAAGAATATAAGAGTGTAAACATATTTTTTTTAATCGCTATAAACTTATATACAGTATATAACAATTTACCTTGAAAATTTGTTCGGATAATGCTATAGGCATGTGAGTCCTCGATAACCCACCAAATTGAAGTTATTGATCTTTTAACATCGCGATTGAAATGTAAAAGTTTTTTGGTTGTCGTGGGCACTCTATCCTTGCTGTTTGTCTATGTTTAATTAGCAGTGTTTGATTGCACCCTTTTTCTTTTGGACTTGGTTGCCTATTGTTTTGTAATGTGGTTTTGATATATTCTGTGAACTTTAAGTCTGTTGGCTTTCAATAATAGAACAAAAAAAGTTTGTTTGGATGATTACAATATGAAAAGTAAAACAATTCTCTATTATAATATTTATTAACTATCAAGTTGAATTATATTCTATATTCATTTATATAAGCTGGTTGGAAATAATTAAAAGTTAGATTGGAAATGTGCCTGCATAATCGGATTTGTGTCTCCTTTTAATTAATATCTCAATCTCATATTCTTTAATATTTCAAATAATTAAGTGAGGTGTTTGTAGATACATAGGATGCGAATTTGCAAATTTCATGACATCATATAATAACACTGTTTAGAAGTTGTAATTAGGATAAGGTTGGTTTGAAAGCAAAAAGTCGGCAGGTTTCGGTTTTGTTTTCTTGATAGCTATAGTTTTGGTATATTCTTTAATTTCAATAATAATTATATTAATCAATCCTCTATATAAGCCCTATACTCGAACCTACTATTTCTTGCCCTACTCTGTTTATACACGTGTGAATCAATTTTTCTTGTCTCAAAATATATAGAGAAAATTCGATATATATATATATATAGAAATAATTTGATTTTGCGGTAGCAAATTTGCAAGAATAAGAGTGAATGTTAAATTTTATGTTAGCTGTTTATATTATCATAATAAATATTCAGTCTCGCCTTTATGAAATTCATTTGTATAATGGTGTTGTTTGAGCCAAGTTTTTACAAAATTATTATTCCTAAACAAAAGTGTCTCAGATACCATATTACTCTCACATTTTCTTATATAACTTCCAATTTTAATTAATTTTTCTATGTTTGTAAAAAAATTTAATATACATAAGTGGACTTCACATCTAAGATGCGGATAAAAATATTTTGATTTTTAGGAACTATTATTAACTAAAACATGCATGATGCATCATATCAAAACATATAAAGTTTAGGGGGAATTAATAAACTTATTATCTCAAAATTCCCTCTTAAATCCCCCATTATAAATGCTCTATATGACTGTAACGTAGTTTATAGAGAAATTCGGTATATGCATGTCATATGAGAATTTGGACTTACATTTGACTAGTTGCTCGGTTTGTGAGTTAGAAACATTGAAAAGTAGGCTAATGATGTCAAATTGTTAAATGAAAATTATATGAGTTTTGGGCCCGATATATAGGACATCTATTAAGTGTCTTGCCTAGGTATAAAGTTTATATATTTAGGTATTAAATTGGAAAGAAAATATATGATTGACTTCTATAACTATAATATTACATATAAATTGTTTAAAATAGCAATTTTATCCATAATTTTAAAAATTTGTAAAAAGTGCTAAAATATTTCCAGTACCTTTGTACCTAACTCGGGCCTGTGTAGTGGGTGGGTAGACAAGGCAGTCAAAGTAGGACTCGCTTGTTTCGTCCGTTCGGCTCGTACAGTTCCTGCTTTCAAGGATCAGGTGGGTCGCTTAGGTTTGTAGGGGATAGGCATCTAACGGATGAAATGACTAGTCCGTCAGGGCCAGGGAAAGACTGGGGGTGAGATCGGATGAGGTTCATTTGATTAGGGCGTCATTTTTAATTATTGGCATAGCCAACACATTTTAAGCTTTTTATAATTAATAATTAATAGTATTATTTATCAAAATAATATGTTTGAAAAACTATAATAATTAATTATTAATTCCATCGATTGTCTTTATCAAAGACTCGTATCATTGTCCGTTGTTGAGTATGTGAATCTTAACACGAATTTTTCAATTCCATGTCTTTGAACGTATTTGTTGAATAAGGAGTACATACGAGATGTCATTACTCTTAATCTCATCAACCTGAAAACGAACTATTTTGATTGTGAGTTTAGAATTTGACCAATTTAATGACAACCTAGAGAATATAATGCATATACGATTAATATATAAGTCATAGTCAATCTATATACAAATTATGACTAAGAATAATGAAGAAGAAAATGAGTCACACTCGTAGTAGAAACTATATTGAATACCTAGCTGTATTTTCTGATAAAAATGTAACAATGAATTAAGGACCACGAAGAGGACCACGAAGACATGCATATTCACGTCCCACTAGTAACAACGTAACATCACATGTATAAGATGATAAGGTGATATGGAAGGGGAAATATTTTTCAAGAAAAAGCCAAAATTGACACTTAGATTTGTTGATTAATTGTGTTTGTAAGCTAACTTTTGTCATTATAATGACTTTTAGGAGTTATTATAGATGCTTTATAAAATTTGGTATATGTGTTTATCTAATAGATAACATAAGTACAATCGAAGAATTTTCAAATGCTTGTTTTTAATTAATTAATGAATTTAGGTATATGTAAGTGGAGGTAACTTTCAAGGTAGGCAAACTAATGGGAAATAGGTTATCCGAATGAAGATTTCTTATTTTCTATCATGAACGATGATATGTATCTTGTATCAAATGGTATATCCATATAAATATGTTAATTTTTTTTTGTTGAAAAATGTTTGTCACATCACCATTGTGATTAAGTAAATAAAAAAAATATTAGAGCCTTCAATTAATTAAATAAAGTTGCAGGGACCTTCATAAATATGAAAGAAAAATTTTAGAATTTAAAAATTTTGAATTTATAAAATTAAAAAATAAATAGATAAAATAAAGAAATGATTTTTTGCGAATATTTAATAGAAAAATAAAAGATAATATATATTCTTTAAAAACAAATGAAACTTTTATTAAAAATGTAGCATTTTTGTAGAAAATGTTTTATTTTAAAAAATGAATCAGGGTGTAAAAATAATTTTCAAAAATATAAATGACATATGATTTTAAGAATGATGAAAATATAGAAATGTAAATATAATCATTATATTTTATTTTTACTTTCACAATAGTGATGTGGTAAATACTTTCTTTTTCTAAAAAAAAAAAAATTAACACGCTTATGTGGTTATGTCATATAATGCAAGATGCATATCATTTTTGTTCCTATAATTCTTTAAGGGTTTGTTTTGTAGTTCTTGACAATGTTATAAGTGATGATCAGTACGGTGTTACAAATTAAGATCTTCACCAAGAAATAAAAAATCAAGTAATATAAGGAATAATAAGAACTACAACGATAGAATATCATATAAGCAATATGCTATTTCTCATAAACATTTATCAATAATGATACACTTAAATCCATTTATCATTTTTCCTTACATCATAATTTGACAACAAATTAATAAATTATACACATAAAGAAAATGGCATATATATTGCATTTCTTATTTTCTTATCTTATATGTCTATATCAAATTGGATACAATAGGACCATAACAATGAAATATGCATATTTGACATGTAATAAAAGAAAATATGGATCTAGGAAAAGAAATCAAACATGAATTTTCCTCTAGTTTTTGTCTTCATGTTAAGGAGAAGACAACACAAGAAAGATATTATAAAAAAATGGTGAAAAATACATTTCTAGGTTTTAGTTTCACAATAAAGAAGAGTATGGTTTAAGTCCCATACAATAGTCCTATTTGAGAACATGCAAGAGTAGGGAAGGTAGGAGACAACACATGAAAAGGTAGAGCTAACCATTGGAATCAAGTTTGACTAGCTATATATATATATAACTATACTTATTTAAATCATGTAAGTTTAGCCATCAATGTACCTTAATTTATGGCTTCCATTAGGCCTAGTTTACCTAACTTCATGTGCTCTAGATTGTGTCTTGTTTGCATCAATTTTCTTGTGAGTACTTAGAGTGAATAATCACGCATACATTTTAATGTAAGTATTATTCAAATCCTTCTAATACCAACATCTAATAATAATTGACATTAAAAATCACAAGCGGAACCCTAGCTATGTCGAGGGTGGCCATGATCACCGGTAACACCAGACAAAAAAAATTTAATGTAATTTGGGATAAAAATTATAGATTTTATGTTAATCATATGAATATAATAGTGTATTGACCACCCATAGTTAATTAATCAAAAGGCCTAGATCTGCCATGATTTAAAATGTTTGTTAAAGTCTAAACAAAACAATGTTGATGGCCTCTTGACCACAAAGACTATAACAATTAAACTACTAATTAGGTAAACTCAATCAAAATAAAGTTAGATTAATAAGATTAATGATGGTTACCCACAACAAATATCTAAGTTTAGAGTGTAATCTAATTAACATATAGTTTGATTTGGTTAGTTAAGAATATACAAAATCACATGTATGTTGATAATGCATGTGGGGGAGTTGGTACTAATGGTGACAAATTTGAAATTTGGACTGACCAAATCATGTTTTATGCACATTCATCTCAGACTGCATTCTGATTCATTCTGTCTATACAATATGCTGATTCTTTTGTTACATTGTATATTCAATTATTCATGAATTGTTACTTTTCAAACAACTGTATGCATACAGTTTTGTTTGCAAGTAGTACTAGTAGAAGACTCCACAACATGAAAATTATAGGGGTTTGATCTAATCAAAACCAAAACATATGAGGATGTTCCACTAATTGTGAAATATAATATGTCAAGTTTTTTTTTCTTTTTCTTTTAATAAAGCGGCATATGGTTGAATTTCAGTGGATTGAGGCCGTATGGCCACTATATTAATATACCATGTTGTGTATTTAAGTCGTGTGGAAAAGATATGGCAGTTATATATGGAACAATTTGTCAACATTGCAAAATATATATGCTTATATTAACAAAAAATTACGCCAGGAGAAAATTGAATAAGAATGACTTATATATTTAGCATTATTGTCTTTACAAATAATAATGTTTATTAAAATAAGGTTATCTATATTTAAATTTTCATAGAACAATGAAAGTAGAACTCATTAGTAATTTTTGATAAACTGTTAAGTTTGAGAAAGAAAATTAATATGGCATGATCACAAATTTACAATGATATGAACAATTGTACATTCATGAATCTAACTTTCACAAAATATGAAATGTTGAGTAATGTGACTGAAATTTTGTATGTATTCTTTATTTATAATAGCTACATTGATTAGTACTTGTTGCAATTTGTTTATGTTTTCTGAAATGATTTAGTTTGAGAAGATTTTTTTTGCTTAATATTTTCTTGGATCTCACTCTTCAAAAATATTCTTTTCTGCGGTTGGTAAACTGCGGTGCCATAACCTACCACAGTTTGCCACAACTCACCCCTGTTCTTTTATACGGTACCACACCGCGCGATACCGCACTACTTAATATTCTACCACACTTTCACCACACTCCACCACAAATCATTATTTTTCTTCTCCTCACTTTTCCTTCTCCTCACTTTTCTCCTCTACTTTTTACACTATCTCTCCTCACCTAGCCCACCTACCATACCTTCCACCACAACTTATTACAATTCAACATACTTTACCACACTCCACCATACCGCAACCGCACTGCACCGCAGCGGTAGCATATAAAAGAACATGTTTACCACAATTCACCACAACCCACCGCAAATTACTTTTTCACAATTACCAATATAATATTTATATATATACAAAAAACCCACCACAACATACCAATAACATGTTACAATTACACCACACCATACCGCGTCATACCACATAAAAAGAACAGGGAGAGTTTCCATGAATTAGTTATGACTCACTTTGTACAAATTGAATAATAAAGTATAAATAAACTAATCTAAATATCTAATAACAAGTTGAGCATAAATTACTCCCATGATACAAATGGACCAACGGTTAAAAAATGTGGTGGTTTCTTTTGGCGGGAATGTTGAGTGAGTGGGGATCTTAAACCCCTAGTATCACGCCTTTGTTAATGGCGGGTCAAAGGAGTTATTAATTTATTAATTTTGTAGATAATAAAAAATAATTACAAAATAATAGGTTTTTTGTCGTGTAGTGGGAGCCTACAGTTGATGTTGGTTTACTTCCTGTTTAACCGTTAGCTAAATGATCCCCTCATGTGTAAAAAGAAATTTTATAGATAAAATAAAAAATAATTACAAAAAAATGTGGTGGTTTCTCTCTATAAATTTGAATGATGATAAAAAATTGTGAACTTAGAAATTGCAATATTTATATAATATATGCTCCTAGCTAGGAACATGCACTTTTACAACCCCTATTCCACAAGTTTACATATAATATTTAATATAAAAAATAAATATTTAAAAAGTGTGATAATGCCATATATTTATAATAAAAACTATTATTAATAATGAGTAATATTGTAATTCTTATATAAAAATCTTATACAAAAATTTAGTGATTAAAAATATAACTCAAACAGTTAAGAAAAAAAAAGATAATACTCCCTCGTTTTATTTTATTTGTCATCTAGAAAATTATGTTAAAAAAATTGACCGTTAATATTTTAATTTGTATGATGATTAATCATACAAAATTGATGTCATTATATTTGTATTAAAAATACTATTATAAAGTATAATATTATAATTTTTTATAAAAATTTTATATTAGAAATTATTGATTAAAAAATGACACTGAAAATTGTAAATGACAGATAAAAAAGAACGGAGAGAGTAATAAACGTAAATTAAAAATTACTTCGTCCGTTTTTTAAAGTGTCATACAAGTAGTTGTGTATCAAAACTTTGACCGTTGATATCTTAATTTGTATAATAATTTATCAAACAAAATTGATATCATTAGGTTTGTAATAAAAAATACTATTGTAAAAGTATAGTATTATATTATTTTATAAAAATATTATGTGTGAAATTTTTGATAAAAAATAAATATCAATATATATAAATGACAGATAAAAAACGGAAGGTATATTTATACTAGTATGAACATGGATTAACAAATTAAAGAAAGCGGCTACTAAATTTGCTGGTACTAGTATGGTCCTAAGGACTATGCCGCATTGGAGACAAGTGTCAATATACTATTGGTTGAGGCTTGACAGTTGACCGTTCATGTCGTAGGGCAATGAGGTGGTGTGGGGCCTTCGTTATCCCAACGGCTTCCCATCCGCATTTTTTACCAACGCAAATTATTAACTCAACTACCAATCCACCGTGTCCCCATTTTTTTTATGTGTTAATGTACTCAAACGCAGTTCAACTTTCCGCGACTCTACCGTTAAATAACGTAAATTACCATTACTTTTAACTATTTCCACCATAACTTAACACAACGCAAACGTAACACAACGCAACGCACAAAAGAACAGGGTCATAGTGATACACCAGCAGTAGGCAGTAGGTAGGGTGTTCACAGTACAGTTCGGAGCGATTTTGATTTTTAAAGCGGTATTTTCATTAAAACAGTTTTCTAAACTCGTAAATTGTAACCGAGATTGAATAATTCGGTTCACTGGAAGCCATTGTATCGAGTTTTAATGATTTGATTCACCGTTTAACTGAAATCGCCTTGATTTCCATCCACATTAAGGACTCGTTCTTTTTTACGATACGGTTGCGGTGCGATTGGTTGCGGTATGGTAAAATGTGGAAAGTTGTGGTGGAAATAATGGAATGTGGGTTAGTATATTTTAAATTGAAAATAATGGTACGTGAAAATAAAGTGAAAATTTTGATTTTTTTATTTGAAAAGTTTTCACTTTTAATAAAAAAGGAAATGAAAAGTTATGGCAAGTTGTGGTTAAAAATGAAAATTTACAATGCGACGTGGAACTACAAATAATCGCACCGTCCACACCACAAACGATCCCACTATATAAAAGAACGAAGCTTAAAAAGAACAAAAAATTACTTGGAGGTACCCCAATATTTGAGGTAACTATTTGTCGGTACCCCAACTTTTCAAAACTCATTTTGAGGTACCCTAACTTTTTGGGTTAGTAATTATTTGATGCTTTTCCGGCCATCAATTTTATTAAGTGACCGGAATACCCTTGTTCTTCTTCTTTAAGGGTATTTCTTAAAAATGGAAGCACAAGGGTATTTCGGTCACTTAACCAAAATGATGACCGAAAAAGCACCTAATAATTTCTCACCCAAAAAGTTAGGATACCCAAAAATGAGTTTTGAAAAGTTGGGGTACCTAAAAAACATTTCACCAAAAATTAGGGTACCTCCGAGTAATTTTTTGTAAAAAAAATCATCATTAACCACCAAAAAAATTAATCAACCAAAAAAAAAATTCATCATCGTGTTTTCCTTGCCTGCTGCGAGCTACTGTCCAATGGGCCAACCAAAAACATGCCTATAATGAAATCTAATTTTTTAAAAAAACTCTTGCTTCTGTTTCATTTAAACAAATATCTGTTTAGGGTTTTTCATTTAAAAAGTAGTATATATATATCGGTTCGCTTCCCGTTCATTATCAGTTTGAATATCCTAAATCAGAATTGTATCATTTAGCATATAGTTTTTCCGGTTCGGTGCACCAAATTTTAAAACAGTTCACTTTTGTCGGTTTCCAGTTCAGTTTTGGCGATTTACAAATTCTAGCATGAGAACGTCTCATGTTATATCATGAGGCAAATTTCTCACATGGTGACCTTTTTAATATTTTGGCGTATGTGACTAATTAGTGATCTCAAAATGACTTTTTAATATGAGTGTATCTAATAGTTTATCAAGAGATGATTTTTATCCAAGTAATTCTAAATAAATTATTCGCCACTCCTATACTCAAAAAAGGCACAACAAAATTGTACGTGTCACTGTAAATTTATGGTGAAACAATCTTACATAAGACTTACCATTTCCAATGTGGTGTATCAGATTAAGACCCTGTTCTTTTTTGCGGTTTCATACTGCACCTGCCATATTATTTTACGTTTCTTGCCACAATTCTTACATACCATACCATACCATATCAAAATTTCCACAATATTATCATATCATACTATTTACCACACCAAAAAAAAAACACTTTACATTTTCATCAATTAGCACATGGTCATCAAAGAGGCGATTATTTAACAATAGCCCGAGTGAGCAGGGACTACTGAATAGTGAGTAGTGAGTGAGTAAGGGGACACGTGACCGGCTAGGCCGGTCACTCACCAGGCAAACAGCCGCAGACACGTGACTTGTTTCAGGTACGTACCCACCCTCCTCATTTTATTACAATTTTTTATTCTTCGAAATAGTAATACTTGGTGGGGCTAATTTTTATTTTCATTATTACCATAATTATTGTGAAGAATTTAATTAATTTTGCAGTTGAAGCATCCAAAAATGCCGACAACCAACCCGGATTGGCTGCCACTTTCCTCCCATTCTTGTTGCTTATAACACGCCTTAGGTATACCCATATGTACTACACTAAAAAATATACACAGTCTTGCTACAAGATAATCGTTAACTATCTTATATTTCATCTAAATTATTTATAAAAATAAATTTAAATAAATTTAAATTATTATAAAGTTATGTTTCATTATTTTGAGGGTTATTACAACTTATAAACAAGATAAAAATTATTATTTATTAGTATTTTTTCATAAATATAAAACTATGCATAAAATATGCATTTTCTAATATGATTGATATAATTAGGCTATTATTTATATTTTTGGAACTTGTTAATAAATATTATACTGTTAAAGTTGATAAATATATATAATTATTAGAAAAAATATTATTAAAAAGTTACAAAAATATAAAATATGGAGAATTCATGAAAATGGTTGTTAACCATCTTGAAGTAACATGTGTATCATTGTCCCACTACACTATTAATTCTTTTCTTTTTTTTCTTTTTCAAAATATATGATATGATAACCCACTTGCATCATATAGAAAAGAAGGTGCCCTTTTCATGGTTGAAAACGAAATGGAAGAAAAATAATATCCACAAATTTGCAAATTAGATATGTAACTATACCAACAACAATAACTATGTTTATTGGAAGTGCGAAAATTCAATAGAAATAATTATACCTAACACGCTGACACAAATATCATGCTTGTATATAGCATCTGAAACAATTTTGTGTGTGAATATTTGCATCGATATAATGTCACTCTACACGAGATAATAAATAACAACAAGTGTCTTCTACTTTGTAGGAAAAACAAATGATGATGTAACATATTCTTTCTTTCCATTTTATTTGTCAATTATTAAATATTTTGTGGTTTTTAATAATTTTCTTTGAACAATATATAGTTTCTCTCATATCAATTTGTGAAAAAATACATTACAGTCTTTTGATAATATTTTACTAATTTAATGATAATACTTTCGTGTAATAGGTCATAAATCATAATATATATTGAGAAATTATTGGTTAAAAATTTTAAAATTTGATTCACATATTGATTATGTGACAGATCAAATAAAAATGAAGGAGTACTAAATTAGAGTGACTAGATATTGATAGTTAGGGTGATGATGTGTCTTAACCTTAGACACTTCTTAAGTGTCTTAGCCTTCACCAAGTTGTATCTCTTATAATTTTTGACACTAATTTTTTTAATGGTAGGTGTTAA
Source organism: Portulaca oleracea (assembly GCA_029582165.1). Taxonomy (NCBI): domain Eukaryota; kingdom Viridiplantae; phylum Streptophyta; class Magnoliopsida; order Caryophyllales; family Portulacaceae; genus Portulaca; species Portulaca oleracea. The sequence goes on along the minus strand of CM055868.1, from coordinate 60,218,051 downwards.
TTATCAATTATAAGAAGCTTTCGATGCATTAGCTAGGCTAATCAACATATACATAAGTGATACCCTAATCAAATCAAACTCATCCGTTAGACTTATTTTAAGTGTTTTTAAAATATGAAAAATAACAGATAAAAATATAACTTTACACAATTTATGTGATATTATACCTATAGAATTCAGTTATATCATTTTATTTCAATTTAAACTATAATAATATGATGTTAATAATAAGACGAGACACTCAAAAAATGTTTTGTCCCAACACTCATATATATCATTTTCGTATTATCAATATCGAAAGCATTAATAATAATGTACCATAGATTATGATATTATAAGGTTTAAGGATGATCCAATGGTAGGCATCATTACTTTGTCACATTATTATCTAGTGAGCCATGTGTTATCATTTAAGTGAATTAGACTATATTAATTCAGGTGGATTAATATTGTATCATGCATTACTTCACTATAATTAAGAGTTAATTAATCAAGATTATGACTCAATATTGATGCTTAAGATTCTTGTCTAAATGTAGTTACGAGGAGGTATTATTGAATATATATTTTAATTAACTATGCACCTTTATTAATTATGATCACTATCAAATAACTTTTGGTTGACATAAATCATACTTCATCCTTACGATCATATCAAAAGTGCACATACCAAATATCAAAACTATATATTATATCCAACACCACGTCACCATATTGCTTGCAATTTTAAGCTTTAGCATGCATACGTATATATTAATATATGCATTATCCATTCATGGTCTCATTTGAATAATGTTTGAACATATATGTATTTTATTTTCTAGTGAGAAACTATTGGGTTGTTGTTGGCTTATGGTTGAAGAAAAGTCTTACATCATCATTCAAATTCTTATCCATTTCCATTGTTTGCTTTTTTTTAAAAAATATATTTTTTGTTTGCGTTTGGTTGGTCAAAAATCCTGAAGGAATGGTCAAATGTTTCAAATTGACTTATTTTCTTTATGTTTGGTTAAATTTTGACATTGTAAAAAGTTTTATAGGGGACTCAGTTTCACCTTCCCTTAAGAAAAAATTTCCTATAAAAATTTTTCCATGGAAAATTTTCTGTAAAATTTTTTTCTAAAAAAGATTTTCCCTAAAATTTTTACCAAACACTTACGCGACTTCTCATGACTAATTTTCTATCTTGGAGGCTACCATGGATTGGATTTAAGATTGACAAATAGACATGGCTGGCTTTATAAAATTGCAACGGCCGTGTACATAAGAATATCTTATCTTCAACTTTATATATTTTTTGAGGTACATTTCATCATCAAATTTGTACTGTAAGCTTCATTGACTTCAAATTTATACACCTCCTAAACTACTCGATCATTGTCATATTCTAAAAATGAAACTTACATATAACTATATTAAAATGACAAAAATCTCGATTGGATGCAGAAATTAAATGTTAATGTTTTTTATATATTATTTTTTTAATAAAATGATCTGAACTCATGGTAATTCTATGTCATATGAAATCAAACAACATATTTGAGGGGAATCTTTTAGAGGATAAGACAGCACAACTCCACATCATAATGTACTCGTGTATTCTACGTGGGAAGTCATGAGCAAGAAATGACCAGAAAATATGGACAAACAAACAGATATTTCAGGATTTTGGTAAATATAAGTTGGTGGCGGAAAATGTCAAAGGTCTTAGATCCTGTTTTCTTTCAATTTAATACCAAACAAATGCCAATATATATATATATATATATATAATTTTTTTAGTTATATTTTTGTTTGAGTTAATAGAGTATCTAATCAATTAATAGTTTAAAATATATAGGGGCCCCCAACCTAAGGTGTATGTAGATGTAGCTTGAATTTGACCCTAAAGATGTTTAGCCTAGTCATGATTGCGTAGGATGTTAGTCATATGTTTTGACCATCTATCTACCTATCTATGGAGTACATTAGGACTTCATATATTGAGGTCGTGGTTTTTAGAGTGATAAATTAGCTTTGTTATTGTTTAACTTTACTTTACTTTAGGTTCTGTTCTTTAATATGGTTGGTGCAGTGAAATTTAAAAAAGTGTGGTGCAGTGTGTGATGAGAGTTATGTTAAATGGGGTAGATGATGAGAGAAAATATGAAAAGTAGAGGACAAAGGGAGGAGAGAAAAAAATGACGAGGATATATTGGTAATGATTGTGGTGTGGTGTGGTGTGGTTTGATGAAATGTGGTAGAAATTAAAGAATGATATGTGATGTGATATCGTACCGCAACCTACCGTATAAAAGAACGAAGCCTCAAAATTTTAATAATAAAATATCTTTACCCCGCCAATCACTCACCTATATAAGCTTGAATTTAATTATGAAATTGATACCCAATCATATAGTATTATAGAGTGCTTTTCCTGATATTTTTTTTTCTATCTTAGACCCTGAATTTTGCATATATTAATTAATTAGATTCTACTCTTTCAACATTATTTTTTAGGACCCTGAAATTAGTGCTATGAATAATGATGACCCAAATTTAAACCTAGCTTTGATCCTTTTTGCCCTAAGGCCACTAATAATGATGTTTTTAAGGCCATGTTCTTTATACGGTCGGCTGGCTGCGGTGCCATAACACATCCCACTTTACTAAAACCCACCACAACATACCAATCTACCACAATTTACCACAACCCACCACAATCAACTTTTTCACATTTACCAATACAATTTACATTTATAAAAAATAAAACCCACCGCAACTTACAATAACTCATCACAATCCACCACAATCCCACCACACCCATCACAATTCCATTACACCGCACCGCGCCATACTGCAGCCAGTCGTATAAAAAAAGATCTTGTATAAGACCTGCAATTTATGGTAAAAAAGATCGGTGATGGGCCTAAATTTGGGTCATCATTATTCTTGATACTAATTTCAGGGTTCAAAAAATGTAATGTTGAAATAGTAGGTTCAGGCCCCGTTTTTTTGCGCATTGCGTTTGCGTTGCGCTACGTTTAGTTGCATTAAGTTGCGTTGGAAATAGTTAAAAGGTAATGGTAATTTGCGTTATGGTGCGATAGGTTGCAGTAAGTTGCGTTGCGGTTAGTTGCATTAACGCACAAAAGAACAGGGCTTGATCAATTAATTAATATATTCAAAACTCACATCTTTCATATCTCACAAACAGTATTACTTCCTCTTCCACAATTAAGATGATAAAGAATATGATTTAACAGAATTGGTTGTCTTACTTGGATTATCATAAGAAAAATACCAAAATATATGTTCCCATTTGGTTGTCAAAAAGGATGTAAAACGGATATTCTTTTATTTGGGAAGAAGCAAAGAATATACACGACCATAAAACAAAAGAAGAAAAACAAAAAGCAACAACAATCAAAGAAAGTAGCATGTATCAGTATGAACATCTTTCTAAAAGTGAGAATCAAGAATCATCGATCTATGAACTATTTAAGTAAAAATTTTAACATTATCCAATTACAAACTCTAGAAATGAAAAGGGAGGAATTATAAGTTGGAAAAAAGTCAAAAAACCAAGTTATCCACACATAGATTTTCCTGTAGAGATTTGTAACTTGCAATAATAATGCAAATGTTTGGCAAACTTCGAGGCAATTCCCATGCAAAGCAAGAAATATTTTCCTCTCCAAAAGGATTTCTTATATGTCGGCACTCCCCTTTTTATTTTCTCTCATATATATAACTAATATTTTCAAGTGTTTTTTCTAAAAAAATTATCTCAATCAAAAGTTTAAGTTTATAATCGAAGATTTATTGTTGCATGATTTTATAGTCTAACACTTCCCCTCACATGAATGCCCTTTAGACTTGATGTGTACGTAGGCCTTGCAAAGGCCTCCTTAATTCACCTTGCGCAAATAAACATGGGATGCTGAGATTCAAATATGAGATCTCTTTCTAAGTATGACTCTAATACCATGCGAAACAATCTTAATCCCATTGACGATTTTATACTCTACAACTGGTGAAATACGTTTAAGCGCGGACTAGGGGTTCTAGATATACGCAATTTTCCCTCCATAAATTATAGTTTATGGAGATGTTGATTCCGGCAGATTAAAAAAAAAAACATTTTTTATAAAACCACTTTGGTAGACCAACTTACGCCTTTGGAGGGGGGAAAACCCTAGTGAAATACTAGGAAACTAGGAAGATTTTGGAAGTCAAAGAGACATGCCTGTGTGCTCCATGTGGTTAAGTGTATATAAATCCAGTATAAATTAATATATATAGAATTGTTGGTAACGTTTGTGTTTACAATTAAATGATCAGTTAACTAATGTCTCTTGCTTGTCTTATAAGGTGCAAATTTTGTGCCAAATATATTCACATAAGACACATACATAACACCAAATAAGGTGTATGTAGAACATGCAATATCATCAATATATTGAGAGGTGGGGGATATATATGTGGGAGCCAATGCAAAGCAAAATCCATGGCACAATCTGTAATTGTGGGGCGGTTCGGTAACACAAAATGAGACACCCCACAACAAGAAAAGAGCAAAGAAGTAGACATCCCAACTACCCTATGCAATATATAGGCTTTGCACTTACCATGCATTATCACATTATGGCAAGATTTTTGGAAAATGACATGTATATATGTATCTATGAAAACCTAGCTTATGCCATGTGGTTTTGAGGGTTTTCTTGCCCCACCTTGTCCTTCCCATCTCCTTTCTTTTCACTACCATATATTGTCTTGCCAAAATGCGAGTTTGCAGAGGGATTGATGAGGTAGACAGTGTTGATCGCTATCAAACTTTGAAATTATAGGCTTTCTGAATTTGGTTATTTTCAATATTCTGCACTCTGAAATGTCGGTTGAGTGCTGAATTGAAGCTAAACAACTCTAACAGGTCGAACTCGATCATGTTGTTGATGTGCATTAGATATTATCAATAATATAACACGAATGCCAACTTATTTATTGTATACTGCACTTAATAGTTGACACGTATAATCTCTAGCTTTACTTACTCACTATGTGGACCTCGATATAGTGATAATGAGAAGACAAGATATATTTTCCTGATTTTTCAAAAACTTTAGAGAGGATGTGACATTCCATTTTCAAAAAATTCACCAAATAAAAACTACACCAATTCCATTAATATTCTTTAATCATTCATACATGGTGGTGGATATCATACATCCTTCTCAAGAACCATTTTCTTATTTTCATGCTATAAAACCAATAATTACTTTGATGGTCCTAAATACTCATCTTTAGAAGGGAGGGATTCCTTAGAAGAAGAATGGTGGAATTTGTTCAATCATCACTAATTCTCACAATAATCAAGAAAGTTCAAATTAAATTAATAGTGCACATCAAATACAACTATTAGTCAATATTAATCAATAAAAAACTTGCACGTGTTAGCATGAGACTACAACACGTAATGGTGCTGAAGTCACACTGCAAACATCAAATCTACTTACTTGACTAAGGTAAAACTGGGTAAAGTTAAATAAAGTCAGCAGCGGGTAAAATTTAGGTTTGGGTCAATTCAACTCCGTTGATTCAGACAAAAACTCTAAATCTAAACCTTGTTTAAATTTCAAATTTGGAAACTTTGTGAGGTCCGAATCTGGATCTGAATTCTCTAAATATGTCCGGATTTGAATTTGTCCGAATGTACTCAAGCCCGAATTAATACTAAGCTAGTCTTGAAACCAATGCGTTGCACGGGACGCAAATAAATTGCATATCATTGAAATCGTTACTTAGAGTATCTGTAACGCCTCGATCCCTCTCGGGCTACGAACATTACCGATAACTACTTCAAGGATCGCGACTAGCCCCACAAATCACCACGAATCTTTCCAGAGTGTTTCGTCTTCACTCACACGCTGCCTGCGAAAACTTCCCCGGAGGTCACCCATCCTGATACTATTCCCAGCCAAACATGCCTAACTGATGAGTTCTCAACGGAAGTGATACCTTAAAAGAAGGTGCACCTTGGTGATATAAGTAGTCATTTCAATCCTTTTAGACCACATTTAACCATATACCCGGGGCGTTACAAATGATATCAGACCCGACCCGCAAGCGTGAGTTGCGCCAGTGGACGGGAAATGCATGGACAATCACCTAGCGGGGCAAGATTATGGAGTGGATTGTGGTACAACGAGGACGTTGTGCGCTTAAGTGAGGATGATTGTAGCACCCCGAGTATATAGTTGATTGTGGATTAAAAGGATTGAAATGACTGCTTATATCACCAAGGTGCACCTTCTTTTAAGATAGCTCAACCGAATTCTTCAGTTAAGTGTGCTTGGTTGGGAGTAGTCTCAAGATGGGTGACCTTTTAGGAAGTTTTCCCAAGCAGCGTGTGAGCGAGGACGATACACGTTGAAAAGACTTGTTGTGATTTGTGGGGTTAGTTGTCAGCAATCCTTGAGTAGTTATCGGTAATATCCGCAGCTCGAAAGGGGTCGGGGCGTTACAGAATAATATCAGAGTTATAAGTTCGACCTAGAAGCTCCTAAAGTCAATTAGGTGTTAGCTTAGACTTAAGGAGTCTATGTTAAAAAGAGGATAGAGCGATTAGATTAGGATGGGAAGGAGGGGACTGATTGTTTACTTGTGTATGCTAATTGCGCTTGAGACTCATATGAATCACTCAAAATCAAGTGTCACGTTACTTAAATTAAAATAATTCTTTCCGTCTATTTATTTTTGCATTTAACCCATTCTTCTTGTTTTTAATTATTTGCCATTATGCATTTTCTTGTAACTTTTACTGATTTTACAATTATATTCTCCACCTACATAATTAATATTTATCAATTTAAATAATATTATAATCTTCTCCCTAACATGGTTGATTATTTTAATTTCTTTCTAATTTCGAAAGTGATGAATAAAAAAAAAAAGGAGCGAGGTAATATTTAGTTTCCTTTAGAAATACGAGTAATTATGAGAGTACCCCTCATAAATGATCTAATGCTATGTCGAATTAATTACAAAGCATTCTTCGACATGTGATTTACCAACAAGAATCTTATTAAATGCACTGATAAGTTATGAAATTCCTACGCACCACAAAAGAAAATAAAAGAGGGATTTTTGCCATTAATTAATAAATAAAAAAAAATGATAGTCCTACATACGACCAAAAGTCATAAATTGAAAGGTATCTATCAACACTGCTAATTATAACCTCTGACCAAAAAATTAATAATTTGTTTCTGTGTAAATCAGCTTCTAGCTTCTTTATTCATTTTATTTATTAAAAAATGCAGCTAGAATTGGATACTGCAGCTGCTTCTGTGGTACCACAATCAAATTAAACTCTTAATTAATTGAAGAGAATCACATTTGAGTTTTACCTCTAAGGGAAGTATCAGATTTGAGTTTTACCACTAGGAAAAATCCATTAATTACGAGAATGTACTATATTTATAATTCAATATATATAAAAAAAAAATCAGACTCGCCAAGATTCTACAAACTACAGTACCTTTTTTTATTAAATAATATGGACTATTACGACAAAAAAATACAAAAAAAATTAGGCCACCACATTAAATATTAAAAAGTTAAATGATTGGGATTTGGGAATAATTAATTAAAACAATTTTTTTTATCATAAACAAACAATCAGAAATTAACCAACAAACATAATCTGAATTTTCATGACTGTAGATCCCTTCGAATAATTGGTTTTAAATTAATAAAACAAAGAACAAAAACAAACAAAATCAATACTCTTAATATCCACTGAAACAAGATTTAGGGAGGTCAAATGTAGCATCCTTATTTCTAAATATTGGGTTAATGGCCCAAATTCTCTATTTATTGAAGGAAACAATAGAGACGTTGGCAGCGGCGTCACAGGCGCTACCAGCACCTCCCGTTGCGGCAGACGTAGCTGATGTGAGAGCCTTCAAAATTCCCCATGAGGGAGGTACGGTGTTATTACCACATCTTTACCCTACTCATCCTTAGGTTGCAAGAATCTACGAGAGTTCATATAATTATTCTCTTGTAATATCTCCTTTTCTACTAGTGGATACTAATAGCTGCCCGTGGTTTTTCTCCCGATTCAAGTTTCCACATAAAAATATCGTCTCACCCATATATCTTTATTCTTGCCTCTTTATTATTATCCTCGATTTCTATAATTATCCTGTATTTTCTTCCGCTTCATATATTGCTCTATTTTACACCCTAACAAGTGGCTAACAACTGGCTACAAATCTAAATCTGATCTTGACACTAAACTTTATAATTCACAGAAATTGATTCTAATTTGATCCAATCAATAATCTTTAAATGATTGGTTTTAAATTGTGACACGATGATATATATATATATATCATCACCAATTAAGGGTTGGGGAGAGACATGCATAATTGCATAAATTTCACGTGTCCACAATATTTATAATCTATCACTTCAATTTAGCATTCTATTTTTATAACCTATCATTTCAACTAGCCTTCTATTTATAATTGATCTCAAACTGCTAAATGTAATCACCCAACATATTTATCATGAGGTGAATGAGACCGTTAATTGGATATTAAAGTTAGGACACTCTACTCTTATTATGGCATGCTATCCTGTTGGCTAGTCACAAATCCCAAATCCCAAGTTTAATAAATTTTTATAGTTTTTTAGGTTAATATATTGTATTTTGGGATTTCGGATATTAATGTATCCAATTTTTTTCTTGAAATTAATATACCGTATAATAAAGGTAATGGGCAAGAATATATCGGAACGATTCCGTGGCAGGTTCAGTGGTGGTCTGATGTGGTAGGCTAAAGAGCAAAAAAGTTAAAATATTTATTAAACTAATGTCATGCTAAAGAAATGACACTGTTAGGTTATGCAAAATTGTGGAGTAATAATGCATTATTCTTTTAAATAAAAATAAAATAATACATGTGGACTTGCTATCATAGTGTTAATTTCATGAAGATTTTAATTTTTTTTCCTGTCACGTAAGATTGCCACCGACTCAACCACGGTTGGAGTCGTTTGAGGTGCATCATTGTCCAAATCCCCAAATTACAATATATTATTGTTCAAGAAAAAAGTTCATGCATTATTGTTCAACACCCAAAAAATACAGTACATTAGCATTAAAAAAAAGTTCGACGCACAAAACGTCCACGTAAGCAAAGGTCTGGGGAAGGGTCCCAACCATAAATGTGTACGGTATCCAAACCTTACCTTGAATTTGTGCGAGAGGTTGCTTTTAGGACCTGAGACTTCAAAATCGCACAACAAAAACTCAACCATCGCATGAAAACTATCCTTTGATTAAAATAATTACCAATTTAAAACCCAAATTTTCCAATCCTTTAAAAATTGGATGCTATTATAATCGTTTTGTTCTAATTTCGACATTGATTGACTTGAATGGACATTTGGTGATTTGGAGATAATATTCCACGCATTTATATTGTCCGACTCAATTTAGACTTGAATTTCAGAGTGTCTGAACTGTCCGGCAAGAAAAAATCGAACAACAGTTACTAATTCCTCACTTAAATTTCAACATTAACTAATTTAACTGACTCAAATTTGGCCGAAACTAAATTTTTTTTGGGAGCATTAGTTGGTTTCTTCTCCCAAAAGACTTGCAATTTGGGATGAAGCCAGGGACTCATAAGAAGCCATGCATAAATAATGAGATGGTCCTAAAAAATCAAGGCAAAGATAAATAGAGGGTGCATGTGATTGTGAATGGTATAGGATTGTGATGGCCATGGGAAGGAATTGCATGCATGTGAAGGGTCATGTAGGGGTGCATGGCCCAATTTGGTCATACCCTAACAGCTTTTAAGGACCCAACCCATTCTTAAAATATACACACTCACTATATATAGCTAGGGTACTTTCTCCCCATGTGAACCCTATCCCATGGTAGTTAATTAGTTATGGCAGTTGAAGTGCCGTCTATGATTAAACCATGCTAATTATTGTCATTACTAATTTACTTGTATTTGTCTATGGTCCTCCCCTTCCTTGTTTGATAATTCTGAAAATTATGTTTGATTAAAATTTTCATTATTGTTTTTTTTTCAGTATATGCAATCATGATGCCTAGTCACTATAATTTCCTAATATATATAATGATTGTATTTGGTTATATATTTAAAACTTTGATTATGAATTTACTAACATGTACAATGATAACTTATTTGTTGTATAAAGTTAAGACTATTAGATTGGTAACGAAAAGTACCTTTGACAACAACAACAACAACAGACCTTTGTATAGTTCTGCTAATGTGTGGTTTGACGGGATTTAGATGTGGGAGTGTTTCTCTTCATACACGGGAGTGCATGGAGATGTTGATTCAGGCGAACAAAAAAAATACCTTTTGAAAAATAAAAAAACAACCATTTTAAAAAATAGAGGGAAAACTGTTTGGAAACTGATAGAATAAGAGAAGCCTGGACAAAGAAACTTCATATCTGTATGCTCCAAGCACTGTTGTTAGTAGGGGTGAGTAATACTGGGTACTCGCCTAAAATTCAAGGGCCAATCCTAGATCCATTTAGCACTGGATTTTTTTTTTCAGGATACAGTCCCAATTCAATTCAATCTGAATCCTATAATCTAGATCTAGTTCAGGATCCACCAGCACTGGATCCTTAACCCGGTACCCGATTGAAAAAATTCACACATGTTAATTTAGTTAAATTAGCAGCAGTTTGACACAGTGGTCATGTCAAATTTCAACTAGATTCATTTCTCAACTCTTTATCACTATTGCCAACTTTAAAACAAATCAATAAATTATAAATCTTACCATTAGGGTTTCTCCTTATAGAGTATATTAGTATCATAGTATATGAGCAGGTGACGATAGTCATGGGCTTGGATCCATGACTAGTGAGACTTGAGAAAACTGAATGTCAGATTGAATAATCTCCAGAGTCTAGATTAATAGTACTTAAATTTAGTTTTTGTATTAATAATCTTGAAACAATTAATTGGATAATTGATACTAGGTTTAGTTCTAAATCCTACATGTCAAGATCCAGTCCCGGATCCATTTATGGATGGATCCTAACTTTAAGATTCAGTTCCTGATCCAGTTAACTAGAACCTAGATCCAGATCCACATCCAGATTCGTTGGATCCAATTGGTTCTGGATCTGGATTCGGTTACCTATTTTTCTGCTCACCCCTACTAGTTAGTGCATCCAACGTCCATGGAAAATACAAACACAACGAAATCACAAGAAACACTTAGAAAAGGCAAAGCATAGTCCTACCGGTAAGCTCTCATCCCTTCACTCGGTTACCTTAATCCTAGCTCGCGTGCCAAACACCCCTATCCAGTGTCATGTCATCTATTAACTCTATATGCTTCAAATCAACTCTATCAACTCCATCATAGACTTTATAGGCCTTCCACGACCACTGCGAAATGGTGAAAGCGTATAATATTTTCACGTCTTCTCATATCAACGTAAAGATTGCACGTAAAGCTGTAATAATTGGTGGTGATATTGTTACGTCGGTCGTTAATTGGGGACCGAGTTGAAGTAGTGCAACACTTGTAAGATCTAGATTTATTCTTTTGCTTTGTGTACTACATTTGTTGTTTATCTTTGTTGCTTCTATGCGAACTTTTAACCTTTTATAGTCTTAAATAATTGAAAAATTTAGACACACAATGTCACTTATGCGATACCTAGTTTTCCTTATTTGCTGTTGTGGAACAAAAAAGAGTACAACAAGTAAACAACAAAGGTAATGACTTTGAGTGAGTTTCATTTTCGTAAGGTATGTAGAAGTTTAGTTACATACTTTTTCCCACGACAAAATGTGGATCAAAATGAAAAGATAACATATTATGATTTTTGTATATTCTGAATAGTTTATATCTACAGAAACAAAGTTATTTATATCTTGATGTTCTTAAGCATTTGTTTATGTTCCAAAGTTTTACCCATTCAGAATTCACATTCAAATTTGTTACTGTTCATAATTAATTATTACACTTCTATTAGAATATAAAATTATCATTAGACCTTTAACCATCAATTCAAACTTTTAGTTTGATGGTTTCACATGGTATTAGAGTCAGATTAAATAAGAATTCTCAAGTTTGAATCTCAATAGTTCCCATGTATATTTACATAAGGTGAAGGGGTCTTTGTATGTAACATCCGTACTTAAGCCTAAAGAACATTCACATACAACTTTCTTAATAATTGATCATTAATATTGTATTATTTCTTTTAGCCATGAGTTGGGGGACCTTAGTTTAAGATTTGGGGAGGGGGTCCTCCTTGTGATGATCATGTTGTAACTAAATTGGAAAAAAAAAATTGAAAATTGTGCAAAGTTTTTAATTTTCTTTTCTTTTTTTTTTAGAAGATGGTCCTACAGAAGATTTATATGTGATAATGTGATTATCCACGTCTCCTAGGGTTTCTTTCAAGATCAACTGCCCAAATTATGGACCCTCCCCCTTTAGCTTGGACCTACAAATTCTAAACTTTAATTTGACTATAATCATGTTCACAAAAAAGTAGGACCCTTTAAATTACTAAATTTAAATATAATTGGTCCAAATTTAGTCGGTGTTTCATTTATGAGTGATAATATGTGTGTTGGGGCAAGACACTGTTTAAGTGTCATACTCTTTATAAAGTTAGTATTTATTATCATTTTTAACCCCAACAATTATCAATTAAAAGAAGCATAGAATGTGTTGGTTACACCAACAATTAAAATTGACATCTAATAAATGCATCCCGTTCGTTAGGAATTTTTAAACATTTTTTTTGTAAATTTTTAAAATGTAGATAAAAGTGTGATTTTATACAATTTATAAGTATTATTATACTTATAAAAGTCAATCATGTAATTTTTTTCAATTTAATTTACAAATATATAGATTTTATACAAAGATAATTAGACACTTAAATGTGTCTAGCCCCAAGATATTTATCATTTCTGTTCATCAAAATACATTAAATAATCAATCCAATCAAGTTTAATTAGATATAGGATCAGCAAAACTTAATTTATCTTATTAAAAATAAGTAGGTCTTAGCTTTGTTGTGAGAATAATTTTCACATGAATTACCTTTTTACTGTATCCAAATTGGCCACAGTCGAGCTGTTTGTGGTCCCTTTGAACATATGGTAGTTACTTAACCATATGAATTTGATTCAATGGAGTTTAGTGTATTAGGATATGTTTCAAATCTATTGCAAGTTGGTAGGGTCTAAAACAAAGTGTATAAGCAGAAAAAAAAGGTTATGAAAATTGAGGAAAATAATTATGCAGGAACAAAACATCAATGGAGACAATGTTTTTATATGGAAATCCAAAACAAGCAAAAATCACATGCGGCAACTAATATTCACTAATGATCAAGGATGAAGATGTGAAAATAATAACGTATCTCCCTCCAAGGAAGTGTTGAGGACACTCACCCAATCTCATCGGCCGCATATCACATATTGAATAAGCCTTTCTATTTGTAGGTATGAAAATATCGGATAAATCCACCTTGACTCCCACTAGCTCCAAGTATAGTTAGATTTCAATAGAGGTGATAGTGGGTCTTGAACGAGACCTAAATTCGCAGACCAAGATCTAACTTTAAGGACTTGGATCTAAAGATTAAGACCCAACGGATCTGGGTCTTGATCAATGGACATGGACCCATATCCATTATATATTTATTTATTTATTTATTTTTCCAATCACCTCTTGTTTGAGTGATAATAAATCTACCTTTTATCCCGTGAATCCTGAAGGGAACATTTCTTCCTTACCATTTCGGAGAATCCTACGAGTAGGAGTGAAGCTCAGCTTTAGGCTATTGACCCATGTTTTCAGTCCACTACAAGCTTGTTAAGTTATTCCTTAAATATACCATTGTCAAAAAAGCTCATAATTAACCGAAATTGTAAATACTTTCGATAAAAATGCATGGTCAACTAGGACTACTTACATGATGGTCGGTACTCAATCTCTAGATATGATAAAATTTAAAATTGAATTCTTTTAATTTCATGATCACAATTACACTAACTTTATAATGATCGTCACCACAGTTTGGATTGTTTGTTCACAAGGCGCCATGTAGCATACACGGTTATGATTTTAGTACATTATCCATATAAGGTTGTGTATAATCCGCGTTTGAATTTTGAAATTAAGAACAAGAAAAACCAATAAAATAAAAAGCAATTGGAATTTAATAAGTATTGTTCAAAGAAAGGCATGCAAAGGTGCAGGAAAAAGTTGGTAAAGTTTGGATTAGGTTGGTTTGTTTGATTTTGACAAAAAAAGGTTGGAGGAGCGTTATACGTCAACAATTAGGCGTTCATCCATGCATGTTAGAAAATTGAGTGCAAGTCAATTAGTCAACCAATTAAATTCCCAATCAACCGACATGACGTTCCTGGCTTTTCATTTTGTTTTTTTGGATTAAACCTTTTTCTTTTTTGCGACACGTAAAATTTATAATTATATGGTATGGTAAAAATTTGAATAATGTAATATGATTTGCTAAAGAATAGTGACGTAGAAAAGTGGCGTGGATACTGTGAATAAATGTGGATAGTGCAGATTAGGGCTGACAGAATTTTAACTGACTCGACAATCGAGTTTCGTCCGATGAAAAAACCAGGTATGGTCACCGAGTCCGAATTTTAAAATCGGTCAACCGATCATTGTCTGATTCAAAACCGGGTCAGGTCCAGGTATGGAAAAGTGGGTCCGGGTTGTCCGAATTCTGGGGGGAAATTAAGGTTCAGTCATTTGAAGTTGGGTTGAATTTTAAATCAACTTTACATACAATTTGGAAATCAAACAATTCGGACATCGGATAATCGGATAATGTTCAATCATTCTAACACCAAAAGTATGAACTTGCATTTATATACAATTTAAATATCAGACATTTGGGTTCGAGTTTGGGTATGGCTTGAGTGTCTGAATTGCTTATCAAACAGGGTCTAAGTAACAAATTCTCGACCAAATGACCAAACCCGAAATTACCCTGATTCGAATTTAGTCAGTCTCAGTGTAGATATGATTTAGTGATTTACTTATTGCATAAAACAATAGGGACTAAACATTTATTTTAAGACAAAGGGAGCCAAAAAAGACTGAAAAAATTACAAACAAAACTCCACACCACACTAAGACCTAAACATATAAAGGAAAAACCTCTACCAACTAGCAACTATACTGCATCTCAGCCTCATCTATATGTATGGAAGAAAAAGGGATACCAAGACAATCATAAGCCCAATTTTGGACCCAAGTCTACAGTTACAAGTCTCATCTTTCTGGCTAACAAAGAAGGTATTCTCTGACTGAGTGTTTGAGGGGATCTTTCAACACATTGGCGGCCCAACAAGAAAACAACTTATGTTAAACCAATGGCCCAGTCCATAACTAAAGGCCCAACATATTATTCTAATCTGCCCCAATCTCATTCGGGTTGTTGACCCTAAGGGATGGTCCATGAAATAAATGAGCCATAAAATTTCAAGCAAATTTATGGGGTCCTAATTTGTCAAAAATATTAAAATTAATCTTTTTTAAATACCTTTTTTGGGTGTACTAAGTATGAAACTTGCCCAGAAATCACTTATGAAACAAAAATGATCTTACCACTTAAATCCAAGTATCAAATCCATGAATGAAGATATAACTAAAGTTCAAATATCCCATGAATCAATTACTTAAGTGTTAGGCTGGACAATGTTTCAATTCAAGTCAAACTCAAATTTTGGAAATAAATAATTATACTTTTTTTGTGATTGATACTACTTAGTTTCCAAGCAATTGATTACAACTAGAAAATTATGCTAAGAATTATTGGGTTCGCTATAAATGTTAGGTTATTCAATCTTAAGTTTGGAGTGGTCAAATTATAATGGGCCCTAAGGCACCTTTAAAAGATCTCTTTTTCTATTCTACTTTTCTGGTTTAGGTTTAGAGTTTTTATTATTGGATTGTAATCTTCATTATATTTTGTTGTCGCTTAAGATATGTCTACTCCTGCTGTGTTATAACCGTTTGAGGTTATCTTACTTAGTCTCGTTATTATGTTATAAGGCGACTTGGGATGTGCTTGGTAATCTCTCCCTATCACGGTGAATTTTATCTTGCATGCCTTGTGTGGTTTTCTTCGGCTTTGAGTCCACGTAAAAAATTACACTATATTGTTCTTATTTATTTATTTAATACCTACACCATTAAATTAATTATCTTATGTTATAATTAATATTAGATCCATTTAATCTGGTTTTAACTTCTTGGTTTTAGCTAGCAAAATATGAGACAAAATTAAAATAAAAAAAAAATGGTTTTAGCTTCAGTTGAAAACGACAATGACAGAAACCAAGTCTTGGGCTGAAAAATATTTTTGGAGAACAAGTAAAAGTCAATCATGTAGCTAAAGCAGTACAAATGAAAGCATAATATTTGGTACGGACAACAGCCTACATATTAGTCCAAAAAATAAAAAAATGATAGTTTTTACTAATTCATAACGAGTTTTAGGATATTGTTTGGTCGTAAGATGTAACCTACTCATTGTAACCTATTCGTTCCTGTACATGCTTGGCCACTTTGAAATTTTTCTCTTTTCTCCCTCGAACAAGAAAATGATCCTGGTGGGCCTATCAACCCCCTTATGATGTCTGCACCTATTTCAGACATCTTTGCCTTGTTAAAAAATACTTCAAATGGGGATGTGATCCTGGGTATAGATGGAGATGGAAAGACACAGTGGCTATTGCTAATGGGAACTACAATGCGACAGAGGGATACATATGGAGTCTTGGCATTATGAAGA
Organism: Portulaca oleracea; assembly: GCA_029582165.1. Classification (NCBI taxonomy): domain Eukaryota; kingdom Viridiplantae; phylum Streptophyta; class Magnoliopsida; order Caryophyllales; family Portulacaceae; genus Portulaca; species Portulaca oleracea. The sequence goes on along the minus strand of CM055868.1, from coordinate 60,201,185 downwards.
AGGAAGGTTGGGCCTCAATCATTTGGAATCCACTTTCAATCCCTCGCCATTCCTTCATCACTTGGGTCCTGATGCATGGAAAGCTACATGTAAGAGCTAGAACGATGCGTTGGCAAACTAATGGGAACCCACGTTGTCCCTACTGTGATTTGGAGACTGAAACTATCGACCACCTTTTTCTTGGTTGCGATTTTGGAAAAGAGGTGAGGCAGACTATGAGACATTGGGATCTTGGCAATATGTCAACCACTCAAGAATGGAAAACTCAGCTAAGCGAACTCCAACAAACAAGTACAGAAAGCCACCTGAATTGCGCTCTCCTCACAGCTTATGTCTACCATATCTGGAAAGAAAGAAACAACCGAATCCACAAAACTCAAAAGGCAACTCCTCAGGTGATAGCAAATTTGATAAAAAACGATGTAATGAATAAGGTCCTTCTGGCAGCAAAATCTACGAGAAAATATAGAGGTCTTGTGGACAAAGTACTCAATATGTGCAAATATATATATATATATATATATATATATATATATATATATATATATATATATATATATAGGGATATTGGATTCTAATAATCCCTACTATCACAAATTGGATGTCAATAATCCCTACTATCATTTTGGATTCTGGTGGTCCAAAAAAAATAAAATTGTATTTGAGTGGGACGCCGACGAGTTGAGTGGCGGTGACTCGGTGGTTTGCTGACATGGCACCTAGGTCATGTGTTTGACCGGGTTGACTTTAAATTTTAGTGCCACGTCAGACAATAAACACATTTCCATAGAATTTTTCTTTTTTTAGTCCAGCTTGAAAATAATTAACCCCCTTTTTTCCCTTCTTTCTCTCTCTCTTCTTTTTCCCTTTCCAATTGTGTTAATTTCCCAGCCAGATTCTCTCTCTCTCTCTCTCTCTCTCTCCCTCTCTCTCTCTCTCTGACGTTGATAGATTCAAGATTGGTGATAGATCATCATGAGTAATTGATCATGACTACTGCGTTAATTGATTGAAACAAATGCTCTTAGAAATAAAGCATTCCCAATTGATTTCTGGGCCTATAGATAAATTACCAAACTCATATTATTATTAACCAAAACCACAACACGTGATGCTAATCTAGATCAGATGACCAAAAAACCAAGAAAGGGAGAAAGATCAACTAAATCTCAGACATGGCTACTACAATCAAAAGCATATTAACAGAGGAATATCAATGAAAGCAGAGAGTTGGTCAACTCTTGAAGCCAAGGGTAGGAAGAGCCTAATTAAATTGGGGGACATCATGGAGAAAAATCGAAGGCGAGGATGATGAAGCTACTGATGCATGAACCATCACCTTAGAGCATTGGTCCCATTAACAATTGCAAAAAACTCAGAAAATTTTCAACCAAATTGAGAACAAACCAAAATGGAATGTACCCAGAAAAATCAGAACTTTGAATCACCAAATCTAACACCAAATCACCAAAGAAATTCCAAAGAGAGGGAGATGTAGATCGAAATCCGACAAATTCTTTCTGGGTTTTGCAATTCACTCAAAACCAAACAAAACCCACAAGAGAATTTCTGAAATTGCTCAAACCCTAGGTCGTTGTACAACTCTCTTTCACTATGCTCCCCTGTTTCTGATTCTCTCTCTCTCTCTCTCTCTCTCTCTCTCTCTCAATTTGGTGGGTTTTTCTGAAATCTGTCAAACTCTTTCTGGAATTTGCAATTCACCAAAAACCTACGAAAACCCCCAAGAAAGTATCTGTCGGCTTCATGCCGTATCTTTCGACGGCGCGTGAGGGGCGACCGAGGGGGTGGGTGGCGTTGATGGTGGTGGTTGAGGAAGGTGAAGGTGAAGAGAAAGAAGAAGAGGAGGATCCATGACGAGGGAGTGGAGTGGGGGGGGGGGGGGGAAGGCAAAGGGGTGTTTAGAGGAGGAGGAGGATCACTGTGGGAGGGGACGACTTCATTGCAGCAGAGAGAGAGAGAAAGAGAGAGAGAAAATCTGGCTGGAGAATTTTTTTAACCGCATAACAACACAATTAGAAAGGGAAAAAGAAGAGAGAGAGAAAGAAGGGAAAAAAGGGGGTTAATTATTTCCAAGCTGGACTAAAAAAAAAGGAAAATGCAATGGAAATGTGTTTATTGTATGACGTTGCACTAAAATTTAAAGTCAACCCGGTCAAACACATGACCTAGGTGCCATGTCAGCAAACCACCTAGTCACCGCCACTCAACTCGTCGGCGTCCCACTCAAATACAATTTTATTTTTTTTGGACCACCAGAATCTAAAATGATAGTAGGGATTATTGCCATCCAATTTGTGATAGTAGGGATTATTAGAATCCAATATCCCCATATATATATATATATATATATATATATATATATATATATATATATCTTCTTAAGCTGTAATCTTAGAGACGGTTTTAGTAGAATTTTTAGCTAAGTTTAGTTCATACAAACAAATTTAGCATTTTATGTAAAATTGTCAAGAACGAATAGGTTACATCTTATGGCCAAACGATATCATAAAACTCGTTGGATCAAAACAGAAATCTAGTTTTAAAAAAAAAGACATTAGTTGATGTCAAATACACTAAAGCCCATGTTCCATTCCTTCCTCCCCATTTTGTATTATACATGCATTGTACTATCTTTTGTGTGTGCGCGTTTTTTTTTTTAAATTTCACCTCCAAGGTTTATTTGCACCAAAATAAGAACAAATTATGTTATTTGGAAAAGGCACATTGGTTGTTATTATAATTTTTTTTGCGATAAAACGGAATGATTATATTGATAATTTGTCCATCAACACACACGAGGAAATTTGGCTCGGGCATGTCTCTACCCAAACCTGTTCCTTTCCTTGAGGCTCCACCCTGGCCATGTTATGAGCCAAGATATTGCCATCCCGTTTTACATGCGACCAAGAAACACTATGAAAAATGTTAGCTAACTCACGAATATCATCTACCACTACATCTAGCTCATTAAGCAAAGCTACATGCTCCCTATTCAAACAGTTAATCAACACTAAACAATCAGACCCAAGAATCACATTATCATAGTAGAAACGACGTGCGAGTTGTGCAGCAAAAACTCCCGCCTTAGCCTCGGCAATGCTCAGTGACCAGGAAGCTCAACATTTTTTGCTTGCTGCCAGAAGCACTTCACCATTCGGATCTCTGCAAACTACTCCCAACTTGATCTAGCCTGTCTCCACGGAAACATCAAAATTGAATTTCACACGGCCTGGTTGTTATTATAATTAAGAAGCCACTAATGATGAGGATTAATGAAATAAGATTGTGTTAGTCTAACATCATCCGGCTAATTGACAATCATATTTAAATCAAAATGGCACGCCACACCTTATATCTAAAATTGATAAACACGTACATAATAATCTTAATTTCAATATCCTTATCCAAGTTGGTTACAATCTAAATTATCTAATCATTCATTTATACTTATTATAATAAAACATGATATTAAGAATAATTAAAATATGCTAAACAACACGTCATTCGTAATACATTGGGAATTGACTTTTCTTTTTTCCAGTTTATGGATTAAAGCAAAATGTATACTGTATTTAAATTGCTTTTAATTTTGGATCATTTGGAGCCAATTAAGAATTAATCAAGGGATAAAATCAATACATCAAACTATGCTTACCCAAGTTCGTTACAATCTAATCATTCATAGTTAATAAGTCCATAACTCATATAACTCAAAAAAAGTGGACCAAAACAATACGCATCTTTAAACATCTTTCAACTTTGTGTTGGTAGAACCTTAGGTCGATTTGAACCAATTTCTCCAATATATTTTTTTATCTACTACTTCAAATCCTGGACAACGTATTACATACCCTATTTTGCTTCAAGATTTCTGGGTATCAGATTTGGATTTCAATATGCAGGCTCTGTCCATCCACATCACAAACTCCTCACAATCGAACCTTACATGTTCTTATCCAATTCTTCTTTTTCGTACTTTTAAAAAACTCATTACATAACCTATTGAAACCTACATTTTTCAACTTCTACATACCTACAGAAAAAACAGAGTCCCACGTAACTAACTGTTCGGTTGTAATTTTTGTGGTTTTAAGTTAAGGTTGTCGGTCTCAGGGATGGGTGTTAGGCTTGATTAAGGTAATCGGTTTGTGTAAAGGGGTTTTTCTCAATGCGGAAAGCGATAAATTATGTAAAGAAAGCATTTAAATCTAACCTAGACATGATAATAATAAAGAAAGCAATTAAAAGAAAGCAATAAAGAAAACACTTAAAGATGAAAGCAGTTAAAAGGCATGAATGAAGACAATGAATGAACAATGAAATTGGGAACAAGAAATTATACCTTTGATGACTAATCTTCAATAAGCCTTCAATCTACACTTGAATTTCCCCCGGACAAACAAGAAATTGTGGTTTGGATTACCAAGAATCCCCCAAATTCTCACTAGTAAGTAGAATTGGAGTTCCTTGACCCTCCTCCCCACTAAAAATGGAGTTGATTGTGGCAAACACTATAAAGCTTGGAAAACAAGTCAACAATGGAGATTAGAGAGGAGAGAGAGAGAGAGAGAGAGAGAGAGAGAGAGAGAGAGAAAGCTTGTAAAACTTCAATGGAAACTTGCTTGAATTGAGAAAGCTTGAGAAAGTTGAATACAAATGCTAGAAATCAATGAAAGCTTGAAGAACAATGAAGAACAATTGAAAACTTAAAGAACAATTAAGAGAGATTAAAGCAAATAAAGGAAAGCAATAAATCTAATTCTACTCCTAAATTACCTAAGCTAATTGATAATTTAGATTAATACAAGTGGGTATTTATAGAAGAAGGAAAAATACAACCCAAAACCCTAGGACAAATCGCAGCACGCGCGTCTGCAGACAGAGTGGCTCGGGCGAGCCACCCTCTGGCTCGGGCGAGCCACCCTCTGGCTCGGGCGAGCCAGCGTTCTGGCTGGTGTTTTTGTTGCCCCAGAAGCCTGGCTCGGCGAGCGATGCAAGCGATTTTCCTGCCGACTTCAAACGCGCATAACTTCTTCATCCGAACTCCGTTTTAGGCCCGTAAGATATCGATGGAAAGCTCTCGGTGTGTACTTTCCCCTGTTTTGCGCATAACTTCTTCAGACCTATTGGAGTTGTAACGAAGGAGTTATGACCCAAAGGGTGAATGCACACGTATTTCAAACCTTTGAGTTTGTACCGTTCCCCTGTTTTGCGCCAATCTTGATATGGAATTTCCGACTTCGGTTTCGCCTCGGCTCTCGGCTTGGGTTGACTTGGTTTGACTCGGATCTCGCTCGGGTTGACTTGGTTTGACTCGGGAAATAGCTCGTGATTCCCTAAAAACCTTCAATTAAGCCCAAACTTCTTCTAACTCCTTATTTTCCTACAAAACACCAAATCATTATATCTAATATATAAATAGGGGTTAAAACAAGCAAATATACCCTATAAAAGAGAAAAAATTCGGCTCGAAACGAGGCCGAACACTAACCTTGGTATAATTAGCCTATTTAGGCCGTTTGACTTGTTCCCTGCAAATTGTCAATTTTCAATTCAGCAGTCCTGCTGACTGCAACAAGAGACAGACAGAGGAAGACCGAATCTCCTAAAATCACATCCGTTAGTTAAACTAAGATAGCATGAGTGGTGCAGCACAAATACCAGAATAAACTCACATAGACCAAGTCATGTATGATAGTCACACCCCACAATTCAACATGATAAAACCAGTGCAAAAAACACACCAAAAAACACAACCAAAAACACAACATGAAAGATCAGCAACAGCACAACCCCAGAAGAAACAACAGCCACCCTGCATTGCACGTCGTTCCCTACGTCGCCTTCCTCGTTGTTCTCTACGTCGTCCTCCTCACCGGTGCCTACTGCTTCGGGTTCTTAGCCGGGTCGTCTCTCAGCCCCAAACACATCAACTCTGAGTTGGCGGTTTTGGAGACCCTGTGGACCCCACAGGAGGCGGCTCGTTGCAGTGACCCGGTCCCACCTGAGCTGGTCCGGAAAAGGGTCATTGATGAGGTGTATGACGGCAAGTCGCCCTATGATGGGCCCTACATTGGCGGCCGGAGGGTGGTGATGACGGCGAAGAATGAGATCAAAGGGTGGGGGGCGTATGGTGCGGTGTACAAGAGCCTGATCCACAAAGTCCGCCCACGGACCGTGATCAAGTTCAGCACTTTCTTTGGTGCGTCGGCTACGTACATGGCTAACTTGACTAGTCAACTCGGCCTCGAGACTCAAATCCTCTGCTTTGACGACTTTCATAGCCGCTCAGGTCAGTGGTGAATCTAGAAACTTTTCTTTATAGGGTTTAAAAGATAAAATGGTACAAAATTAACTAGGTTGTCACTTATATCAAAGGATCGACCAAGTGCATTATCACTAAAGGTCTGCTTTGGCAGGGAAGAAAATCGTTTTCCCGAAGATAGTTTTCTCATTTAAGGTGTTTTGTGGCCACAAAATGGTGAAAATCATTTTTCCACCCCCATTCGTAAACTATTTCTTAGGCCCAATCGTAAAACAATTCAATTTCATCCCATTTCTCGTGGGTCGTGATCTAAGTTCCTTACGTTCGCTCCTACCTTTACCAGATCACCTTTTTATCAAGGGATTGACTTAGTACTTTATCATTGAGAATAAAAAATAAATAAAAATAGAGATTATGAGATTATAGAGTCGGCTCATTTACAAAGTGTTCTACTTTATCCCCAAAAATATCATATATCATGGTGGATCTACATGGACCCACCAAAATTTATTAAAATATGACACATTTTAACACCTTGTGAGACTTAGGTAGGAACTCCAAGTTATACAATATGACAATTGAAGGTAGTAAGTTATATCAACCAACTATCAACAATTAGTTTTTATGATGTCCATTTGATACAATATATACTTTTACTCAACATGTATAATATATAATTTTTTCAACTGTAAAATGTTTTCAAAATTGTTTTCCTTGCAACTTTTTAGAATCAGTTTATCCATGAACATTGATAATGGTGGATGTACTTCTTTCTGGTACACCTCTTCAGGTGAGCTGTTTGAAGACATAGCAATGCCAAACAGCGGCGTGATGACTCTAGACCAGTTTGTGCAAACCGTGATCTCTCAAAACGCAACAGAGACCGTACTTCCAGTACCACTCTCCACCGCGGACGCCTTAGTGAGACTGTGTGAGCTGGGGATCTACGGGGACTTGATCGAGGTCGATGTGGGCCATGATTTTGACTCTGCTTGGTCGGACATCAACAGGGCTTACAGACTGTTGCGACCGGGGGGCATCATATTCGGACACAACTATTTGACATCGTACTACAACAGAGGTGTTAGACAAGCTGTCAGGTTGTTTGCTCGTGTCAACAAGTTTCGGGTCAGGGCGAACAGGCATCATTGGATGATTGTTCCTGTTTGAAGATGTATATGTAACTCAATTGTAGTCGTTTTGGCGCATCTTAAGTGAAACACAATAGTTGTATATGTTGATTCTTTTGTAATCGTGTTCAAGCAATCAAGCACAGTTCTCGATTGACCAAAAGAGGTAAGGAAGTGTTCTTTTAGAGATTAAGGGTAGGTTGACATGTAGAGTTTTCTGTTTTCTTAGTGTTTATGTATCCTTGTAGCATCTAAGCATGATTATGTTGTTTGTGAATATTATAAAAATTTAATTTTGAGTAAAGTAGGTTAAATTTTTAATGCATTTTTATTCAAAAAATTACTCGGATCTACTCCAATATTTAGGAAAACTATTTTTCGGTACCCCAACTTTTCAAAACTAATTTTGAGGTACCCTTTATTTTTGGGTTAGTAATTATTTGGTGCTTTTCCGGCCATCAATTTTATTAAGTGACCGAAATACCCTTATTCTTCTTCTTCAAGGGTATTTCTTCAAAAACGGAAGAATAAAGGTATTTCGGTCACTTAAACAAATTGATGACCAAAAAAACACCTAATAATTTCTAACCCAAAAATTAAGAGTACCCAAAATGAGTTTTGAAAAGTTGGAATACCTGAAAAACATTTTACCAAAAGTTATGGTACCTCCGAGTAGTTTATTGATTTTTATTTTGTGAATATTTTTTTAAAAATCTAGAAATATGAAATATAAGGAAAACACTTAATTACAAAAATACCAAAAATTGAAATTTGAAAAATAAAATACAAAAGTTAGGAAAATTAGAAAGATACAAAAACATTTGGAAATTTAGAAACCCTAGTTGCTGGCACAACCACCACCGACGCCAATCACCATCATCTGACCACCACCCCCCAACCGCTACTACTGCTAAACACAAACTGATGAGTGATAAGTGAAGGTGAAGCACAAGTAAGTGGTCACGTTGGTTTCACGTCTTCTCTCTCATATTGAGCGATTTATTACATGTTTTGGGAGCACGTGCTTGAAATATGATCGTTGTCCACTCTCAATAGAATAATTGTTCATTCATATCTACCTATTGCCGTTCATTCTTGATAGCATAATTGTTTAATTACTCATATATACCTATTTGTTCATTCCCAATAACATAATTGTTCACTCATACCTACCCGGAGCACTTATTCTAGGTGCATGTAATATGTATTGCTCAAAGATAAATGCAAGATTCTTACATAGACGAAACTTAAAGTACGACAACAGAAGAGTAAACAAGCAATATATATAAAGAACTAAAACAGCAACCGAGTTGCTGTATAAAGTATGGCTCATCTACCTAGCATCAATATATAGTGACATAAAACTCTCTGCTGTGCCACTATACCCAGGCATTTGAGTGCTACTTCCAGAGTACTTATCATCAGACACTTCACCAAGCAAGCATTCAACTTCATCCTTGTTGATGTTTTTCACCGTTGCAAATTTATGCTTTGACATTGTCAGCAAACCCTCTAGCTCCATGGCAACTTGATCCATCCTCGGTCTTTCATCTCCCTTGACAGCTACACATGCTTTTCCAATGTTGGCAACTTCTAGTATCTCCTTGACATTCCCCTCATTCATCATTCCCTTATCTAGATTCTCCAAAATGCAATCCTTGCTTGTCAAGGAGAGGAAGTAATTTACCAAGCTCCAATCCGGCGTTAGCCCTTTCAAAAGAAACGGCTTTTAGTCCGGTAAGGAGCTCTATGATGACTACTCCAAAGCTGTACACGTCACTTTTCTCCGTTAACTGGCCCGTTTGCAGATATTCCGGGTCTAAATACCCTAGAGTTCCCTGAACCATGGTGAACATCTCATTTTCACTCGCGGGAACCAGCCTTGAGCAACCGAAATCTGAGACCTTGGAAGTTAAGTTATCATCAAGGAGAATGTTTTCTGGCTTGATGTCTCTGTGAATGATTGGAGGGGAATGCTCAGAGTGCAAGTATGCCAAAACCCCAGCAGTTTCTGCTGCGATTCTCAAGCGCGTGCTCCATGACATTCTTGGAAAGCTGATTTTGTGGATATGGTCAGAGAGAGTACCCTTTGTGATGAACTCGTACACAAGCAAAGGCTCTGGCACGTCAAAACAACATCCTAGGAACTTTACCACATTCTGATGCCTAATTTGAGAAAGCATCATAATTTCATTGATGAACTGCTCCTTTTGCTTCTTATCTATTGCTCTTGATTTCTTGATAGCCACTATAGTGCCATCGGACATGGTTCCCTTATAAACAACGCCATAACCTCCTCTGCCACAGATTTTGCTTTCGTTGAAGTTGCCAGTAGCTGCCTCAAGCTCTTCTGATTTGAAGATTCTGAGGTTCCTATGACTTTCATCTGTAGACATTTTATCTTGTAGTATTGTGCCACCATTTTGCTTAAAGAAATTCTCTTTGCGTTTCATGTGTATTCTTCTTCTTCTGTAACTGCATAGAAGGTAGCTTCCTAATATTATGAGAACAAGGATTATTCCTGTTCCTGTTTCAAAAATCATGTTAAGCCCGGTTAAATGCTTTCATTCGGATTTGTAATCATAGAATTTCATAAAATATCAAGACAAGAATAACAAAATAGTGGTCTTGAGTTTCTCGATCCTTTGCCTTAGGATTAGGCAGTTCTATTTCTCGACGAGGGTAGGGTTTGCGCGCCCGCGCACACACACATATGGTTGATAATTAGTACTACCTCCGTTCCAAATGATTTGTCTTTTCACCTAACTTTTTTGTCCCAAAATATTTGTGCCATTTAAAATTCCAATAATTGTAATTCATTTTCTACCCCTAATTAATAAATTTATCTATCACTTTTTACAATTTTAACAATTATTAGCTTCAATTAAAGTAGGGGTAATTTAAGTAAATTGCAAATTTTTTACCTCAATTCCCAATATGTATTGGTTTTCTCAAGTTAGGTAAATGGACAAATAATTTGGGACGGAGGTAGTAGTCATCGTCAAAAAAGTTTGTATCAAAAATCTATATATTATAATAGAAATCATTGTGGGTCCCACGAAATAGAGCTAAGAGAGTGACTGTAAGGGAATTGGCCAATCACAATGTAGAAAATCATATATTTTTTTATTTTCAATTTTTTTTTCAATCCGAATTTTATTTTAAAATTAAAAAAACCAGAAATATCACTAATCCTTAACTGCTTTGGACTCTGAATTAAATTATTTTGGTGCAAATAACAGTCATTATTTTGGTGTTTCCTATAATCTATATATTATAATAGAAATCATTGTGGGTCTCAAGAAATAGAGTCATGGGGGTGACATTAGGGGAATTGGTCAATCACAACGTAGAAAATTATATTTTTCTTTTCTATTTTAAATTTTAGTAATTATTTTGGTGTTTCCTGTAATTATAATAATAATAATAATCTATATAATATTAATAGTAAAGTTTTTAAAATTTAAATTTACATTAAAAAAGATATTCATGATATTATGGTAGAATATCTAACAATATGACACCATTTGTTGTCACACATAAATATGGGAATGGATCTAGTAGGCAAAGGTTTAGGTACGAAGGTGAGAAAAGTAAATTTTAGTCAAGTTTTCGGACCGGTCTTTTTAGTTAGCCAATTCAAACCAGAATAGTACATTTATACCATAATAATAATAATAATAATAATAACAATAATTTGAAAAATAACTAATTTAGTTTACTCTGTGCATCGCACGGGTTGAAACCTAGTTATAAATTATAATAAGTGTCATTTTTATGAAAAACTACATAAAAAAATTAGAAAATTTTGATTCTAATTGTTATATAAAATTATTATCGTTAGATTCTCGTAACGAACTTTAATAAAAGTATAATATTGCAATTGTTAATAACATATTAAGTAAGAAATTATCAATCGAAAAGTGACATTGAAGACCATGTAAGTCAAAATTATAACAATTAATATGGAATTGAGGGAGTATACACCGAACTGTTAAATCTTTGTTTGTGATCGATGATACGTGTCTTGGGGCAAGACACTGCTTAAGTCTCTTGCCCTTTATAAAAGTAATACTTATTATCATTTTTAACCCTAATTTTTTTTGACAAATATTATTAATTACAATTATAAGAAGTTTGGAATGTGTTGGCTACGCCAACAATTAAAATTGACTTCTAACGAATGAACCCCATGCGTTGGGCAGATTTTAGACGTCTTTTTGTAAATTTTAAAAAATATAGATAAAAGTGTGATTTTATACCATTTATATATTATTATAGTTATAGAACACAATTTATTGTTTTAGGTTTTAATACATGTCTTGCCCAAGACATTTATCATTTTTGTTTCGTAATAACATTGAATCAAAGAAGTTACCGATTAAGACGTGAATGTCTAACGTGCAGCGTGTTCCATCACGTTTGGTGTAGACTAAGTAGCCATGAAAGAGTTATTGAGAACACAGAGAGAGGAGAGAGAAAATATTTGTGTTTAGAATGATTTTCCTGTGTACTATGTTATTACACTGTCAAGCCTTTATACACACAATTGTTAGGAAAGACTAACCAACATGCCAATATTTGGCGTCTCCTTGGAACCATTTTGGGCATGAGCAAGTGTAGCTCCCATTTGTGTTGTAGCATTTGTCCTTGTACATGCAATTGTTCTCACTTGTCTCGCATTCATTCACATCTGCAAAGGTACGATACGTAGCAATTTCATTTCAAGTCTATTCTATATGTATCAGATAATTTCAAGTCTATTCTATATATACGTACTCACCTAGGCATCCACCGTTTAGGTATGCGTTCCCTGTGTATCCTGATTTGCAAAAACACCGGTAGCCAGGACCATTGTCCGACTCCTGACACTCGCTATTTGGATCTATACATGCATAACTGGGGGTGTCTTTCGCTTCACTGCAATTTCGATCACCGACTGCCCAATCAACCACGGTGGGGACTGTTTTAGGGATGTTTTCCAGTGAGCTGACGGTGAATTTGAGATAATTACTGTCAGCTATGAAAGCATAGCTACAGGGGTTAAAATCCTTTACAAATGTGTGGTTGTAATCGCTGGAAAGAAAGGCCCTGAACTTCGATAGCTGTTTCGGGATGTTGGCAGCTTGGCAACACCCAATTCCATTGCAGGATCCATCTGTGACACTGGATTTGTTGTAGCACATAGATATGCACCCAGAACCATACAGTTGGTTGTGGGCGATCCCTGCAAACCGAAAGGTGGTGTCGCAGCCCACTGCAGTGAGCTTATTATGTGCGGCCGAGTAGTAGAATCCGGTTAAGCTTAGCCTGCTAGTTGACTCATTGTACTCGCTGCGTACGCCTGTTGGCGTATAACAATCTTTGGCTACGTAGGTGTATTTTCGGAGGGTGCCGTCAAGGGATATGTCGATGATCTCAAGACCACCCCGGCTATGAGGTAGAAAGGCCTTGGGACCGCCTGGCAGAGTGTCGTTGCAGACAAGGGTGAAGTTATTGTTCAAAGCACATCCCTCGTCAAGGCCGAAGGGGTAAGGAATTGTCACATTCCCACACTTCCCCCTGCACCCTTGATGGAACACTTGACATTCTGATTGCATTGCTGCTGCAATCAGCACCAAAATTGCCACCATCTGCAACATCTTCCAATCACTGGAAGCTGCCATTAACGCTTGGAGGAGATTGTATTGTGATGAGATAAATCAGTGGATTAGTATGTATTTGTAATGCTGCTAGAACGAGCCCCAGTGAACATTCAGTATGTACCAAGTCAATGAAGACCCAATGGAGTCTTCTAGCGACTATTCTTGTTTGGCACATTATGGGGGTAAGGATTCTTTTTTTGGCATCTATGGGGAAGTATCCAACTTCTTAGCCGATGTAACAACGTTTTTGTTATACTTGACTTGAGACAAAGAACAATTTGCCCACGTAAGAACAATCTGCCTTTTGACGGGTTCAATCGAGATAATGATACATACTTTAGAGGGGTCAATGAAAGGTTGTTAGAATCGGGATCCTAACTCAGGTAGTTAGGATCATAATCAACCTACGTAAGATCGTGGATTAGAATGTAGATTGTAGAATCACATCGAGAATTTTGGATTATAAAATCGTAGGATCGTAGATCAAGATCGAGATTTTAATAACTATGATCATATGAATGTGAGGTTGTGGATTAAATCCTCACACTTTTGTATATAACATAAATCGAAAAATAGTACGTATATAACGTGGAATAATATCAACCAAAAATTTAAAATATTGGTTAGAAGTCCAATGATTATTTTATACTCTAAGGTTGGATACAACCATCAACCATGCTGCAATATGTGCTCACATATGCAATATGTCCTCACATATGGCTCATGTCCCCTAAGACCTTGACGGCATGATAACAAATTCTAAATCGTTGTCAATTATAACTCTTTATCTATTCGTTGAATAAGTTATTTTCAAGTTAGAATAGTTAGGTCTGGATATATTAGGATAAGTTAGAATGTTTTTTTGGGGATTGTGTTTTTAGAGTAAATGTTTTTTTTAGGGAATTGTGTTAGTTGGCATAAGTTAGGATACATTAGGAGAGTTAGAACCAACCTAACAAAAGAACAGAGCCACATGTGTCTCACACAAAAACTTCACAACTAGTACGCTCTCTGCCTATGTTCTTTGCAAGAGTAATGCGACGTTAGATGTTTAGATATAGTTAGGTTAAGTAAAATTGGATAAATGTTGGTAATTCTTGGTGAATACGGGTAAAATTAGCTAGGTAATATGTTTTAGGAAAATTGGATTATAATAATTCAACTTTTACAAATTGGACAACAATAAACAATACTATCGATTTATATTCTGGTGGTCCAAAAGAAAATAAAATTGTACGTATTGTAGTGGACGCCACTAGAATTAGAGGTGACTTCGGTGGTTTGGCGATGTCTTGACGAGTGTGTTTGACCAAAAAATTATTATTGTAGTTGTATTCTAGTCGTCCCATTTAAATTGCTATTGTATCATATTTAGTCTCATTGACATACTTATTGTATTATGGTGGTCCCACTTCATAGCTTATAATGTTCTGGTGGTCCGAATTCTTTGTCAAACACACTCTCGTTGGTCCACATCAACAAATCACCGAGTCCATCCTCTAACTCGGCGACATCCCACTGCAATACAATTTTATTTTCTTTTAGACCATCAGAATACAAATCAATGGTAGGGACCTCTTGCCACTCAGGCAAGCGGTGATTGACAGTTCCAATTGTTATATGTTATACTCTGAAGGACCTGTCTAGGTTCATCAAAGTATTAAATTTTTTTAAATTCACTATAAATTTATCAATATTATTGCAAAATTTGTGAATATTTTTAAATTATCAATTTGTTTACAAAACTCCATCTTTAAAAAAATTGATATACTTTTGACATATGTGGTGAACTTAGGTAAATCCATAATGACATAACGTATAATACTATTATTTGTGATTCAGCATGTGCCAAGCCAATGAAGCCCCCAGCCAATGTCAATTTGGAGTCTTCCATTGACCGTTCTTTCTTGGCAAATATGGGAAGGGAGGGGGAGGGAGGTAAACACTGTTCTTTTTCACAATCACACCTATGAGGGCCCAACTCCATGGTACATGTACCACTTATCGATGAGCTCTTAGCTCAGTCGGTATTTATTGTACTGTGATATTGTTGGAAAAAATTATACACAAATAATACCTCCAAAAATATTATTAATCAACTTGATAACAAATGATAGTAAAATAAATTATGAATAATAATTATCAAAATAATTTTTGATTTAAAATCACAAAAATACTCCAACGTAACAATCCCTCACATGATTTAAAAATAAAAAAATTGGAGAAGGAAAAAACAATAATAGTGAGCACTTTATACCATGTAATGGGCTCACGGTACCTTATGGGTTTGAACCTACACCTATTGTAAATGAGTTTCAACTTTAGGGACCCATTGATGGACCCATTGGACTCTCCCAGAAATAGGGGGACTAGTGATGACCCAACTTACCAATGTAAAAAAAATAATAAAATGTAGCAGCGTCCTTGTTCTACTTGACTTGAGAGTTGAGACATTATTAATGAAGAATCTTCCCCTTCTATATACCTTCTTCGACGGGTCCAATAAGAGCAAGTAGTTAAACGCGTGAATAGAATATTGACGCTCTTATATGAATGTCAGATTTTGGACTGAACCCTAAATAGCTAGGTTATAACTCCGGACACGACTCTACACAAATCTCCCTTAGTTGTTTGGCTCACTTAAAAATCAGTTTAAACCCCCCCACCCCCCCTTGCACACATTGAAGTTTTATCAGTCAAGACCAACTGATAGAAGATCATTATATATTAGTAAAGGATCATAGAAAATTATTGTATATATGGTTACCTTATTTTACCAACTCGATCTTCTCAATATAAGTAGACGAGTAGAATCGGAGCTCAAATCATCTAAGCCTCTTCATTATAGCATCTTAATGGAAAAACAAGGTTTATTTGTGGAGTTGGAACCATGCATATGCTTCTAATTTTGTTGGAAATAATTAAATCAAGGCTGCTGGTTTCAGAATCACAAAAAAAAAAAAAAAAAAAAAACTGAGTCGTGGATAAACCACTGCCTTGAAAGCGATTACGGCACGACCTAGGTGACAATCGATATTGCCGGTCACTCCCCAAGGTTAACGCAGCTGGCTCTTAGACTTGAGCACTCAAGGTTAAGAACTTGGAGTATGTAAAAAACTGATTGCCCAGAAAATATTAATGGAAGTGGATGTAGAAGATGAAGAGAAGAAGATGAGATGGTGTGTGTTTTATAGCCATGGAGGAGCTCCATTTATAGGCTTAGAAGCCTACCATTAGTCGGGCGGCATCAACGCGTGCGTGTGGAGTCCCAAGCCATACCCTCCTCCATAAAACACCCTTCACAGTTATTTAATACTACCAAGTGTGGTGGGATATATGAACCACTTTCAACTTGATTTCTCTACCTATGTGGGACAAAATGCCTTGTTGCCATTACCATATCGTAACTTCATTTGCAACAATTTCATCATGTTTTAGATGGCTGAGCTTGATCAATGAAGAAACAACATTAAAGTAAGTGGTCATGTTGGATTTCATGTCTTCTTTCTCATGTTCAAATTTTAGGTGAATTGCCATATTTTAGGAAAACTATGGTTGCTAGTTAGAAAAACTCAAACTTGTTTACATTGTCATTATCCCATGTTGCGCGCTAAAGAGCAATTTTCAAGTGTCTCCATGTCACGACACACTTATTCTTTAAAGCTCAAAGTTTATAAACAGATAAGTACGACACATGAGTGTGTGAGGATGATAGATGTTTATCTATTAATTATATTAAAACACAACTCAAATCAACTTCAAGTTGTCATGTGTTAACCATCAAACACAACCCAACCAATTGTGTTGCCTTATTACCAAAAAGTTAAATCTGACTATTACAATAATCAGATGATTTTTATTTTTTTCGTTACTAGGCAAATAAAAATGTTAAATTTGATAATAATTTATATGACTATAAATAAAGAGAAAATTAAAAAGTTCAAATTATTAATTATTTACTAATATTAATGTTAAACCTACATGTAAAATATAGTTTAAGATTCAAAATTTACAATCATAGAAATTCTGACGGTAAAATATAACAAGGAAAAAAAGCTAATGACAATATATTTGATCCGATTTCAGGAAAAATAAGAAAACTATTTATAGAACACTAAGACCAAAATTCTTACTACATCCGTCCCAAAAAGTTTGTCCGTTGACTAAATTTTGACTATTAATTACTCACAAATTAAAATGAATTAAAATATGAAATCACTACCATTAGAAAGATAATTTGCTAAAGATTACAATGACGGTAATTTTATATTGTAACTCATTATAATTTATGAGTAATCAACGATCAAAATTTAGTCAACGGACAAACATTTTGGGACGGAGGTAGTACAAATTGAGTGTCAGTGAAAAAAGACAGTGAAAAAAGACAGAGAAAATATACTTATAATTAAATCAAAAATCAACAAGTAAAACAGAATAACATTGCACGGGAATAAAGACTAGTTTCTTATACAAATGAAAAATAGAGTAAAATAGAAGAGTAAGCAAGTAATATAAATAACATAAACCTAAAACAGAAAACAAGTTGCTTTATTAGTAGTATTTGTAGAGAAATGGTAACTTCTTCCAATGGTTCATCTACCTGGCATTAATATCAAGTGACATAAAACTCGCTCCTGTGCCGCTGTATCCAGGCATTTGAGAGCTACTTCCAGAGTACTTATCATCGGACACTTCACCAAGCAAGTATTCAACTTCTTCCTTGTTGATGTTTTGTACCGTTGAAGATTTATGCTTTGACATTGTCAGCAAACCCTCTAGCTCCATGGCCACTTTATCCATACTTGGCCTTTCCTCTCCCTTCACTGCTACACATGCTTTTCCAATCTTAGTAACTTCCATTATCTCCTTGATATTTCCCTCATCCATCATTCCCTTTTC
This sequence comes from Portulaca oleracea, assembly GCA_029582165.1. NCBI lineage: Eukaryota > Viridiplantae > Streptophyta > Magnoliopsida > Caryophyllales > Portulacaceae > Portulaca > Portulaca oleracea. The sequence goes on along the minus strand of CM055868.1, from coordinate 60,183,225 downwards.
TACATTCTCCAAGATGTTATCCTTGTTTGTCATGCACAGGAAGTAATTTACCAAGTTCCAATCAGCACCGCCCCTTTCAAAAGAAACAGCCTTTAGGTCTGTAAGGAGCTCTATGATGACTACTCCAAAGCTATACACATCACTTTTCTCAGTTAATTGGCCCGTTTGAAGATACTCTGGGTCTAAATACCCCAGTGTCCCTTGAACTTTGGTGAACATTTCGTCTTCACTCATAGGAACCAACCTCGAGCAACCGAAATCTGAGATCTTTGAAGTTAAGTTATCATCAAGGAGAATGTTTTCTGGCTTGATGTCTCTGTGAATGATTGGCGGAGAATGTGCAGAGTGCAAGTATGCCACAGCCCCAGCAGTTTCCGTCGCAATTCTCAAGCGTGTGCTCCATGGCATTTTTGGAAAACGTGTATTGTGTAAGTGATCAGCTAAAGTACCCTTTGTGATGAACTCATACACAAGCAAAGGCTCTGGCACCTCAAAACAACATCCCAGGAACTTTACCACATTCTGATGCCTAATTTGAGAGAGCATCATAATTTCATTGATGAATTGCTCCTTTTGCCTCATATCCATTGCTTTAGACTTCTTGATAGCAACTACACTGCCATCGGACATGGTTCCCTTGTAAACAATGCCATAACCTCCTCTACCACAGATTGTGCTTTCGCTGAAGTTGTTAGTAGCTGCCTCAAGCTCTTTTAATTTGAAGATTTTGATGTACTCGGGATTTTCGTCTCTAGACAATTTATCCTGTAGTATTGTGCCACCATTTTGCTTAAAGAATTTCTCTTTGCGTTTCATATTTATTCTTCTTCTGCATAGAAGGAAGCTTCCGAATGCTAAGAGAGCAAGAATTACTCCTGTGCCTGTTTTGAAAAACCAAGTTAAGCCTGATCAAATGTACAAAATAACTTCCTATGTATACAACAATCGTACTCCCAAAAATATGACAACGACTAATAAGTAATGTTAGTTCTTAGACTTGTGGGCTGCATTGGACAAAAATAAATAACTCATTCTGTTGAAAATATATTTAGACTATACTGAAAATAAAATAACTCAATATCCCTCAAAAACTTACCTTTTTAACATTATTTGTATATATCATTATAAGAATACATTTATAAATTATTTTATGGATGGAGAATACATTTACAGTTATATTTGTTCTTTTTTGAGAAATTAAAAATATTATAGTGATTGTTCTTGTTTTTGTAAAAGTTATTATGATTGACAAAATATTAAAGAAATTGAACTTGCCAAATATGAGAACTATGATTTTTTTTTTTATATAAAAAAGATAAGATCTATATATATATAGATTGATGATAACTTACCAGTTGTTAAATAAAACATGATCTATTAACGAATAAGCACTGATATTTTCTTTTTAAAAAAAAAGTAAAAATGACCAATTAAGGTTTTCAAAATTGTTGTCTCTAAGATATGCATATTATGATCTCACCTTTCGTATTTAGAAATTATATATGAGAGAGAGACTTTTCAATATGAATGTAATTGCTTTTATCAAAGTCACCTTGAATGAACTACATAGTCATCACTGTACTAGTAAAAATTATCACAAATTTATATGTCCTACAATAAATTTATGCATGATAAAGAATTTCACTGTTCATATTCGGAAATATATATATATATGTGTGTGTGTGTGTAATTAGAATGACTTTTCAATATGAATGTAATTACTTTTATCAAAGCCACCTTGTGTGTGTGTATGTGGGTGTAATTAGAATGACTTTTTAATATGAATGTAATTACTTTTATTAAAGCCACCTTGAATGAATTATAAGTCACCTTTGTACTAGTAAAAATTATAACAAATTTATACTGCTTATAATAGATTTATGATAAAATAGTCACACGTACAACTTTAGGAAAAAGAAAAAGGTTAAATCAAGAAAGTTACCACTTAAGATGGGACGGATAAACTTTTTGTTTACCAAAAATGTGCAGCCTGTTCCATCTCTGCTACCATCTCCGTGGAACCATTTTGGGCATGAGCAGGTGTAGCTCCCATTTATGTTGTGGCATTTGGCCTTGTGGATGCACTTGTTCGAACCTTCCTTACATTCATCCACATCTGCAAACATTAACACTTTCTTTTCACTCTACTCCCTTCGTGTCTTTTTATTTATCACTTTCATTATTTTTGTATATATGTACGTACGTACCTAGGCAGTGATCGGGTATGTATGGGTTGCCTCTGTAGCCTGATTTGCAAAGGCAGAGGTAGCCAGGACCATTGGTGGAGTTCCGACACTCGGCATTGGGACCTTTACATGCATAACTGGGGTTGTTTTTGGCAGCTTCAATGCAATTTTGATTGCCGATAGCCCAATCAACCACAGTGGGGACTCTATCGGGCATCTCTTTTAAAGAATTGGGGGTGAAATTAAAATAATTACTGTCAGCTATGAAAGCATAGCTACAGGTGTTGGAGTCCCATTTTTTTGAGTGGTTGAAAAAGCTGAAAAGATCGGTCGAGTAGTAGTATAGCTGATTGGGTATGCTGATTTGGCAACACCCAAATCCATTGCATGATCCATTTTTAACTTTGACATTTTTGTCGTCACAGCTGGATATGCACGCAGAGTCGTCAAAGTCTTCTTCTTGACCGATGACTTTCCCTTCAACTCGTGCGATGGTGTCGCACCCCACTGCAGTGAACTTATTTTGGGTGCTCGAGTAGTAGAATGCTTTTAGATTGCTACCTGGAGCCTTGTTGCTGCGCTTCCCTTCTTTTGTATAACAATCAGAGGCTATGTAGGTGTATTTTCTCAGGGTACCGTTAATGATGGATATGTCGATGATGTCTAGAGAGCCATCGACCATGTCCCCTGAGCTGTAAGGTAGGAATGGCTTTGGACCGCCAGGAACGGTGTCGTTGCAGAGTAGGGTGAAGTTTTTATTCAGGGCACAATCTTTCCCAACTCCAAAGGGGTAAGGAATTGTGACATTCCCACATTTCTCCCTGCACCCTTTTCGGATCACTTGACTGAGTTGACTCTCCGACTTCATTGCTGAAATCAGACCCCAAATGGCCACCATCTGCAAAGTCTTCCAGTAACTGGAAGCCATTGATGCTCGCATTGTTTTTGTGTATTTTGAACAAGATGTTATTTGGAGGACAAGATTGTTTGGTGAAGAGACAGAGAAAAGGATTGGGAGATATTTGTAATGGTGCTACAACAAACAAAGACCCAGTGAGCATTGAGTACCAAGTCAACTTGGAGTCTTCCATCCACTACACAGGGTGCAGTACGTGCTTTCCCCCTAGCAGTTTAACTGATACCTTTGTATGCATTTATCCCTTAGTTGTGTCTCGTACTACAGTCTACAATTTGACAAGTGTCCCTTAATTGCACTTCGCTCATTTCTAAATAAGTTTAATCCCCCAACTACTACATCCACCTTAGCTTGTTCTTTTCGTGTCTGGGAAAATGGGAGCAAGAAAAATAGAGAGAACTCGATATTAGACCCGTTTAAAGTTCAAGTCGGGCCTGGTCGTGTTTTTGGACATATTAGTCGGGTTGAAAGTCACATAAACCTTAATTGGGACCTCAACAACCTTCGAGTTAGGGTTTCCCGACCCTGACTCTAACTCAAAGTATGCTACGAGTCACGAATAGGGTCATCGGGTCAATTGATCTCGAAATTTGAAATTTAATATTTGTCATTTATCCATTTTCATTAAAAAAAATCTCAAAATTTTTAATTTTCGATCAAGATAGATATCAACCAATTAAAACTATACATCTCACGGTTAATTTATGATGAGACGGACTTATTGCTATTTCAAACGATAATCACATGGGACAATGGGATTAAGGCCCGAATGAAAATTATCGGGCCTAACTAATTAACAAGGCCTTTCAATTAACGTTAGGATCACCTCCCCTTCATTCCCTTCTCATCTTTCCCTCCCAAATTTGTTTTTCCCCCCAAAAAAGGTATTTTCTGGTTTATCATTTTCCCGCAAATTTCTTTTACTTCCATTCCCAAAACGAATTTAGTTCATCAGAATCAGACCGGACAAATCCCCCCAATAAAGTACTGTGATATTATTATACCAACTGTGACTAAGAGGGTGGTGACTGGTTAACAGGTCTTGATTCTGACGTAATAGACGGAGGGAAAATAACAGGCTCCTGCCCAATAACTCTGTTAACCCCCTCCGTTTTTCTTACTAACCCACATTAAAAAAAAAAATGGCCTTAACATAGTGACTAACGGGGTGGTGAACTGGTCTTCGTACGAACGTGAAACACAACCAACCAATGTCTTGTAATGTGAGTTAGTAAGAAAAACTAAGGGGTTAATGAGGTTATTGGCTTGGGACAGTTTTTTTCCCTTCGCCAGCCATGTTAGCGTGCATGAAAACCGGTTTACCACCTCCTTAGTTACTGTTAGTATAATAATGTCACCTAGGTATAAAGGTCAGTGGTATTGTTGTCCAATAATAATGATTGGTATATTACAATCCAATACCCTCAAAGGTCGATATATTATCATCCAAAAACTCTTTTACATATTACTATTAAATATGACTAATGGAAGCACAGAATGCATTAACAATAATATTAAAACACATTAAAAAGCAGTTCAAAACACAAAGTAGAGAAAATGTTTTTGAAATGATGCAACAATGAATTGGATAAAATTATTTAAATACTAAAAAGAAACAAAAATAAGAAATTTGACAAAATAGGAACAAAAACAGCGTACATAAACGAAATATAAAACTTGACATTATGCAGAAATGAACCACTCAACTTCAACATTATAGTAATTGTTCTTGTTTTTAAAAGTTATTATGATTGACAAAATATTAAAGAAATTGAACTTGTCGAACATTAAAAATATGGTTTTTATAAAAAAAACAAAAGAAAAGATCTACATATAAATTAATGATAACTTACGGGTTGTTAATTAAAAACATAATCTATTAAAGAATAAGTACTAATATTTTCTTTTCAAAAAAAAAAAAGTACAAATGACCAATTAAGGTTTCTGAAATTGTCCTCTTTAAAATATGCAAATCTGAAATATGATTTCACTCCTTGTATTCAGAAATATATGTGTGTGTGATTAGAATGACTTTTCAATATGAACATGATTACTTTTATCAAAGTCATCTTGAACGACTATAAATTACCTTGTACTAGTAAAAATTATCACAAATTTATACACCCTACAATAAATATATGGTAAAGCAATCTCATGTAAGACTTCATAAAAGAAATGGTTAAATCAAGGAAGTTACCAATTAAGATGAGATGGATCAATCTTTTATTTAATAAAAATACCTAAATTTACCCATTTTGATCTTACCTTTAAGAGAACACACTTATCAATTTAATCAAGCACCATTTACTTACTTGTATGACCTAACTATTTGAGTATTTCAAGAGCTAAAGAGACATAAGAGAACAAGTTATAAGTTAAGGATTGATCGGAAAGGTCAAAATCTAACTTACCAAGTAAAATGGATCCAACACGGACCGTACCGGGTATGACATGAGTCATGTTGAGGTTCAGAGAATTAGAAAAGGCTCCCTGGGTCAACACGGATTATGCTGGTTTAGCACAGGTCGTGTTGAGGCCACCACGATCCGTGGTGGTCCAATATGGACCGTGTTGGAGCCCAGTTAAGCTCTTTTTCATAATCCCTTTATTTTTGCCTCGGACATTAATGTGTGGGGTATCTTTTGGAATTATTCTTGACTAATATTCTTAATCAAGATTAATCCCTTAATAGTGATTAAGACCTCATAGACAAAGCATTCAAATCATGCTATATTTGATTATCAAGTTTGAATGAGTTTTGAATGCTCCAATTCATATAAATAGTGGATGATTTTCATTCATCCAACACACTTTGAGAGCTTCAACACAACTCCTAAGGCGTTGAACTGTAGCAACTTTTTTATAGTTCTTGTACTTTGCTTATAAGAGGTTAGGTTTTATCCTTAAATCTATTCGTAATCTAGTGAATAAGTCTCAAGGGGAGACGGGTTTGACCCTCGACTCCTAGCTAACCAAATGATCCCTCATCTTGTGCAAGTGACCGTGTTACCCCATATTTCCTAACACTAAATGTTAAATGTTGGATGACAAAATCAATAACAAAAAGAAAACAAAACATTGAATCAAGGAAGTTACCGATTAAGAGCTGAAGGATCCTCCATTTGTTTAATCTGCAACCTGTTCCATCGCTGCGACCATCTCCATGTAACCAGTTGGGGCATGAGCAGATGTAGCTCCCATTTGTGTTTTCGCATTTGTGGGTGCATTTGTGCTGCCTTGTCTCACATTCATTTACATCTGCAATAGTATCACTGAATTTTTAGGAGTGCTTAATGGTGTTCTTCATATTAAAAATTGGCCTTTAGGCTACCATTTCTTTTTACCTTCATCTAATGTGCAACCTGTTCCATTGCTGCGACCATCTCCCGAACCCTTTGGGGCATAAGCAGATGTAACTCCCATTTGTGTTTTCGCATTTGTGGGTGCATTTGTGCTGCCTTGTTTCACATTCATTTACATCTGCAATGCTATCACCTTCATCTTAGTCTATTCTCTTCGCCACTTTTTATTTATAACAGGGAAAAATCAAGATAATCGATAAAATTTTGTAAACTATATTGTATATTGTGATGGATCTACTTATGTCCACCACATATATTCAAATAGGTCAATTTTTTAAAAAAAATTGATAATTTAAAAATATTGATGAATTTGATAATAATATTGGTAAATTCTAAAATAATTATTGTTGAATTTATTTTGAGAAAAATACGTTGGCAGACCTGGGTAGGTCCTCCATGGTGTACCACATAACAACTGACAAAATATGGGACAAAAATTATAAAAGCAAAATGATAAGCATCTCAACATGGTTAACCATCTTGAGTTTTACCTAAATTCCTCAAAAAAAATTAAATATAAAAATATTTAAATCATTATAAAGATATGTTTCATTATTTTAAGCATCTCAACATGGTTAACCATCTCAACATGATATATTTCCATTTAAAATTTAATTAAATGGACCGCCGTAATTAATTTTTCGCGTGGCGGATAATAATTGGCCGAATAAATTTAGTTTATTTTCCACGTGTCATTTTCTGATTTGCCGACAAATTTTTGCCTCCTACAGATATGTTTCTCTTTTTTACTTTTGCTAGCTTTATACGAGGAAAACTAATAAAAAGAGTAGCTCGTTGGAAAAGTTGCATTTATGATGGGACAAGAAAAGTTAGTAAAACTGACCATTATTATGGGATGGAGGTAGTACGTACGTACCTAGGCAGTGTATGTATGGGTTGCCTGTGTAGCCTGATTTGCAAAAGCAGCGGTAGCCAGGACCATTGGTGGAGTTCCGACACTCGTTGTTGGGATCTTTACATGCATAACTGGTCTTGTTTTTGGCAGCTTCAGTGCAATTTTGATCACCAATAGCCCAATCAACCACAGTGGGGATTTTATCGGGCATCTCTTTCAAAGAATCAAGGGTGAAATTAAAATAATTACTGTCAGCTATGAAAGCATAGCTACAGGGGTTGAAGTCCCATACATCTGAGTGGTTGTTAACGCTGGAAAGAAGGGTCCAGTAGGTGGATAGTTGGCAACACCCATTCCCATCCACAGTGCAGGATCCATTTATAACTGTGGTCTTATTGTGGCACATGGATCTGCACTTATAGTCGACTATTGGACTGCTGCTGCCCCCTGAAGACTCTAAGATGGTGTCGCACCCCACTGCAGTGAGCTTATTTTGGATGTCCGAGAAGTAGAATGTTTTTAGATTGCTACCTAGAGCCATGTAGCTGCGCTTCCCTTCTTTTGTATAACAATCAGAGGCTACGTGGGTGTATTTTCTCAGGGTACCATCAAGGGATATGTCGATGAGGTCTAGAGCGCCATAGGACGTGTCCCATGTGCTGTAAGGTAGGAATGGCTTTGGACCACCAGGAATCGTGTCGTCGCAGAATAAGGTGAAGTCTTCATTCAGGGCACAATGTTCCCCGACTCCGAAGGGGTAAGGAATTGTGACATTCCCACATTTCTCCCTGCACCCTTTTTGGATCACTTGACTCTCCGACTTCATTGCTGAAATCAGACCCCAAATCGCCACCATCTGCAGTGTCTTCCAGTAACTGGAAGCCATTGATGGTCGCATTGTTTTTGTGTATTTTGAACAAAATGTCATTTGGAAGACAAGATTGTATGGTGAAGAGACATAGCAAAGGATTGGGAGGTATTTATAATGCTGCTACAACAAGCAAAGACCCAGTGAGCATTTAGTACCGAGTCAACTTGGAGTCTTCCATCCACTACACGGGGTGCAGTGCTTCCCCCCTAGGACATAACTGCTACCTTTGTATGCATTTATCCCCCAGTTGTGTCTCGTACTGCTAACAAGAGCGTCCAAAATTGGTTAAGCGCGTTTTCAATTAACTGTATATGCGGTCGACCGTTTATGCTGTTTAAGGATTTTGTAAACCTAAACAGATAAACCACGTTATGTAGTTAACCATATTTGAAAAAAAGAAACTCAAATCGTAGGTTAAGTGCATTAAGAATGCGGTTAACTGCATTTGAAAACTAGAAACCAAAATCGACGGTTAAGTGCATTGAGAATGCGGTTAACCACTGTTTGGGTTCGGTATATGGTTATCCGCAGCTAATCGCCGGTTCTTAAAAATTTAAAGTAACAATTATGAAAGAAAAATTGACAATTTGCTTTATAATTTCAAATTTTGGTACCAAATTAATTAAAAATGGTTAACTGCTTCACAAAAATGTAAAATTGGAACCTAAACTGGCTAAACCAGCTCAGTTAATCTAAACCATAATTTTAAAAAAATGCGACAGTTAACTGGTTTTAGTTGTTCAATTTTTTACAATTTTAGGGTTGGTTTTCGATTTATGGAACGTTTGGTAGGAAACCTAGGAAAATATTTTTTAATGAAAATTTTTCATGGGAAAATTTCTCCTAGCCTCCCAAGGGAAATTTTCCCTAGGAAAATGCAGAAAATAGCGGGCCCTCCATAAAGTTTTTCCCAACTACATCCAAACATGAAAAAAAAAAGTCAACATGAAACAGCCTTAGATTTTTGTGCGGTTATATATCACATCTACCATATTTTTCCACACTTGTTGCAATTCTTCTATATTATTCTACATTTTACCATAACAACAATCATGACTTTCCCTCCTTATTTTTCTCTCTCCTCAATTTTTTCCTCTAATTTTTACATTCTCTCTCCTCACCTACGATATCAATCATTTTTTCCATAAATTTTACCATATCTTATTATATCATACCACACTTTTCACAAAATTACCGTATTATGATACCGTTCTTTTATGCGGTACCGTAAGTTACCGCACCGCAATTTACACCAACCTACTACCGCAACTCACCGCAATCTACTATTTACCTTTCTATTAAAATCCCAAAGATTTTCAATTACCGCACCGCAACTTACCGCAACCTACCGTAACCCACCGCAACTTACCGCACCGCAATTCCACTGTATAAAAGAACGGTGTATGTCATTTACCACACCCAAATTGCCGCACAAAAGAACAAGGTTAATTGCACTTCGCTCACTTATAAATAAGTTTAGTCTAGCGTTGGCAAAAATTTAAGTTCGGGTAAATTCAGGACGGACAAATTTGGACAATATCAAAATTCGGACAAAAAATTCATGTCTGGACCCAATTTTACTTCGGGTCACATCGCATCGGACAATTCAGACGAAGTAATTGTGGATCCAAATCGGGATGGGACAATAGAAAAGAGAAATTTTATATTCGAATATTCGGTCAATTCGGTCAGCATCAAAATTCAGATAAAAAATCTATGTCCAGATCCAATTTTTTCCGGATCGTATAATTCTGATATTTCGAGTCGGACAAAATTTTATGAGCTCTACTTTAATCCCCCAACAACCACTACATCCACCTTGGCTTGCTTGTATTTATTTACACCTTGCCAAGACTAACATTTAGTATATTTGACTTTTCAATGGGAGAGAGAGCATGGAGAAGCAAGGACTAATTCAGACGGAGAGTGTAGGGAAATGCGAGGAAGAAAAGGAGTGAGAACCTGTTATTAGACCTCTTTAAAGTTCAGGTTGGGTGGCGTTTTGGGACAGATTAGTTGAGTCGAAAGTTACATAGACCGTGATTAGGACCCGAACTAACCATCGGGTTAGTGTTTCCCAACCTTGACTCTAACTTTATGAAATTACAAATTATGAATCGGATCCTGGAATTTGAAATTCAATATTGGATATTTGGATTATTTGATGATACTCCCTTCGTCCCAAATTAATTGTCATTTTGACTAAATTTTGATCGTTAATTATTCATCAATTACAATGAGTTACAATATGAAACTACTCCATTGTAATTTTTAATAAAACATTTTTCTAATGACGGTAATTTCATATTGGTACTCATTGTAATTTTTTAGTAATTAATATTTAGCCCAATGTCAATTAATTTGGGACGGAGGGAGTAATACATTGAATTTTAGAGGCATTGGACAATAATGCACTAAACTTTTTTGTTTGGACTCTAATACACTGAACTTTGAGGGTATTGGACAATAACACACTTAGACCAATTCAGTTGGTGGTTGACGCGGTGGCTGTACTACTTTGAGTTGTCGTTTTTCTATTTTTTTCATAAAAAACTTTTGTCGTGTAAGAAAGTACACATAAGCAGGATCACTAATAAATTTTTTTGGAAAAAAATAGAAAAACGATACATCAAAGTAGGACAGCCACGACGCCAACCACCACCGAATTGGTAACGCCCGAACCCTCTGGCGGGGACATTATCGATAATCGGCGATGTTGATCGAATTTACAAATCATCACGAATCTTTCCAGCGTGCTTCGTCCTTGCTCACACGCTGTCTGAGAAAACTTCCCGGGAGGTCACTCATCCTGAGACTACTCCTAGTCAAGTACGCTTAGCTGATGAGTTCCTAACGGATGAGCTACCATAAAAGGTGACTGTAACACCTCAAATATATGGTTAAAGTGTGGCTAGATTGAAATGACTATTTATATCATCAAGGTGCATCTTCTTTTATGGTAGTTCATTCGTGGGAACTTCTCAGTTAGACGTCAGAGCATTATTATCCAAATAATCCTAAAGTTCAGTGTATTATCATCTAATAATCCTTAAATATTTATCATTTTAATATTTATCATTTTATTGATTATCATTAAAAAATCTTAAAATTTTTAGTTTTCAACACAGATATCAACCAATTAAATTTCAAAATCAAAATTCAAAATAAGAAGAAAAATCCAACATATAATACCTAAATTTAGACCTGTCAATTCAGTCGGGCGGGCGGGTTTCGGGTCTGTCGTATATCGGGTTGACAGGTTCGGGTAATACGGATCGGGTGTATTTCGAATTCGGGTAAATACGGGGCGGTATATATCGGTTTCGGGTCAACCCAACAGGTTATGATTGCGACTTTTTTCGCCTTTTTTCTTTTTAAAAAATGGTCTCTAAATATTACTTTTTGTACAATAAAAAAGATCAGCTCGGTGCACAAAGCGTCCCCGCAAGCGGAGGTCCGGAGAAGGTAACGATAGATTATTGTAACTATTTTGACTTAAATTAGAGAAATAACAAATAAATTAGTTGCTCTAATAGTACGTTTAACGTTAAAAATTACAAACAAAAATCACAAATTCTAATAAAGTTGAATTTAAAAAATTAATTTTTCGGATCAAACGGACGAGTCGGGTTTGACCCGCTAATTTTCGGGTTCAGTATACTTCGGGATTAGTTCAGAAAATCATGTTGAAAACCCATAAATTTCGGGCGGGTTATCGGATCAGGTCAGAAACTGCCATGTCTACCTAAATTATTACAAACACCATATATTTCCAATTAATTTTTTTAATTAAAAATTATGTTATATTTTTATTTATCTAAGTCTTCGAGTTAATCCGATTGGGGAAAAAACTTGCCCAACCCACTTGGGAAACATTTTTCTATCTCACCACAAAACTTTCTTTTTTTTTATTTTATAACCAAATGTAAAAAAAGTAGAAATATAACACTCATTTTGTTTAATTTTTTCACCATTGGCGTATAGTAGTACACAAATTTAGCATCGCCTTAACATTATGAGGGACTCCCCTTAACATTTTTAATATTTTATTGTGATTAATAAGTGATTTTAGAATAATTTTTTAATATAATTATTATTAATAATTTACCAAAGGATGACTATTATCAGAGTCACTTTGAATAAATTATTACAACAACAATAATTTCCTAAGAAAAACACATTTGACCACGGTTTATGAATTCTAAATGGAGACAACCTTATGTTATAAACTGATTCCTGTATATATATAAAAGCGCCTTTTGAAAATCAATTTTAAAACCAATTAAAATACTAAACGAAAATACAATTGGAAAACTTTGAAAAAGCATTTGATAGACCAAGAAAACCAATGAAAACCCAATTAAAACACTAAATGAAAACCCAATTAGTCATCTTTATATTCATAAAAAGTCACGATAAAATCATACATTTTACGATAAATTTATAATGAGACGGACTTACGGTAGACGATAGTCACAATGGATAATGGGATTAAGGCCCCAATGAAAATTATCGGGCCTAACAAGGCCTTTCAATTAAGGTTAGGTAATAGGTTTAGCCCTTACAGTTAATGCTAAAGTAGACTACGGTTATGTTTGGGCTAATCACAAATCAATTCTTGGACTGATCAAGATCACCGCCCCTTCATTTCCTTCTCATCTTTCCCTCCCAAATTTGTTCCCCCCCCCCCCCCCCCCCCCCAAAAAAAAAAAGTATTTTCTGGTTTATCATATTCCCGCAATTTTCTTTTACACCCGTTTCCAAAACGAATTTAGTTCATCAGAATCAGACCAAATAAGGCGTGGGAATCTGCATTTCAAGAGAGTGAGAAAGTGGATGAAGAATTTGTACTATTTTTGGCCTTCTGGGTGGTAAGATTCACTTTCACAAGCATATATACCCAAATTATTGTTGCCCTTTTTGATTTTTCTGGATTTGGATGAATCCATTTGGAATTCTCTCACTTTAAACCTCATAATGAGGCAACTAATTATATATAGTTCTATTGAAATGAGGGGGGAAACCAAATGCAGTGATAATCGATCTCTATTGAAGGTTGAAGATGAAAATTTCTGCAGGTGGGGCACTGTTTTGGAGACGAGTGCCCTAAAAATGGTATGATTATTTTTTGTCATTTTTTGCATTTTTTTTAATCTTGGATACTTTGAGAGTAGATACGCGTATTTTGCAATGTTGAGACCCTAACCTTCTTATTCTATTAGACTATTAGTATTAGTGTATTAGTTGTGTACTTGTTTTATGATTAGGGAAGTATCTGCAATGAATTTTTCTTAATCAGCCAAGTTGTGTGTATTAAATGTTGCTTCTCTGCCACGGTGTTTTCTTGTTACTGCAACTTGAATACTTGGTGGTGGTAGGCCAATATTTATATCAGTGCAATTGCTATGACTATTCACGATTTAAACGATCATTGCCTTCACCTGTTATGGTACGGGCTAGATTTATCATAAAGGCACATTTGTTATTAGGGGTAAGAATCATAGTTATTAAAATCCCGATCCTGATCTACAATCCTATAATTTTATGATCCAAAATTCTCTATGCAATTCTACTATCTACATTCCGATGCACGATCTTATGTGGGTTAGTTTCGATCCTAACTACCCTATGGATTTGAGTTAGGATCCTAATTTTAACAACCTTGGTAAGAATAAGATTGCTCTTTTTATGACATGGCTAGTTTGGTAAGAATTTCGAGAAAATTTTCCTGATAATGATTTGATGAGAAGATTTTCCAGGGAAAAATTTTCATAAGGGAAAAATTTCTCCTGCCCATCTATGTGAAATTTTCCCCATTGTAGGCCTGTTGTAAAATAGCCCAAATGCAACCAAATATGGGGGAAATGAGTCAACTTGAAAAAGTTGACCATTTTTCTCAGAGTTTTTGATCAACCAAACGCTTTCTTAATGATTTCAAAGTTCAAACTTTATTTTGTGAGAACCTTCAATAGTTGGTGTCGATTTTTTTTTTCATCTGCCGTAATCATTCTCTTCATGCACTCTCGTGCATAAGGATGCCAAAATCATCCTCTTCATGCACTCTCGTGCATGGAGGAAGGATGCCTACATCTTGAACCCTTTAGACCTTGCATTAGCGAGACTATATTGGAGTTTGTTGTTGATGATGAATTGATGATCATTGTAGGGAACCGAAAGGCTTGAGGCATTGTGGGGAAACTTCTTTTGTAAGTGGGTGACATCAACTTGTGTGTCCTTGAATGCATCATTTGATTACTCATAAAACAATGTATTGAGCCTGAGTTTGCTTCTGCAGAGAGTTATTAGAAGACAAGCTAGGGACTGGTGACATTGGTTGTGTACCTATTTTGACTCCTTCAAAACTAAGAGGTACGTTGTGCAATTTGGTGGCAACTGGCAGGATACAACAGTCTAGTGTTAATCAGAGTTAGTCTGGGCAGTATGCTAGTGCTTGGTTTTGCATTTACTTAACTCTTCGTTTTAGGTGAATGAATGAGTGAAAATCTTTACTTTGCCTAATCTTAAATGTTGTTTACATTCGTTCAGTCCTTGTATGCCAGGTGTACTAAATGGCACATTACTAAGTTCTAATAAGCATATCTATACCATTGTAATATGGGTTTTGTTTCCTGGTTGTTGCGCGTGACATTAATCTCGGTGCAGCTTCTCGATCTAAACTGACTATTGAGGACTGTGTGCTGTTTCATGTGTCAACTTCTACTCAAATTTGTCTTAGCTGTTTGAAAACATTTAGATGCAATGAAAACTGGTCATACTATTGAATGTCACCCTGGAAACTTGAAATTTTTCAGTACTTTAATAAATGATTTGGTACTTATTTAAAATGAATGATCAAATGTACGAAATATCAACGAGCTCCATACGTTACCATAAGCAGATTTGCTGAAGCAACAAGTGAACTCGTCAATGATGTTTGAAAAATGGTTACTGTGACCTACTTGAACCAGAATTATGGAGGATTTTGTTATATCTTCTCTTTGATTACAGTATTCAATTTGTTGCTGCTTGATCATGAGCTGTTTTCTTAATGTTGTTCATGTTTCGTCTCAGGTTTATCGCAGTATGACCAGATAAATATGGGACTAAGGGAAAAGGGGGGAGCAGACATGTTGGTAAATATATCAACTCCTAGTTTTATCTCTTACAGTTTTTTCAACTTGTCTTTTGCTGTTTTCACTTTCCCCTTCTTAGGCTTTGCATTGCCCTGTGTGCCTTACAAATGTGGAGGGAAGGGAAAAGGGGGGAAATTTTGGGAGAATAGGGTTTTTTAAAAAAAAGGAAGGATTAGGTGGGGCATTCTGAGAATTGAACTCGGGACCTCTCGCACCCTAAGCGAGAATCATACCACTAGACCAAATGCCCTTTACTTAATATTTGACTGAAACTACTTGTAAAATTCCAAGTTTTGAAATATCCCAATTAATGAGTACAATTATATGAACAAGGACAATAGGACACGACCCTACCATTTCTTGGTGTACTAATGATAGTTCACTTGTATCTCATTAGTTAAGAAAATGGGTTGATATATATGTGCTAAAAAATCTTATTTTATGGATTTCGCAGTATTTAATACTTGACTGAAACTACTTGAAAAATTCCATGTTTTGAAACATCCCAATTAATGAGTACAATTATATGAACAAGGACAACATGACACGATCCTACCCCATTTACTTGGGTCCACTGTGACCTATTTCCACTTGTTTTTAGGTTCACTAATTGTATTACATCCCCTACAAGGACATGGCCCTACCCCATTTACCATGGGTAAACAAATTGACTATAGTTTTGTCTCTTAAAGTACTCATTTCAAATTCATTTTAAAGGAAAAAGGAGAAGAAAAAGAAATTGGGGGCATTCCGAGAATTGAACTCGGGACCTCTCACACCCTAAGCGAGAATCATACCACTAGACCAAATGCCCTTTACTTAATATTTGACTGAAACTACTTTGAAAATTCCAAGTTTTGAAACATCCCAATTAATGAGTACAATTATATGAACAAGGACAATAGGACACGACCCTACCATTTCTTGGTGTACTAATGATAGTTCACTTGTATCTCATTAGTTAAGAAAATGGGTTGATATATATGTGCTGAAAAATCTTATCGTCTGGATTTCGCAGTATTTAATACTTGACTGAAACTACTTGGAAAATTCCATGTTTTGAAACATCCCAATTAATGAGTACAATTATGTGAACAGGGACAACATGACACGATCCTACCCCATTTACCTGGGTCCACTGCGACCTAGCTATTTCCGCTTGTTTTTTAGGTTCACTAATTGTATTACATCCCCTACAAGGACATGGCCCTACCCCATTTACCATGGGTAAACAAATTGACCAAATGCCCTTATGTTGATCCTTTCCCCATTTACTTTCTCCCTCTAGGTGCACACAATAGTTCTCCTTTAGCTTCTCATTCTTCTTTCAACTAATCATCCCCTCAATTCTCAAGCCATCAATGTGTTTTAATAAGCTCAATGTGCTTTCTAGTCTCTACATATGTGTTCTAATGTGTTTTCAAATTTGACCCATAACAGAGAGTATAATGATTTGGGGTTGTCAGATGTGTATGATTGGTGGATTGTTAGGAAATAGAAAATGAAAGTTGGATCTGTTTTCTTGATTTGTTCTGCTACAATATTTGGTAGAATATATGGGGCAAAAAAGGATTTTGTCAAGAATGGGATTCGAACCCATGCCCTTTCGGACCAGTACCTGAAACTGGCGCCTTAGACCAACTCGGCCATCTTGACTTAATGATATATTTGAGAAAACAACATTCATAATAGCAAAATATAAAGTTTTGCGATATCCTCTTGAGGAAAAAGTACAATATTTTTGTTTATGGGGCATTCCGAGAATCGAACTCGGGACCTCTCGCACCCGAAGCGAGAATCATACCACTAGACCAAATGCCCTTTTGTTGAGGTCAACTTGAGAACTAACCCATTCGTACTTAGCTGTTGTTACTCATTTTTATCCTGTTTCAAGTTATGGTCAAAATGGATTATTGGAGGTAATGAAAGATCCAAGAGTGCGTATGTCTGTGTTCCTTTTTACTTCCAGATTTAATGACTAGAACATTGCCACATAGGTGAGACAAACATTATTAGGTGAGCCACCTTAGTAGGAAACAAAAAAAGAACTAATAGTCAGATGGGGCATTCCGAGAATTGAACTCGGGACCTCTCGCACCCTAAGCGAGAATCATACCACTAGACCAAATGCCCTTTTGATGTCCAAAATCTTCGCACTAACACACTCCTAGGCCTCAGCACTTTAAGTCATTGTTAATCCAGCTCATCAGGTGGCCCAGCAAGCCATCCATAGTATTGGATGTGTAACCTAGGTGTTTGCCGGTTTTTTTCTTTTCCTTTGTTTTGTGTGTTGTGTTTGTTTGTATGGTCATTTGTTGGGAAAAAAAAATAAAAAAACACAGTTTACACACTCATATTGTACTCTCATTGCACAAAACTAGAAGATTCAACTGTCCATAGCTTTGTGATTTGTATGATTGTATCTTTCAGGTATAACTAAGTTCTTGATACCCTCCTACCTTTCAAATGATAGAATAGTCATGGAAGAAGTTAAATACTGACACAACAAGTCAACAAGACTCCTATGACTATTAATTTCCTGATGTATATATACCTTGTCTATAGCTTCAGCTTGTCTACCGGTAATAACAACTCTCTCCTTTGCTTCAGCTTCAACTTCAGCTTTTGTGTACCCTATAGAGAATAATCATACAACAACAATAACTCTCTCCTTGCCAAAAAAAAAAAAAAGAAAAGAAAAACAATAACTCTCATTATATATACATCCTGGTTTTGCCAAGCATGAGAATATTCAGACTTAGGCAACCTTATCTCGACAAACATCAGTGTCGAACTATCGATGGAGAGATTGTTAAAGAGGTAGAGAGAGCTTGGGGTTGGTGTCTCGTTCATGGAAAGGTTTAAAAAAATAAAAAAAAAGGGGCATTCCGAGAATCGAACTCGGGACCTCTCGCACCCAAAGCGAGAATCATACCACTAGACAAAATGCCCGATTGTGCTTTTGCTATGGTTTTTTAAGTTAAATGTGCTTATATACAGTAGTGGTAATGGTCGGATGAAAAAAAAATATTTGGGGCATTCCGAGAATTGAACTCGGGACCTCTCGCACCCTAAGCGAGAATCATACCACTAGACCAAATGCCCATTTGCTGATCAATACTTTTCTTTGGAATTAACAAAGCAAATATGTACTGTACTTCTCTGTTACGCTAGACTTTGCCACTACAAACAGTATGAAACAGACGTTTCAGTACCGGAAAAAATATGCATATTATTTCTCTGTTATGCTCCAGAATTCCACCCGCATCGATGATCACCATTCCTTGCCTAGGTTAAGTTGACAACTTGACATAAAACTTTGTTGCACTCCTTTATGCGTTTTTTAGGCTCAAATAATCGGGAAAAAAAAATTGACATAAAACTTGAGATGAATATCGAAGTTTCTTCAGTTGCAGCTACTTTCGTTTGTGGTGTTCATTTCATTCAGTGTCCGAACTCCGAAGATTGCCTCTCAAAGTAAAGTAGTAAACTGTAAAAGCAAACCAGACATAGAGGGAAGGGAGTAAAAAAACTAGCTGAGGAACAGTAAAAGGGGCATTCCGTGAATCGAACTCGGGACCTCTCGCACCTGAAGCGAGAATCATACCACTAGACCAAATGCCCTGATGTGTTGGTGATCTTTGATTTGGTTGAATATTACTGTACTAATTACCGCGATAATTTCTTTATATAATATTTTATTAATAATTAATTATATATTATACTTTTACGAAAGTATTTTTCATTATGAATCTAGTGGTAGAACTTTTATATAATATGTTATTGTATATAATTTGATAAATTTTTGTTCAAAATTTGATGGCTCTATTTTCAAATATGACAAATTAACAACTAATAGGAACGGAGGGAGTAAGATCTTGAGTTGCAGAGTTTTGACTTGTTTAGTTTCACAAACCGTCATGGCGTTTTTATGTTCTTGAAGTGACAACTTTATTCATTCTCACCCATCTTTGTTAAACTATAAAATAATAAAAAATAAAATGTAAATTTTGAAATGGAAGATGGTCCAACAGTAATGTAAGATTGAAAATTACTTTAAGGAAAATACTTTATGATTAGTTGTTATTGATATACTATGCGTAAAAATGGTGATTTGTTAAAGATAGCCGACATTTATATGAAATATAAATTATAATTTAATTTTAATGCAATTATACTATAAATTAAACTTACCATATACTCGTATAGCATCTCCTCTTCTTTATGAGTCTCGCGACCAAAACACTTTTAGACTTAATTTGGCATACTTACGTGATGGGCTTGAGCCTAACTAATAAGCTTGAGTTTCTCTTAAACCGGCCTCTCTGAACTTCCTCTTGAACCAACTTGCAACCTATTAGAAATGAGTCGATTTGAAGCTTGTAATTATTACTAGAAAACTAAGAGTGTTGTTTTTTTTTTCTTCTATGGGATAAAACTAAGAGTGTTTTGATATAGGTGTTATGTTTTAAGTTTAAAACTCTTTTAGTTGTATTGATATTAGATTGAAGCAAAGTTACAGATTTCCCATTATTTTGTTAAAAAGTTTTGTGAAACTTTTTGTAAATGTACGAGAGTTCCATTTGTTTTGAGGTTACGTTATATTCTTTGACTTTTTCTCAACCAGATAAACAACTATATATCAAAATTTATGAAGTATTTTTATCAAGACATCTCCTCAAATTAGCATAAAATATAGAAGATAAAACAAAGAAAAAATACAATTATAAATAGTAACCTTACTTAAAATGGTCTTGATTGGCCGTCTTTTGTTCATACTTTAGACTGTTGAAACAAATTATTTTTTCAACTTAAATTATAATGGGCTAAAGCAAATGATTTTTAAATCTTAGGT
The DNA here is from genome assembly GCA_029582165.1 of Portulaca oleracea. Lineage (NCBI taxonomy): Eukaryota > Viridiplantae > Streptophyta > Magnoliopsida > Caryophyllales > Portulacaceae > Portulaca > Portulaca oleracea. The sequence goes on along the minus strand of CM055868.1, from coordinate 60,163,046 downwards.
CAATTGGAACTAGTCTCTCTAAATTGCAAAATTTAGGGTGTTATATCCGACCCTCATACCCCCGCATGGGTTGGCTTTCAGAGCATTGGTTTTGGTTTTGATTTGTCCTTGATTGGTCATCCAATCTGCCGCAAAGTTTGTTTTCCGCTAGATGTGACATAAGTAGAAATCATCAAGTTACTTGATAAAGTTTTCAATGTTCATAACAATAATGCCAATCTTCCAGGGGGATGTGAATGAATCCCTGCATAGCTTGGATGAGATCAAATTGCCCCCACCAATCTAGACTTTTGAAAAACATACTTGGCTAGTGTGTTGAAGGCCAAAACAAAAAGTCAAACCTTCTGTAATCAGAATGAAATGAGAAGTAACTGGTATAACACCTTCTTTCCTAACTCGGCCTAAGTGGTCATGAAATGACAAACTTTGCAACTAAACCTTGATTTTGTAAAAAACTGTCAAAGTTTTACATGACTTGCCCAAACTTTGGTTGTTCCTAACCAACATGAATGTGGTTGTGCAAGTGTTGACTTCATAGATTGTGGGCCTTGACGTGGAGTTGATTTTGAGAATAATAATTTTCCTAGCTCACCATTTTGAAAAGTTTTTCTTAGTGTGAAGGATGATTTTTCATGACGTTGAAGATGAAGTTGTAGAAGATGCGATCGTTATGCTCCTTCTAAATGCTCCAGATTAAATAGGAAGCCTTTAAAAACTCAGTACCGAGCCATTTGAAAAAGTCGCAACCCCTTCCATCACCTACATCAATACATATTGCAAAGCGCCTTCCTGGGTTAAGCGATGTCCAAGATGCCTTAACTTTACATATTCTACCACATTTGCACTTTATTCATTTGTATATGATGGGCATAGTAAGCGGGGGCAAATCACTTAACTGAAAACCACAAACTTCACAACTACAACTAGTAATATCACAATATTAACAACACAACTACAAATCAATAACCACCAAGTACATATCTTATGATATTGTCCGACTTCTATATCCTCAATCTGGGCCCTAACAAATTCGCAGTTGTTTATTTCGGTGGGTGTTTTAATTAGTGTTTAACGATACGACTACAAGCATGTGTACCAGCATCAAATACAACAACACTGTATAATGTTAACAATGTGGGTTGTATAAAGTGACCATCTACCACTAGCGAATTCCTGATCAACCACACATCACAAACCCAACACCATTTTCAAATTATACAACATCATTGTGACATCTACCACTAGCAACAATTGCACAAATACCGCTGAACATTAATATACCATGTAATCAACACCATTTTGTTGAGATACAGATATCACAAACCAAATAAGCAACAAATTCAACATCAACATTCCATTTTGTTTAGATAACACATATCACAAAAAAAATAAAAAAAAAATAAACAACTTCGACATCAACAAATCATTCTATTCACATAACACACACCCAGTTGACCAACAGATCTCCATCAGTGACCTTTGATTACTTGAATTGCCATCCATACATTATAAGTAACATTAGTGAACCATATAAGCAACAACTAACCAAATTTTATTCACTCCATCAACTAACAATGGCCTCCACTCCCCAGCAATAACCTGAACAAGAGAAATTCAAATTTGATTCATCCCAGATTTAACGTGACTTACACAAAACAAGATTTATCAACTCAGAAAGAGACGAACCCATCAAAATCCTTGTCACCGACTTTAATTCAAGCTAAAAATTCAAAATATTTATCACATTTTCATCGATGCAGTTGGCCGAGCTCCATCAAAATTGATTTTCTGACAACCTCCCACTCCTCTACTTTTTCGTATTTTGATTGAATGCGTTAATTTCACTCAGTCGGCGATGTCGTCCTTCATATTCGAGTTGCTACACTCTTGAGTGTCGTCATTCCGCGCAACAATATTTTGTTCGTCACTTCTTCGCTTCACCCTTTTGTTAAACCTTCTAACTTTTCTTACATATTTTCTAATTTCACTCCTTCCACCACAAGTCATACTTTAATTTGGGTGTTTGGCTTCTCAAATTAGATACATAATATAATTATAAACAATTTAAATATTTCAGGAATTCTCAAAAAATTATAGTTTTTTATTATTGTTACATTATCTCTTTTTTGTTTTTATTTTTAAGGTTAAGTGAGATTGTGTTTTAGGAATTAAGGTAAGGTAAGGTAACATAAAAATTAACGTACACGAAAAGAACACGGCTTTAGTAGAGTTTATTAAGAACACTTCAAAAAAATAAGTTCGAGCGACTTCAGTCAAAATAATCGAGTTGTCCCTTTCTAATCAGCAAAATCAAAACATATGATACATTTGAGTTCGGAAAAAAAATGCAGAATTTTTCGGTGGTGTTTTTCAAAAGAGGAGTCACCTATAAGTAGGGTTGTTCATCAGTCCAGGACTGGACCGAAGCCTGGATAAGGCTATTGATATGGATCGAGGACTGGATCGAACTTTTTCGGTTCTGGATTGGACCGACCGAATGAACTGAATTATGAGGAAGATATGCGATTAAATTTTGCCCGAGCCAGTGAAGCGATTGATTGTGTGTGGCGGCCTGCTGGACGGTGGCCGACTAGGGGTGAAACCGTGGACCGCGTGGTGGCCTGCTGCAGAGGAGAAAACAACGGATCTTGCGAGTGGGGAGCGCCAATAAAGCGTTGAGTGCGAAGGGAGGGTGGTGGCTCTGACAGCCTTGACGACGTTAGTGAGGGCACCACTAACGCCCAGTGACAGTGGGTGGTGGAGGCCGGAGGGTGGACTAAGGGTCGGGGAACGTCAAGAGTTTGAGATTGATAAACTCAAAAAAAATAGTGAGTAGTGATGAAATTTGTTCAGGGACTGGACTAAAAACTGTTCAGGGACTGGACTAAAAACTAAAACTCAATATTCGTTGGATCGAACTATTTTCGATCCTTTCAATTCAATCCTCAGTCCAGTCCTTTATTCGGTCCAGACCGCATTATGAACCGTAACCATCAGTATTTTTTTTAACAAAATAAAGCACTTAATCGAACTTTAAAAATGGGGGGAAAACCCTAAATAAACATTTTCTTCCAAAGGTTAACCGCCAGTCTGTTCAGCGTTCGCCAAAAAAAAAAAAAGGGTTGAAGATTACACCACTGATTCCCGCAAATCTGTCTCCCTGGCCGAATCTGCTTAGAGGTACATATAATTCTGCAATTCACATTCTCTCTCTTATTAATCGTCTTTGTTGTTGATTAATTACGCCAATTTCACTATTAATCACAGTATTTTAATCGATTTTCATAATTTTTAAGCTTTGGTTGCTTTGGTTGAAAGCGAAACCCTAGATTATGAAGTTAAGTGGGAGTAGGTAGTAGATTGATAGGGGAAATCTCGATTTTGAATTAGTTTGAAAAGGTTTGGAATATATAATGCCGATGACGTCAATTTCGCCTGTGGTTGTGGCATTATTTCGGCAGGACGTGCTAGAGAGTGGTATTGAATGATTGATGATTTTTTTCTAATTTTTTTTTGCCATCTTGATGAATTTCATTCAACTAGTTAAGTTCAGTACATCCTCTAATAGGCAGTGTGCTAACTAGCTAGGAGGATTATTTCAACTACAAAAATCAGAGCTATTAATACACCACTTTGCAACCCTATGGGCTACTTGATTCCAATCCTCCCACCTAAGTAAACTACTTTTATCCTCCTAGCTGGATTATTCATGTGGGTTTGCGTGATTTTTAATCCGTTTGATTGGGTCTGCGATGAATTGATTATGGTGCTGAGATTGCTGACTTGGGATTGCCGTGATTTGAAGCTTAAGGAACAGATACAGTCATTATGTTAGCTTAGTTGAGGGTTGATTCCTTCATTAGTTGTGTCTAAGTAAAAGGGTCGGAGGAGGGAGATTTGGAGCAGAACCGGGAAAATATGTTGCTGAATGTAGTGTGTAGGGTGCAACATTTTATCAGCATCTTAGAAATTCATGACCCGTTTGTGGGCAATACAATGCGGGTTGCTGGATAGCTTATTCTTAGCATTTGAGTTTTTGTATATGTGAAATTAGTAGATCTAGATTGCATTCCTCCCTTAGATCCTTAATCCTCTATCAAAACTATCATAAGTTTACTATCTAGAGCAATCATCAATGTGAACTTATGTTATCTAAGGTTCATTTCTTTTAGCTTTTTGGGAATTGGACTATGGCAAATAGCATCAGTACAAAAATTATATCACTTCATAAGTTGCATAGGTTGTCACTTTTGTTGTATTTGGTTAATGTAACAAAAAAAGGACACTTGTATGATCTCCTAGCTAGGTTCCAGAGGAACCCTATATCAGGTTAGGGAAATGTAGGAGAAGGGAGGAGCTCGAAGAAGTAGGGTTAGGATGTCTTTCTTCTAGAATTCAATCTTTATTTAACCTTGCCGATTGATGAGATCTACATGCAACCTCGTTAAACTTTCAGAAGGACCTCATGGGACAATCATATTCCCCATCCGTAAAAACATAATGAGCAAATATGGAACACCCACAAGAGACAGATGATTGCTCACTCTATTGAGAGATGGGACCATATCTTCATCAAGAGTAGAAGGAGAATGAAAATGTCAAAAAGTACACCAACAAGAATACCATGAAAAAGATGTTTGTCCAAGAGCTCACACCATATGAACCAATAGATCTTGAAGTGCGCAAGAGCCCTTCAGAATATATTTGCATCACATGAGATTATTTTTAAAGATTTTATTATGTCATTCATGGATATTCATAACTATTTTCTGAGAAGTCTTATTGAAATATGGAGATCCATGATATGGTATGTAAGGTACCCTTACAACTAGGTTGCTTCAAGGTAATCCACTTGGCCATATTATACTATCAAGTTGCAATCGTACCCAAGAATACCCCAGCGGAAACACCTGTGAATGGCTTCAAATTTATCCTCCTTTAATCTTGTTAAATGTTTTAAGGAAATTGCGTGTAGTTTACAGGTTGACCTGGCGTGATCATGGTACTTATTCGGTTTGACATTGGTCAGGGTACCTAGATGTAAGAAAGAACTAATAAATCAACCGTGGCATTCAAAGAGTTGAATTTGGGACTTGTCTCATCCAAAGCAAGAACCATACCAGTAGAGTACTAGACAGAATGCCCATCAGTTATTTGTCTTTGCACCTGATGTACCTTTACTAACTTACCCTCAAATCTCAATTGACTTTACAATCATCTTCCCCCTGCGGTGATTGTTGTATTTCCTGCTGTACTTTTTGCTTTATTTATCTTAGATTCTAATATCTTGGTGCTTATCGGGTGGATTGTGTACCTTATATTTTATAAGAGTGAGATTACCTTCTACCTAGTAGGATGTAAACAGCGATTACAGCATGAGCTTGACACCCCAAGAATTGAGCTCCATTTATGTCCAATTACTGTTTTCTATTTCTGAACCTGACAGACCTTTGGCTTCGAGAACTATAGCAATCAGTCAATCACCATTGGCTTCACAATTGACTCTCAGTTGTACCTGTAGTACCTGTTATGATTTCTTTTAGTAGTCCCTTATAAGAAAATGACTTATAATTCTATTAGTCAATGCTTTAAATATCCACGGAATCATTCTGTAGAGTTTATGTGACATGTTGCCTGTTGGTGCTCATTGGTTTGATTTGTTTACTTGTTTTATGTTGACATGGGTTGCATTAACTCATATGATGTTAAAAATTTGAACCATATGGGGCATTCCGAGAATTGAACTCAGGACCTCTCGCACCCAAAGCGAGAATCATACCACTAGACCAAATGCCCAACTGATGTTTTCTGTTTCTTTTCCGGAAAGATTTTTGCTTTGTGAACAGCAGCAACCACAATTGACTTCACCATTGTCTCTTACCCCTAAAGCTAGACTGCTAGTTATGTTCTCTATTTGTTAACACTCAAATATGCATGAGGAATTTGTGTGTATAGAGTCGATCTGATGTGTTGGTTCGTACTTGGTATAATTGTTTCCTTATCTTCATGGTCGGCATGGGTTGGATGAAGAGGTATGATGTTTGGAAAAAATAAAAATAAATTAAAAATGAATTCATCTTTTGGGGCATTCCGAGAATCGAACTCGGGACCTCTCGCACCCAAAGCGAGAATCATACCACTAGACCAAATGCCCAGCTGTTGTTCTGCCTGTGTGTTTGACAGATCTTAGTTGCACCTCCGGCAATCTCTGTTGATTTTCTAATGATGATCCAGATCCAGTGCATGTTGTATCTACCACTAAGTCTTGGTGCTTGAACATGTCTAAAGTGTGTGTATCAGGGGTCTAATTGTTGGATCTTGGGATTTAGTCAATGCTTTTTGATAAGGATCAGATACCATAATAGGTCACAAAATAGAACCAATACAACAGTTCGGGCATTCTGATATACCACTAGACCAAATGCTCAACTTCTACTTTCTATTTGTCTATAGCTTCTAAGCCTTTGCTCTGGGTACTTTTGTAATAGCCATTGACTTTAAATAGAGCCATTGACTATTCAATCTCCCCAGGAATGGCTGTCTTGTTTATAGAGTCGATTTGTCTTGTTGGTGCTTATTTGATTTTGTCATGCACTTGTTAAATTTCTTGATGTTTGGGACGGTGGAAAAAAAAGATGTGACATCCATGGGGCATTCCGAGAATTGAACTCGGGACCTCTCGCACCCAAAGCGAGAATCATACCACTAGACCAAATGCCCGGCTTTGTTCTGCATATGTATTTGACAGACCATTGCTACCCCTCTATCAATCTCAGTAGACTTTCCAATGGTGATATGGGTCCACTGCTTGTTGTATTGCTTGTATATTACTGCAAAGCTTAATGCTTGAAAATGTGTGACTACTGTGCATTAGATGGGTGGATCTGTCATATTCGTGTGTATAACAATTTATGCTTTTGGAAGAGAATCTGGCTACCTAATACGACACAAAAGAGAACTAGTACACCAGCTGAGGAATTCCAAGACCTCTCTCACCCTAAGCAAGAATCATACCACTAGATGAAATGCCCACCTGCTGTATTCTGCTTCTGACACTCTCAGACATTTAGTTCTGGCACCACAGCGATCACCATTGGCTTCAATTCTTCCTGTTCTAGGGCTTGTTATGACTTCTTAAAATTTCAAGGGAATTCTTGTGTGATGAGCTCATTCTAATGTTGATTCTTTGATTTGATCATTCATTTGCTTTATGTTTGACATGGATTTTATTTTCTACTATGATTTAAAAAATATTTATATCCATAATGTGGATAATTGAAAAAGTTTATTTTTTTCAACTTCGATTGTAATGGACAGAATATTTTATTTTCTGTTTTTGTTTGATCTGATGGACGACTTGATAAAATGCTCAGCTGTTGTTTTCTTTTCTTTATCTGACGGACCTTTGCTTTGAGAACAGCAGTAATCATCATTAACTTCTCTCTGGTTTCCTGTTCTCGTGCTTGTTATGATTTTTCAGCTAACGTAATGCTTTAACGTCTCTTTTGCATCTGTGTGTACAATGTTGTCCCGACTCCTGACACGTTAATGGTTATTCAGTTTGATAGTTGTCTTAGTTTATACTTGACATGGGTTTGGTTACCTAATACAGTAAAACTAAAAAAATTAATACATTGGCTGGCCTATTCCGAGAATTGAAGTCGGGACCTTCACACCCAAAGCGAGAATCATACCACTAAACCGATTGCCCAAGTGCTTTTTCCCCCCTACCTTGTGAACTGGTACACCTTAGCCCATAGTCCTTTATCAGACTTCATTTGGTTTACGTTTAGTTCCTTGTTTCGGTTCTTGATTGCATCCTCTGTTAGCTATTGGGTTCAAATGT